>JAWNPK010000060.1:3882500-4607500 GCA_035047565.1 Drosophila mulleri
TGCCTTTGGTCTTAGGCCTTTGGGGCGTCTGTTTGAGACTTACAGACATATATATGTATGTATATACGTATACATACATACATACATACATATATAAATTAGAGCAACTTGTTTTGCGCACCTTTTTTCATGATTTCTCATTATTATTTCTTTTTGCCCTCTTTTTATAATATATTTTGCAAAGTTTTTGTTTTAGGTTTGCTTTTTGCGTGCACCTTCATCGTTGTTTGCTGTTTTGCTTTTTATGCTTAATTATGCATTAGACATTAATTAAGACACAGATTTACCTTTAAAGGTAGCCAAGGCTGTTGTTGTTTTGATCTTAAAGTGAGCCAAACATAAACCTCATCTCAGTTGTTTGTATGCTAGCTGAGGCGCATCAGCTGCCACGCCCACCATTTGCAGCTAGCCTGCGTCTAGGTGACAGTATACACACACACACACGCACATGCACACACACACACACACATGCACATGCACAGAGACACGCTTGACTGCATGCCTGAGCGCATTCAAAGGATAATTATGTGCACATTTATGCTGGGCGCCCGAGTCGAGTCTCTGGGCAGCCACTCAAAGTGCTGCAGCTCAGCGTCATGTCAACAGAAGCAGCAACAACATCATCAACAACATCATCAACAACAACAACAGCATTAGCTGAAAAGTTTATTTGCTGCTGCTGCTGCTGTTGCTGCTGCTCCTGTTAAGCAGCCTCAGTCTCAGCCTCAGAGTCAAACACAAACACGGAAATACGCTCAGCAATTTGGTTCAATGAACCTCAATGAGTTGCACTACAAAGAGCTATGCAGGGTTAACCAGCTACACTGCGAGAAATAGCGGGGGAAATGATATAGCATATATATGTAAACGATGTAAATGGTTATGATGTAATATATTGATGAGAGGTTCTACAGCAAAGATGCTAAGCTCCCACTTTTCCTTTACAGCTGCTTTCAGGAGATCATAAGAGATGTCTCCCTCTATATACCATGGCTTCATTCTAAATCATTTCCATATTTTTCCATTTATCATAAATACCATATTTAGTGTATATACTTTTCCCCTACCCCCTCTTCTACACACCTTACCCAAGTTCACTTCAATTTCTTTAGGCTTTCGCTCACACCTTGAGCTAATTTCCATTAGATGCTTTGAAATTGGGCTTACTCTTGCCTTGTCTCAACTCGGTTTCTACTTGCCTGTCAGCTCAGCTCAGCTCAGCTCATATTTCAGCTGCTGCCAGCTGCCGTCTACTCCCCCAATTTCTTGCAGTGTATCGTTTGCTGGGCGCCTCCCGTGCTGAATTGCAATCTGAAACTAGCAATTTGCCAGTTGGCAGTCTGAAGCGCTTTAAATTTTAGTTCTGCTTCTTAAACGTGTCTCGTGGCCATAAAAAACGAGCAGCAGCTGCTGTCAAGAGTTACGACGACGACGACGACCTGTCTGTGAGCCGTGCTAAAATATATATCTGCCAGCTCTTTTTGGCTTGTTGCTGATGTTGTTGTTGTTGTTGTTGTTGTTGTAGCATATGGGAAGTAGTTTATTTAAGGTAAGCCCAAGCCAAAGACTTGTAAATTTCCAGAGCAACTTGAGACTCGAATTTGTTTTATTTCTTATGTGAGCCACGCCACTGCAAACTTTACAACATAATCCAAAAGTTATACAAAAAGAGTAGAAAAAAAAAACAAAAAATGCCAAAAATAAAAAAAATAAAAAAAATAAACTTGTGAGTAAAGGAGCTGCCGCCGGGCAGCGTCTCTCCTCTCTCTCCTCTCTCTCTCTCTCTTTGTCGCTTCCACTTGAGCTGCTGTCCTGGCCTTAGTTTTATGTTGCAAGTCCTTTTTTGCTCTTTGCGCTTTTATTTTCGTTTGCCACATGACGAATGAGTCGCGGGGCAACTTTTCATGTGTGAGTGAGCTATGCGACAAATCAAAAATTGCAGCCCAGTTCACACTTTGAGCTAAAGTGTAGCAGTGGAGCTGTGGAGTGGGGGTGGGTATGGCTGCTAGCATCAAAACATGTCAATTTACAGGCGAATGCATCCACGCAATTCGCATCCTTTGACGTTGGCGCTGAAAAGCCAAAGATTTTCATCCAATTTGCAAAAGTGGCGCGTCGCGTTACGCATACGCCGCGTGTGCCAGCGTCGACAGCGAGACATTTGGCCCCAGCTCGCCCCATCTCAGATGCCGCCTCGCTTCAACTCCCTCAGTTTGTTCTTTTTTCGTCGCTCACCCCAGCTGGCGCTTTGCTTGACTTGACTCGCTGCGACATGTGAGCTCCACTCTCTCTCTCTCTCTCTCTCTCTGTCTCTGCGTGTGTGCGGGTCTGCTAGAGGGGCCAAACTGTAGTGGGGCTGAAGCACGTGCCCGCTGGCAAGTCAAACATTACAACATTACAACATTACAACATTACGCGCTTTCCAATTCACCTGTGAAAATCATTTGCTCTTGCCTTACCTTCGTCTTTTTGCGCTTTAATGTGTGCATTTTTATTATTTTTATTATACGCAATACCCTGCAACTACAGCGACACTAGATGGGTTGCTTAGCTTAAAGTTTTTAGAAAATAGAAAATCATTTTGAAGAAGCAATTTGCATATGGAAGGCGAAAGGTCGAAAATGTAAGAAGAAGACGGAAGATTAAAAGGTTAGAAAATGAAAAGAATGAAAAATGGATGATTAAAAGATGGCAGATTAAAAGATTGGAACCTAGATGATAAGAGACAGGCGATAGAACGTAGAACATAGTAGATGGAAAACGGAAGATGGAAGGTGGAAGGTGGAAGGTGGAAGGTGGAAGATGGAAGATGGAAGATGGAAGGTGGAAGATGGAAGATGGAAGATGGAAGATGGAAGATGGAAGATGGAAGATGCAAATTGAAAGATGGAAGATGGAAGATGGAAGATGGAAGATGGAAGATGGAAGATGGAAGATGGAAGATGGAAGATGGAAGATGGAAGATGGAAGGTGGAAGATGGAAGATGGAAGATGGAAGATGCAAATTGAAAGATGGAAGATGGAAGATGGAACTGCAGTTAAAGTACAGGGTATCCCCTGGCCATGCCATGCAGTTGCAGCAGCCGCCCAATGCGCTTTGCTCCTTCCTTTGTATTGTACTTTTTTGTTGTTTTGGCTTCGCTCTTTCGCATGTCGAATTTGCCCTGTCAAACGTTGAGGCAAACGTGACAAGCATTAGCTATATAGCTGTATTGCTATATAGAGAAGCTGCCTACACAAATGCCAAAATGTCTTCAATGGCAATGGCAAAGGGCGTGCATGCGTGGGGGCGTGGCAGTGAATAACGTGCGTAGTTTGGCATATCAGTTGAATTTCGAGCAATTTTGTTGATAAGCTCAAAAGGGGCACAAAACTTAGCCAGTGCAAATAGGAAGGGGTTGACATATAGTATATATGTATGGGCATATTTATAGTGTACGTATGTATGTGTGTGTATAGCATATGCAAAAACAACATTTATTGTGTCAAAACAAAAGTTTTTGCACACATCTATCAGCGGCGCTGAAAAGTCATGCACAAAGTGAATTTCCATGCTGGAAAATTTGAAGAGCTGCGACAAGCCAGACAAGCATATGGCCCAAGTCATTGATTGTAGTAGTTGTTGTGGCTTTGCCGAGCCCCTAGAGCAATATGCAAATTGCAAATAGGAAAAATACCAAAATGGTAAAATGAAAATGAAAATGAAAATGCTAAACGAACGCAATCGAAATTAAATGACTTTTGCTTATTGTGCAATCAAGAATTACTACAAAATACAAAATAAACTACAATTGAGTCGCATTTACATTTCATTGAATAAATTGCAACAAAATACACACACACACACACCCACACACGCACACTCTGAGGCACTTGAATACTATAAATGCTATAACAATTTCCATTTGAACTCCCTTGACGCCCCCTTTTTAGCTGCTCAAGAGAGTTGCGCTCCCCAGTTTTCATTTCGAAAAGTTCGACCGACTGAAGAAATCACATAAAAATACAAAGAGAGAGAGAGTGAGGGAGAGTGGGAGAGAGAGAGCGAGAGAGAGATACTTAACATATGTGCGTGTGTTTTTGCTGTCTGGCAGACAAACATTTTGTGACTTTACGCAAATTGTTTTTCCAAAAACAAAAAAGGGAAAATTTGGAAAATTTGTGCCGCAATATCAACTGTTGCTGCCATTTGGCACTCAACTTCTATTTGCTCGCGGCTGTTTCTGTTTCAGTTTAAGTTTTAGCTTACTTTCTCATTTTTTATGTGGGAAATTCGCCGTGGCAATTGAGTCTACTTATTATTGGCATTATCACCTGTCTCTTGGCAGACTTAGCCGGCTAAAAATAGCCCAACCGTCGCACAATAAAACCAAATAAAAAATGCAAATTACGCCCGAAGCTCGCTCAAGCGAAAATGGCGTTGAAATTGAAAAGCCAAAATGGCTGCGACTAGCGCATAGCGCTATGAATACCGATACACAGAGACACACACACACACACACACATACATACATAGCCAAATATCTATCGAAATGCGTATTGGCTGTGCGTAGTATGATACAGCTTAGCTTGACTATAATGAACGTGTGAATGAACGTGAGTGAAATGGGCAAGAAAATTAGCTTAATGGCTTTTAGTTTAGGATAATACAAATTGTTGTCACTAGTTTTTTTTTTTTATCGATAAATTGTGCACAAATTTTATAAATAAAGAAAATTCTAGCATTCTTGATAGAATCTTTCTTTATATAAGCATTAATTATACAGTTTATGAGTCTTTTAGTATATAGATATAGCAAACAGCAAATTGTTATCGATAACTTTTCAATGCATAATGCAAACATGTCGTTACGTGTAATAAAGTTTTAGAATTTTGCAGTACAATTTTTGTCGCTATAAAATGTTTAGTTAGTACGTCATATTACAGTCAGACTGTACTCCAGCTCAAGAGAATTATCTAAGTTTAATAGTATTTGAAAGTATTATAATATAAGTCCTATAAACCTATCGAATCATTTTAGCTTGCACTTAAACGGATTAGCCTGAAAATAATGGGAAGGAGAGAGAGAGAGAATAAGAGAGAGAGAGAGAGAGAGATTGAGAGAGAGTGTGTGTGTGAGATAGCCAGCAAGCAGTCTATCATAGTGCAGTCCCACCGTAGACCATTCGCCATTTAGAGAGCATTGTATAAAGCGCCCACGCAGCAACAAAAGTCAAGTGTCCATAACGACGTCCAGCTGAAACTTGGCCAAAAACCCGAAAAGCGAACCTTGGTTTACACGATTTTGAGTGGTACACTCAGCTTCTATTTCGCTTCTCTTTTCCTATTTTTTTTTTTTTTTTTTTTTAAGTTGCAGCGCCCGCAACTTTGGAGGCTCATAAAATATGTACGCAGAGCATAGCGAGGACTGTTGCGAACGGTGCTCCTGGATGGTTAACGCCGAGAAAAAGGGGGCAAAAAGGTAGCGTAAATTGCTGAAATATGCATGCGACAGTGGAGCCTAGGGAAGGGGAGCCCGCAGTAAATGGAGAGCAAGGGCTGCCATTGCCATTCCATTATCAAGGCATTGGCGTTGGTCCAGCCAGCGCTCGGCCATAGAAAACTACGTGTCAGGCATGCCAAAGCTGGTAAAAAAAGTCAAAATGAGAGAAGAGTGAAGAATATAACACACTTTAGCTCTGCTGCGAACAATGCGTGCGGCAGTGGACTTTGGTCAATTGGACATTTTGGTTCGCTTTGGCATTGGATTTTGTGGTTTTTTGGAAATTGCACGCATTTGATTGCGTTATTGAAATTGACTGTGGCTTCATTACTATAATGCTATGCGATGGGCGGGGCTAGCCGCCCGCATTAAGGAATTCAATTATAAATGCCAGCACAGCAGAGCGGAGCAGACCGCAGCAGCCAAAACTCTCTCTCTCTCTCTCTCTCTCTCACACACACTTTATCTACAAACCCTCACAGCTGTTTGCCTGTTTTGGGGCCTAGCTTATGAATATAAATCTGCTACCTGTGTGTATGTGTGTGGGTGTGTGTCGGTCGGTGTGAACTCAGTGTTGTCTGGGTGGGTCCACACAATTTAGTTTAATTGCCACGTGGGGCTTGGTAGTGCTCAAGACCCTAGTTGAGTGCCACAAAATGGCAGCTAGTGGGCCTGGGATTTGAGATTAGTCGGCAGCAGTTGATAAATGTTGACTTTATGCCTATTGGCTGTTTGCTTTGCTTTTTGAGGGGGGAATGAGCCCACGGACCCTCGACACTGTTGCTTTTAATTAACGACTGTTGCTTAAGTGCTTTCTAATCCATTTAAATTGAGAGCTACTTAAATTAGGTTTGAAAATTAACGTTTTTTATAATCAACTATTATAAGGTTGTTAAGAGGTGCGGGAATAACCGTTTGGTGACGCTGTAACCGTTGCACAATGTAGGAATATTCATTACTATTAATAAGAAAATTACTTTAGATTCTATCATTATTAATAAGATCAATTCTTTTGCATATAACTATATATTACAAGATTCAAATTGTTGACCGTTTCAGACCATATTTGTCGATAAGTATCGCAGAAGTGATCAACATATTATTGGTCTGGCAACGCACTCGCGTAAATGTGCTGCTATCGATATTGGTTAACCGTTTCGCTGGGGAGCAACAGCTGTTCTGCGCTGATTGGACCATCGCTAATTAAGAAACTTTGTTCTCGCTCAATTGGATTCTTAATTGATAAGGAAAAAATATTCAAGTAACTATAAATACATATAATTGATTATCTATTTTTTATGTTCAATCAATACTTTGTTCTACATTAACGACAGCAACTAAAATGGCCTTTAGACGCTGCCACCTGAATCCAAAACAGACTTTGTTTCTGCTCTGCGATATACAGGAGAAATTTCGGCCCAGCATGCCGCTCTTCGACAATATGATCAAGAATGTAGATAAGTTGGTAAGTTGTGAACTTTGTAACCAAATTCGTTATCGATAATCGATATGTTTTTTGCAGACAAAGGCGGGCAAAGTTTTGGATGTGCCTTTGGTTGTAACGGAACACTATCCCGAGAAGCTGGGCAAAACGGTGGCCGAGTTGGATATATCCCATGCAAAGGCTGTGATGGGCAAGACCTACTTTAGCATGATAACGCCGCAGGTGAAGAGCGTCATCAAGGATATCTTTGGCGAGAAGCCACAGGATGTGGTGCTCTATGGACTGGAGGTAATTAGTTTGAACTGCTATTGTTGCTGACTAACTGAATCTCTTGTCACTTTTAGTCTCACATATGTATAGAGCAAACGGCAATCGATCTGCGGGAGCAGGACATCAATGTCTACATTGTGGCCGATTGCTGTTGCTCGCGCCTCAAGCAGGATCGTGATTTGGCTCTGGAGCGCCTGAGGCAGGCGGGCTGCATAATCACCACCAGCGAGAGCGTAATCTTTGATCTGGTTCGCGATAAGAGCAATCCAAAGTTCGATGCTGTGCGCAAGCTGGTGAATCCCATCTCGCAGGACATGGAGCTGGCGCGCAATCCGGCCAAGCTATAGAACAGCTTTGGTTATATATTAATTGTTGTTCGCATTTAAAGTAAACTAAATTCCATGCTGTCATTTAACTGAGATGTCAAGAATGGTGACAAATGTTATGATTAAGATGCATAGCTTTTATGTACCTGACGGATCTAGGAAGGTAAGCTATTTCAATAAGCTATTTACTTTCTTTAATGCCTTTGCGTGAAAGGGGTAATTCCTAAGCACGTAAGATGGAAAAGCTGCTTCTGAATTAGCTATAAGTTCTCTAAAAGGATATTTTCTCATATATATTCTATAGGCCAAACAAATGAAAAGGAAATCCAGAAAATCGAGCATCTCAAGCGTTCTAGTTAGGCCGATTGCTAACCCATAAAGTTTTGTCTAGCCACATGCATATCGAGTAATGCTTGTAAGTGCCGATCTGGCATGGCAATTGCCTGGTTCTGACTGAGCTGTATGGTCCATTGAAATGCCTTTGGTCTGTTGTGTGTGGCTGTGAAAGCACTTTTAGATATTCCATTAAGTTGTCGTTTCCGGAACATGTTTTCGAATGGCTTCCATTCAGATCGAACAATGGACTCGTCGCATTTAAATATAACATTTACAATGGCCGTCCCTTCCGGCTATCGTCTCTGCCACCCTCCCAGCGCGACATGACAATGCGTATTTTATGGACTTGGCGAAAGAGTTGGGACTGGGACACGTGCCGTGCCGTGCCCCGCCACAGCCCCCACTTTGGATAGAAATTTGTGGAAAATCTTGCGTCGTAAAGTTTTATTTTTATGTCCAACTGATGAAAGGACGCAACCAATTGCAATTGAAATATCGTTGAGTGTGTGTGTGTGTGTGTGTATGTGTGTGTGTGGGTGGACAGAGCGACATGGCGAATGCCTAATGTCTAATATCTGCCGTGTTTTGGCTGCGGCCGTGGGCGCACCTTCTGCTCCTCCTTGGGCGGATGCGCCTCAATGTAGGCCAGCGCCTTGAGTATGGCTTCGGGCGTGGGCGGCGGTGTGGGCAGCGAGTCGCCAGATGGATGATAACCATTCTCGTCGGCGGTGTAGGACACCTGAATGGGCACGCCCTCCTTGGTGGTAAAGTGATATTGGCCCTGGACATTATTATGAGCGTCGCCAACCTCCTTGGCGCCAATGCCGTTCGTTATGTCATAGCTATAAGCAAAGTTGCCATGGCCGTCATCCTTATGCACCTCCTTCGCCTTGGCATGGGCATCGTCATCCACGGCGGAGCTGACGGCAAACAGCAGGGCGACAATCAGGAAGAGCTGTCCAACAGTGGGCGTGGCAGTTTAGTACAGCTGTGAGAGTTGGACAGGCGCTGAGGTGTTTAATATACTTACATGTTTGTGCATGTTGATATTTGGGTTTCAATTGCTGCTCGAACTGCGCTTAGCCAAAGGCTTTTATAGCCCCAGCAAAATTGTCGAAATATACGTAAATACATAAATATATATTAAGCAGATCTGTTTTATTGAAATTGAAATGTAATGAGCTTCATAAATTACAATTGCCTGCCCCGCTCTCTGTCCCACTGAACTGTATCACATTTCGTTTTCAGCTGAATTTTGAGTTCATTTTTATTTTTATTTACATATTTTTTATTTTTCTTTCGGGGTAAACGAGTTGCATCAAGACGAGTTTAATTAATATGTGGATGAAAGCCAGTGGCATCGGCTGTATAGGTCACACGGATGGGTCCCTCCTCGCCTTGCAGAAAGTACTCGCCTTGGACGCTGTTCACATTGCCCTTGGCCGATGCCTTGATGCCATTAGTCACCTCAATCTCGTGATTGTATTGGCCAGCGCCATCCAGATTCTGCTGATTGACGTGCTTAATCAGCACGGGCTCCAGCTCGTTCACATCGGCAAAGGTGAGGCTGAGGCTGGCGCCGAGGAGCACCACCAGCAGGAGGAGAAGTTTCTAGATATGCAGAGTCAGTTCTCTTAACCGAAATCAAATCAATTCTCGTTACTCACATGATTCAACATGATTTTTGATATTTGTTTTCTTTTTTGCTCAAATAGCAGCAGGGCAGCGGCTTTTTATAGCCGCGCTCCGGTTTTCGGTTTCGGCCCAAACGAGTTTTAATTAATCGCTGTTAATGCTTTAATTAATTCAATGACCAATTCAATTAGATTTGCATGGATTGCTCTCTCTCTCTCTCTTTCTCTCGCTCGCTCGTCTGGTTTTGAAGGGCTCGTCAAATAACAAATTGAAATTCAAATTTCAAATAAATGGAAAAAAGTATATATGTATGTACATATGTAAACAGAAACCAAATCAATTATTAAAGCAGTTAAACATGAACTCTATGTGGATGGATTTGATGCCTTCTGTTCCTTTAGCTGCTGCTGCAGCAAGGGCTTGACTCGAACGGTTAGTAGTTTGACCAATCCTTTGTTCACCTTTGGCTCCTTCAAAGCAATTTTCACGCTGCTAATCGCCTTCTTCTCCTTCTCCTTATCCTTCTCCTTTTCGTTCGCGCTCGCCTTTTCCTTTTCGCCGTCTACGACCGATGGATACAGATGAGCCACCTCTCTGTCTATTTCCGTCTCTGTTTCACCATCCTCCTTGTTCACCGTCTGCTTGTTGTGCTTGTCGTAGAACTTCTCGTAGAATCGAGAGACTTCGTTGCGCACGCTCGTTTTGAGAGCATTCATGTCCCACGGCACGCCCATCTTGGACTTGATTTGATCGGATACAGTGACATCGTCGCTGGTTGAGAAGAGCGTGCGAAACAGGTGGCCCAGGTCATTTGGCGTGTCCTCGTCGTCAGATGAGCTCCGAGCCACACGTTCCCCATTCTTCTTGTCATCTTTGGAGTCGTTCATGTCGTTCGACATTAGCATATCAAAGCCAATCTGAGGCCCCCTTAGGTACCCCCGATTCTTTAGGTATACCAATGGCGATGTCCAAGTGCTTATGAGATCCTTGACAATCTCTTGAACAGAGTTTTTGTAATCCAGCGCCCTAACATTGTCGCTATTTGAATTCACAATGCCTTTGAGATCATCTTTGATTGCGGCTTGCAATGTGAGAGGCACACCAATCAGCGATATCATTAGAAGCAACAAGAAGGAGTTCATGACTACGCAATTTAGATTTTCATGGAAATGGATTTTTATTGTTTAGAATTTATTTTTTTATTTTAAATTCGATACTCGACTGTCCCATATTATCGAAACTGTCAAACGGTTATGCCAGCGACTCTAGGATTTAAAATTCACATATTTGTGGGCAGAACATATCAGTTGCATTGTAGGATCAATCATTATAATAATAAAAATTGATTCGGCCTAAGTTATCCACAAATAAATATGCAAATTCGAAAATATCGAATTCATCGATATGTGCTTCACACTCGATAGTTGCGCGATACAGTTACTTGCGCCGCTTGCGTCAAACGGTTATGCTCATCGATAGTTAATCGGTGAACAGCTGTTGTTTTGCTGGAGACGAGATTTGTGACTCGAAAACGTAATAAAAATAACAATTTAATGCATTTGTTTGTAATTAAAACGCCTTTACTACACTTTTAGAGCAACGGGCATTACAGCCAGGACGCAATGGTTATTACAAACAAAACAACACTTCCCGAAGAGGCAGAGCTGGATGTGCAGGAACTGAATCTGTCGTCGGCTGCGCTGCGTGCTGGTTCTTTTCACTTGGGCAAGCAATGCGAAGGAGTCAATAATGTGAGTATACTTCAGTTTTAAAGGAGCTATTACATATTTAAAGCTATGCTTAAATGCATGTATTAGATGTGTTCACTTAGCTAATGTGTAAATGTTCCGGCTAAACGGCTCCCAGACTCAGTTATATAACCTAACCTCAAAAGCTGATGGGACAATTGTTTTTGTTTACGTTTTTTTTTCTTTAATTTCTCTGTTCGCCTATTTTGCAGGAATTCATGCTTTGTCGCCAAGAGCTGGATGATCCGCGCGCCTGCTTGGCCGAGGGACGCGCTGTCACCAGCTGCGCCTTAAACTTCTTCCGCAAGGTAAAGAAGAGCTGCCATGAGGAATTCATGCAGTACGCCACTTGCCTGGACAAGAGCAGCGGCACCATGGCCTTCAGCCAGTAAGTAGTGGTTTGGGATTGACTGATCATGGATACATGCTTAAACTCGACGTTTTTTCAGCTGCCGCAAGACGCAGGGTGTTTTCGATAAGTGTGTAAAGGACCACTTTGACTGGGATCGTCCTTCCTATGGATACTTTGCGCGTGCCAAGGTGAGTCACCCAGATATAGCTATTATAATATAAATTCAATTCAATGATTTGCTTTCTTCTTTTCAGGTCATTCAAACGGAACGCAAGGCACCTGAGAAAGAGCCCATCAAATCATATCCCGATGCTACGCCCGGCCTGCCAGACGATTACCCAACTCCACCAGCCAAATACGGTTCGCGGTTCTACTGGCTGGAATAAACGCTGTGGCTTAGTCAAATTCTTAGGGCGCGCCATTGGTCAAACTTGTAGTTTACAACATGCATAAAATCTTGTTTCCATTAGTAAGCCCACGCATTTTTGTTAATCAGCGAATTTGATTTGTGTGAACTAGCCTGGTCGTCTGGTCCTGGATTGGATTTTGCAAGTCTATTTATGTAATAGAGTCAGTTTTACTATCATCCGAAATGCTGTTTGAATATTGTAACTTGAGCATATCTAATCGTCTTCGTCAAGATGAAGATGAGGAATCGCGAATGAATAACGTTTCCATTCTTACGCAAGTCAAATCCAGAATCCACTCAACATATTTTCGTTATTAATAATCAGTGAATTTAAAATTTATTCAGCAACGAACGTTCCCAAATCAATCTCATCGCTTCAATTGCTGTTTCACTCCTAAACATTTAATAGATCTTATTTACAGTAACCGAATCATCTCTAGTTCCTAATCCGTATACCATTTGGTACGCTTCGGTTTCTTCACTTTGCCGTCTATCACACCTCCACTGCCTTCATTGCCACTGATCATGTTTTTGTATTTGTTGATCAGAGGTCGTAGCTCGTCCTTTTCCTTTTTCCGTCCTTGTTTGGGTCGATTGTTGGCCTTGCGTTCCGCCAAATGTGATTCCCGTATCTTTTTGTTTTTCTGCTTTCGTTTCTCGGTCTTCACGCGTTTCATATGCTCTTGCGCCTGCTCCATGATCTTCTTCTTGGAGCGCATGCGAAGGGAGGTGCCCGGCTTGGCAGCGGTGCCAACATAATCTCCCTCCACATCGCTGACCTTCTTCTGCGGCTGCTGCTGTTTGCCCTCTGCCTTGGCTGCTCGACTCGCCTCCAGTTTCTTGATGTGTTTCTGCAGTTTTGCCTTGTTATCGTCCTGTGGGCCTGTGATCTTTGGAGTTGGCGTTATACCCTTCCGCTTGAGCGCACGCTGCTCCTTTCGCTGTTCCAGCTTCGATTTGTATGTTGGATTATTTAGCTTGGACCGCTCAGTGCGTTTCTCCTTGATCTTGTGCACCGCTCGATCCTCAATGCTGAACGCGACAATGGGACGCTGCGTGATATGGACAAAGTTGAGTGAATCTCAGTGAGTGCCACAGAGAGGGGGAGAGAAGGAATTACTTACGTGTTCCGTGCCAAAGATTTTGGGATTGTTATTGAGTTTACGCAGCGCAGCCAGAGCTCGCTGATGGGTGTCGAAGGATAGAAAGCCGAAGCCCTTGGACTTGCCATTTGGATGCTCTGGCGTAATCTTGTGGTCACGCATCACGCGACACTCGTGTGGACGAAATCCCGTGTAGGTGAGAGCCATCTGCTTGAGCTTCTCGTTGTCGTAGTTCAAGGGCAGATTGTGTATGGACAGGCGATTGCGTGAAACGAAGCTGGAAGTAATTCAAGTAATTAAGGAATCTCCCCAATCATATTTCATTTTTACAACTTACCGATTCAAGTTCTTGAGCACTTGAGTCTTCACCTGCTCCAGTTCGTGTCGCTTGGCCATGTCGGAGGCTGAAACTCCTTCGGCTGCCTTTGAATTAGCCATGATCAGACCCTCTCTGGCCAGATAGAGATTACGTGAATCCTTGGTTTCCTCTTTAGAGCTTTCGGCTTTTTTGGCTTTAATTTCATCACGACTTAGCGCCGGATGTGGATCCAGCACCTCATCCATTAACTTAAACTCGGTGCCAGCCTGCAGGCAGAGATCGGCCGACTCCTTGGCCTTGAATTTGACAAAGGCAGTGCCTTTGGAATGGCCGGAAACTGCTTGCCGATTAATGATTGCATACTGCACTACTCCGAATTTGCGGCACACTTTACGCAAATCTCCATCCTCGGCGTCAAAGGGCACGTTCTTGATGAAGACTGTGCAGCCTTCTTGCACATCATTGGATATGGTTTTCTCCCGCTTCACGTGTTCCAGCTTTGATTTTAGGTCCTTTTTGTCTTTCTTTTCATCTTCATCATCATCATCATCTTCATTGCCATCATCATCATTGTCATCAGCATCACTGCCATCATCATTATCGGAATCTTCTTCGTCTTCGTTCTCACTCAGCTCTGCATCCTCCTCTTCCTCAACTTCTTCTGAGACCTCTTTACCCACAGTCTCAGTTCCATTTTCATTCTCATTCTCTTCCTTCACCTCCAGCTTGGGTTTCTTATCCTCGGGCTCATCTTTCTGGTGCTTGGCTGCGTATTCATCCTTGCCAATGGCCCAATCCACGAAAACCTTACGTCCCATCAGTTCCTTTCCATTGGATTGCAGTATAGCCTTGGTTGCCTGATTGACGGTCTCATATTGCACAAATGCGCAGCCAACGAGTTTTCCATCGCCACGTTTTAGGATGTGCACATCCTCCAAAGTGCCCCATTGCCCGAAATATTCGCGCAACGTTTCGTCCGTTGATTTGTAGCTGATGTTGCGCACAATGAGGCGAGCTCGTTTTTTTTGCCTACGCTCCTTTTCTTCCTTTAGGCGTTGCGTGTTGAATGGGTTACGTCGCTTCGCTGGCTTTTTTTCATTCACATTATCGTTGGACTCCGGTTTCGTATCCAGCAGAGGTTTCATTTTTTTTAGCTCCATTTGCCGCACATAAACATTCGCGTTGCACGTGGAGTTCAAGCGTTTACCTATCGATGGTTGGATATATCGGTAGCTACGATGCTGTCACTATCGATAAATACCTGTTGCTTCAAGTGTGGCAGCGCCACGCACTTGTTTACAATTAGCAATAAACAAAACGAATGTTGAAATTTATTTTTTAATGAACACGTTTGTAAACAATTAGACATTAAGGTTCTTTCTCCTTAAAGAGCTCATGAAATTCTGATGGGGTCTTAAAGTAATCAATCATTAACATCGATGAACGGTTGCCCAGCTTAAATATAATGTGACTCCAAGGATTTAGGACATTTTGAAACTCTTCTATTTGGCCGCGTTGAAAATTATGCTTAACTATGCCAACAGGCCATTGTGAACCATAGACGGCAACATATCTATAACAAGATTATGTAATTAATATAAAATAATTACTTATCTAATACATACCTATCGCCGCTCTTGTAAATTCTCAGTGGGTATTTGAATACGAATATTCGTATGGCCATGTTAATTAGCACAAAACCGACTGCAAAGAAATACAAATCCGTTTCAGTCGATGCCAGCACGCCAACGTCAATTTTCTTCACAACACTCGAAAAGTTCACTGAAGTTGTGACCAGGTTATAGCCGGCAATTAAGGAAATAAGGGAGACTGTAAGAGTCGAAACATTCTTTGCCCAGGTCACATAGTTCTCCAACGGTGCACGATAGATAAGCTGATAATTTGCCGGCAAATTATCACCTACTAAGAGACTGCGCTCGACATCTGCTGAGCCCGTGTTCCGCCACTTGCAGCGTAATGCACTTGTGCTGAAATAAAAGATACACCATTTAGTTATATCTTTATTATTTAACAAATTAAAGTCCATACCATATATTTCTTTTGGTGAGCACTGTTGTTTTTAATCTTAGATTGATGCATTTAATGCTATTTCGCAAAAGTGCTGCACACATTTTGTTTGTTATGTTAGCTGCTAAAAGTTTCTAGGCAAGTATGCTGATCAGACAAGCCGTGAGCCAAGCAGAAGCCTATTTTAGGAATAGCGAAAACGCAAAATGTTTTTTAATATAACCAACTTCTTTTATTGTACTATTACATAAACTAATTAATATATATTTTTTTGTATATCTGGTTAAATTTTCGTTTGCATGCCAATTGAATGAAGTCGATACTCTGCTCAACAGATGTGAGTTTTGTTGTGTGAGCGCAGTCGGCCGAGCATATACTGAAATCAGCTGAGCGTTTGGAGTTGCCACCCAGTCGGCAACACAACACAGCAGCATATTTTGTTAAGGAGCTGATATTTTGTTAAAAAAGTGATTTTTACGCAATAGTTTTATACTGCACAATTCTGGAATATATAGCGTATTTCGTTGAAGATATGGACTTAAAACGTTTGGCATGCAAAACGGGCTTGGGCGATGGCCCAGATGCCAAGCGCACATCAGCTGCAGATGCAGATGAAGATCTTCTGCAGCTGGATCAGGAATCAGGTATAGATAAAGAAACGAGCGATGCACAGCCAGAATGCTTGCAACTAGAAGCTACCAAGGAAACAGATTGTGATAGCCTTAAAGCTGATCACGAGAATCTGTCGCCCAGCAATCATGTGGCGCCATACACTGGCAACGGATGCGCCCCTTCATTAGAGTCATTTATGTTCCAACAGACCCCGGCTGGCAGCCAACTCTGCTCCTGGATGTCCAATACTGAGTCCAAGACCTCGGCCAATGATGGGCAAACTTTATTTGAATCGGACAAGGACTCCAAATCGAATACCCAGAGTAAGTAAAAAAGAAAAACAATAAATAAAACAATTAGTTAAATTAGCATCTTTATATCGGGCCGACTCCCAATTATAGCTGCCAAATTAAATCGTAAGGCACTCACCAATTTACGTCGTCAGAATGCATTGCGTGCTCTTGAGTTGGAGCGCGAATTGGCCACAAAGACACCACAGGCCCCAACACTGCTTGTACGTTTTCCAGATCCAAAAATAAGTGTTGCTTCGGTCAGTGAATTCTCGGAGAGCATTCGTGATGTGGTCTTTCCCACAAACGTCTCGCAGCGTTACTGCTTGGTCCACTTGAAAGCTGGCGCAAATGTCGAACGTACCATAGAGGAGTTAAAGCAGGTGCGCTTCGGTCATGGCCGTTTGCACGCCGAGCTGAAGACATTCACCGATGAGGAGCAGGCTGAATGCATTGATCCTTGCTCACTGTATGTGAGCAATATACCATTCAATATGAATGCCGCCGACATTAAGGTGTTTGTGAACTCCATGCGCGTTGATATTGGCGTTATGAAACGCCAGAAGCGCGCACGTTATGCATTTGTACGCTATGCCAATGCCGAGATGGCTATGGAAGCTTTCAGGGATCTGGTGCGCCGCACTCTTAACAATCGCATCTTGACCGTGCGCTATCGTCGCCTACGCAAACGCTTAACACATCCAACAGCGGCCTCGATGTGCGCCATTTCCAATCTGACCATTGATACGATTGCCACCGACGATGATGGCGTTGAATGTCGCGTGATTTCCCCACCACCGGTGGAGTCGATTACCATTCTGGACAGCGATGACGAGGGTCACCATTGCGAATCGCATAGTGTTGTTAGCCTAAGCAGCAGCATTCCGCACAAGAAGCGCGAGAGCAAGATGACCGCCCAGGAGAAGGAGATACAACGTCTCAAATTGCAGGTGGCCGAGCATGGGGCTATCATAAGGAGCTTACAGAAGCGGGAGGGCAGTATTTGTAAGATTCAATTGCAAGCCAAAGGGGGATGATCATTAACTAATTGCCTGTTTCAATTTCTCTAGCCAATATCAT
Organism: Drosophila mulleri; assembly: GCA_035047565.1. NCBI lineage: Eukaryota > Metazoa > Arthropoda > Insecta > Diptera > Drosophilidae > Drosophila > Drosophila mulleri. The sequence goes on from JAWNPK010000060.1 coordinate 3,899,935, forward strand.
AGCTAAAATTGAGCCACAATCTGATCTGACCACAGACAAGTCTTCTTTTATGCAGCGTTCACTATCGCCGTGTTCTAGTTACGATATCAAAATGGAAAATGATTATTTAGGTATTGCTCAGAGTACGCCCGAGCCGGAGCAGGATTTCTTGCTAGATGCCATACCGAACTCGCCCTATCGTGGCACAACCTGCCCAATCGATGGCATGGAGGATCCCATCAAATGTAAATCAATTAATATTCATTAGGATTGTTAAGTTACTCATTAAGCTCATCGTTATCCTTACTTAGCATCCGATTGCTTTGGTTGGTTGATTTCAGGTCTCGGACGTCGCAAGAGCACAAAATCTAGTGCGCAACAGCAGCAACAGCAACAACCAAACAACAGTAATATTCAGAACAACAACAACAGCAACACCAACAAAGAGAACAAAAACAAGAAAACTTCAAAAGTTGCCAACTTGGAGGTGCTTCATGCGCAAGTCGAAGCCGATTTGGATACATAGATAGGATAGGATTTATGTAAAATCTACCAAATTGCAGCACCTCAAAATTATTTGCGTATAGGACTTTATAATTTTTAATTTCATCATCAGCTTCATACATATCCTTATATGTATATACATATGTCTGCTTTCAGTGTACCCCAATAGTAGTATTAGTATTAGTTAGTAGTCGTCGTCGTCCAATTAGTTAGTGAAGAAATAGGGGTTCGTACCGTGTAGTAGTGTTTTAACATTCATATTTATTTGTATTTTTTTTTGTTTTTCGATCACTTTTGCAAAACGTACAATTTTATGAAATTGTAACACACAATATAAGTAAATTTAATAATAATAATATTTCGGTTAAACCCGAACAAATATCGCTTAGATTTTCTTACAAACGAAACACTTACACTTATACATACATATACTATATAATGTTTTTATACTTCATTTTATTTTTTAATTCACATACGATCTTAAGTGCTGTAGTTTCTATAGAATTCAATTGTTACCCCAAACAAATCTTGAAAAATCGAAAATTTCTTTTAGTTTGAAACTGTAACAATTCGAATTTCACTAATATAAGTTGCTTGATCGTTAAGAATTTTGTTTCTTTTTTGTTTTTTGTTTTTTTTTTTTATATGGCTCGCTATAGTTAATATCGCAAATTGTCATCTTTAAGTTACATAATATACTCGTTGTAGGGTCTATATGTATATATTTATATAGATTTATGATATGATCCTGATCTCCTGTTTTGTTCATTTTTGGAATGTTAACTATTTAAGTATTTATTTAAATTACATTTAATGTTGATTTATATTAATAATTCTTTTCCATTTTGTATTTACAAAACAACGATTTTAAGGCACCTGTTTTACATGATATTCATATATACTTACTTACATATATATGTATCTATATGTAGTTTGTTTCTTATAATTTGAATTGACAAATCTGAAATTTTTTTGGTAGCCCGCAAAAAACTGTATTTGTGAAATTTGGAAAACTACTACTATAAAAACCAAATATTTTATATAATATCTTCGGATAGTTTTATGTAATATTCCCCACTAGGCTCAAATCGATTTTAGCTAATTATAAATTTGGATAGGCAGCAGAGCAGGAAGGTGCTAAACAGCACGCTGGCAGCAGAATTGCTTGTTAGCTGATTGGACGTCGCACCGGAACCGGTGCGTTCCGCCATTTCCGGTTCGAAGGGTTCATCAATGGACTGGCTATCATCGACAGCTGTTGTTTTCGAAAACAAATGAAAAGTTCAAATTAGTTCATATTCACAAAAACATTTCAAAGAGTTCTCATTATTGTATATTTAGGAACTAGGCATATATAACTAAGCTAAGTTCCATTAGGGTGCACAACTTTTGGACAAAACTTTATAAAGATTTTTGGGTGTATATATGAAAAGATTTTAAAAATAAATTTGAAATAATTGTATATTAATTAACTGCCAAAAATGATCAAGACTTATACTAAGCTAACTTAAGAAAAATTAAAAAATAAATTAAATAATGTACGTAATTAATGCAACATACTGTTCCACTCTGTGCGCAAATGTTTTAAAATGTTGAATTCGTAAGCGAATTCCTGGCGTTTTTCTGGGCGTTTTGCAATGGCGGCGGCTGCTTTTAGTTCTGGGCGTGGCATTTGTGTGAGATAGTTTTTATTGCTTTAAATAATTGTTTTTGTTTCTTTTATTTATTTATTTTTTTTTTAACAGAGATCACTCAAGCAAGCAAATTTATATGGACGTAATACAACTTAAGGCACGCTTTTATATATACATACATATATTTATATATATGTACAAATATATATATTTATGATAATACAGTTATGTAGTTGTTGTTGAAAACGAAACTCTGAAGGAACAGGAACAAGTGCGCGCGTTCTTTAAAAGTAACGATTCGTTAGGCTCCACATCCAGCCGGGCAGCAGACCCATGCCCGGGCTGAAGCCCGTATTCGTATTCGGGTTTGGAATCTGGGGTACTGCATAATGGCAGTACGTTTTGGATGAAATTGATAAATTGGATTGCACGCCCAACCGTAATGAAATGAGCAAATGCATATGAAATAAAGAAAAATTTATAAAAAAGAAATAAAAGAGATAATCGCATAAATTACAATTTGAGCAATTCAATTTGTGTGCGTCTTAGCGGGCGTGCGTGCGCAAGCGTACGTGTTGTCTGTGACGTAACTACAATAAATCTACATATGTACATACGATATACATATTTGTTCTACGTATGATTGCGTATGCGATTGCGACTGCGTTTGCGATACTTTGTTTAGCAAGCGATAGCGATGGCGATAACTAATAATCAGTTCGATCAACTAGCATAGAGTTACAAGTACTAAGAGTGAATACACAAATAGCTACAATTAATAAAGCTTAATTACACGCGTTGATAGAAGCATACCCATACACACACACACACACAGGCAGACAGAGTGAGTTATTGGGATGCGGGGCTGGGTATCAATTAATTGCTATCATACACAATTGCGAGTGGGAGCATGGTTACATAGAAGGAGAGAAGCAACAAGCCACAGTTGACAGCTTGTTAAGCCTAGCGCGCATTAAATTTTGTTTACATTCGATGTTCTCTTCCTTCTTGCTGGCTGATTATGAGTGTGTATGTTTCTGTGTGTGTGTGTCTATGTGTGTGTGTGTAGATGAAAGCAAAAGCAACAAGTGCACCAGTCATTGGCATCGTGTGCTTTTAGCTATGCGTGCATTACATTGTTTTTGCTTTTGCTATGTTATTCTCTCATTGTATACAAGTGTGAGTGGAGCTGGAAGTTAAAGCAACAAGTAGCAGCGCAGCAGCAGCCGGTGACTCGGCTTTAGCCTTTCACTGTGCATGCATTAGTTTATTTTTACTTTTGCGATGCTCTCGCTCTCGCTCTGTTTCTTATTGTCTCTGCTGAGTGTGTATTGGAGAAAAGTACCAGCTGATGCCATGGTAAGCATATGCGCTCATTACTTTGTTCTTGCTTTTGCTCTACTCTTGTTGTGTAATTGGATTTGTGTGCGTGTGTGGGTGAGTAGCTAGCAGAATGAAGAAAAACAATCGACGAGAGTCGTACCAGCAGCAGCCGGCGAATTGCTAAGCTTTGTTTTTGTTTTTGTTTTCGCTATGTCTTTATTCTTTTTCTTCTCATTGTCTGATTGGGCGTGTGTGCGTGAGTGTGTGCTTTGGCGTTCGTTGTTATTGCTGTTATTTTCGTTTTATTAGTTTTTTGCTTTTCATTTGTGTTGTGTTGCAGTTGTTGTTGCTGCTGTTGTTCTTGTTGCTGTTGTATTTGTTGTTAATTGTTCTGTTTCGTTTTTATCCGCGTCTCTTAAAGCCTGCAAGAAATATACATACATACATATGTATGTACATGTAGACATGTACGTACAAATGGATGACATACAGTATACAGTTGAAGTTCACAGCTCGATTTATGTAAATTGAACGGGTTATGGGCAGCAGGCACGTGCATGCATGTGTTAAGTATTCAAATTGGCCGACCGACTGTCAGCAATCGTGCAATCTGGGTCAAAACATAACGGGAGTGGACCACATACATACATATGTACACTAGGTGGATATCATGTGAGCAAATGAGTGTTTAAGTGTGATTTGTGTGTGGGAGTGTGAGTGTATGTGTGACTCATGCTTGTCTTGTGGATTTAGTATTATTGATAAAACATGCAATTAAAAAGATTTGTGTGAGCTCAGGAGAAGAGCAATCCAAAACATAAATGAAGCCTTTAGCCAATTGAATTTTGTGCCACAGGTGTCCAAAAAGGATTTCGAATTCGATTTCGATTTCGAATCGAACATTGTACGCATAAAGTGTTGAAGAATGCCATAATAACTACAGGGTATACATACATCGACATTTTTAGTTGGGTTGGTTGGGTCACTTATATAACTAATATTAATATTACCATAGTACTACAGCAAAGAAAGTAAATATGTAGATACTTAGTGGTTGGGTGTGTAGGGGTGTATGCACTTAGGTTTGCAAAAACTACACTTTGTGTGGATTTACTACATGGTAGCTAAGTAGTTGAGAGGGGTTTCATTGTGGTGTTTGACAAATAGTGTTGTAAAAGTGTGCATAGTGTTGTAAAGTGTTGCATAGGTGTAGATTAGGTAACTTAGTAACTTGTTAATGCAGTCCTTTATTGTTAGATTAGCTTATTAGTAAAGCGCATGCAAAGTTTCAGGTGCATGTGGATTCTTAATATTTAGGTAGATTGATTGTAAAGGTTCATTGCCTGGTACCGCCCCAAATGGGAAGCGGGGGTGAAGTTAGTGAGACCGACTGACCAGTAGTTTGTTTTTTTTTTTTGTTTGTTTTTTTTGAATTTCTTATTTGTTTTCTCTTTTTTGTACACTGTAAGCAAGATGGGATTATAATATTATCATTTTCGATTTTAGACCTACGTATAATTTTTAAATTTTTATATTTGATTTCTTCATTTGATTAATTTTTTTATTTTTTTTTACATGGTATGCTAAATTGAGTTGGTTAGGAAGCTATAAATAAATATTAGAATAGTTTATAATAGGAAGACCAAGCCGTTTAAGCAGATACACATGTTAGAAAATATTTTACGAAATGTTAAAGACAAAAATCAAAATTTAAATAATAAGAAATATACATGCCTTGAACCAAAAATAATAGAAATTATAAAAAATAAAATCAATTAAAATAAAAAATAAAAAAATCACTTTAGGAATTAGTAACATTAATCAAACAAGAGTTTTTAAGAAATACAAAAGCATGGTTAAAATTAGTTAGGAAAAACTGAATTTGGATTAGTAATAACGACAGAAACCATTATAGAACTGAATGATGGTTAGGAGGTGTACGAGTGTACAAGGTGTTGAAAGGAAAGTGTAGCCTAGAGCTGATTCAGTTTGGAGTACACTGAAACAAACTAAAGTAAAACACCACAAAATAGAAAAAATCATAAATCATATTTACAATAAAATGATATAGAATACAAGATCTACAAGTACTAGGAGAAGAAATTGGACATACACAATTGGAGAATTAGTTTTCAATATAAAATAATAATGTATTTTGTTCTTTCTTTTTTTAAGGTTTTCTTTTTTTTTCATAGTTATTTGTTGTTCAATGACAAACACATTGACTTCAATCATAGAATTGACTACAGTAGGAGTACGGTACATACATACATATATAAACTTAATTAAACATACCATATTTGTATATAAAATTCATTTATCTCTATCTCTCCATGTAATTTGGGAGACTTGCAAGAATTTCTTTCTTTGTTTAGTTAAGGATTTTTAAACATTTCTTGGCTGGTAAAAAGTAACAACTCATATCATGTTTATGAGATCTTTTTGACTTATGTTTCGATTATTCTATATCTTGTTCTTTTTTTTTACAGTTTCAATTACTATGGAATTATTTGCTTGGTTTCAAACAAAACTACCGCTGAGTCGATCCCACTCACCTGCGTCCAGGTCACTACTATCACCATTACCATCATTGGCATTCAGCTGTGATCGCTGCTCAGACTCAGCAACATCTTCTTCAACAATATTACCTGTCGACGAGGGCGTATTCTTGCAGCCGAACCACCAGTGCGCCGTGGGCCTTGGGAAAGGCGGCGTTGCCGTATCCACCTGTTCAAGAGAGATCGGTAAGTTGGCATCATTCAGAATTACTATGGCAAATGGGACTTTTAGATTATGTTAGGAAACTCTGAGACTATCTTTAGATTATAATCTGTAGACAGTTAAATCAGTGGGTTGCAATATTCTGAGTGTAGTTCAACATACCGCGAAGCGTGCGTCGTGGAAGCGATAGTACTTGTCGCCCTTGAAGAAGTACGTGTAGCCATTTGTGTATTTGAGCGCTGCATCCAGATTGTTTGGCACGCCCTCCCAGTTGGAGATGGGCTTGGGATAGCTGGCCTTAACGGGTGGTCGCTTAGCCGGATCGAATCGCCAGAACTTGCTGCCCTTGAAGAAGTAGATCTTGCCATTGCCACCCCAGACCATAGCCGCATCCAAATGATCCGGAATGCCAGTGAAGCCTTCGCTAATCTCCTTGGGATATGCGCCATCCATTTGGGTGCCCTGGTAGCGCCAGTACTGAGTGCCCTTGAAGAAGTAGGTCTTGCCATTCTTGTACGTAAAGGCCGCATCGATGTTGCCGGGCAATCCGGGCCAGCCCTTCGATATGAGTTGTGGGTAGCCCTCCTCCACGGAGTCCGTCGTCAGCTTGTAGTACTTGTCGCCCTTGAAGGCAAAGGTGTCGCCATGCGCCGAGTTGAACAGGGTGTCGATCTTGGAGTCCTTGCAAATGGAGTCGTCCAGCGGCACCTTCGGTGGCGTATACGAGGGTCTGTGTGTGCTGGGCGGGTAGGCGTTGGTGGGCGTGTACTGATTGGTCTTGCGTCCGTAGAGCGATTGTATAGCCGCCTTGTCGTCCTCATCCAGTTTGAAGACAGGCTCAAAGCCGCGATAGAAGGGCGCCATCAGAGCTGAGCTCTGATCCGAATGCGAGAGTCCCAACGAGTGACCGAATTCGTGAGCAGCTACCTGGAAGAGATTTGTGCCACGTGGCGAGCCTATGGTCCAGAGTTCCGCATCATCAAAATGAGCATCGCCGCCGAAGACGGGGAAGAAGGCGTGAGCCAAAGTGCCGCCTTGTCCATCGAAGGCATCGCCATCACCGTGCTCGCTCTCAACGAATCTGGAGAGAAGGAAGAGACAGAGAAAATGAGAGATGAGCAATTTCTCCTTCGTTTTTACTTTCTCCAGCACTTACTTAATCTCAATATGCACGGGTCCCGATGTCTTCCTGGTGAAAGTTAGATCGGTGTCCTCGCTCCAGACGGCAAATGCGCGCGCGATTTCGGCGTCGACATCGTTGCGCTTCAAGCGCTTGGGATACTTGGAGATCTTGTAGGTGAGATTCTTCACCCGCCAGCGACTGCCCTGTAGAGCATAACGCTTTGCGCGACTATCTCCGGTGCCCACGCGATCTCTGACGCCGCAACGTGGCAATGACATCAGGTGCAGAGTCTCCTTATCCAGTTCGCCGGTGATATTCAAGCCGGCAAAGCTCTGGAACTCCTGGATGGCGCTGACCCATGTGTGCTTATCCTGCAGTCCGCTGCTGGCCGGATTACGCGCTGAGGCGGGCAGATAGCCAAACTGTGAGAGATACATCTGAAAAGATGGAAGATGGAAGATGGAAGACCGAATATGAGATTCAAGAATTGTACTCAGTGGGGACAGCTGCTAAGTCTCTGTCCAGTCAAGATCAATGTCTTGTGCCAGTTGCCAACAAGGTGGCCCCTGATTTATGGCTATCAGATAAGGCACGTTTTGCCTGCCTTGTAATTGTCCTGCGAAGAGTCTTCGTTAACTGCCTGAGGAACTCATTCGTCATTCGTCACATTTCTTGCGCGTATGCAGAAAAAAAAAGAAAAGCAACAAATCCACAACAAAAAACTATCTGACTTGCATAATTTATGACCCAGCACTTTGGCATGGCAATGTTTTATAATATCGTATAAGAGACGAACACCCCTCAGCCCCCTCAGCACACTCAGCCCCTGCCTCCCCCGGCTGCCCCGTTACCCACCTGTGGGATGGGCCAGACTTGGCGTATGCTCAAATACTTAGAGCGAATCACAGTTACGTGACTTTAATTATGCGATTCGAGGTGTGAAAAAAATATCACAGAGTCGAGACGAGACGAGCTGAGACGACTTCTGAGTGAAGTCAAGTTAAGGAAGTGTTTTCTTCTCTCTTGATTTGATGGCAATTCAGTTAATTGTAAGTCGAATTAAATTGTAACGCGACTCTTTATAGAGCTCGCTAATTGTGATTAGCATTGAATGGCAGAACAGCGAAAACACTCTCCAATAGGAAGTCTATAAACAAGGCGAGGTTAAAGATGCGCCTAACGGACAATTAGCAGAAAAACTATTCACTAACTAACTAATTAGTTGCATTAACTGCAGCAATCACTTGCATACATACATATACATATACATATACATATACATATACATATACATATACATATACATATACATATACATATACATATCTGTATATTGGATTTATATATATAATTAGTATTTCAGTAGACATTTTGAAAGTCTGCTTAAGTACACGATAAGTGGCATTTGGCATGTGAAACATGTGCCGTAAGACGCATGTGTCGCACATTTTTAATGGGTCGCAGCAGTCGGAGCAGCAGCATATCAAATTTATATATACATACATACATATACATATACATATATATGCTGATAAATCCAAAAATCAAAATTATATATACATATATATTTACTCAGAAACGGCGCTTGCATAATGGCAAACAAACCTCTCAGCTGACTGTCGAGTTGATTATTTTATTTTATATATTTTTATAGAACTTTTTATGATATTTGCCGAGGAAGTAAAACTTTTTCGGCTTAAAGGCATAAATATGCGTACAACGTTGCCTCAGGCACAAGTACTTAATAAACTGGGTGGTGCTGTGGTTAATTTTTTTTCCTTCTTTTTTTTTTTTTTTTATTTATTTGTCGTGTGGTAACAACCAGCATACAGCTGTGCGTGAGAGAGGAAGGTGGGCATAGCGCGGGGGAGGGAGAGGGCGTAGCGGGCCTTAGACTCGCCTCTAAAGGTAAATGAACTCGCTTTTGTTTTGCTTTTCCTGTAAACATGACTCTTGACAAGCAGCAATCAATCTGTCACAAAAAAAAAAAAAAAAACGGGAAATATATATATATATATATATATATATATATATATATATATATATATATATATATATATATATATAGAGCCTGGCGTAACTGCAGAATCAGAATCATACAGCGCGATACATACGAATCATTTGCAACATTTCGTTCCGCTTTGCTGTCAAAATTATTACAAAATCAAATTAATCTGTCTCTCGCTTGCTCTCGCCTTCTCTTTCTCGCTCTTTGGGTTGCATTTCCTATATGGCTGGTATTTATTATCATTGTTTTGATTTCTCTTCTTCTTATATGACTTTTGTTTTATTTACTGCTTTGTACTGTTCCAAATTAATCCGGCATAATATTTGTCTTTGCTGTCATTTACGGAGATTTGCAAACTGTTTTGATCTTGCAATCTCTCTCTCTCTCTCTCTCTCTCTCTGTCTCTTTCTGTCTGTATATAGTTTTTGCTCCTCCCTTTCTCCGTATATATTTTACTGTATATATCTTTCGGAGTAAAATTGTACGATCTGACTTATTCTCTCTCTCTCTCTCTCTCTGCTACTCTATCACTCCATATCCTTCTCTCCCTGTCTCTCGCTCTATTTATATGCCGTAATTATTCCCAATTAAATATTTATAATCTCAGTACTCTCCATCGGTCACCCTTGCTCATTCTCTCCCCGTCTCACTCGCTCTATCACCATTAATATTTGTGGTATATATTTCCTATATAGCTGTTATTTATTACCATTGTTATGCATATTTCGTATTTTATTGTTTCTCATATTATTCGAAATAAATTCGCTGCGTTTCGTAAAGCTTTTTTTTTTTTTTTCTATTTTAAATTTTACACTCTGTTATTATTCTGTTAACGTCACGCTGTTAACGTCACATTAACATAAATGGCATAAAATGATTTGATTAAATGGGTTTAAGGAACTATTTTGGGCAAACTGTTTCGCCGTATGAATGAACTTTTGTAGCCTTGATAGTGCACTCTAGATTTGTATTAAAAAGTGTATTTCAGTTTCGCTTTGTTTTGGGCCTAATCTCGAGGGCTTTTCCACTGCTTGTCGAGTGACTGACGACGATATTTATTTTTGAACTTTTGGGCAGTTCCCCATAGATTAAGTTATTGCTCAAGTTCAAACAAAGCCAGAGACAGTGCCGATGGCCAAAGGAACTAGACCTTGTCTGATTGTGGGCTGGGCTTGCTTTTCAGCTGAGCAAATTCCAGTGCTCGATACTCGCTATTCGAGTTATGCATTATTATACAATTAACATAATTGCATTGATGCGCTGCAGCAGGGGCGGCTCTCTCGTCGTGGGAAACACATGAAAGCCCGAAAGCCGCGCATAAATTCCAATTGGATTCTGAATTAATTGTTTTTATTATTGGAACCGGCTTCTGGCCCTGAATGCACATGTTTAAAGCAAAAACAAAATTACTGTGGCAACTGTCACTAACTAAATCGAAGGCAACTGGCGATGAGTTGGCCCAGTCGCCAGATAACAAAGGTGTGTTTGCAAAAAGCTCCGATAAGATACGTTTGAATCGTTCGAAGACAACAACTGGAAGTCGTACGGAAACAAGTGCCTTTAGAACTGTATTCATTGTGCGTTCTTAACGAGTTCTTATCACTTCGACAAGTCGTGATTCATTTACCTACTTCTGACGAACCATTCCAAATCACCGAAACGTAGTGAAGCGAACGAAGTGCGTCACAAGAAATTGATGTGCTCACATTCTCGAGGATTTCGAAACGGAAGTTTGGAGCGGAAATGGCTCTATAAAGCGTATACATGACATATTTCTCATAAAAACACTAATAAAGTAATCTATGGAGATATATACATAGATATAGATATATAACTCAGAATTGATATGGAAACTTGTATCACTAGCAAAGGTGATATATGAATGGTTGTGTTGGGCTACTGATAAGTAATTATACTTGCTGTAGTGCAAGCAATTGTTATCGATATTTAGACTTGTTGAAGTTGTTGAAATAATTATAGATTCATTAAGCTAATTATTTATTGTAGAGTCGTTTACTTTACAGGCAATTTTAATGTAAAGTTTTAAAGCTGACTTATTGTCATATGTGATGATTATCGACTACAATTGTTATCGATCAATAAGCTTTTAATGTATAATCGTATGCACATAACAAACATGAGCTGTCAGTATGTACTTTAGATCAAATCTGCAATTCAAATTTGTCACTGCAATCGATATCGATTATTCAGTTAATCACTTATCGCTGCGAACAATCGAAATGCATTTCGTACATGACAATGCAAACAGCGAACACAAATTATACGAAATTATAATGCAAACAATTTGGCCCGAGTTCACGTATCAGCGCACGTCGAAATTGCACTTCAATTTATGTTTACACAAATATTGCAGTGTGAGAGAGAGAGAGATGGAGAGATACAGGCAGAGAAAGACATTGACACAAATTCAGCAGTAACGATAAAAAAACATATATAATAACAAATGTGCTGCTGCTGCACAATATGCAAATGGAAATGTCAACAGCTCGAAAGGAGCTAGAGCTAAGAATTGCACTCAAAGCAGACACTTGAAATGAACATGGCTTAGGCTGCACTTGCCATTTGTCTACTGGCTGACTGACCTCTTTGCCTACTTTAGCCGGCTCACTAGCTCACTGGCCACGCCCACTGCGCCCCCTGCACACACAGAGACTGCAGTTGAACTTGTGCCTGGGTAGCAAAGCAAAGGAAATGGCTAAAGGGCTTTTGCAAATTTTCAAAGCCAGCCCAAAAAAAAAAAAAAAAAATCAAATAGCAAAACTTGAAGTGAACTAGAAAAAGTGCGCACAAACTTTTCTGAGTCACTGTACAGCTGCCTGGCTTTAAAGTGCAGCTCGGAATCATTCTCTGATTGCTGCATATGCAATATCTTTCAGCTTTGATTGAGTGCTTGAACTGCTTGCGAATTATAAGCTTTAGTGTCTGGCCGAGTCACGAAAACATCTTCAGCTATGCCATGCAACGCAATGCAATGCAATGCAATGCAATTCCTTTGAGTCATTGACCCTAGGACGAAAATTATAGTAAATAGCCAGAGTTAACGCCTCGTTGGCGTGTTTCGACCCTGCTAGCTCCTATATATAAATATGTATAGTATATATATATTTCCGTTCAAACAAGCACAGGACATGCATAAATTATAAGCCAAGCAGCGAGCGTACGTTACATTTTCTTTTTCCCTACACTCGCCCTCACTCTAGCTCTCTCTCTCTCTCTCTTTCTAACTCACTCTCAGTGTCTGTCTGTCTCTTTCCCGGCTTGACCGGAAATTGATGAGAAAATTGTATTTGCTTCAGTTAAAGTAGGGTGGCTAGGTGAATGTGTGTGTGTCTGTATGGGTGTCTAGGTCTAGGTACATTGGGGTGCGTTTAAACTTTTCCATTTCAGAATTTGGGTCAAGCCAAGTAAGCGCTCGGGTCAATGACTGCCGACTGATGAAAACGCTGGCCAACCAAGTGTCTTAAAGCCTAGACCTAATTTTAATGCAACGCACTGGGAAACCGAAAGCAGGCAACACACACAGAGCACATAAAGCAAATCTGCACAACTTGACCAACTTGTTTTGGCCAAGTCTCTAGCTTCGGTTACATCACGTGTAAAAGTGAAGCCGAATCGAAGCATGTGGACTGCCTCTTAAACAGGAGATAGAAAAACTGGGCCAAATGAGCAATGTTGCGCAATAGAAAAAGAGCAAGAGCGAAGGGGAAAGAAGAAAGTGGGTGAGTGAGCGGGAGATGAGGTGAAAAACGCTTGGCTAATAACTTTGTCAGCTGCTAATTCCCATAACTTCCATTTGACATTTAACCCCCCCCCCCCCCCACACACTTGTTGTCTCTTCTCTTGAGTTTTGTTATTGTTGTTCTTGTTGTTGTTGATTTTTTTGCCCTCGGTTAATTCATCGGGGGCGATAAATAAGCGCCTGATCTTAAGATAAACCAAGTGTTTTATGCAAAACTTCTAGCAAACAAACTTGGACATGGGCTAGAAAAAAGCGAGAGCACAAAAAGTGTAAAAAGGAAGCGTTTTTCTAGCCGTGCTTCCAGCTTTTGTGCAGGTGCCAGTACCCTATAAAAAGTGGACTGTGAGCTAGATTGGCATGAAGATGAATGTGTGAGTGGAGTTTTAGGTAAGCGTGTGTAGGTCTCTAGAGTAATACTCTAAATAAAGTTAGAATATATATAGAAGACGTCGTTGTTTTGTGCGGCCAGCTTACACCCTAATCAAAGAGCTAAAGGGTATATCAATAAATAGAATGTGTTGACGACACAAGTTCACCCCATAGAAAATTACTATAAATATACCCTATATAGGCTCCACACCTTCTTGCCAAGCCGTAGCCTTACTCTATTCTAAACATATCCTAGGCATTGTTTATAGTCTTGCCCATTCTATAGTTAGCCTCAGCTAGAGGGTATTTCCTAGTAAAACGCTTTGAGCACAAAAGGTTTTTTTTAACTAGTTTTTTCATCTCTGGCCTTCGATGCGGCTTTATAAGGATGTTCCACACACACACACACACACACACACACACACACACACACACACACACACACACACACACACACAGACACAGGCACAATTTTGCAAACATAAATATCATTTGTTTGCGCTGTTAACATTTGCTTTTTGCATACGCCTTTCGCAAAATGGCAAGGTTATCCTGTTTAGCTTTTTTTTTTTTTTGAGTGTTAGCTGTTTACCTGTTAAGCTTTTTCTAGCCATAAACACCGGGCATCCTTTGTGTTAACACCTGGCGAAGGTCGTCGCACACGCAACGTGACTTTTAGCTTTTAGTTTGCGTTTGCGCTTTTCTTTATATATATATTTTTTTTCCCAACTGCCCAAATCAATCAAAAACTTTTCTATTTATTTCTTGACTTTTTCACAGTCATGATGCGTTTTTGATACCCCATCGAGAGAGGGTTAAAGGGGTATGGTGTTTTTAATGCGATTTATGAGCAGAAAGTATAGAACGGAACAGAAACAATATTATGTGCATATGGGACACTTTGCCAGTCTCCTCTTTGGCCATCTTTCTTTTATCTATCGACTTCTCTTTTTCGTCTATTTATTCTTATTTATGAATATCGAAGCTTAAACTGAGGCCAAACACTTAAGAGATTAGGGATCCAGATCCACTCAACAGCAAGTTAAATTATTGATAACTGTGTGTTATTCATGAAATCGATTAAAATCGATAACAATCATGGTTTTCTCTATAATCTGTCGCCATTTTTAGGAACTTGACTGACTAAACCTATTAGGTAGACTCGTCTAGAGCTTATATATATATATAAATTATGCTCAGCTATTTTCAACTCTTTCTTCGATAAGTTTTTAGGATATCAGCTAGTCGACTAATGGACTTCAACCAATTTTTTTCGCTGTGTTAAAGTTATTATTGATTGGCTGAAACGTCTGTTTTTGTATGTTTTCTCGCTGCTGCTGCGTGACGCACGCGAAAATTTTGCGACCATAGAGTTTTTTTTGACTAAACAACTTTCACCCAGGCTTATTAAATTCTTGAAGGAAGTAAGCAGTTGGGCTTAACAGTTGTAATTAGGCAACAGAAAAGACGTCATCATTGAAGTAAATTCTCAATTTTTACTTGAAAAACTTCAGCTTCTGCTGCAGCCTGAGCTCTGTCAATTAGGCCAGACAGACGAGGAGAAGCAGCAAGAATACAACAGTTCCAATTGAGCTGCAATTAACCTTTGACAGCCGACAGTTGATTATGTATACGCAGCGTATGACGCGAGTCGCTTTCAATATTAATTGCGGCTGGGCTACGCGTTTAATCATATTGAACTGCACTCGCTCGACTAATGACTCATGGCTATGCATTTCTAGTGACGGCCTAATGCTTGCTGCTTTGTGGGCTCAAATGATGTCAATTTTGTTTGTTGTTGTACTGATTTGTATCACTGTAACTATAATGCGACAGGTGACAATAGACAATAAATAAAACGAGCCGGCAGAGCAGACAGCAGACACTAAGTGAGTCAGACAAAACATATTTAACTCAATTTATTACAGACATTAGGCCAAATGCAAACTCATTTGAAAGATTCGATAGAAAAATAGTAAAAGTAAAGTTCTGCTCAAGCATTTACAGTCGAAACACTTACACAGTCTTCAGTCAATGTGAAGAAATCACAATTGAGAATCGCAAAGAGCGGCGCAGAATAGAACAAAACGCAGTTGACATTGAAGCGAGACAAACATGGAACGCACAATGTTGACGTATGTGTGTACTATGAACATCATTATAAGCACAATGCTCATCATGATCATGCCGATGATCAGCGTTTAAGCGACTTCGTTTTGGGCGACTGGCCAGCTAAATGGCCATGCAGGCAGGCAACGCGCTCAACATATCAATTAGTCAAATCAAATTGGAGACAAAGACGAGTTTTTGCTTTTTTTTCATTTTAGCTTCTATTTTTTTTTTGTTCTAAGCAGCGCGTGCGATTGATCGATAGCAGCGTAATATCGATACTTGGAAGCGAAACGTATCATGCGTTACATTTCACTCGCTATAAAAGGCCAAACAGGAACTGAACTATGTCTATCTATCTGTCTGTCTCTCTCTCTCCTCCTCCTCCTCCTCCTCCTCCTCGCTGCCTGTTCTCAGCATGATGCAGCAGAATTCACACTCTTCAGTGTGTTTGCGCTACCTGTTTAAAAGGTGTGGCGACTGCTATGATTGCACCTGCTACGTTCTGTTCTTTTAATAATTTATGCAGATTGCAATCGTGCAACAGGAGAAAACACTTGGTGCCGCCAAAACGTGACAGCCTTGTCAACATGGAATCATGAGAAAGATAAACGACGCAACTTCAGGTGAGACTCGAGAAGTGTGAAGAGAGAAGCAAAAGGGGGGGAGGTGAGAGAAAATAGAGAGCTAGGAATAGAGAAATGGAGATATAAGCAACTAAGAGTGAGAACTGAGCATCTTTAAACAATACATAAGAATCCTGAAACTGAGAAACGAGAAAAAAGACTTGATAGACTGAGAAACGATTATTGGAAACCATATAATTTAATAAGAAGTTGGATAAGTGAGGAGAATCGAGAGCTCAGTCGATAATCTAGAGCCTAGAACTCTTTGACCTATTGATCATCGGTAGCAAGTCACGTGCCTAAAGCTATGTAAGCAATTTGTTTAGCCTTAACAATGCGCTTAAATCTTCGTGACAAGTTTTGACATTAGGCTGCTAATCAGCGCAGTCGGCTTTGTACGAACGACATGCACAAGCTGCAGCTAAACAGGCAAATTAGCAAGCGGAAATGTGTATTAGGTCTAAAGGTAGATAACTCACAGCTAACAATAAACAACTTAAGCAGAGAGGAAGAGAGAGAGAAAGAAGAAAGAGAAGATGGAATACAGTTGAAATTCCTGCTCGTGCTAACGCTTCGATGAATTATTGATCTCTCTATCATCGCCTCAAGAGTTTTCCAACTCGCTTTTTGACAATTATATTCTATTGGTAACGCTTATCCGCTCTGTGTTAGAACAATTTTATTAGAACTAAGCATGCAATGTCAGTAACAAAAAAAAAAAAAAGAAAAAAATTGGAAAAAGTAAACAAATATCATGCGATGTTGCAATGTCATGAACAAAATCTTAATCGAGTCGCAATTAATGCATGCGATGCACATGAAATGGGATTGTGTATTGGCATGGGCCGCTCAACAGGCTGTTGACAGTTTGTACTCCCCCTAACTATTTATGCATTGCACTGCCAGACCGCTGGCCGAAAGGCCAACCGAAAGGCTAAGGTCGGAAAACTATAAGCGATATATGGCGATTAATGCGATAGCGGCGATATGTGCGATAGGCGATGAATGCATTGCGTGCCCATGTGACTCGAATAATTATTTGACATGCACTGGCAATTGCATGTGTGTGCACTCAACTGAATATATATAAAGAGCCACATAGATATATATATGTACATATATCTTATCATATAGGAACAACCACATCATTGACACTGACAATCGAAATTCAGCGAGCACAAACAAAAAAGGTTTTGTGCAAGTTTTGTCAAGCAAATCGGAAGTAAAGGTGGGAAATCTACAAATTTATATATAACATACATATCGACCAACAGTGGAAAGTTAGCTAAGAAAACTTGAATGAGCTCAATGGGCTACTAAGACAATATAAAAATTTGTTTTTATGGGCATCAACAGAAATGCATTTTGAGTTCCTTTCTCTGTACTCTGACTCAAAATAGAAGAGTCTTTAAGAGCTTTCCACTCTCTTGAATGAGTATTAACAGCAAGTTTACTTTTAGCTATACGGCATAAAAAACTGAAGGGAATGCCTTAAAGTGTTCTTCGTTTTGATGGATCATCAGAAACTATTCTGCATGTACGGCGAGTAGGGGTTACTGCTCTGTATTTTACTTGACTCTTAGGTGTATTTTCTCTTAGGAGTGAGTATTGGGATATTTTCCTAATTACTCATATTAAGAGATTCTGTTAGGACATTTCATGTTAAATATTTCCCACTGTTAAGAGCTGCTTTCTGTTAACTTTTAGTGAATTTACCCAGTACATTTGAAAACATTTAATAGCTAAACATTACAGTATGTAGATGCTCTTTCATAATACAGAAAAAATGGATATGGAAATATCTTCAGGGTATTTCCAAGTCATGCACGCCCCGCGGACAAAATGTGACGTGCTGCAGCTTCTTTTAATTGCCGCACGATTAAACGAGTTTACATTTCTGAATTGCCTTTAATGACTTTATAGCAAAAAACAAACTGTATATATACATAGTTGAGTATATCTCTTGCATTCTGTACTTTTGTATTCGCTTCTGCTCTCTAATTTACTAAATTATACAATTGCAATTATTTGATTAACATTGCATGGAAAATTTAATATTCAATTGCGAAAACTAAAACTAAACTGCATTTACAATTGCTGGCACTTCTGATTGCCTCCACTTAATAATGAGCATTTATTCTGGAATTTATTATTATTTTATTGCTTTCGGGTCATACATGTGGAAGAAGTTTGTTTGGCATGACAATCAGTTGTTTGTGTCTGTCTCTCGATTAGGTATCTTTACATTTAATTGTTTTGTTAGGGACACCTTTAGAGCTTTGTTGTGCTCCATGTTCCGCATCAGAGTCAAAAATCAAGGCTACAGACTTTACTTTGCCCTTGAGATTGTATTTAATGCAGATTTACAGCGGCCCAAGCAAGCTATCTGTTTTTCTCTGCAATCTTGATTACTTTTCTCACATGTCCCTCATTGTCTCTAGGCTATTTCACTTCTCGATTCATCTTGCACTGCTTTACATTTCTTTCCACAGCCAATCAGCCTCGTTTAGCTTTGCTGCCCCAAGCTTCGATAATTCGCTTTGGTCAAGCCTTTGCTCTAGATTAATACTTCTCATCCATGTTAACTCCATGTAAACGGCTTCAGCTGGAGCTTAAAAGTCTGCACAAACTAGTTTATTCTCCATTACTCCTCGCCGCTTTCCTCTTATTTCCTCCTCGCTTTGACAATGTTTTGCATGTGCATTCACTTACCTCAGCTTGTGTTGTTGTTGAAACAGGCGCCATCTGCGCTGCCCCCAGAATGGACAGGATTGTGCCTAGGAGTATGAACACGGATGCGTAGCTTTGGCAGGTGTTGGACATGTTGTGGCTGTTTGTTGTTGTTGTTGTTGTTGTTGTTGCAGTTGTAGCTGTGTTTGTGTAATTGTTGTTTGTTGCGCACTTTGAACTTCAAGTCGTGACTGAAGTTTTTTCTTTGTTCAAAAAAAAAAAGTAGCAACTGCGCACTGGAAAGACAATAAAGTAGACAAACCACAATTAGAATTCGAAATAGAATTGCAAAAAAGGTCAATTAATATTTGCAGTCAGGTAAAAAGTATAATCAAGAAAAGGGCCAAGTGCAAAAGGGCAAACGGAAGCAGCGAACTCAAACTCAGCTGGCTAAGTGCCTGCTTGGCCAACAGGTTGACTCTGGCAGCCGTTAACTGGGTCTGCATGGCGTATACTTAATTTCGGACTGGAACCAACTAGCGGAAGTGTAGCAAAAGTTATGGCACATGACTCTGTGTGTGTGTGTGTGTGTGTGTGTGTGTGTGTGTGGCATATGACGTGTCAGCACTTGGCTGCACTGCTTCGTCTTCTTCTTCCACTGCTTCCTCCTTACAGTTGTTATTTACAGCCGCAGTCATGTGGCCCGCCCGTCTGTCTGTCAGCCTGACACATTTGAACTTAATTTTAGACCACATCCAAATTACAGTTACTAAATTTAGATTTCTTGTGCAAATATATGTTACTATAGCGCCTAGTCTTATTTGCTCCATGTTATATGATATGTGTCTAAAAATAGCAGCACTTCTATTGCATATTATGTTCGTATGAGAATGAAGCCCCTTTTTGTCGGATTGTGTTGACAGAGATTCGCATCTACACTTTATAGAGCCATTACTATCTAAGTTGCCTGAAAACACAGTCTTAGTTTTATTTGACGTCTTAGCGGTAACACTTGGCAACTGGCGAATGCAACGGGAAATGCAGCTATAACAGTGCGTTATTATTACATGAGCTGCAGTTAGTCTAACTGTCCGTCTCTAAGCTCTTTGAACTAGTTCAAAATTGAGTACACTGCTACAAAAATTATAGTAATAATAGAACTAAGAAATAATTTGATGTGGGTTTACTTTTGTTTAAGGGAATTTCGCCTACAAATTTATAATTTAGTTTTTTCCTTTTTTTTAATTACAAAATCTGTTTTTCTTACTATTATTTTATCGGTATTATTTTAATATATCAGATCGTAATACTATTATTACATATAATTATAATTTAAAATAATTTGTTAAATTATTTATTTTAAAATTTAATTTTTGTAAATAAACTAAATTGATATATTTACAAAATACATATATTTTTATGATAATATATATATATTTAATTTCACATTTAACTTAAATATAATTTATTGTAATATTTTTGTTGCTCATCTCGTACTTATTTGTAATAATAATATTTCTTTATATCCCAGACCTGGGATTAGGTCTGTAAATTGTTGACAATGAAAGCGTTCTTAGCACTTTCCTCTCTAGATTTCATTAGCTTGCTTTACAAATGATATCAATAAATTAGATTAAAGTAAGCGTCTATTTACGTGTCTGACACTCGCTAGAGCCCTAAATATGTGTATGTATACGTATCTTTACTTTGGCTCAGTGGCTCCTGATTTCGCTCAGTGCACGCTGTGACATCAGCAGAGCTGAGCGATAAGTGATATCAAGTATACGACAAGTGGAGCGCTGTTTTGTTTCTTTTCTTTTTTAACGCCAAGCGCCAAAAGCCAAAAGCAAATGCCGGCACAAACAACAACTTGAACAAAGACACAATTATGTATATAAATATGTATTAGTGTATATTTAGTTTCGGGCGTGTCAGGCACCTACAGGTGGGAGGAAGAAGAAGGCGCAGCAGCAGAGAGTAGCATAAGGGACAATATTTGCCATGTGATACGCAAAAGTCTGCATTTATTTTCGTGCCGAGCAGTGTTCGCAGTGTTTTGTATTGACTAATCAGCCAACGGGGGATTTCTGTGTGGACATGGGCATTATCATTTCACTGACTAGGCCTATTCAGATAAACATATATGTACATATGTACACTATATAAATATACAAATATGAGAAGTAAATTTGGAGCAATTAGGCGTGTGTGGGGCGGGTTGAAGGTCGTTATTCATTTGGGTTTAAGGTTAAAAGCTGTCAATTTGGTACGCTTCGGTTCTACTCTCTCGCGCTTCACTAAACACGCACATATGAATATATTCGCATACACATGGATATATGTATCTGTATATGTATATAGATATGGGTAGAGTCATAGTCGCTATAACGATGAATGCTTTTTGCATTGTTGTTTAATCAATAGCAACGCGCACATTGAAGTTTTTTTTTTAAGAGTTTTTCTCTTTTTTTTTTTGGTTTTTGCCAAATACAAACTTGATTACGTATACGTAATGTGGGTCATTAGGCGCTGTTACTACTATTAAATTTAGTTTATGTGCTAAATATGAGTTTCGTTGGATAAATTAAATTGGGACAGAGCAAAGCAAAAGAGTTCAAGTTTGAAATTTAAACTAAAACAATTGATGCAAAATTAGTGATAAATGTTATATAAAATGCAGGAGATTTATAATTTAAAAATATGAATATATTTTTATCAAAAATAAATACAAATATTTGTGTATATGTCGATTAAAAACATCTGAAATATTTACAAGTCAAATTACGTATACGCATGTATGAATCGCTATTATTCTATTGCTATTAGAAATTTCATCGATATGCTAATATTTAACTAACTAACTCAATGCTCCGCCAGTTCGAGCCCAAAGCAATGTGAATCACAAACATAATATTTATCTGATATGCTAATTATTGGGATATATTTTCTTCTTTTGTGCTGCTGTTGTTGTTTTATTATTTTGCGGCAGTCAAATTCAGCAGGTGGAATGTTTGCCAACAGGTTTAGCAAGTGTATGAGATACACTGCCACAAAAAAAGTTGTTAAATCAAACAAGTAAAAGTTTGTTCGCAAAAATAACAACAGCCAAAATACAAAAATTTACAGCTGTTTGTGAGAAAATTAATGATATTTGAATTCACATTTCTTTTCAATTTTGCTAGCCAAGTTTTTCGCTCAGTGCATTGATGACGCTTGTTAGACTTTCAGACTTGTTCTTTTATTATTGTTAGATGCGACACATATTGCACAATTGGTTCATTGTGTGTGCGTGTGTGTGAATAGCACCTTATCAACAGTTCTTTTTCTTTTTTTTCGCTCTTAACTTTACCAAATAGCTGTTAAAAGTGCCTTAAGTTCGTATTGATAAGATATGCTGCCAAGGGCTGTGAATTACCAAATAAATATTTATGTGTAATGAATGACCAACTCGATCAAGAAATATTACATTTTTGGCTTAGAACTTGACCTTAGAGAGATAAGGGGTAGACGCAAGCACCTACATAAGTGCAGTTACAAATCTATGTTAAGTCTGCGCTTAAGTTAAGCCCAAATCAAGTTCATTTCTCTCTCGCACTGTTTTAGATAAGAATGGGGATGCTGCGATGCTTACATGGAAGTGTTGTCTCTCTAGATCAATGAACTGCAATTGTTGCTTCTGCTGCTGTGGTTGTTGTTGTTGTTCTCCTCTTTGTTGCTCTGTTTGTTTGTTGAGAAAGTGACAATTAATTAATTAGCTCGTTGCATAAATCAACTGCACGCATTTGTCTGTGTGGGCGTTTTTTATTGGCGTTGACAGATTTTCTTCCTCTCTCTCTCTCAATCTTTCTCGGTTTTCTTGCTTGCTTTTTAATTTCAACTTATGCACAGGCAATCCTTTAATAGATATTTTTATTGGTATTTAGTTGTACACGCATTTTCGGCTGCAACTGTAACGACACTTGTTCACTTTGCAAACGCTACAACTGTTAAAATTTCAAATTGCAATATCGAAATTTTGTTTTTTATTTTTGTTAATAAAGTTAAGTTTTCTTTTATATATGTTTGTTTAATATATTCGAATTTCGTGTTTCGCCGCCAAACACAACCGCACAGAGCAGCGCGCAAATTTCAACTGATCCAACGGCGCATCACGAAGTTCGAGCAGCAGTCGAAAGCTTTTCGCAGTTGCGCATAAGATACGATAAAAAGCTTTTGCACGCACACGCAATGCGCTTAGCAGCGACGCTGGCGTTAACAGTGCACTGTTATTGTCAGTTAACAGCGGGAATTCCTCTGCTGGTCAAACCTGTTGCTGCTCCGCTCACTCTTTAAGCTGCGCTTTATCGGCTTTGCTTATGAGTAATGAACGCTTCTTGGAAGCATGTGTCATGCTCTTCAGTAGCAGCGGCAGCGGCAGCAGCGGCGTCGTCAGCGGCAGCTTTTGTTAACTGTTTAGCGTGTGCTTTGTTGCCGTTATTGTTGTTGCTGCTGCTGCTCCTCACTCATTTGCATTTTTACAGTTTACACTTTACAGTTTATTGCCGGCTGCTGTCGCTGCTGCTGCGCGCTGCTCTGGCTGCTGTTGCTGCAGCGCCAGCTTCTTGTTAAATTCGTACAATTTCCGTTGAAGTTGTGACTCTTGGGCGCCCCTTTTTGTGGGTGTGCCCGTAAAAACCTCGATACACAAAATTTATGAATGAATCTTAAATTGTGTTTCGATTTCACAGTTTGCTTTCAATTTGTGGTTTCTGCGTTTCTCAATGGGCATTAGTCATACGATAGCGCTTGTCTGTGTGTATGGGTGCGTGTATGTGAGTGTGTGACTGAGACAATTAACACCTGTGTGGCACACGCCTATGGCTCGAGCTTACTTCATGTAGATTTGACGAGGGAACTGAGGAAGCTGAGATCTAAACAAATTTGTATTGGCATAGAGTGTATTCTTACGAGGGTACATTGATGCAAATACTTAGTAGAGAGAATATATCAGATAATATTGTTTCGCATTTAGGGAATTTGACAGGTCGACTATAAATACCAATGAAATTCACTTATCTGTGTTCATATGTAAATGCTGAAATACACATTTATATATCTAGAATTTTAGTCATTGGGAATGGTGCTGATTTGCTTGGTTTTCTCAATAATATTTGTGGAAAAGTAATAGCCGTTTGCGTGTTGGTGTAGCTGGCTTTTATTCCCTTTAGCCATTAGCCATTTAGCTGTTAGGCATTAGACTTTGGTCATTTAGCATCAATTGAGGCTGTAGTAGCTCTGTCTGCTTGGGTCAGCTGAATCAAGCTGTGAGTCAGCAGATGATACGATCCCCCTGCTCTCTACTCTCTCTCTCTCTCTCTGACCAATAGATAATTTTTGCTTATGTGCACTAACTCGAGGGGGCCGTTTGGCCTATGTAAACAATCGCAGAGACTGCAAATGATATGTGCACATGTCTATAATTTATTATGAGCGGAAAATTACAGAGAAAAATGAGACTGCATAGATGGGATGATAAAGGCACATGTGTGAAAGATCAGCTCAGATTTAAGAATTAAAGTTTCGTACATATATGTGTGAAATGGCAAGAAGAAGAAGAACAAGACGCTGAAGATGCCACAAAATGCCAACTGCCAAACTGCCAACGGCTGACTGTTGACAGCTGCTGCTTCGGCTGCTTCGGCTGCTGCTGCTGTAGGTGGAGTGGGAAAGGAATTGTATGTAGAACTTGAAGAGCTCTTTAAGAACTCTGGAACTGGAAACACATCGCTTTTTATGGCATTGACAACTTGCAGTTGTCCGCGGGTCACAAACACACGCTCACACACAGTCACATGGTGTGGCGCCCCGCCGCCTCGCTTTGTGCTGCTGCAGCTGCATCTCTTGACAAGAACAATGAAATATTTATGAGCTTCTTGTTTCTCCACTGCGTTTTGCCTTTTGTCTATACAGAAATACATGTACTCATATGTCCATATACAAATATATGTATATACAGTCTCTCTTAATGGGAACTATTTATCGTTCTACTCGTATTTATAGAATTTCATATATTTCGATTTATGTAGAGCTGCAGTTCATTGCCATTCGCTTGAACTCTATAGAACTCTGCAAATATAATAATCATATTTCATATGTATCTCTCTCCTCCCGCCTCTCTTTCTCTTTCTCTCTTTATAGCCATATATCTCTAGTCTAATTGTTGTTATTATTTTATATTTTTCTGATTCTAAACTTAATCACGTCACGGTCAGTTAGACTATTCGCATTCACATTCAGTTAGTCGTAATTCAAATTGTCTTATTGGCATTTGAATTCCAATTGGATACATTTATTTTATTCTTACACAATATATAATATGCCTACGTGCCTGCATTCGCTAATGTTTGAGGAGAACAATCGGAAACCAATGCGAATGCAAACAGCTCGAGATCGTTGCACATTAAAGATATCTTTTTTCGTATGATATGCAACAGGAAGTAAAGCAGTTGATGAATGTAAAGATAAAGTTTATTTATTCTAGATAAGTATGGGCTATACTCAATGAAACTATATATACATGTTAATTTCTAAAAGTTAGCTTAGCTTTTGAACCAATTGTGTTATAGTAAAATGTATGAAGTGGCTGCATTATATAGGAGCTGTTCTTTGTTTCTATTAATACGCCTATTTCTTATTCTTAAATATTATTTATATTGGTAAACTGTTAGAGCTAGAAGTTCTAATAATTAATACAAAATTTCAGCTGCTCAACGAACTGAATTAGATATATGCAGTGATATATTGTCTATATGCTATAGGAATTAGATTATAATAAGCTGCTAGCAGTCTGTTCTTATAGAGCTCACCTTAACTTCAAATATGTAGAGCTGTTCTCATGCCCAGTTTCAGTCGTATAACTGCGTAGATAGGCAAGTTATAAACCCTTATATGTAAGCCCTAGACGAGATAGGGACTGTTATTATACTGTTATTCCATCAGGCATTACATTCTGTTATATCATGTCAACGTTATATCATATCACATAAGAGTTACATCTATCTGAAATCTTAACGTTTTATTTACGACTGAGTCAGCTTAGCTTAGCTGAGGTTGGCCAACTCGTAGAGCCCAATGACTCATCAAGTTTTTGTTCTCTTCGGGGACTTTGCCCGCGGGAAGTCAAACTTACCACCGTGAATGCTCAGAACTTGCCTTTTCGGCAAGTGTTGCACGCAGAAACTATTATGACTGTGTTTGTGTATCTAGACCGAGTGCTACACGTGTCTGCAGATCAGAGTTAAGATAAGAATCAGCGCAAATATTGCACACACACACACGAACACACACGCAGGTAGGCAGACCAAAGAGTTTGTCCAACTGGTTCTTATCAGAAGCCCTTAGATTGGCCAATCGCTGATTAGAATTTTTATATGACGCACTGATAACTCAAGAATTAGGCAAAGGTTAGCTCTCTTTCGCTCTTCGTCTCGTTTACTTGGCAGTTTTAGTTAGCTGTTTTCGTGTTGCCCTAGCCACAAATCAAAATATACAAAAATTCGAACTCGAATTTCAAATTGGAATCCGAATGCAAATCGCAAGCCGTTTCGAGCGACGTCTTTGAATTACGCGAACCGTTTCATAGCACGTTCCGTGTGCGACTCCCGTTTGTTGTTTAGCCACAGTCAACGCGTTGGCTTTGCCATTGCCTCTAGCTAGCTCTAGGTAGCACTCCCCTTTGCCTCCTCTCTGCCTCTGTCACTCTCTCTCTCTCTCTCTTTTGCTCTTTGTCCTCCTCGCCTGCTCATACAGTCGGTTGCTGTTTCGTGGTGGCCTGAACTGGCTAAATTACGCGCTGTTAACTTGTCTGTTGTGCCGTTTCTTTGGCGCGACAAACGCCGGCGAGACTAAGCTCTCTCTCTCTCTCTTTCTCTGTCTCTCGCTCTCGTTCTGTGTGTGCGTGTGTGTCGGTGTGTTTTGAATTCTAATGGTAATGGGCACTCGCCTATTACCTGTGCTACCTTTTGCCTATACATATGTACATATATATGTTGCGACTTTACTCTCAGCTTTTGGCGTCATTTTAGCACTCTAACTAGAGACAAGTTAGATTGACTATTAACTGACATGCGTAACAATTTGCAGTTATATTATATTTGCATTTGATATATCTGTATATCTAGGTATAAGTAGTTTATTTACTGACTGACATTTGTAAGATGTGCATCAATAACATAGTGCACATCTAATATAGCAAAGTAAGGAAATATATATATAATCTATAAAAGAATTACTTTCACTTCCTTTCATTTTTCATTTAAAATATATTTAAGAAAATCAAAACCAATTCAAGTTATTCACATACACGTAAACATTTCTGTTAGAGCATGCAAAATTCGTTTTGCCTAATTAAATTTGTTGCCTGTTCTATTTATTGGAATGGTACAGGCGGCATTTCGAATGAGCACAAGTTCGTCGTCGGCATCGGCATCGGCGTCGGCGTCGCTGTCGTCGAGTCACGCGACTAACAATAAACATAAAATACACAGCCACACACACACACACACTCATACACACCCTGCTTGGCTTTTTCATAGGAATAACTAGAAAATAATTTCCTGGCACTTTGTGTGGTCAAATTGGTTTTCGTGTTGTTGCTGTTGTTGTTATTGTTGCTATTCGCTGTCATGCAACAGGCCACAACAAAAGTTGAAAAGCTCTGAGAGCCGCTCTTCAGCATGAACAGCGTACTTACCTCAAGCTGCAATTGTGAGCAGGCCAATAAGCAAAAAAATGCCCAAATGACAAAAGTCCTCTTTAGCTTTGATCTATGCTAAGCGGCGCTGTTAGGCTTAACAGCACTGTTATTGCCCTATGTTATTAATGATTCACGCTATTAACGGACAGCTTCTAAAAGCTTTTGCTTTATTTTTTCGTTTTTGTTTATTTTTATTCTGTATTATTTTCTCTTGACTGATTTAGCCGGAAGCGTTGTTGCTTGTCTTATGGAACACTCAGTAGGGCTGGTATTTGCGATATATAAATATTGTTTTTTATTTATTATATATTCTCTTTATTATTTTGAATGTCTAGTCTTTTTTTTCAAACAATGCGCGCACTGCAGCTAAAAATTAAATAAATAATCGATTTCAATTTCAGTTTCAGTTTCACGAGTTTGCAACTAGACTGAAGTCGACGTCGCTGCGCTTAGATACTTTTATATGGCCAGTGGCAGAGGCAGCAACGATCCAATCGCATCAGTTTGTCAGTCAACGCATCGCTGTCGCCGTCGACGGCGCAGTCGTTGTCGACGTCCTTAACTGTCAGACGGATGCCTCAATGTGTTGTGTTTGCTTCTTCCTCATTTGTTTTGGGAAATATGCAAAGCAACAACAACAACAACAACAGCAACAAAGCTCAAAGCTAAAACAATTGCATTTAGCCTTAGAGTTGCTTAGAGTCTCATCTCTAGTTTCTGCTCTCTTTGCGCTCTCTCCACACTATCCCTCTCTCGCTCTGTCTGCCTGGCACGGAGCCAGGCAGCGTTCGCCTTGACTCATTCCTCTGACGCACTGTTCGATAAGAACTGGAGCTGAAATTCCTGCTGACCGAAATGATACAAATTGCATTTGTATTGGAATCTCCTCGCACTATCTCTTTCGCTCGCCCACTCTCTCTCTTGTTTATCTGCCTCGTCTCGAAGTTCATGATGAGCTGAATCATTTGATATGCGCGCCGTTTCAAAGTCTCAATTGGTTCGCTTTGCTGCTACTGCTGCTGTTGTTGTTGTTGTTGTTGCTGCTGCTGCTGCTGCTGCTGTTATTGTCGCAGCTAAATTTCATTTTATATTGTTCTTATGTTTTGATTTATACGTATTGAAACGTGCAGGAATGTCCCCATTCTTCAGGTGCTGCTGCTGCCGCTTCTTCATCTTTCGCCTCCTGCTGTTTACTTTTCTGTGCATTTAATTGCTCCTTTGTAACGCAAAGAGCAAATGAACAATATGGAAATGAAACAAATGCGACATAAATCGAGCTCTTTAGTTGCAATGAATAATGCAACCAGGAAATCAACTTGACAAATCAAAAGCCAATCCTTTTTTTTTTTTTCTTTACATATATAGAATATTAACTGAAACTAAGAGGCATAAATAAAGAAATAAAATAAATAATAGAAATTTATAAATACATCTATCGTTCTGTAATTTCTATTGTAAAGCTCAAAGGAGTTGAGAATATTAGTTAAGGACAGCAGAAATATTAGTGCCTTAGAGCCTTGCGTTTCATTTCCATTCGTTCCATTGATTTGCTAAGCATACTTTCAGGCGTCTAATTGGCCATTTGCAATCGAGGATTGAGTTTTACTTTTTAGCTATAGCTATTGGTTTTCGTTTCATTGGTTGCTTTGCAAATGAGAATTTCGTTCAAGTTGAGCAAGATTTAGATCTTATCTGCCTCTTCGACGATATTCCGGCTATAATTGTTAAAGAAATCTTTCTTCCACATCGTGGAAGCGAAACTAAAACTGCAAAGATCAGCTTATCAGAAATTGAAATGCCTATAAATCGTCAATTTTCTATTCGATTAATGTTCAAACTCTTTGAAACACGTTGTTGACATAATATGCACATGAATCATTTAGTATTTACCGTTATCACGACCTTGAGTCGTCCGTTCGCGTAGGCTGCTTAGTCGCCTTATGAATGTGGCACTCGATGTGCAGTCGGAGCAGACTGACCTTGACTTTAGCTGGCTGCGTGTCTGAGCCACCTTTGTCTGGCTCAACCAGGTGTCGCCTCTGTTAGCTTTAGCTCTTGGTACGTGTTGCGGTCGCATCGTAGGACCCGCCCAGATGCATCATGAGACGCACTTTTGTTTTCACATATGCATAAAACAATACAGTTCATAATTCATATTGAATGATATGTGACTAGCGCAGCATTTCTCGGAAATATCTTGAGCAATGCTTTCGCCCAAAAAGACAAGAAAAAAAGAAATAAAACCCGACGACAAATGAATAAACAAATTTTATTTGTATACATAGAGCACAATGTAAAAGTGGGGCATATTGGCTTTCGCATTTGTTATCAAACAAATTTTTAAGCTCTGTTTACGCTGATCTCAAAAGACTAAAGATTCATCAACAATTTAAAATGCATTCAATGCGAAACTTGAACGGGTATTAAACAGTCGGCTACACTCGACTACAAACTACACTTTAATGCAAAAGGGAAACATTTTGGGTTAAAAAAAAAAAATAAACATTTTTAATGCGAATCGCTGGATTTTCAATCAAGTATCGCAGTTGCTCAAGAGTGCGGATGACTCGCCGACTGATTGAGGGCAGTTGAAGAAGAGGAAGAGAAAGAGGGAAGGCAGAGGGGGAGGAGTAGGCGGAGGCAGAGAATAGATAATTCGAACTGGGGTCTGTTTCCAATTAGCAGCAACATTGAAGCGCAGCCAAATTCACTTGACAAGCAAAAAAAAAGTAAATAAAAAAATAAATAAAATAGAAAAAACTTTTTAAAGCCAGACGTTGTCAATGCTGACCCTCTGCGTTGACCAGAGCTGTCATTTAGCACAATTGCGATCTGAACTGAATGGAATATGCATCGGACATAGAAACGAGTGCAGCGTTTGCTTTTAGCTGTCTGATCACGCGTGTTAGTAACTTGGCTAACAAATCGATCGACAGTCAGACTCAGCGTCAGCCTCTGTCTCAGTTTCAGTCTCAGTCTCAGTTTCAGTCTCAGCCCCTGCTCAATTAGTCGCGTCTGTCCATACATAATATAGATATTCATATCGATATATCCGCATATCCGTTAAAAACTGAAACATTCCCCGATTGCTGATAAGCGCGAGCGACACGAGCTGAGCTCAGTTAAGCTAAGCCTAAGCCAAAGCCAATTAGCCACGTTTCCCATGCACCTCAACAGCAACAACAACAAGGGCGGCAATCGCCGCCTACCTGGATCCATATATACGTATATATTCTCTATAATTTGCATACTCATCTATCAGTTAATGGCTTTTACGTATTCTAAATTCGTGTTTACACAATAATTACATTTGCTTTGCTAATCATTGCTGTCATATCTTAGCCGTTCTCATATTGCTTTTAGCCATCTTGCGTCAGTCGAGGATGCACAAGGCAGGTAAATGTAAATTGATTGGGGAATAGTTCTAAGATATCGTAGTAAATTGGCATTGAAATACAAATGGGTCGAAGTTCGATTAAATTGTGTTTCGGCTCATCAGCTGTTAACGTTTATCATTTTAGCTGGAATAAAAGGAAAGGTTTGGTCAACTTAAAGGACTTCCATTGCATATTCCCTGCATTGTATCTCGGCTCACTAATTCACACTCTCCTGCATGCTTGACGCATTAAAATTCCTTTGGTAGCTCCTCGTTCTGGCATTTCCCTTGCAAATGGGGAATATTTGAGGCTAGAGCGTGCATTTGCAGGTCTTTGAGTTCAATTTTATGGCCATATAAATATACAATTAATAATAATAATATTTTCAATGGTGATTGTTGTTGTTGTTGTTATTGAGCATTACGATCACGTTCAGCGTTCAATGAACGCGCAAGTGCAAAAGGCAATCATCAACCAAAGCATATCAACAAATTTTCGCTGTGGCTAAACGTGGACAGCCAAATAAACAACTGCAGATGACCGGCAGAGGCAGTAGAGAATGGAAAGAGACACAACGAGGGAGTGAGTGAGAGAGAGAGAGACAGACAATGCTGGATATTTGCATTTGTCAAACAAAGGCCACCCTAAAAATGTTGTTTCGAAATGCAAATATGAAATGCGAACCGCTTTTGGCACCGCCTGGTTAGATGAACCACAGCCACGCCCCCACACACCTGACGCCCCTGCAGTCTCCTCAGCCTAGCAGCCATATACAGCTGCCAAAATTCACATGACAACCAACAACGACAACAACAACAACAAAGAATGCCGTTCCATGTTTATTTGGACTGCATTTGCAGTCGCCCAGGCGAAACACCTGAAATTCGCACTGCAAATTCGGTTGAAATTTCAGCAGTTCTGCCTGGCTTGCGGTTTCCTGGTTCAATGCGTTGTTTGCTTTAATGTCAATTTTCATCTTTGTACATTTTGTGTTTTGCTTTTTCTTTATTTTTTTATTTTTTTTTGCTTTCTGTTTTATTTTTTATTTGGTCGCGTACTCGTGTATTCCATTTAATTCGCAAATATCGCGCATTCGCCGCGTTTGCCGCGAGTACCGTCGTCATTTTTCCCCACCTTTTTCGGTTAGCTGCTGCTGCTGCTGCTGCTGCTGCTGTTGCTCTTCGTCTGTTTATTTATTTAATTTTTGTTTTTCGTGGGCCTGCTGCTTGGTCTCTTCTCGGTCTGAGTCTGGGTCTTCTGTTTTGAATGCCGGTCACGTTTCCGCTGCCGCAGCACGTATTAATGAGCAATGCCTCTTCAGCGCCGAAACCCACATGCCCCTCCCCCACTTCCCCTCTTCCATTGCCACGCCCCTTAAATCCATAAACTCCACTGTTTCTGTATCTTTTGCGCCCCCTTGACAATAATTTTGTATATATACAATATATATAATGTCGCTCTGTAGACAACAGTTATGGCATTTAATGGTCGAAGCATGCAGCACTCAACGGTATACCCTGCACTTGAAGTGTATGGGGTATGCATAGCAGTGTGGCTGCTTGGCCGACTGATTGCTTATCTGGTATTTAGCACTTTTATTCTATATTTTAACTATTACATATTCTAACTGCCACTACCATTTTGTTTTTGTTAAATTATGAATCTATTTTAATGGAATTTATGCTTAAAGTGATATATATAGGGTATCTATTAGTCTAGTCATGGTATTTACACTCACATTAACTCTAAGCTAGCTATAAAGCTGTTAATATTTAATATACTTCCCACTTGAGGCTCAGTTATTCATTTCAATTTATTTTTATAGGGTAACTGCAGGTCGTTCAACTCAAGTGAGCTGCCAGCCTGATTGCAAGTCCCTGGAGAATCGCTGTAAACAAATAAGAAAACAATCAGAACCAAGTGCGACAGGCACTTAACTGGCTCCCATTGTCCATCATAAAGATCACTAAAGTGGGCGTGGGCGTGGATGCCAGTGCCCTGCCCGCCCCAAGGGTCTTCCCGCTTCCGCCTTTGGGGCACACCCCACAGGCAAGTATAGGCAAATAAATTATTTATTGATCGCAAATATTTACTAACAGCAGCCGCAACTCACACTCATTGCAGCCACTCGAAACTTGTGTGTGTGTGTGTGTATGTGTGTGAAAACCGCTTGATTAAATGCACATTTGATTGTCACTGGACGCCGTGGATCCTGCAGGACGAAATGGACGCTGGGGCATCAGTAACCAAAGAAATTGAAGCCGCAGAGCAGCTTATCCGGCCGGCGTACGCGCAAGATGCCAAACTGGAAGACGGACATATCGTCGGCCACATTCATATCCAAGGCCATCAGCTTCTCAGCAGCCAACGGATGCCACGAGCCAAACGTACAGCCGGAATTCATCTGGAATAAATTTGAGATGGACGTGGAGTATGTTGAAATTGAATCCCCCTGGACTCACCTCTTTGCTGTAGTAGTGGCAGCGGCCATTGAGTCGCGTCGAGGGCACATACTCTATAAAGTCCACCTGCGGACAGTGCGGGAGCAGCAAAGCCAAGCCTAGAATTTAAGTGAATAACAATTTGTTGAAGAAATATGTATGAGAGAAGAGCTAGCTTTAAATAAAAATAAAAATATCATTGCATACTTTTAGTCAGCACAAGAAAAGATCAAACAAAATGGCGACCTTAAAAAGTATTGCATACTTTTGCGCTAACAATTAAATATAAGATATATATAGATTCATTTCTTTAAACTAAGCAGTTTTAAATAAATAAAAACATTAAAAAAAATATATATATATATATTGTTGTTGCTGTTGTTATTTATTTAAAGGTTTGTCCAGCCACGTTTTTCGATTGAAATTCTGTTGAAATACCAGGCGAACATAAATCGCAGCAAAGAGCCAAAAAATTTGGTGAATCAAAATTTGTGTTGCATACTTTTAGTTGCTCGCTTAAAAGCTCGTTTGCCTCAACCTAAAATGTCTCCAAGTTAAATAAATATACGTTACATTTAAAGATTTTTTTATTTAAACAAATAAACTATATAATTGTTAATAAATAAAAATTCAAAAAAAAATTTGTTGTTGTTGCACATTTACAAATATGACTGGCACCCGCTAAATAATAGCACGGATTTCCATTGAAATTCTGCTGAAATACCAGGCGAACATAAATCACAGCAAGGAACCGAAAAATTTCGTGAATAAAAATTTTTGTTGCATACTTTTAGATGCTTGCTTAAGAGAAGCTTTGGCTCAATTTAAAATACCTCATATTTAAATAAAATATACGTTATATTTACGGAATCAATATTTGTGTTGCATACTTTTAGTTGCTCGCTTAAAAGCTCGTTTGCCTCAACTTAAAAGCCCCAATTTAAATAAATGTACGTTAACATTTAAGGATTTTTTGTTTGTTTAAACAAAATGAAAAATTATACAAAGCTATTTGTTGTTGTTGCTTACTTAAAAATAGGGCTGACACCCGCTAATTTCCACTGAAATTCTGCTGAAATACCAGGCGAACATAAATCGCGAAAAGGTGCCAAAATATTTGGTGAATCAAAATTTGTGTAGCATACTTTTAGATGCTTGCTTAAGGGCAGTTTTAGCTCAGCTTAAAATACCTCTAGCTCGGCCATATCTTGGCGCATGACGACGTGGCATGTTTGTGCGGCTGCGCTTCAAGCTGTTTTTGTTTATAAAGAAGGTCTTATATTTCTTATATTTCAGCCAATTGAAGAACTTTTATTCTTCTAATTTCTAATTTCTTATGGCAGTCGTCATCCTGTTTAAGGATACAGCTTCGTTGGAGGTCTGTTGTTGTACTCACCTATGAAACCGGAGCTGGGAGGATTACGACGTATGGCTCGATTGCCGGCAAACATTTGCAGGCTTTGCCAGAGGCGCCACACGGAGTGCGGATCGATTAGAAAGGCACGCGACTTGGGGTAGCGACGTCTGTAGATCTCGTAGTTGGTGAAGAGATCGTAGTCGGCGCTGGTCAGCCAGTCCTCGAGGGTGCCATTGTAGCGACCGGGATCCCAGGCGGCAATCGTGACGTTCCTGAAGATTGGCGCGTGAGCGAAATCAAACTCCGGCTTGGTGACCACCTGCAAAGCGATCGATTGACGTTGACTGACATGGATTGATGGCCAATGCAAGCAACTTACTTGTGAATTGACCACGCGAATTGTCGTTTTGCTGCCCACGTCCGCCTCGTGGCCGCGGGTGGGTGCATTATTGAAGCGCATGACAATATCGTGGCTATCTGGCAATTCAAGTGACATCAATCATCATCATCAATCAGTAAATCATAGTTAGCCACCACACTCACCTATAAACTTGCCCAACTTGGAGCCCGCCAGCGACCCGGCGCTGGAGACAATTGCACAGGTCTTGATGTTCTTCACATTGCGAAAGAGTTTCTGGCGCGGAAAGAGTCGACCGAAGGGCAGCTTATTGAACGGCGGATCCTTGCGCCGTAGCACACGCACGCCCGCCTCCATGACCAGGCAGCTCGAGGGATAATACTGCTCCTCGAAGCTGTCGCCAAAGACGGGCTTGTAGTCCACATTGTAGTGATTCGATTCATTCAGCGATTCGCTCATCGAGCGCTCAAAGGTCTGCACAATGCGACGCCGGAAGGACGCCGTCTTATTGTGGCACTCGCTCGAGTACTTGTCGTGGCACAGATAGAGCTTCGGGCTGAGCGTGAGCTTCCTGTTCTTGGACACCTTCAGGCGAGGATGCGGCGCCAGCTTGGACGAGTTGATGGCCGGACTCTCGCGGCTCTCCACAATGAATTTCTCATTGGGATTCCAGCGTACATGGAAAACGCTGCGCGGCAGGCGCTGCATTGCCGCTGTCATTACAAATGTGAACGGGAGTGTAAACAGAATCGCCCCACACCAATAGACTCTACTCTCAAGTGACCAAACAAGAGTGGTACAACTTCGTTTGAGCATAATTCAGCAGATGTTTAGGTTATGGATGGAAGGATGAAGACTTAAACATCTTTGCCATTTGCTCAGTAGCTCTATGTAAACTATTTATTTATTTAATAATATTGCAATTCCATATAGAGTGGCAAGCATTCAGCTCTAAAATAAAGCTAAAAGCAATACATATATATATTCTAAGTTATTTCCCTCTCGCTCTTATTCGGTCACCCTTAATTACACCACACTACTCATACTCACCACTGCGCGTCTTGACTAATGCTTTGCTCACCACAGTAGCACGCGCTGCCTCCACAATTGGTTCGTGCACTCGCTGAGCTTTGTGCGCTGGCAACGTCGACGACGACGCTGACGCTGATGCCGGTGTCGCTGCCGCTGCCAATTGAATTATTAATGCAGCAAGCAGCAGGCCACTGATTAGCGTGGCACGCTCTTCTTCTTTGCACCACACATGCAACATTTTTAAAGCATTTCCTTTCCTTTTATTTTGCACGCAAAGTTGAGTTTCTTCTTCTTTTACCTAATTCTTTTTAGTCACGTTCACTGTCGAGATACATTTGTATCTGAATCTGTATATGTATCTGTGCGTGGCAATTGAGTTAGCAAACTGCTGCAGAGTTTTGCTCTTCTTCTTCTCCCTGTTCTGGTTCTGTTTTTTAATGGCCTTTGCGGCTTATCAATTATTTATTTAACGCTCGTTTTATGGCCAAACGTTTAGCCAACTTATTGAGCAATCGTTTATTTAGATTGCCAGTTAATTAACCTAATCGACTTCGCTACATATAGAGAGCCAAGGGACATGGACAAGGTTACGATTGAAAGTTAAATAAAGTCAATTAGTTTCAATTTGACTTGCTCGTTAGTGAAGCAATGAATGTGATATGTGCCCGTGTTTATATAAATAATTGAGTTTCGTTTGCCAATGAATGTTGTAAGCAAAAGTTACAATAGTTTCATTACAGGCATTCCAGGGAGCGGAAAGTTGATAGTATTATTCTGAAGTTGATTCCTTATAGACTGCCTCCTAATGTACAAGTCTTCAAAAAAGAGATTGATCTATCACATATATTATATATGTAAAGATATATCAATGGAGTATATGCTATTTGATCAATCCTCAAGCGCAAGCCATATAGATCTGTAAGGCCTTTTTTTTTTTGTTTTTAGAGGATCAACACAGATTCATCTGCAAAATTTTATGATCCTAGCAAGCCTCAATAGAGTAGACAATTGACCTAACCTAGCAATTAATCAACTTGTAGATAAAGAAACTGGAATCTCAGTCAACTGGGCTTCCTCTGAAAGTATGAGAGCCTGAGACCTGCATATTCCTATAATTCAAGGAAAGCACTCTAAAGACATCGTCTACATATATGCCTGTGCTTTAGTAATACTTCTAAGATATCAACAGCAGCATTACAAGAATTAAACCTATGCATATGTACTGACAGATTATATGAGTATAGTAGTTAGTAGTTGTTGGAAAACCCTTTGACATATTTTATCCATCATAAAAACTCTGCACCAACAGTAAAAATATTTGCTTATGCTGAAACTAAATTAGATTTTAATAAAACTAAACTGAAACTAAAAACTCGAAATCAAAAACTTTAAAGATGAAAAAAGTCATTCTCAACACAGTCATAAATGTATATATGTATATTGTGAACGTATGAATATATGTTGCACAATATACATATGTAACTATGTACATATATGTACATATATGAATATATACAACCAAATATATGTGTGTATGTTTAACTCGAGCGAGTCACACGCTGTTTGGCACATTCCCGCGTCAATTTCAATTAGATTTTGACCTTTTGTTTCGACGGGTTTAACATACATACATACATATACTTTTCTCTTTTTTTTAAAATAAAGTAAAAAGCCGTGTTGCCCAATGTTTGTTGTGTTATTGTGAGTGGGGGTGGGGGCGTGGCGTGGCGGCTTAGTCGCGGCATTTGTAGCTGATGCTGTTGGCCATAATTAACACGGGGCACAACGCTTAGGGCACAGGGCCGAGGCAGATGCTGACATGGCTAAAAGCGAGTCGTGTTATTTGTAATTAGTTTTTCGCACACGTAGCCTGCCTCTCACACACACACACACACACACACACACGGCACACCGAATGTGCCACGCCCCCAGCTCCCATCATCGCCTTACGGGCCAAAATAAACCGCAGCTGTAAAAACCTTTTGGGCCCAGTTGACCATCAGCTCGTTAGCGTGCACCTTTATCCGTGTGGCCTATGCAAATATTTGGACACTTTTACACACAATCCAACACACACGCACTTGGACTTGGCTATGCGGCACGCAACTGCGGCTAGTTGCCCGTTCAGACAGTCGATGTCTTGGCCGGCTGCGTGGCTGCGTTGCTGCGCTGCACGAACTTTCCCTTTCGCGTGTCGAAACGTATCTGAATCTGCGGCACAGTCACAGCGGCTGCCACTGCCACTGCCACGCAGAGGCAACACCTGCCCGCTTGCCCGCCGGTCTGCCTGCCCCAATGGCCGGCACTTCGGCAAGCTGCTTCGTGCCGCAAAACGAAGCGAGCTCGACTCAGCCGCAGCTCCTGCTGCTGTTGCTGCTGCTGCTGCTTGTCTAATTACGGTCCGCTTGTTGTGGCCCCTACAGAAATTGGCATTAAGGATATACATACATATATACAAAAGCAAAACCAAAAAATAAAAAGCAAAGCTAAAAAGGAAAAAGTGAAAGTTTGAATCGCACATTTTGCTGCCAATCGGGTCAGTGAAGCAAATTTCCACAATGACACGAGCTGAAAAGAAACGAACCACTAGATTAATCCTGTCTTAGAGCAACGCACGACAAAAGCTGCTGTAATAACCTAAAGCAGACAAGCAACGTAAAGCGCCTTAAAAGCTGAAGCTAAACACAGATACATTCATTTTAACCTGAGTAAAAGTTAGATAAGCTCCAAGGCGTCAAGTAAAACTAGTTGCAACATTCACTAATTAACATTACAGCTTGAACCCTAAATTGATTTCAAAAGCTTTTTAAATAGAGCTTTGTATTAATCAAACTTTGTCATATGGGTAGAAAGTTCGCTTCAATCCAAAAGCTAACAGGAGATAGAATGAAGCTATTTAGCTGTGAGCTGCACTCAAGCTAACGTAGGAGCTTTAGCTTAGCTTGCAATCAAATTTCAGCTAAGGTAAGCTTTAATATTCCGCACTGCAATCCAAGCTTCTTAAAAGCTCTGTAAAGCTTCAAAAACTCTTACGACGAATTTCGCTTCGCTGCCAAAAATTGAAT
The DNA here is from genome assembly GCA_035047565.1 of Drosophila mulleri. Lineage (NCBI taxonomy): Eukaryota > Metazoa > Arthropoda > Insecta > Diptera > Drosophilidae > Drosophila > Drosophila mulleri. Next base: position 3,939,125 of record JAWNPK010000060.1, read on the forward strand.
AAAAATTAAGCCAGAAACATTATTCTCATATATATATGTATATATATTATTTTGTTTTGTTTTGGTTTTTCGGTTTTTGGTTTTGTGGTTTTATGTTTGTTTGTTTGTTTTTTTTTTTTTTGGCTTTTCTCTTTTTTGTTTTTATCTTTTGAACAATAATTATTATTTGTAATCATTTATTATTCATCGTCATAATCATAATAATTTTCTATACAAATACATTCAATAACAACAATTTATTTTTATTATTTTCACTTGTTTTTTTTTTCTTTTCTTTTTGTTTTTTACGTTTACGTCATTGTTTAATTATTTTACAATTACCATAATTATGTCAGTTGTCCTTTTCTTTCTTCATGTTTTATCTTCAATTTATACGCCATATTATAATTAGTATTATTATTATTAGTATTATAACATAGTTTCTGCTATTATTATTTATTACTTATTATTATTATTATTTTTTTTCTTTTTACTTAAGTAAATCTTTTCGACTGGGAATCAAGTATTTTGTTTTTACGAAAAGTTTTGCTCAGATTTATAATTCGGTTTATAGTTAAAGTTTTTATTTCGTTTTTAATTTAACTTTTATTTTTTATATATATTTGTTCTCTATGTGGCTTTGTTGCTGTTGTTGTTAATTAACTAGTACAGAAGATTTCAGTTTGAGTTTTTTAAAGTTCTTAGCTGTTTTCTTAATAAGTTCTCATTTTCATTAATTAACTAACAAACTTTGAATGTCCGTTGGCATCTGGAGCGAGTTTGGTTGAGGCTCTTGGGGGGTGTGAGGGAGGTTGTTTGGGGTGTGGCATACTTGAGCGGGGAGCAGGTCCAGGATCTGGGCTCTGCACACGCACATTCAAAATGCTTTTGCTAAGAGTATTTGACATGTTTTCAATTTGTATTATTTTTATTTTCTGCGACATGAGTTTTATTTTCATTTTTATTTTTAATTTATTTATAATTATTTTTTTATAAATTTTTTTTTGTGCTCGCTTTGTTGTTGATATCAAATACGATACATGGAATAATTTTTCTCGCTTGGCACATAAATTATGTAATATTTTTTTTTTTATTATTATTATTTTTTTTTTTTTGTGTGGCCTAAAAAAGGGAGTGGGGGTTTCCTCATGTTAAAATTTTTTTCCTCAATTTCCTTATTTTTTTTGTTAATTTTACATACATTAAATAGTTTATATATATAATTTTTTTTTCTTTTTGGTTTTGTAAAAAATAATTGCTACCTTGCCATAACATTTTATTTATTTTTTTCATCATTTTATCATTTGACTTCTTGTTGTTGTTTTCTTTTGCTCAGCTGCCTTATGTTGTTGTTGTTGTTGTAGCAGCTGAGAGTTTACAAAAATTATTGTATATATTTTTATACTCCATTTTCATTGTAATTATTATTTATAATATTTTTTTCGTGCTAATTATTTGTATTGATTTCGATTTTCGATTTTTGTTTTTTTTTTTTTTTTTTGTTTTTTTATTGGGTTTCAAGTATTCGCATATGAGCTTTAACATTACGAGAGTATGAAATGTCCAAAAATGTTTTTCTTTTTTGTTTTTGTTGTTTTTGTACACAAAACTTTGAATGTAAATGTTTTTGCTGTAAAGTAATTTCATGCTCGATCCGTATACCCAGATACCATATATATGTATATATTGTATATCATATACGTAATATCGTTTAATAACACTATCATCATCATTATCGATTTACCATTTTCAACTAGTTGAAGATATTTTAGCATTTCCTCTCGCTTTCCTTTTCTTTATTGTTTACATTTAAATAAATTAACATTTAATTTATTATTTAGGCATCTATTCATGTTAACTATATTATATATATCAAAAAGTTTTACAAAAGTACACAATAATTCATAACAATTTGCATATGCGCGCAATTTGTGCCAGCGGCTCTCGCTTTGAAATGGTTTCCTTTGTTTTATTTTCCTCTCTATTTCCCCCATTGTTGTTTTTATTTTTAATTTTTTGTTTTATAATTTCACATTTAATTGGAAATTCACACGAAAATCGGGCCTATGTAAATATATCATATATATCTATCTCAATTATTGAAGGACAAACAACAGAAGTCTACGGAAAAAGAACTCTCAGAAATCAAAGTCAAGAACAGATACGAAAACTCGAAATTCTTCTTCAGCAGTGAGTGTGAGTGTGTGCGAGTGTGTAAAGATGTAAGTATGCGTGAGTGTGTTTGTGTATTTACAAAGGCAAATCGCAGGTTTCTCTTTAGCTTGTGGGGAGGACTGATATGGAAATTAGAAGTGAAAGCTGTTTAGCTCAGGTGGGAACGAGAAAAGCTTAAGTTTCAATAATGAGCTATAGAGTCAATTTATGACACTAGCTGAAAGCGGAAAGGGAAATACGAAAAATCATAGCTAGATAAGAACGATCCAGAAATTAAACTGCGAAGAGAGAAATTAGATGATTTTGTAATTGAAAATCTTGAAAAATATGAGAACGTATATGAATAGAATTTTAAAATGTATAATAGCTTTTGGTCAAACTTGAATGTGCTTTCAAGTGAAAGGGGGAATTTATGATGCTATCTTTCATCAATAAGAAGCTTCGAAAATTAAGTGAAACCATAGTTAATTAAACGAAAGCTTTACTGGATTCATCCACTGATTAAGTGATTCTGACATATAATGGCTATTGAAAGAAATGTCTTTAAAAAGCCTGATTGATAGGATTAATCAAAAGCTTCACCTCTAATCAAAAAATCGCTGTCTTTAATAGAAACTTTTGGAAATCGATCAGCTTAACTGGATTAATTCATAGTTTAAGTGCAACTTTCAGCTAGTGCTGTGTATACATACACATATATATATAATCGTCTTTAGGTAACTACATCTTACAGTTTTGTTAACTACAACAACACCTAACATGCCACACTTAATGTGCTGTTTGAGGGAACAGAGATACTTTGTATTTGCTTAAAGTAATGCGTCAGTTGTTCGATAATAATGTTTTGTCGAAAGAAAGATTTGGGTTCTCAGTACTGCCTGCAGTGCCTTAACCTTTAAACAGAAATTATACTGAAAGCTAAATAGAGCGTGCTTTTGACATAGATGAATAGTAAACGTGAGAGATTCGAGGGTTAGGAAAGTGTTTATAGATCGGAGTTGAAAGTTGAGTTGAGTTGAGAGTCGAGTCGAGTCATGTTTTGTTTTTCTTTTGGTGGTATATGCTTAATTCAATAGGCAATTAGTTAATACCAAATACATCTAACTTTTCTTTCATTTAGTAACTAATTATTCTCATATATATATATACATATATATGTATATACATACATATATATATATTACTTATATGTAATAATTTTTTTAATTTTCTTTTTCTTTTTTATTGTTTGCCTATAGTTTTAATTTGTGTATGTACGATAAACTGTTAATTATAAATATATATAATATATATATTTATGTTTATTTTTTATGTGTATTCTCTTGTTATTTTATGTACGCTACATAGAGTTAACTTTATTACAAAAATTATTATTATTTTCTTTATTATTTTTATTTTATTTTATTCATTATTATTATTATTATTATTTGTATGCACTATTTATATATAGTAGGTATGTTGTTGTTGCTGTTACTTCTCTTTTGCTTCTCTCGGCTTTGGCATACTATATATATGTATATATATATACATATACATATGTATATGCCTAGGCTTTACGTTAGTTACTTGCCCTAAAATTTCATTTATAATTGTACGCATATGCTGCTGCTTCTCTCTTTGCTTCTTTCTTCTTCTATGCCGTATATGAACCTTAAAATTTAAATTTACTGTGCGCTTTATATTGTTTTTTTTTTTTTTTTTTTTTTTGCTTTTTCTTTTTTGGTTATACAAAGTTCATGTTTAAAAACTAAATAAAGACAATCTTAGACACATTGTTGGTTGTTACTTGTTCTGCTTTCTCCCTCTCTTCCTCTGCTACATCGTCAAGTTCCTCGCTTTCTTCGTTTCTGCTAACTTGTTTCGTTTCTTATCCTTCTTTATTTTCGACTATGTTATAATATTTGATTTCGTTTTGTTTTTGTTTGTTAGACTAATTTTTGTTTTAAGCAAAGTTTTCATTTTGTTTTTTCTTTTCGTATTTTTGTTTGTTTGTTTGTTTAAATGTCTTGAAATTAATTTGATAAGCGGTCTATATGTTTCATGTATCTTCAGTGAAATGTGTTTTGTGTGTTTGTTTTAACAGAGTTTTGTATTATCATTATTTGTTTAATATTTTAATTTTAGTTATTTGGTTTTGCTAATTGTTTTGCGAGCTGAGTTTTCTTTTTTATTTATTTTTTAGTCTAAATTTCATTTCGTGTTTTGTGTTTTCTGTTGTTGTTTTTTCGTTATACTTAGCTAGCCTAAAATATTTGTATTTTTCGTTTTTAATTTATGTTTTATCCGCCTTTATTTAAGTTTATAACTATGTTTATTTATGTATTCCTCTTTTGGGTTTTCCCTCTCTTCTTGTTTTTCTTCAATATACTTTTGTTAAATGTGATTCTTTTTTCTTTTTTTTGGTTTATTTTCGTTTAATGTTTACCTAAAAAACCTATTTTTGTGGCAGTTGTTTTTTGTTTAATTAAATATTAATATTCTTTGTTTCTAGTTGTAATAAAATATGCTATTTGTTGTTGTTTTTTTTAATGTTTTTTCAATAGAGATTTATAATTTATTTACTTTCATATATATATATTTTTATATTTTTCATTTGAAAGAGGACCATAAATATTTAAAGTGTTTTTGTTTGCCTTTTTCCTTGCATTTTCCATTTTCAATTTCCTTGCCCATTTATCATTTGCTTTCATTGAATTTTCCTTTTCCAAACAAATTGGCAGGCGAAACGACCTGCAAATTTTCCTTGTTATTTTCTTATTTTTTTTTTTTTTTTTTACACTCAACTTGATTTTTTTTTTTAATTAGCTAGCATTACGAGTAATTTTCTAGAGTACGAAATACAATTAATGACATTTTTCTTCTTATTTTTTTTTTTTTTTTGTTCTTTTGGGGTTTTCTTTTCATTTGTTTTTCTTCATTTTTGCTGAACTGCAAATCTCTGTGAAAATTCGCAATGTGTTTCGCTCTGTGTATGTGTAAGTGTTTCTGTGTGTGGGTGTGGGTGTGTGTGTATGTGTGGCCGCATACTTATTGCATGCACTATAAGGCGCCCTTTGAGATGATGGTTACCGGTCGACCATCGCTGCCTAACCACTTCCATCTCCGCCACCAATCGTTGATGTTGTAGTTGTAATAGTAGATGTAACGGTAATTTCTATCATATCTATTCCTATCGCTCGTGCAACGTCTGTTTCGTATCTGTGGCTGCAGCTGCAGCTGTATGTGTTTATAGTTAATTATACGACTACGGTCTCGCGATACGCGTAGATAACGCACTTTGCGGCATTTCATCGATAGCCATGACCAAAGCCATGACCATGCCCATAGCCATGACCATGACCATGCCCACGACAATGCCCATGCCCATGCCCATTCCCATGGCCACGCCCATTTGTGTCTGTTGTGTGTGGCAGTGAAGCTTGCACTTCCGGCTCCGATTCCTCTTCCTCTTCCTCTTCCGCATCCGGCTCCGATTCCGCTTCCATTTCCGTCTCGCTTTCTCGAACTTGGACTTGGACTGTTCGCCAACAGCTCATGGCAGCTTCCCGGACACGAGTCCACACGTTCCGCTGCTGCTACCGCTGTCGCTGTCGCTGCCGTTGCCGCGGCCGCCCTCTGGGCACGCCCACTGCAACGCTGTCGCGCCGCCCCAGCGCCACAGCTGCTCAACAGACCGAGCAGCGCGCTCAGCCAGACAAGCAGCTGCGTCGGCGGCGTCGGCGCCACACCGGATGCATAATAGGGTATATCACAGCGGCTTGTCACTGACGGCACCGCCGCACAGCCGCCGGACAGCGCCCGCTCCGGCATCTCGCTGCCCTCATCGTCGTCGTCGTAGTAGTAGACGCTCTCGTAGTTCACATAATACGGCAGCTGCTCCAGCAGGCCAGCTCCCTGCTCCCCCTTCGTCCGCGAGATGTTCCGCAATGCCAGCGAGACGCTCGCAGCACGCGCATGCTCCCCCGCCGGGGAGCTCAGCGTCAGGGTGATGTTGTGCACCCGATGACCGCTTGAACTCGAGTTGCTGCCGCTGCTGCTGCTGCTGCTGCTGCTTCTGTTGCCGTGGGGAGAGTCGAAGGTGGGCGCAAAGTCCGGGCAGACGGTGCAGATGCCCTCAGTGGGTCCGTTGCAGTAGCTGTAGCAGCAGTCGTTGGGGCCGTAGCTCGACTTCTTCAACTGTTCTCCAGTCTCCGGTATATTTTGATCTGCAAGGGCAGCGGAATAGGTCAAGCGATGGAGCTCAAGAGAGTTATAACGATATATACATTTATGAGGAGATAAACCCATAGTATATATTAATATATGTATATTACTTTAAAGCAAAGCAGTAAAAGAATTTCCATTTAAGAACTTAAAATATTTAAATACAAAATATATGTTAAATTATTATCTTTACAAATATTTAAATGATAATTAAAAGTATTATAAATATTGCAAATATTTGCTTTAAACTAGTGCTGGATTTTTGTCTAGTTCAAATTTTAGCTGTCAACAAACATCTATTTAAGCCTAAATGGCCAAGCTTAATATACAAATTTCTTAGCCCTCGGCATGTTTTTAGAATAAATTCAATTATTTTAATGCAAAAATTGGAATTATTAAGATAAACTTTATTATTTGCTTTCGCGTTTCACGTTTTGGTTCATGCGTCGATTCACGTTTCAGTTCACGTTTCGGTTCACGCGTCAGTTCACGTTTCGGTTCACTTGGCCTTGTATGGACAGAGACAGAGAGAGAGAGAGAGAGAAGAAGAAAAGAAAAACTGAATTGATTTCAGTTTAACTTTTAACGCCCAAAGCAAAATGAATATCAAAACAATTGCATAGCCCAAGGCATCTACAAGTTTTGCCAATTTTATTTTCTTCCCTATTTCTGATTCCAGTTCTGATTCTGAATTGAAAACAGCTCTAGATCTGTATAGCTATACGAAAAATGATTCATTAACATTTTATAAGAATAACTCAGTTGTAATCTAATCCCAAAAAGTATTAATTTTTATGATGATTATAAAGGGATTTTATTTTAATTATTTAAAATTAGGAGTAAAAATCTAAAAAAAAAAAAAAAATTATAAACTAAAAAAAAACTTTATATTTTTGTACATTTTTCTGAAATTCTGATAATGAAAAATATGCAAAATCCAGGTTAATATTTGCATTATAAATGGCTTACAGCTTACCTAGGCAAACGAATGTCGGCTCGCCGGCATATTGGGTGGGGAGCGCGGGGGCGCGGTCGGCGGGCAGCAGATAGGGGCACTTTTGTTCGACGGTTTGGCAGACGCTAAGGCAGGGTCGAATCCTACGGCGTTTGCGGAACTCTGCCTTGCGTGTTGATCTAACCGAGCGAGACGTGTACAGAGATAGAGAGAGAGAGAGAGAGAGAAGCAGATTATTATTGGGTATGTGCAAGTCGATCAATATATGTGATTTAAGCAACCTCTTTTGTAGTTTTGATATCACTGGATCCGCTGCACTGGGATCCGCATTATTGGCAGTCGATATGAAATTATTGAATTGTTCTTCTTCCTCCTCGCGCTTAGACGTCGCAGCTCGGCTATGGCTGTTGCTGTTGTTGTTGTTGTTGTGGTGTGACTGGAACTGGAACTGGAACTGGGTCTGGAACTGGCTGTGAACTGGAGCCGGAGCTTGGGCGTGCGCTTGCGTCTGGGCACGGCCAACGCCAACGCCAACGACATCGTAGAACGCTCGAGCCACATTCGCCGTCGAGAGCTTTGTTTGCGGCTCAACGCGGGGCTCATTGTCCTCGTCATGCTGTTGATTAATCTGGCGCTCGTTCATGTTATTGCCGTTATTTGATTTATTGTTATTGCTGATTAATTTCTGAGATTTATGCTTGATGCCGTTGCCCGTGCCACCAACAGCAGCGGCGGCGGCGGCAGCAGCAGCAGCAGCGGCGGCTCCTCCTCCTCCACCTCCTGCGCCCAGAGTTCGTGCCGCACGTTTACTTTTGCCCGCGGGCATTGTCTTTGCAGCTGACCCTCGCGGCATGGCGAGTTCATCGTTTGCCGCTGACGTTGGCGTCGGCGTCGACGTCGACGTCGGCTTTGGCGCTGCATCCACATCCTGCGGCTCAGCGAAATACGGCACCAGCGTGCTGCAGACCCAGCGACGATAAGCTTCCTGCAAATACAACGAGAGAGCAATTGCAAATGCGTTTTATACACAGTTTATCTCCAACTGGTTATCTTTCACGTTAATCTAAGTATTACACTCGCTGCAAATATTATTTAAATCCAATTGCCAGCGAAGGTAAACCAAATGCAATTCCAGCAGCTTGCTGAATTTGAAGTGTTTTATTTGATAGCTAAGCTTAAGACTTCGCTTGCGTAGAGAGGGGTGCCTAAACCGTTTAAGCCACTTGAGCATCAAACTGTTTAATCGTTGCTGTTAAAGCACCTGAGAGAGCCTGCAGCTTAAAACTTCGCTTGCCATCATCATAAATCTATGTTTAAAGCAGCTTAATAACAATTTAACAAGAAACTTTATAGCAAGTCTGCCTTAACGGCATATGTGAGCTTTTGAAGAGCTTTATTTCATAGCTTACATGGATATTGAATGCAGTTCAAAAAGCTGTTAAAGCACTTTAGTTAACTATCGATACTTGACTATAATGCTATCGATACTTAACTTAACGAGAGAAGAAGAGGAAGATGCAATTCGAAATGCAAAGTGTAGACGATGTAAACAATTCAAATTAAATTGGAATAATTAATCTAAGAAATGCGTTTTTTTTTATATATAAATAGAATATTGAACCACTTCATGTCATACAAGACCAACAGCAGAAAAAGAAATGAAATTATTCAGTTGAATCTTAAACCTAAGCCGCAACAGCTCGTGTCATTGTGGCTTAGCGCGCTAATAGCGCCGAGTTTCTAATCGCATGAGTTATGCCAAAGCAATCGAATTCGATTTATCATCGAGAGCTACTGAGCTGCCAGCCAGAGTCAGAGGCAGAGTCAGAGCCTAGGGGGCTGCAGGGCAAAGCATTTGCCAGGCATCGAATGAACGAGAGAGTGGGCGAACGAGCGAACAACAACAACAATTAGGTCTGTTGAGTGCGTGGCACATTGCGTATACGTGATTTATGTGCCTGTGCGTTGGCTGCGGTTATTTTTGGTAGAATTTCAATGGGAGGCAGGTAGATGGGACAAGGGGGCGCAGGCAATAGGAAACTGGAATTGTGGGAGAGAGGCAAAGCAGAGCTTAAGTTAAATTCAATTATTGCTGTGTTTGCTGTTGCCTCTCAGTTTTCTGTTTTCTGCTTTCCGTTTTCCATTTTCCGTTTTCAGTTTGTTTTCAAATTTGAAATAATTGCCATAATTGATTTATGCATTGAACGTGCTGCATGCGAGCTGCATTATGCTCGCCTGCATCTTGCACCATTTTGTTGCACTTTGTGGCACTTTGGCCAATCAAGTGGCAGCTCAAATATTTACTTTGTGTATGCGCCTTAGGGCAGCAGCAGCAGCCGCAGCAGCAGCAGCAACAACTGCCACTGAACCAAATAAAATCCAACTAAAGTCATGCTAAGTGCCTTCAGATATGCAAATACAACAGATAGCATGCGGCAGGACACGCTAGGATACGGCAGGACACACTACATTTGATGGCCACACAGGGAGAACAAATGGACTTTCGGGCTGTCCAATGGAGCTGGGAATCGCCAGCTCACAGCACACGAAATTCGCTTGGCTCACACCTCACGAGCGATCGCTAATGGAGCATGCCTGACTGGCAGCTACCCTGGCAGAAACTTTGCATTCATTTGGTTTGATACACATATGTACATATAACAAACTGTATTCGATTTTCATATTTTTTGCTGCGATAGAATTGAGGTGGAAGGTAGGAAGCTATTGATAGCTGAATGGAAACTAATCCATACGCTCAAATTGTTTGCAGGGCATTAGAGCAGAGGCAAAAATGCAAATCGAGTACAAAAGTATACAAAATATGTACATACATACATATATAAACATCTATGTATTTGTATATGTATAGATATACATATATTCATGCAGATTTAGCATTTAGTTTTCGACAAAAGAGTAAATGTTGCTGACAAACCAAAGTGCAGCCATGCAATATTCGATAAGCTAGAAAGAGAGAGAGCGAGAGAGAGAGAGAGAGAAGCAATGGACAATTTTGATGCCAGCTTAAACTAAAATAGCTCAATAAAATAGAATAACAATTCGAGTAAATATTTTCGCTCGATTTTGGCAATTAAAAACATAAAAAAAAAGCCAAAGATAAGAAAAGTTTATTATTTTTTGCTTTAAATATTTATTTATGTATTTAATTGAAATTTTAAATTATTTTAATTTAGGCAATGAAATATTTAGATACAATTGCTGAAGTCTGCCAAATGCTGAGCCAGCAAACAAATAATAATAATAACAACAATGAGATATGTATCTGTATATATGTCAGTGGGCGTGGCAAGGGTTGTGAACTCTGCAAAAAAAAGGCAACTGGCAAAAGTGAGCCAAGGTATTCGTTATCTACGCAGCGCCATAAAGCGAGACAAGACACAAAATTATTATTTAATTACAAAAAGTATTTTTCATTAATGGTAGACAGAACAAGAGAGAGAGAGAGAGAGAGAGAGAGAGAGAGAGAGAGAGAGAGAGGGAGACAACAGGGTAAATTTGTGTAGTCTAAGTGCAACGTCTGTTTGGGGCACAACTCAATTAGTGGCATGCAAATGGGCGCAAGAAACGCAGCGGCTAATTGAAGGCAATTAAATAAGTTAACAAAAAATGTGAAATTTCTGGTAAAGTGAAGCTCAGGTGAGGCATAGGTGAAATTTAATTTGAATTTTGTTGAAATATATAATTTCTTCGCTGCAAAACTTCAAATTGAGCTGACAGCGAAACACGTCAGAACGATTTGGCCAGGCATGGCTCAAGGCATTAAGTAAAGATAACCATAGACTCCACACACGCATACAATATGTATGTGTGCGTGTGCGTGTGTGTGTGTGGCCCAAAATCCATTTAAGCTGCGCCTTCATTTAAATGCCAGGCGCAAAAGTCATTCACTCTGCAGAGACACCGCAGACAACCCACACTCACACCCACGCCCACACCCAGACCCAGACCCCCACGCACCAAACCAAACCACCCACATCTGACAGCCGCTGCCTGCTGCTGGCGGTTGGCTTGGTTTGCCGGCTCACCCGGCTGTTGGCGGTTTGCTGCGTGTGCCTGAATTTTCGTTTTCGTCCATTACTTTGACATGCACATGCAGCAGGAGCAGCAGCAAGGGCACCGACACGCCAAGCTATGCAGCAGCGTATTGATGCGCATCAGTTACTCACGTGACACCCCCCACTGCCGCCCCACCTCTCAGCCAGCCCTTAGCCTGACCCTTGGCCTGCGCGCGTTTGATTGGCCGTGTGGATTTTACATGCCAAGCGTGGCAATAAGCGAAGGGAAACGACAGGAATCTCTCTCTCTCTCTCTCTCTCTCTCTCTCTCAAGAGTAGCAAAAGGTAAAAGGGGGCACTGCTGGTTTCGGGGCCTGTTGCAGCGAGGCGCTGTGCTATATTGAAAAATGCAATATTTGGTTAATGATGCGTGCCACAGATCCTGCGACGTGCAAAATTTCCACAGCCACGCTTTATGCGCTGCTTTTTAAACGATTCTTCAATCGAAAACAATTAAAGCTCCGATAGTATTCATAATCTATATATATGCAAATGTTTATTAAGACTTTTGTGCTGGCTGATTGACTTGCAGACAAATTGAGTTGAAGAAGAAGAAGAAATGTGTGTGTTAATAGGGTCTGTCTCTGTGGTTTGGTTGAAATGTATTCATTTGCAGCAGCTTACTATGCGATTCTCAAGAATCATAGCAAGCAGTGGAGCCAAGGAACTTGAGTGATCTAAGCTGGAACTTCGAGAATCTACTAGGAATACGTAGTGAAGCAAGGTCAAGCAGGCCAAGGAGTTGCAGAAAATGTAGTGCCCTTCTATGCGATTCTCTTAATCTCTCTTGTGCTTAGTTTAAACTAGCTAAAGCTGAGCATAAGTTCTATGCTCGCATATATGTATATCATAAAATATCTACACAGAGCACATATCTTGAAGCTACAAAGCTTTTAAGCTGCTTTTACCGTCCGGTCTTAAAAATAAAAAACAAATCACTGGCCTCGGGGCTAACAGCTACTGGTTTATATTTTTAAATGGGTTAAAGTTGAGGCTAAGGTCAGACGACGGTGGCGATTGTTGTCAGCGGCGAGAACAAAGAAATCGCTGAAACCTTTGCACTGTGCGTCCTGTCAACGACCCGGCGGCCAATCATTAAATTTCTTTTCATTTTTTTATTTTTTATTTGAAAGAGAACACACACACATACACACACACACTGAGACATAAAAGTTAATGGACGGCCAGCAGAATGGTCTTTATGTTGGACAAATCAAGCAGACATTGTGGATGCAAGATTTACGAGCTCGCATCCTACGAATAACTATCATAATTTCATGTGCTATTGAACTGTTAGGCAGACAAACAAAGCAAAGTCTCAATTGACTCAGAGTCAAAGTATTCCAAGTATGCCATAAAGATCTATAAATAAATTGTTGCCCGACAGGCTGAGTCACAAAAGCGTTTCGTATAATACGTAAATGGCTGAATTTGATGCAAGAGGTGCTCTGACGGACTTAACATGCGGTCTGACATGCATGTCAATTGGAATGCTCATGCAAAAGCAATGTTGAGCCAGAAAATATTTTGATAAAATGCTCAAATTGTGGAAATCGATGGAAGTATTCATTAACATAAAGTTTAACATGCATGTTAAAATTCTGTTGAATTTTTATGGAGAAGCATGCAATATAAGAATGTTTGTCTGGCAGTTTTAGGTCGTAGATTAGTTTCACATAATACAAGAAGTGCACGGAAGGGAGTGACATGAAGTTTGACATGTATGTTAGTGGTCATGTTAAAGGTATCTCATCTTGAATGGCCCTGAGCTGTAATCAAGCTTCACTTTAAAACTCATTTTCAGTGAAATATATTTGCCATTGGCAATCAGCTGGTTGTTCCATTTCACCATTTACAGAAATTTACACTTAAACTGTTTGCAAATGAAAGGTAATTTATGAAAATTGTTTGCCAGCCAGTTAGCTGTAAATGGGTAATAAAAAATATATTTGCAATTTTTCTTGGCAACTTTCTATGGCCATAAAACTAATTTCCATTTTGTCCGCTTTTGGCTTGGACCACTGCATTGTTAAGGCACAATTTGCCTGCTGGACACTGTAAACACACAGTGACCACTCACACACACACACACATACGCAACATAATCAACTTTGTTTGTTTAGCATAGCATAGCGCACTCGCCCCTGACTTCCAGACTTCATCTGCCCACACCCCTCGCAGTCAGCTAAGCAAAGGTCTCACTTATTTTTGTTGGTACATCGTATCGGAGTTCAAGTATTGCCCCAAGCATTGGCCTGCCATTGGACGAGCAGCATAAATATTTTATGGATCCTAAGCGTAGTCGCTGCTGCTGCTGCTGCTGTTGCTTGTGCTGTGGCTACTTCAATTTGGCTTGGCTCGTTTCTGGTTTATTTTTTTGAGAGGGTTCAAATGGCTGCGAATCGGAGCAACACATGCCATCAAAACGAGCCACACTAAAGTGGTCAAGTGCTCAATGAGTGGCGAGCAGGCGGGCTATATGAGCATTTTAATACACTTTCGCTAGAGTCAGCCAGAAGGAGGAGTAGGCAAAGGCAAGGGCAGGGTTAGTTTGGGTCAGACGCGTTATGGAACCGCTACGTGACCGAAATCGGACAAAGATTTGGCGCACGACCAACAAACAAACGCCAGATGCACTAGTCGTAATATTGTAACATCAACTGAGAGCAAGTAATGTAATTGATATGGCACAAACACACATACAAACACACACTCGTATATATAAACACACACACACACTAGTCGTCTGTATGCAAATCAGTTATGATTTGATTTGTGCGATTGCAGTAAATTTTTGGTTACAGCGCAGCTTGACTGCTACACTGTATATAACATATAAATATATATATGTATACATATTTATATATACAAAATTATAGTTATATATATATATGTGTGTGTGTGTGTGCAATTTGCATGATGGCGTCTGGCTGCTGCCAGCATAAGCGAAATTTCTCTGCTGCCCATAAAAGTATGCTACAGTTTTTTTCTCTCTTTCTTCTGCATGCGCTTGCGAAAGTAAAATATTAACGTTGATTTTTAAAGCTGATGGAAATTAATTTAAAATTCACTTCAATCTCTGTATTAATGCAAATGCGTCTGCGAAATCGTTGCAGATTTCTGTGTCTCTACGTGACTTTTCACATCAATTGAATTGAATTGAACGCTTTGTCTGCTCGGCTTAATTGATAAGCGATACAATCAAAAGACTTTGGGCAGAGCTGATTCAACGACACTGTGACAGCTCAATCATTATGCAATTATATGAATTCAATACAATATTATTATAATTACTTTTACATAATAAAAGCGGCAAAGTTAAGATTAAATGCGATTTCATTATAATATAATTATAATTACTTTAATAAGAAGCAAGCTTGAGATGATATACAATAATTAATCAATAATGCTATTTAATTATATAATATAAGAGAATTATGTGACATACTTAAGATGAATGGGTAGTACATACTAGTTAATATACAGTCCTTCATAGACAATTATTAAAATATATTTCAAATATTTATAGGAGAATATCTGTTTATCCATTTACTTTTAACTAGACTGTCTCCCAATTAAATAACCTGCTACGCATAGCTGCCTCAATTAATTATTACTATTTGTACAACACTGATTGCCAGCTAATGTGCTTATCCAATTCCTAATTGTGTTGGACAGTGTAGGTTACGAGGAAAACACATTTTCCAACTGATTTTCATACGCAATCCTAATTAAAATCCAAATGGAAAATGCTTTATGTGATAATTTGCACCACATCATATCTTTAATATATTTACACAGATGCGAAAGTGTGTGCGTGTGCGTGTGCGTGTGTGTGTGTGTCCAGGATGTAACCGCTGCATGATGATAGGTATACTAAACATATACATACATATATATATATGTATATATGTATATAAATTATGTATTATATTATACATAAATTCCGACACTTGTCCGGGCTCTACATATCCGTCATAAACACTAAACTGAAAATGAGGCACAAAACAAAGCACACACACACACACACACACAAACACAAACAGAGAGTACATAACGTTTTCACTTAAAAATGCAAATTTGACCAAGCGCGTTATAAAAACACAAAAACACACGCACACACATAGTGGCTGTTGTTTGTTTGTGTGTGCATGTGTATGTGTATGTGTGTGTTGGGTACATTAACAAAACATATAAAAAGGCATAAGTAGAACACGGCCAGTCAGAAGTTGGGGCTTTGACATTTTCACTTAAGTTTTTCAGCTATATATATATATATATATAAAAAAAAAAAAAAAAATGCTGCAAAAATTATGATGCGAGTTGGCGCTGCCATTTTGCAGCTATCTCAACAAGTTCAGCGTTGTGGACTTAAATGTTTCCCCCTTTACTTCTCTTCTCGTTGTGTTTCAGATAATTACGGAATAGTTCGAGATCTTAAATTATATGTGCAAATAATGAAACACAAATATTTGGGTTAAAAATCAAAAGAGATGAACTTGAATTGAATCAAATAAATGAATACTTATTTGAAGTAGGGAGGTTCCTTACAATATATGCAGCTACTTCTTCACATTTTACAATAACTTTCGATGAGTTTGTATATATATGAAACAGTGCTCTTCAATGATTTCAAGTTATTGTGTGTGAACAAAATACAATTGGCAGCATTTGATGAAGAACTGAAACTAAACTGAAATTCATTCAATGCGAACAAGCCGAGAGCACTTGCTAATCATACATACATATATTTTACTGAAATCGTATAAATGATAATTAAAGCCAGAAGTATGCAGTAGTAACACTTTAAGCTGCCCTCGTGCCCTCATTTACAGCACTTTGCTGGACACGTTAAAGCTGCTGCTCGCAGCTTAACAAGTTGGCATTTTGTGTGGCGGATTTTGTGGCTTTTAAATTTCGCGTCCGAGTTGCACTCGAGTGTTGCACGTAGCAGCCACCATGGGGCAGCTAGCGAAAGAGTGAACAACACACACACACACAGAGAGAGAAAGAGAGAGGGAGAGTGGAAGAGGTGGTTGGGCAACTGGCCTTATGCGCTGCAGCACTCGACAAAGAAGACGAAGGTAACACGTGACCGTGTGGCAAACAAAACAAACGAGGCAATGAACCAGCATCCGCAATGTGCTTGCAACGCTGCAGCAGCAAAAAAAAAATAAAAGGAAAAACTAAACGAATGAAAATATACACAGAGACAGAGACAGAGAGAGAGAAATGAGGCAAAGCCAAGTGGAGTGGGGCAGAATATGGTTTGAAAAATAAAAGTTTATCCTTGTACCAAAAGCATTACTTGAGAGTGTGTAAGAGAGTACTGTTCGAGTGTGTGTATACGTGTGTGTGTGTGTGTGTATTGGCTGTAGCAGCGCTTATTGCCAGAGTCAATGCGACAGCACGTGCCACAGTTGGTCAAGTGCGTTGCTGCCACTTTATAGCCAGCATGTGCTGGTTAACAAACCAAAGACAGGCAGACAGACAGACACACACACATGCACATGCACCCAAATACATACATACGTAGCTACTCTCAGTATACGCAGCAAAAGCTGTTTCATTTTGTAATTGCATATAGCTAACATCTAGCCAACATCAAGCTGGCATCAAATTGGCAACCGAGATGCAGCAGCATCAACTGCTATGCTGTCCAAGTTTTTCGGTGCAGTGCCATTAAAGCGTAAATCGAAACCGAAGCATACCATTTATTACAGACTCGCTCTCTACTTAACTAAAGACTCTGGCTCTGGCTCTAATGCAGGCGGCATGTGACACCTGATGAAAGGGCAGAATTGTGCTAAAGCTGAGCTCAAAATGGGAAACGAGGGCAAAACTGCTTGGCAAAGGAATTGGTAATCAGATGGTGCAGGCTATCACAATTACCTGAATTACAGCTAACGCCAAGGTAGACACGGCATTTGTAAGCAGTTGGCGAGGCCAATCAACGAGCAGTGTTGGAAGATGAAGCAGCAAAGGTGGGAAAGTCAATTAAGAGAGGTAGTTGGTCCTAATGTTCCGTTAGGGCGAATAATCAAATAATACAAGAGGAGCCCGACAAACAGTAGAGCTCAAGCAAAGCCAAAAATCATTCCAGTGTTGGAAAATGTAGCATGTAGATGGCTTGACTTGTAAAAGACTGGAGGAATTTATGCAACTTAATAGAGATAGACTTTGATTAAGATTCATTTGGCAATCTTGACAATCCAATCAGGTGGCAACGCCATAGCACATTAGTATTGCAAATGAAGGCCTGATGAATTTGTTATTGCAATAGCGTGCCATAAACATTTTAGCTTCTCTATAGTGTTACTTCAAGCGGCGACTACTGTATTGATCTAAGCTGTGCTTAAGCCTTAATGTCAACATGTTTGCCATGTTGAGTAACGTTTAAAGCATTTGACATCATTTGACAGGCGACAACTTTGTTCACATTTGCGTTAAATACGAGCTATAAAAATAAGAAACTGTTGCAATAACATTGTCTATCTACACTCCCCGTCCCTCGCTCACACAGTCGCCCTATCGCTGTGTGTGCAATGCCAAAGGGCATCATCAGCAGCAGCAGGAGCAGCAGGAGGAAGAACAGCAGCGGCAGCCAGAGAGATGCCACACAAAGAGCTATTAACTGGGCCTTAGACAGAGGACAAGTTAATAGGTAGAGTAAAGTTTGTCGAGGAACAAACTGGGGCAGAGCTATTGCAACCGGCTGACAGGATGACGAGCGCCAACAGGAGAAAGAGCAGCAGCAAAAGCAAAAGGAGTTAGCGGTAGAAAAAATAGAAGTAATGGTAGAAAGTGCAGCACTAGGATTTGAGGCAACCGGATAAACAGCAGCACTGAGAGACTGACATCAACAGCAGCGAAAGGAAAAGGAAGAGCAACTAGACAATCAACTAGAGCTGCAGTTGGAGCTGCGCACAGCAGAGGATCAGCTGCAGCACAAAAAGAATGAAGGAATAGCAGCAACAGCTACAGGATGTGGACTTATTCTCATGCTTGGAGCTGGCTACGAATATATATATTATAAAATGAGTAGCTGCAAGAGAATTTGTAGTGGCAAGGAGATCCTGAGATAGAGAAGCGTTAATGAAGAAATTAGGAATAGGACAGTAGTAGAAGATAGTAGTGGTAGTTGGTAATAGTAATAGTAGTAGATAGTAAAGGTAAATATTAGTATTAGACAGTAGAAGTAAGTAGTAGTATAGGTACTACTACTAGTAGGCTAGTAATAGTATAGGTAGTAATAGTAGTAGGCTAGTAATAGTATAGGTAGTAATAGTAGTAGGCTAGTAATAGTATAGGTAGTAATAGTAGTAGGGTAGTAATAGTAAAGGTAGTAGATTAGTAGTAGCATAAAATAGTAGTAGATTAGTAGTAGCATAAAATAGTAGTAGATGAGTTGTAGTATCAAATAATAGCAGCTTCAGTAGCCAGAGAGCGTCAGCAGCAGCAAACATGATCTGAGACGAATAGAATGAATAAATTACATCAGCAAAGAGAAGCAAGAATAGCAATAGGAGCAGAACTGGCATTAGGTAATCAGCAGCAGATGAATAAGTAGTAAGAGTAGCAGCATCAGCAATCGGAGCAGCTGCAGCACAAACAGTAACGAAATATGGAAACAATGACAGTCATGGCTGTGCATCACATGTGACTTGATTGCCGCAGGATGACAGAGGACTGACTCAGCAGGAGTAGGGGAAAAGGAGTTAAATAGATCAGATAGCAGTAGCAGTGGCAAAGTGGTAATAGAAGCAGGAGTAGAACGAGCAACTAGCATTAGCCAAGGGGGCAGCAGCAGCTCAAAGCGTAACAAAAGTGAAGCCAATATCATCAATGGCTTTGCCACACATGTGACCCGACTGCCACAGGTTATCAAAGAACTCGGCTTCAGTCAGGGCAAGCAAGAAACAAGAGAGAGAAAAAACCTTGCAAATCAGGCAGAAAAACTTGCGATAAGGGGAGAAAGCCAGAGAGGGAGAGGGAGAGAGAGAGCGATACCGAATCGTGAAAGCAAATGCAACCGAATTATTGCCGCAGTCAAGCGCAATTGATGTGTGCTTAATGCGCAACAACAACGCTTTAAATTTTAATTAAACTTTCATGCAACACAGCAAAGAGAGAGAGGGAGAGAGAGAGGCACAGGGGGTGTGAGTGAAAGGGAAGTGCTTAAATATTCTCAGCTGCATAATTGAAATGCCACATGGCGTAGTCAACAGCATCGAAATGCGACGAAGCTGCACAGCAAACACACACACACACATACATATTGTATATATGTGCCACACACATGTCACACACACACATTCCAAGCCCCATACCTACCCCTACCCCCAGCGCTGCCGCTGCCCCTGTCCCTGTCCCTTCACTAGTTCTGTTTACAGCTGGGCGCTCAGCCTGAGGCAAAGCTCGCACATTGTCAAATCGCAGACGCCTTTCCCGGCAGCCATCAGCGACGACGACGGCGACGACGACGACGACAATGCAAGGGAAACGCGCAGACAAACAAGGACCTCAAGCAGGGGACAGCGGCCCGGGGATGGGAGGTGGTGCTGATTCTGGGTGGCTCGGCTATCAGTAGCGCCTGACTGATTCAGACAACCGGACGGAAACTGCAAAATAAACTAAACACTGCATTTATGCAAATAAATAGCAATGCGATAGATGTATATAAATATATTCCATACAACTATGACAACGGGTGGAAGAAGAAGCTGAAGCTGAGCAGGAGACACGTGTGTGTGTGTGTGTGTGTGTGGCTGAAGGGTGCAGAAAATAAGCAAAGGCAGTGAACGGAAAAAGTAGATACATTGGACACATGTTATATAGAAGTTCGTGATAAATCATTGAACAGCAAAGCGGGAAATATTTCTGATTTATAACTTAATTCGCGGGAAAGTGTAACGAACGATGCCAAAAAGGGCAAATTGAAAAGGGTTTTCAGCTCAATTTATATGTCAACTTATGGTAAATATACTACTCGGGTCAATTATATTGCCGAAATGAATTTATGAATTTAACGAATATGTTATTAAGATAAAAAACATAAATGTAAAAATAATTATATGATGTATATCAGATATACATATATTATAAATATATATAACAATACTTTATAATATTTCAGAATTAATAATAATTAATATATTAAAAATAATTAATTGAAATATTTTAAAAAATATATAATATAGTAATATATAGGAAGTATTATTGTTATATTCTTAAATATTTAATTTAAATTTATTTTAAATATTCAATTTTTGCATGTAGAACTTAAATATCTTTTAATTATTATCAAATATTTAGCAAATTTATCAAAATATTTTTTATATTAATATATATAAATAAAATTGTTTATTATCTGTAAAAATCTAATTTTGAATTATTATTAAAATATTAAATAAAAATTTTTGCAAGCAACCACTTTAATATTTATTTTATTTTTTTCTTATTCAAGCATTTTAAGCTGTTTAAATACTGCTTCACACACCCAAATTTCTCCCAGTGCAGCTTTGTAGCTCATATTTATAAAAGGATTGAGGAGCTAGGTATTAAATTTCCAATGAAATCAATCGGCTTGAACTGAAATACCCGCACACACACACACACGTATGCATATACCTACATGCGCCCACACACCCGCACTCACACACATACAATATATGGTATATATTTATTCATTAAGCGTCTGAGTCATTCACAACTCATTACATGCACACACACACACACACACACACTCACACACAGAGTGAGAAAGCCGAAAGTATGAATGACACTAATACGCAGCTACAGTTACGCACACACACACACGCAGGCACACATGGCGCATATGGGCAGACAATCAGACAGTGGATGTTGAGTATTAGACACGTATGACGTCAGCTTATGCATGGCATAGACCAACCAGAGCAACAACAAGCGACAGCATTTAAACTTCAAGTGGGACAACAACATCTATAGTAGCAACAATAACAACAACAACAACAGCAACAAAGGCGTCAACGAGTGAGACAATCGCCGACAGTTGAGTGTTTTGCCCGTTATACGTTGTCTTTGTTGCTATAAATGCGCGGTCTGCTCTCCCACTCCCACTCTCCCTAGCTCACTCCCTCTCCCTCTTCAACTCTCACCCGGACTCCTTCTTCCACTCCCGCTCTATTGCTCGTTTTTCTTAACAGTTAACAGTTAGTGCTGCCTTCACTCTACACCCATTCCTCTACACACACACATTTGCACAGTTATCCATTTTTGGGTTCATTCCGGTTGGTTCTGGTTCAATTCGGTTTGGTTTGGTTTGGTCTGGCTTTCACTTTGCCAACTGCTCGCCTAGCTTTGTCCTTTTGTCTGGCTGATATGCGCCTGTCATTATATAAGACAGCGAGTTAGACAGAGCCAGCGCTAGAGTGTAAGCCAGCTGAGTGCGTGTGTGAGTGCGAGCGAGAGCGTAAATTTAAATAAATGCTTTGAAGCGCACTAAAAGCGATTTATCTTTGTCGATTGTGGATTACGAACATGTTTTCCAAAACATTTTTCATATTGTCCCTGCGTGAGTGTGCGTGTGTGTGCGTGCAAGAGAGAGAGAGAGAGAGAGAAAGAGAGAGAGAGAGAGATAGATGGCGTTACTGCTGCTGCGTTGACTGACAAGTCTTTGTGCAAACAGCAGCAGCTGCCTTTGGTTTCGGCTACCCTTTGCCCTCTCCCTCTCGCCCTCTCTCGCCCAGCAAGTACCCAGCCGGAAAGCCATGCATGAGAATTGCACTGAAAGGCACATGCTCAGCCCGCATGGCAAACAAGTTGAAGTTATCTTTCGATAACTTTTTAACTGTAATTTTGTTATTGTGCGGAGCTAATTGAGCCGTTAGCTGTTATCCAAATTGACAGCTGATTTAATGCTTGCCAAAGCACTGCCAAAGTAATGTGTTCCACTGATTTTATCGCCTTCACTGTTCATGCGAGATTTCAACTGGGCTCTGCTCGTTTCCCTGACTCAATGTGTGTGTGTGTGAATGTGTTTGTCTGTCTTGGTGTCTGCTTTGTCTGTGTGTCCTGCTCATCAGGTTTCGTTTTATTGATTAATCGTCTGCCTCTGCCTCTGCCTCTGCAGCTGCTGCTGCTTCACATTAGCAGCATTCGCTGCACTGCGCCATAACTAACAATGTCTTTTGTCCATTTTCAAACACCTCCCCCACCCCCTACCTTGCCTTTCCTCTGGTCCTTTCTCATTGTTCCCTTTTTTTTTTTTTTGCTTTCTTCTAATGCTCATTCGCATTTTCATTTTCATTTGCATGTGGCTACAGCCGCAGCAGTGGCCCACGCAGCGTATACGCAATTTAGCTGCTTGTCGAACAGATCCGTTGTTCCATTCCCATTCCCATTCCCAGTCCCAGTCCCAGTCCCATTCCCACTCCCATTTCCATTCAGTAAACGTGCCGCGCGCTCGTCGCCCACGCAAAAGTCGATAAATTATTTGATTGTAAATAAAGCGTGAGTAGGGCGGGGGGAGGGGAACTGGGGGGCCATTTACTTTGGTGGGCGTGGCAAAAAAAGGTAGGCAACAACTGCTGATGTTGATGGCAAGCAAAAAACTGGCGTAAAAGCAAAAGATTATTGGGTAACCGCAGCAAAGTTTTTCTTTCGGCTTTACGCAGCCGGCGCACATGTGTCCAAAAGAAAACAGCCACAATAAAGACAAAAAAAATCAGAAACGAGCAAGAAGCAGAAGTTGAAGTTGAAGAAACAGAAGAAGAAGAAATAGTAATAGCAGCAGCAGCAGCAGCAGTAAAAAAAAAAAACCGTGTCGAAAGCTATACAAATACAGGCAATAGTTGTGCTCATGCGTGTGTGTGTGTGTCAGCTGTCGCCAGCTCTAGACAACAACAACAGCCTAAGAGCATTATGCATGTGTGTGTGTGTGTGTGTGTGTGTTCACATAAGTGAGAATGCGTGTAAAGTGTGTGTAATCAATCATTTATGAAATTACGCTACTTCCGCTTTTGACAATTTTCCTTTCAACATGCCGTCCCTGGCTAAGCCCATGCAACGCCCACACATAACCTAACCCACACCCCTCCCCTCTCTCCCTCCTAACCATGCCCCCTGCCCGACACTGGCCTGCCCTGTCCTGCCCCACACAAGCTTATGTCCTATCGGCGATGACGTAAGTGTCTTTGTAATATGTAAAATGCAAATTTACACACACATTCCTTCAGTATCTCCATCTCTCTCTCCCTTTCTCTGAGTGTGTGTGTGTGTGTGTAAGCCTGTCGAAATCTTCGATGGGGCATAGATTATGATGATGCCCAGCAACAGAATGCGATAAAAAAGGAAAGAAAAGAAAAGTTTTGCCTAACAAAATAAAATAAAATAAAATAAGATAAAATAAAATAAGATAAAGAGCCACACGCAGCGACAGCTGAGAAAAGTGTTAGCCGAGCGAGACCCAACAGCTAGCAAGGTATACATATATACATACATCTCCATGTATATATGTATATAAATTTGATAGAAAAAAAGCATGTCACATTTGATATATAACCTTGAACCCGAGCCGCATGAACTTTGACCTCAGTTGCGAGCTGAAAATTTTAATGAAAAAAAAAAAAAAAAAAAACAGAAAATAACCAGGAACAGCTGCAGAGCAATCAGCTCTATATTATAGATTGAGCGTATCATTAAATATGTATAATTCTGGTAGGCTCTATGAATATTCATGTGTATTCAAAAATAGATGCCTTCAGCAGTTATGGGTGATATAAAAATATCTGAATAGTAATTAGAATAGAAGGCTAGAAGTATTATAGAATACCTTAAAAAACATCTAAAACATAAATTTGTAAAAAATTTATAGACATTATAAATCTGAATATAGAAAGAGTTCTGGCAATTCCACAAGGAATGAGTACAAGCAAAACAAGCATATCTGAGAAAAAAACACACACATTTCTAAATAAAAAACAAAATAAAAAAAAAAAAACAGAACTATTTTCAAATATTTTTTAACTGCATTTAACAAAAATAGTTTTTAAATTCTTTATAGAAAAAAAAAAAAAACATCGTAAAAAGCGAAAAACTTTTGCGTGGAATTCAACATTGAAATACGCGCAGCCAAAATAGTTTTCGAATGCTGGGCCCCTTTTTTAATGGTTGGCCAGAAGCTGCAGTGGTCGTATTGACCGCTCCTAAAGGTATGCAATATGAATTTAATGTGTGCTTTTGACCACGCTTAGAGCCAGCTTCTATATGGCCATCAACTAATTTACGTTTATTTGACCATCAAAAGAGTCGTAACCCAAATATGAAAATGGGTTAGAGGTGTGCGAGATGGTGTGTGTGTGTGTGTGTATGTGTGTGTTGCGTGTGTGTTAGTGTGTGGCGCCTTTGGCAGTTATGGGGCCCTGCGGTTGGCCGCAATGTCAGGCGAGAGTCCTTTTGACTAATTAGACGACTTGCGGTGAACGTAATCATAAATACACACACAGCAGTAATTATGATATGAGGGCCAACAACAACAACAACTTGGCTTATATACATACAGATACATACACTTATTTATATATACTCAACATATATGTATATAAGACTGGCTTGCCTAAGCTGTCGAGTTAATTAATTTAAAACTGGCCCAAACTGCAGAGCCTCAAGTATTAGGCCTCGCGTCTTGGCCATGTGCAAAGCCAGTCTCTCTCGCTATGTGCGTGTGTGTGTGTGTGTGTGTGTGTGTGTGTAAGCAGCAGCCCAACTGGAAGCCTCTGTGTCTGTGTGTTGTTTTCTGCTTTTTTCTTTTTTTACTTTTATTTTTCGCTAGCCCTTCTTTTTGCTTTTTTGGCAATTGGAATTGGCCGCTGAATGTGGAGCGCAGCGCGCGCACTTGATATTTCAAAAACTAGCGACTGGAAAAGCCAAAACGACTTTTGTCTTTGGCGAATAAAACTAGAGCTTAAGACTCAAGTGAAACAAGTCAAATAGAACATAAATAATATTTTGATATAATTCACATTTATGTATAAAATATTTACTGATTTATTTTCTTTATTTCTGCAGTTGCACAGTAAATATAATTCTTACAGCTCAACTTATATAAACGGCGTAAGAAGAAAAAAAGAAAGAAAAAAAAAAAACAACGTTGCAGAGCCTCGCAAGCTTCGTGTCATGTGAGAGCCAGCGCTGAATAGCATAAGAGCGAGCGAACGAGCACGAGTGTGTGGGAGAGAGCGCCAGTGAGAGAGCGCGCCAAGCAGCTGACAAGTTGCGCTCACGTTGTTGGTGCGCTCTTTGACTCTGACGCTCTCTCGCTCTCTTTGCATCACCTGATTTGCACAGCAGTCGCGTTTCGAACTAGAAACATGTTAAGGCTGCGGCTGCTGTTAGCCTGTATGTGTGAGTGTGTGCGTGTGTTTTGGGGGTGGGTCTACAACCGCTGGCTGTTAGTTTGCCTGCTGCTGCTGTTGTTGTTGCTGTTGGCGCTGCTGTTGTGCAGGCATTTAAATGTGTGCCAGCCGCACACACACACACATGTACACAAATTTAAATTTAAATTACGCATACGCCCGGTTGTGTATGTGTGCAGCTGCTGTTGCTGCTTAGCAGCTGCCTCAAGTTTTTCTTAATCAGCAGCGCAATTCACATGCTTGCAACGTGCTTTTGCCACACACACACACACATACACACACGCACACACAGATACAGAGGCCATTCACGAGATTTTACTTCAGTTTTCCTTTTTTTTTTCGTACTTTATTTTTTCTTTTTTGCCCCCTTGGCAAAGCTTTTCCGTTTGCCCCTGTTGCCCAGCGTTGTATGTGTGTGTGTGTGTGTGTGCGGCGCTCATTAGCGGTCGCATTGTCGCAACACCTTCTCCACCTCGTTTGACATGCTTGCCAGCCAGCTTTGCTTTTTGTCCGTTGTCAGTGCCAGTTGCCAGTTGGTCAGCTTAGCTTTGTGTTGCCAGTTGTTTAAAGGCTTGCAACAAATAATTGCCAATTATACACAAACACATACACACGCACAGATACAGATAGAGATACAGAGATACAGAGAGAGTGAAAGAGAGAGAGAGGGAGGCGAGAGAGTCATCAAATATGCAGTCAAATGTTTGCACAGACACTGAAAAATGTGGCACAGTTCGCCAGTTGGCGACCTCTAAGTGCCACAAATTAACCGCAACGCGTTGCTTCTTCGCTCCTCTCTCCCTATGCCCCTCTCTTTCACTCACTATCTCTCACTCTCTTTAGCAACACTGATAATTACGAGCAGAAATATTAAACCCGGGCAGGGCGTGGGGTTCTTTTGGACGACTGCTGCGCGCGGATTCTGTGAAGTGGGCAGCTCTTGGGGCAAGGCCCGTTCCCATCATTCCGCCCGCCCGTCCGTCCGTTCGTCCGTCCAACCGACTTCAATAATTAATGAGCAGCTAAAAATGTCACGCAGTTGCGTCCCTCTGCAGGATTTAGCCATAGCCGAGAGTTTACACACTGCAACAGCAACAGCAGCAGCGGCAGCAGCAATCGTTGCCTTAAGCTTGTTAAATACCCATGGCTAAATCACATTACTTTATAGCCAGGCTACACTGTGCTGTACACACTGCAAGCTGTTATGCAAGCTCTCGAGTGTTGTGCGTCCTTGCCTAATGAAACTCTAATTGAAGCTAAATTCAGCTCAAGTATTCATTATATATAGAATATTATTAGAGTTCAACATTTCGGGCAGGGTATTTGTTAGTCGTATATTTTGTTAGTCAGCAAATAGATTTGCCAGTTTTCATTTGTCTTGCAGGACTGTGGCTGGCGGGCTTTGGGGGCTTGGCATATTTTGGGGTTAACGGGCTGAATTTAAATGCGAGTTATGTTGTGTCCTGTTGATGTCCTGTTGTCGTTGTAGCCGCTGTTGTTGTTGTTGTCGTTGTCCTGTGGCAAGGGTTGCCAACCCATTGCACAGTATTTAATTAAAACATGATGTAATGCGAGCGCGTGTCCCGCGACAATCCGGTGAGAAATGCTCACAGATAACGACCGAGACAGGCAGACAGAGAGACAGCAAGACAACGGAACAGACAGAAGCTGGTAGCTGGCAGCTATTTAATAGAATTTGTGACTAGAAACAACACTTTCTATTCATTGAGGAAGTGGGGATAGCAAGATGAGCAAGAAGCTAACGAATTTTAAAACACTTTTTGGAAACTTTATCTATTTTAACTGTCATTCTCATGATGCAAAGCAGCTAAAGCAGTGGAAACTCAATTGAACTTTGAGCTCATTGTGAAATATTTGGAATATTACAAGTGCTTTACGAGCAGGCAGGGACTCAAGCACTGACACCCTGACTGTGCTCTTAATGCTGTACAGAGGATGAGACAGAGAAGGCTAAAAGTCCGAGAACCGAGAGCAAGGAAGGAATTGCATTGGATTTACGGTTACGATTAGGATCAAGTTTTAAGAAACAAGTATAGGCGTCTCGGATCTCTGCATGATATGAAAGTAGAGTAGACCATATATAAGCCCGTTCTCTTATTAAGGCATAGAGTCTCCATTCCATGTAGATATGATTACGTAATTAATGTATTTTATTACATAATTAATTTACACTTGTCATGAACTCACCTTGCAGTCATCGCACTGATTGACCAGGGAATACACCTGCCGGCAGTCGAAGCGAAACAGAATTTCGGCCAGCTCGCAGGTGATGCGATTGGCCAGCGCATCCACGTCGAGCAGATCGCTTAGCAGTCGAATGCACTCGTCCCGATCCGAGAGCGTCACATTTAGAGCCAATGTGTGAAGAGCACTGAACACGCTACGTTCACAGCAATGGCGCAGTCGAAGGGTGCGCAGGCGGGCGAGCAGCTGACCAGGTGAGCGCAGGCCGCACAGATGCTGTGGACTCGTCTCGGCTGCATCGCCCAGGTAATCAAGGCACTGTTGTTGTTGCTGTTGTTGTTGTTGTTGTTGTTGTTGTTGGTGTTCGTTGACGCTGAGTTGTTCGTGTGTCTGGAGTTGGCTATAGAGCAATGTGGACTGATCCTCATCCAGTCTGATCGCCTCATCCTCAATGTTGCTGCTAGGCGTGCTGCTTGCCTCGCTCGCCTCCTGCTCCCGCTCCTGCTCCTGCTCCTGCTCCACATCATCCAACTCCTGCTCGATTGTGGTTGTTGTTGCTGCCGCCTCCGTCGGGCCACTGTCAACAACAACAACATTCTCATCCCATTGCCTATCGCGTCGCACTCGAGACATGGCCTTTAAGTTATTGTTGTTGTTGTTGTTGTTGCTGTTGCGATTATGCGTCGTCTTATAGTTAATCGTATTTGCATTTATGAAATACTTGAGTTTATTATTATCGATGCTGCTTTCCATCGGCTGCTGTTCGGCACAGGAACGCGGACAGATTGGCGGACCAGGTCCCTCATCAACCCAGGCCATGGGCAGTGTGCCAGCCGAGCACTGACCCTGAAGAGGGAGAAGCAACGAAGAATTTGATATTAATAAAATGTCAAAGGATATTAAATTTGTAAATACATTGGCTGCAGTCTTATAATATATAAACATACAATTAATCAAAGAAATAAATAGTCAAATAGAAATATTAGCTAAATATATTTAAAATATTTATAATATTTTTAGGTATTGGTATACGTAAGAATCAGCTTCAGCATTTCTTTTCAAATGAATATACAATATTAATATTCCATATGAAATATAATTATAATTTAATGCAATATCTATTCAACTCAAATTCTCTTTCTCAAGACTAAACCCAGCAAGCTAAATATGAATCAACTGCTAAGATCTAGTTGAATACTTAGCATAAATTAGAAATCGGTTTTAATCTCTCTCCCAAGATGTTGAACTTCTCAAAAAAGTTGATGCAAAACTATTTGAGCTCTTAAATAATTCAATTCTCAAATTGAAACAAGCAAGCCAAGTTGATGCCGCTTAAACTTTGTGTCAAAGCAAAGCTTGCAAAAAAAAGTTGGCATTGTGTGAGATTTTTTGGGGGTAGAACATTAATATTGAAACATTTCAAGCGCTCAACACATGATGAAATATTCAATAATAAAATATATATACTGTATATATATATATAAATATGCATATGTATGTGTTTAATGTGCATATGAAATAAATGGCAGGCGATTAAGCTGGCAATTAGAACAGAGATTAAAGGGATTAAACAGCTGAGCGCGAGCGACAAGCAGGGAGAGAGAGAGAGAGAGAGATGAAAAGAGACTAAGTGGGAGAAAAACTAAATTTTAAATGTATTTATTTAAATAGAAATGCTTTGTATTATTGCAAAATTAAACAATGCACATAGAAAGAGACATAGAGAGAGCGAGAGAGAGAAAGAAAGAGTCGAAGAGAGAGGGGCAGATGTGGAGTGAGGCGGGCATGTGTTGGGCTGCAAGGCAACGGGGTAGAAAAACAAAAAGTACTCTGGTATATTGAAAAAGTTTTATGCAGCTACGAGCAACAACAATAACAATAACAACAACAACAACAACAACAACACACGCACTGAGGGAAAGTCATAAAATAAAACAACAACAAGCTGTGTAGAGTAGCGCAAGTAAAATAGAAGCCAAACAACGAAACGAGCAACAGCAACAACAAGAACAACAACAACAACAGCAATGGCAATGAGTGCATAAAGAGCTGATGTTTTTCGTTATTAAAATGACCGCACTTCGTTGGAATTTTTTTTTTTCGCTCGCCGTCTCCTGCCACATGCCGCTCAAGCAGCAGCAGCAGCAGCAGCAGCAGCAACAGCTACGACAACAACAACTACAACAACAACAACAGGCGAGAATAATCGTAGCACAGTTTATGGCGTCGCCCGTATCAATGCACAGCCAATGCGACTGTTGGCCAAAACCGAAACCGTTTATAGCCTTCACATGTGCGGCCCATTAAAATTAAAGGCGCGCTATATAAATAAATTCAAAATAGATTAAAATAACTAACAAATAAACGAATAAAATCAACAAAAATCGCAACGAATGAAATTAGGAAAAAAAATCGAAAGTAAACTAAAGTTGGAATATACATAAATCAGCTGTAGTTAAAGTATTTGTGTGTGTATGTGTGTGTGTGTGTGTGTGTGTGTGTGTGTGTGTGTGTGTGTGTGTGTGCAATGGAACTAAATGCTAAATCAAAAGAAGAACTAGTTCTCAGGAAAATCATTGCCTCGACTTAGTCATAAATAATGTGGGATAGTGAAAGAACTTGTTATTGCTGAACCAGCAGAGAAAAATTGAAAGCTATATCCAGATCGGAACTAGAATCTACAAAAAATATTGAAGAACTTGCAAAAAACAAATCAATCAATCGCATAACTCATCACATAACATAAAAGAAGAAAAATAACTAGATCTCAAAAGAACTCAAAAACTTGAGATCTAGATCAGGAACCAGTCACAATCTATTGCTTAATATACTCTCTTAAAAGCCAGCCAATTGAAGAAGAAATAATGCCAAAGCAGCAGCTATTCAAGAGCTAGAACTTAACATATGGAGACATTAGAGAGGAACTAGTTACTAGAACCAATGCGTTCATAGACATATGAGCAACATGAACCACAAAGGCACACAAGGAATCAGAAACCCATCAGAGAAACGGAAAGAAGCTGAAAAAGAAAACAAATAGCAAAACACAAGCCAGAAGCATATTAAAAACAAATACGAAAAAGAAATGCTAGAAACAAATAGAGTAAAGGACAATGTGCAAATTGCATTATGGGGAACATTAATATTGCATGTCACACTGCAACTGGATTGTGGGCGTGTGTGTGTGTGTGTGTGAAAGAGAAGGCGAGCCAGAGCTGAGCCAGAGACAGAGAAAGAGGACGTACGAAAGCGAGAGAAAGAAATGTGCAGCAATCAACGACGCATAAAAACTCAATTGCCTGAGCCGAGAGACCTGTTTTATCCCTCGACAATAGCAATATGTTGTAAAAAGTCTACAGTATAGTTTACTCTATATACCCATATAAAGTATATACATATACTGTGTGTGTGTGTGTGTGTCTGCAATTCAGGTTAGAGACGAATACAAATGTGAAATGAAAAATCAGACAATGAATAATAACTCACAGCGCTCAATAGTGAAAAGTTGAGCGCATTCAAAGACTAACAGATGCGCCTTAAGAGCAAGATAAACCGAACGAGCATAGGGATATATAACACGTATGCTACAGAACGACGCCAATTGGGAATAAAATAAAAGATGTCGGAGCGGAAATCAGTTCAACATAGATTGCTAAAGAGCGCTCACAATAGTCCTTATAAATGAGGTCGTCATATTTGGGATTTCTATATTAGAGAAATTTTGTTTAAATATAAAATTTAATAAATAATGTGAGTACTGCCTATATGAGCCTTTCAACTGAAGTCAACCAGTCTTTAATGTATCAACTATATGAAATTTCGGTCTTCTGTTTTTTTGACGGCAAGCACATACCAGGGCTTTGAGTTCCACGGCAAAAGGGGTTTTCTGTGAAGGGATTTAAAGTATGAAAAATATTTCCCATTAAAAGAAATCAACTAGATTTTTTAAATTTGTCTTGTAATTTGAGAGCACGTCAGGAAGGGATTTTCAGCTCCCTCTGGATTTCTGTAACTGAAAATAATTAGTAGTAGTATTTATATGAGCAGCCCTTAAACAGCATTCAAGGCCGGAAGGCGCATCTACCGAACCCCAACTAACCCCAAGCGCAACCACCTAAAAATTTCAATTTCAATTACAACGAAAGTTCCGTTTCTCAATTTATCAAACATAGACTTTATGCAATTTAAACCCGCTAAGCTTTGCCAAATTTAATACAGGGTATACAACCCACACACACACATACACATGCACACACATACACACACTCGGACAGAGACAGGGAAGCACGTGTACACGGCGCCATTGTTGATTTAATGGCAGACCAGCTGCGGCCCAGTGCACAACAATGCGACCCACTCGCTCGCCTGCTCAGGGTTTGTGTTTTTTTTTTTTACCCCTCTTTTGCTTACTGTTGTTGTTGTTGTTGTTGTAGGGGTAGAGATGGGGCTGGGGTTAGCAGCTTAAACGGACACAATACAAGAAGACAGCAACAAGATAAATTCTTGAATGCGCAACAGCGAAATAAGAAATTACAGAATGAACTGACATTACAATTTGTAAAAAGGGTGTGCAGCCACCACCACCCGCTACCCAGCCCATAATCCAAAGAGCAAGCCCCAACCCCTGCCCCAAGTCCAGCCCTAAGCCACCCCATTGACCTGCCCTTTGGCATAGCTGGGCGCTGATTAGTTCGCGATGGCTGTTCAAACAGTTTTGAAAATGCAAAGTTTTTGTTAAAACTTTGATGAGGTTTTCTTCTTTTTGCTCCCTTCATTTTTTGCTCTCTCACACTCCCTCGCTCTCCCTCCCTCTGTCTCTGTCTCTTTCGTTTTGTTTTTGTGTGCGTTGAAAGTTTTCACTTGCTGCATATTTAAAGAGGAAATGGGATTTTTGCTAGCCAAATGAACTTCGAACTGGCCAACACTTAATTATGCTGAATTGTTGTGAAGCTTTCCACCTGCAGGCCAAACGCTGAGCGAAATTCTTCATAAATTAATAACTTGTAATTATATAAGTCGATGCCAGAGGCGATCAACTCTCGAGTTTAATACAAGTCAAATGAATTCAAAATTCAGCAAATTAACTAATGCGAGCTGACGAGCTCGACCTGACTTGACTGACTGCCTCGCCTCCTCAGCCCGCTCCCGGTCTGTGTCGCTCAGCCTCATCAACCCGCTGGTCCAGGACATTTTTGGTGCTGGGTCAAGTGCGGCCAGCGGCAATGCGAGCCCAGCTGCCAGCTCATTGTCTGAGCGAAGGCTTATTAGACAGCTCTTTGCAGCGAATTGTGCAACGGGCAGAGCCAACCAGGGCCAGTTGCAGACAAAGGCCCCCACATAGCACATTTAACTAGCTGAGTGTCAATCAAAGAGAGAGAGAGAGAGAGAGAGGAAGAGAGCTAGGGTGCTTTGCTCTGCCATTAGACATAATGCACACACTCTATTATGCGAGGGTTTTGTCTAAGGCCTAATTTCTATGGCTTTGCCAGTGAAACGCTGAAGAGCAGAGAGCCCAAAAGGTTGATCTGCAATATTTATATATGTAAACCTACTTATGTCTATCTATATGACTAGCTGTCATTCATTCCAGGTGTGTGTTTTTCAATATAAAACATACATGAAAATAATCTAGATCGTATGCAACAGATTCTATATGGATAACAAGTATTAAAATACTTGAAGCATTGCAAATATAAAAATGGCAAATTGTTTAGATTTTCATTGATTCTACATAGCTATAGACAGATAGATGGGCATAACATTTCTCTGTGTCTTGCTTTTTCGGTCTCTTCCTCTCTGCTGCCTCTATATAGAGATTTGTACATTTAGTTCACTTTATTCTACATATACGTATACTTATCTTCTATATATGCATATTTATATACACTTGGAATACATATTGATTATATATACATAACCCAATCTTCCATATACTTTTGACTCTCTCTCTCTCTCTCTCTCTCTGGGCGACTAGTGTCTCCCGTCTGGCTGCCTGCCAGCCAGAATTATGCAATAGCACGAGCACAAAGTGGACGGCAAGAAGAGTATTAATCTGCGGCATTTCAAGCATAAGTTTTCCCTTTGCACTTTGCTGCTTGATCTGGTTGCCCGGGCTGGGGGCAGGAGGCGAAGGCAACTTGTTGTTGCAGCAATAAAGTGCTTAAGCTTGCCTGTCAGTCACACAGCTAGCGAGATGTCGAATGGGAAAGAGACAAACCAAGACAGAGAGAGAGAGAGAGAGAGAGAGAGAGAGAGAGAGAGATAGGCAAATGCTGAGCCTATCTATCCATCTGTCCACAGAAAATACACATGAATGTTTTAGCTTTTGGCCACGTGACTGGGGCAGGAGTCTTTGTTGCAGCTGTTGCAATTTCAATTATCCACAGCTACGATGATGAATATTTCATGCCAAACATTTTCGAATTTCATTTCACTCTAGCTGGCTCTCCCTCGCTCCCTCTCTGTCTATATGTCGTTTTTTCTTTTTGCTCGAACGGCTCAACGGGTCGCATGAGTAATGTGGCGTGTGGCATGTGGCATGTGGCATGCTGGATTTTCAATTGTTGCTCTTGCCAACAGTTTGCAACTGACAAAGCTGGCAAGTGACAAGCATCAACGGACATTAGCATAATTGTCTCTAAATGTTTGCCGTTTGCGCCCAACCAGAAGAGTTTTTCTCTGCGCTGCAAAATGCATTTGCAATTGCATGGGACGACTCGCAGTCGCAGTTGCAGTCGCAGCCGCAGCCGCAGCATCTGCATTGAATTATGTTAATTTATGTTAGCTGCCGCTTATGAAGGTACAAATGTAAAGCTGGCATTGCCAATCGTTGGGTTTATATGAAGAAAGTCGCTCATAGGCTGAGTATTATTTGTGCAATTTTAATTTTGATTAGAATTCTCAATTAGTGTGAGCTGACAAGGGCATAAGGCATAAGGGGAATCGTTTAACTATACACAATTATCTGCTCAAGGTCTTAAAAAGAGATTGTGGGCCAGCTTAGCCAACTAGTTTAACTATCTAGCACAGAGATCATAACACATAACCTTAAACTAGTTCATAATAAAAACTCTATATCGTAGGGCAAACATTTCTTTTTTCAACAATTTTTGTTAAATTTCAGTTAATTTACAGCTGTTGCCAGAGTGTGCGCAAATATTTGGCAAAACAATTAAAATGTGCTAAGAGATGGAGAGCGACAGAGGCAGAGAAAGAGATAGAGAGAGAGCAAAGCGAATAAAAACAGGAAAAAACGCTATCCAAAACATGGACTGGCAGCGCTGTCAGAGGCCAAAGAGGAAGCGACCAAAAGTGCACTTGAGCTAAACACCAACAGCAGCAGCAGCAGCGGCAACAGCAACAACAACAACAACTACAACAACTACGGCAACGGAACCGACAACACTTTAAATGTTACAGCTTAACCTCGACAGGCAATTCAAACAATGCACACACACACACACCTACTTTTCTATATGCATGCATGCATGTGTGTGTGTGTGTGTGTCAAATTTCAACGCTTGTCAACAATGGTGCAAGAAAAATGCAAGTGCAAAGCAACAACAACAACAACAGCAGCAGCCATGTCAACAACAGCAGCGAGAAATATGTCGCAAGCAGCACTCAAATTTCCAAATGCAATGCCAGCGAGTGTGCGTGTGTGTGTTTGCCTGGCAAAAGCGTAAAAAAGTGACAGCCAACACACACACACACACACACACAGACACACAGACACATACACACTCGTAGCCACAAGGGAGACAAACTGCCATAGCGAACCGCGCTTGGATTCTGCATTCGACTGTGGAAGGGGCACGAACTTTGCATAAGGCCTGCGTTTAATTGTTTGTCACTTGACGGGCCGCGATATGCACAGGCAACACCCACACTCACACGCACACGCACACGCATACACAGTTACAAACACTGCAATCGCAGCAACAACAACAAGTTCACCTTGATTTTGCTGCCCGCCGCCGCTTGCGTTTGTTGTCAAATTCATAAACATGGCCCCATGTCTTGTTAAACCCCTGTTCCCTCTGCAGCCCGTATATATCTCCCTCTATCTTTGTCTGAACCTCTCTCTCTCTCTCACTATGTCTGTCCCTAAGCTTACCTCTGCTGCCCTTCTATATAGACATGGACCTGCCTTTATACCTCTGTCTGTCTCACTCTCTCTCTGTCTCTGTCTCTCCTTGACTTTCTCTTTATTTCTCTCTCTCTCTCTCTCTCTGACTCTCCCTTCACACTCCTTGGTATCCTCTCCCATCCATCCCGCTATACCTCTCGCCATGCCTTCTTGCCTATCTCTCCGATTCTGTTATTCACCCCTCTCTCTACCCATTTCCATATCTTCTCCCATACCTCACCCCGCATCTCTCTTCCACCTCACACTCCCACCATTCCTACTTAGCCTCACTTTTGTTTAGTTTTCATGTTACGCGGTCATTTTCAGCTGCCAATTCGCGTTGCATTTAGCTGCAGCTGCTTTCATAAAGACAAACAGCAACAGCAACAACAACAACTACAACAATAACAATTTGTTATGCAACAAAATGTCTGTTGAGTTTTAATGAGTGCCACGAATTAGGCGTACTAATAAAATCTCTTTGATGTTTCAAATATTCACTAAGCAGAATGGATTTCATTCTGAATAATTAACAATAATATATGTAAAATAGTATAAAAATTGCAATAAAATTTAAATTTGTTTCAGCTTATGTTTTCGAAATGGAAACGGAAATCCATGATGATAATTCCATATATAGTTTAATATCAATGCTAAATAGAAATATATAATTAAAAGGAGTTTTATTCCCAAGCTTGAAGGAATAAACTCACTTTTAAGAGAATTATTAACACATACTAGGAATTAAAGTTCCAGAACTCTTTCTCTCTGTTTAAGTTCAACTCTTTCATCGCTCATCTGCTGTCTCTGTCTCTCTTACTCTCCCTCTCTCTGTCTCTCGTCAACAAGCAGCTCACTTGCACTTTATCACTCATAAATTAATTCAAATTACAGCTGCCACGCGTCGCGTGTTAGTTTCAGCTCGTGTCATTGGGCATTTTACAACACTGGTAAACGCTATTATGCTGTCTGGCAGCGCGAATCACCAGCACAGAGCTGCCTCCCCTTCTCGCCGCAGTTCTCTGCTCTGCTCTGCTCTGCTCTGTTTGTGCCGTCAAATTAGCGTGCGTTAAGGACAAATCACGAAACGTTACGAAACGCCTGGCCCGGACAATTACCGAGCTGCATACATAATTCAGCGAGTGCTCCCAGAGGTGTTGTAAAAACCACCAAATGGGACAAATCATTTCAATGTTTCCGCCACACGCACAGCACCTGATGTAATTGTCGAATGTGCCAAGCGACGACGGCAATGAAGAAGAAGAACAACCAGAAGTCAAAGTGAAAAAAAAAAGAAATTTATATACATTTATATATGTGGCATTCGCTAAACGGAATATTTTGTGAAATGGATGGGATGAACAAAGAGAGAGAGAGAGAGAGAGAGAGAGAGAGGGTACAAATGAAAGACAACAACAAGAGATAGATAGATAAATAGAAGAGAGATAACCGAAAAAGAACAGATACATATTGAGAGAGAAAGAGAGAGACAGATAAAAAAGAGAATAGAAAGAGAGTAGAAAAATATATTTTCTATATAAGAAAATCTAAAGTATTTATTGTTTTACAACACTAATCAATATAGAAGCATATATGCCTTCTCTTTCCTCTCATCAATATAGATTGGGAAATTACAGTGAAGCAGTGAAAGAATCCGACACTTTTTACACACTCAAGATATATCAATATCATAAATGGAACCGTTTTATGCACACAGTACTTTTACAGTACTATAAACTGGAAAACAGAAACAGTGAGACTGAGAGGGAAAGCGGGCGACAGCGGGAGCTTATGTGTTTTCAGCTTTTAGTACACAAATCCCATAGAACAAGCTCCACACTTGACAAAACTTGATATCAAGCGGAAAGTTGAACTATAACCAAACAATTTTATGCAACGCTACACAACACTGGCCGCGTGGTGAGGGCGGGTGGGCGAGAGGGCGACACAGCTAGAGTGGTCGCATATGTTTCCATTGTTATGCCCAAACACGAGCCAAGAGCTAAAGCAATAATGCAGCATTTATGTTATAGAGCCGTCTCTCTATCAAAGGCAATCCATCAAAAATATGCATAAAGCGAAATGTTTTTTCATTATAGCGGATGTGGGGGGAGTTGCGTAGAGCTTGGCTGAGTGGCATATTTGAGGGGGAGGCGCATTATTTTAATCATATTTAAACAGCGCGTGTATTTATCATTCATTATTTATGCATATATCAATCTATATGGTCGTAAGCCCCCCATTAACGGGCAAACAACAAATGCCAAAAAAATACAACAAAAAGAAGCCGCGCCCCAAAAATATCGAAGCCTGGAATTTAGGCAATGCCTCCCAGAGTGTGAGTGGGTGGCTGTGTATCCGTGTCTACACCGCGTGTGGGCGTGCCATGTGGCAATGCGCACCTGTCCATCAACGTGAATGATACTCCATCGCATTTGTTTGTTCAACTCATGGGCAGCAAATTGAAAGGGTCGCTTGGACAGCTCCTGACAATAACAACTGCAACAGCAGCCCGTACGAATAATAACAATAACACAATAATAATAATAATAATAATAAAAGCAATTTTATCAACATTAATTTGTCAAACATTTACCGGCAGGCAGTGCCGACTCTTCGCCTTTGCATATGCACGAGTCTATTTGTAGCTCTGCCTAATGACAACACACACGCACACACACACACACACACACACACACGCACACAATGGCATTCATTTTATGAAATGAGTTGTAAACAGTTGTGGACAGCTATGCGGTTCGCGCGTAAAGCAACGCCAACAGCGATAGCAGCTCGTGGCCATGTTTCAAGCACAATTTACGCACTCGTCACTCATCACTTGTTTGATTTGATTAAGTGAAAATCGAGGATTTCTTTTATTCTCAGCATTAGCTTGTTACTTGCTTAAATTTAGACTCTACCGATTGTAAGCCTATGCCAGGTTACTCGTTACTTGGCACTTGCTGTACGCGTGACACTTACTCGTTGCTAGTTCCCTCTCGTCCTTTTACGAACGCTGAACTGCTCATCCTTACGCCAGTCTTTACCCAACACTACTAATCATTGGCTACTTATCAGTCACTCTTCGTACTCTAATTGCACTTAATATCAATTTACACGTCCGTTTGGTCTCTCTTCACTTACTTGTCTTGCCTTACTACTCGTCTGTTTCCACTCATCAATCCTGCCTAATCCCTTCGCTCTCACTCTCCCTCTCTCACACTCTCTTCCCTCTGCTCGTCTAACTCCACTCCTTCTCTCATTCTACACGTCATTATTACCTCACACGACCTTATCACCTCGTTGCTCTCTAATCGCGACTCTCCTGTTCTCCCACTCCCTCCCTCTAAACATCACTTTCACTCTCTCTTCATATCTACCCGTCATATCTACTCGTCACTCTGTCTATTCTTCATTCTCCGTCTCTTTAGTCTTCACTCTCCACTCTTCCCACTTTTCTCTTCTATTCCTTAACCCTCGCTCAACCTATCGCTTTCTTCTTTTCAGGTCCAACAAATCGTGACCAAATTCCATTTGCTATGCTACCCATTCGTAATTCGTCGCTCATCGCTCGCAACTCGCTGCAATTCCCCATTTGTTCCAGTTTTTTTTTTCTGCTTTTTTTTTGCCGTTAAACTCGTAATGAAATTCTTCAACTGAATTTCATTTGCAACTTTTCAACAATGCTCATTGAATAATTTACGCTCAGCGCAGAGGCCACATGCACAGAGAGAAAGAGAGAGGCAGTGAGAGGGAGAGGGAGGGAGCGAGAGAGGGAATGCGAAAGGCAACCCAACGGCAAACGAATGTGGCTTTAGTGCCAGCTCCGCCTACAGTAAAGCTTGGGAAATGTGGGCAAAGCAGAGCGAATGGCGCTCCACTTAAGCTGGTCCCACGGCAATTTACGTGCCTAGCTGCTGCTCCTGCTACTGCCCCTGCTCCGACTCCTGCTACGGCTCCTGCTGCTGCTAGCCAAAGCAAAGCTAGACTACGCCCACGCATATAATTGCATTAACTGCTATGGCTGGCCGTTCGACAAATGGGCATGGCCAGAGCCATATTGGACTTCGGCTCGCAGCTCTATTTAATGTAATTGTTTAGCGTGCACTCTTTGTGGCACAATCCGTGATGTCTTAATCAATGCATGCAATACACATGCCACAAATGGTGGCAAACAATCAGCCAAATGCCATTTGCATCCAAGCCAAGGAAAGTTCACTCTGGCTAAGGCCCAAGCAAATTGTCGGTAATTAACGGCTCTGAACCGCAGCAAAAGTTCGAACAGGCCGAAAGGCAGAGACCCGGTGAGAGCGAGAGAGCGAGAGACAGATAGAGCGAGAGAACGGAGGCAGATAATTCCTGGCGACACGACACGTTGCAAAGCGCCTACTAATCCCAGCTAATTAGGCTGCAAACTAATTGAACTTCGTGTAGCTAATGTGCAGACGCTTTATGCGGATATTCAAGTGGAAGAGTGCGAAACTTGTGCAAAATGAAACTCTGCAGCGCCGGGCTAATTAATAACTCCTGTTTACAGGCGATTATTCATTATGGTTTATCCATCATAATTGATTTATATCAGGCTTAAAGTTTCTTCAACCACTTTCATCACAGTTCACATGCTTTCGAAAACTTTCACTCCAGTTTTTTTCTAATGAACGACGAAAGCAACTCAGAGAAGAGAACTGAAGTAGTTGTAATAGGAAAATTCAATCTACAGCAGATTATGTATTAATCATTGTTATTTATTAATCTGAGAATTATGTGAAGAACGGAAAATAGTTATAGAATTGTTACGAGTAAGTTCTAAGTTATATATCTTAATAAATTATTGTTGATTTTGTATTGTTTATCAATGTTTAGCATTGTTCATTGCTTATCAGTCATGTATTATTTATCAGCTGTTATCATGCAATTATGACTCATTCTTCATTATGCATTGTTTATTACTTATTAATCATTATTCATTACTCATTACCGATTACTCATTACTCATTACTCATTACTCATTACTCATTACTCATTACTCATTACTCATTACTCATTACTCATTACTCATTACTCATTACTCATTACTCATTACTCATTACTCATTACTCATTACTCATTACTCATTACTCATTACTCATTACTCATTACTCATTACTCATTACTCATTACTCATTACTCATTACTCATTACTCATTATTCAGTATTTACTGTTAACATCGAATTTTAGTATACTTCAATCACAGTTCAAACTCTATACATCCCTACATTAATTTCTTATACTTATTGATCCATATTATAAAAGACTTTAACTTTTTAGAGGAGCCGGAGCAACTTTCTCTTAGAGCAAAATCATTTATCAATTATTTGAAATTTAATTGATTTATATTATAAACTAAATTTTTGACATAAAACTCGAAATATTTTAGTCAATAAATAACATGCAATTTACATAGTTTATGCATTATGCATCATTTGCTCTGCCATTATAATTGAGTTATGTTGGAAAATGACTTTGTAGACTTTATCGAGTCGAGTTTTCATTTCGTTTAAATTTGAACAAAGTCCTTGCAAGACAATTTGATCAATTTGTGGTTCGATATGATGCTATTGCTCTCTCTCACTCTCACTCTCTCTCTCTCTCTCTTTCTCTTTCCCTGTGCTTGTATATTTCATATTTGTTGCACAATTTAATTTCATGTTAATCAATGTTGCACAAGCACAAATAAATTGTCTCCATCGGCAACGCATTGACAGCCCGTTGGATATGCCTATGAATTGCTTATGGCCCAAAACGCCCAACTGCAGGCAAGGCACTTTACTTTATTTCATGGCAAGAGCACAACGGAAATGCCAATAACTGAATGTCTATATATATATATATGTGTGTGTGTGTGTGTGAGTGCTCCTGTTGTAGTCCTGCTGCTTGGAGACACAACTGGCCAGCGGCAGCGGCGCATTCAATCTGTATTATTGCTGCCTGTCCGAAATCTCCCCGGCGGCCACAAGTTTCAACGATTTCAACCAGAAGTAAATCTTGTCCAGCTTGAGCTGCTCCTGCTGCTGCTGCTGCTGCTGCTGCTGCTGCTGCTGCTGCTGCTGCTGCTGCTGCTTCGTCAAAAACAGAACGGAAACTTATGACAGCATTCGCATTCAGCTGCAATTTGGCTTGTCTGTCTGCCATTTGGTATTTCGCTATTGAGCTGCATCTCACTCACTCACTCGCACACCAATTCCCTCTCTCTCTCTGTACCTCTTTGTGTGTTGGCAGTGAAAATGATGTAATCATATTGCACATGACAGCAGTTGCTGCTGTTGCTGTTGCTGTTGCTGCTGTTGCATTTGCCACTTGCCACTTGCCACTGTGCTGTGTGCGTTTTGCCTGCTTACAAAATAATTGATTTTGTGTGCACATCCTTGACACAAATAAACACTACACACATATATACACACACACACACACACACACACAAACGCATGCGACTCGAACTGGAAGCTCTATAAAATCGGAATTAAATGCTACAAAGCAACGGCTTTTAATTGAATTTCAAAAAAGCGTTTGCAACAAATGACCAATGCAATACATACATATGCACATGCAAATATATTTATATACATAATATAATATATATATATATATATATATATATATATATATATATATATATATATATATATATATATATATATACATACACATATATCATGCATCTATAATAATAAAGCCACTCGATGCTGTTTGCCATTTGTTGAAAAGTTTTTTCTTCTCTCTAGTTTCTAGTTGGCCGCATTTGGCTTCCTTTGGCAACGTGAACGTCAGCGCAGACGTGCTAACTCGACTGCACAATGCTCGCTCGCTGTTCAAATAAAAGTACATATATTACCGAAGTTTGTCACAAATTGAGAATGCTATACAAAAACCTTTAATACATTAGCTTGAAGTGGGTATACCAGACTATATGAGCCAAACAGCAAAAGAACCAAAGTACGTAGCACTATACTCAAATGAAATCGGATAAAGAAGAGACAAAACATGCATGTTAAACGAATATACTCTCCTTTCACTCTCCGACCGAGCAGAAAAAGAACAAAACGAAATAGAAAACAAATCTATAGCAATAATAGAGGGGCCATAACGCACAAGCGAGGCGAACCGAAAAAAAAGGACACGCAGTCGAGACGGAGGAGGATGAGGAGCAGGCGGCCGAAGGGAGCTGAGGATGGAGAAGATGTTTGCCTGAAAACTGAAAACTGTAAACTGAAACTGAGGCCCACTTGACAGGCACTCATGACATGCGCCAAGTTGCATATGCATATGTATATGTGTGTAGCAGTAAAAAGCAGGAGCATGTGCACCTACCACTTGACAACAGAGAAACCGAAGGAGAAGGCGACACACACAGAGAAGGAGCGAGAGAGGCAGAGACAGAAAGAGAGAGAGAGAGTGAGAGAGATGGATAGATGAGGCAACGACAGCACATCAACAGGCCGCGAGAAGCTGTAGTTGAAAGCTGAAAGCTGTTGCCGATGATGTTGCCAAAGCCAAGAGACGTGCGACGTGAGAGGTGAAACGAGAGCTGAGAGACGCGAGACAGGAGACGAGGCCTCATCACAAATTCCGCACTCGCACTCGCACTTGTATTCCCAATGAGCTGACAGCTGGCATTCTGTAGAGTGTACCAGCACCACCCACCCCCCCTCCCCCTCCCCCGCGCGCATCACTCACATCAATAAACGTGGCACAGAAAAGAGCATAGGCATAGTTCCATAGCTCCAAGATAATTTTCACTTATTTACAGTTCAACTGCAACCTGACTTGGCTTCGCTTGCCTCTCGCCAGTTTTCGCACAGCTTTGGCTTTATTCGAGTTTAATTGGCTGCCAGCTGCATCGAAGAGGCCAAAGGTTCGCCCAATCACTTGAGCAGCAAGGATTTGCCAACTTTGTGGCGTCCATCAATGTCAGCGGCAGTACGCGCGCAGCCCATTTCGCATTTTAATTAAACTTGCCACAAATTGTTGCACAAAGACGAACGATATGAATATATGACAGCTGCGCCATGCAGCATGCAGCATGCACCATAGCAGGAGGCGGCCAATGCAAGCTAGAGCTGAGCTCAACTAGAGTCCAAGTATATGTAGCCAAATCTTTAAGCCAAAATCTGTAAATGACAATGGAACCCAAAGTCCATCTACCTTCGACTCGGCTAAAATTAGCTTTAAAACAAACTGATGTGATTGGCAGACAGGTTGGCTCCATGCGTGAACGTGTTAAGTGCGTTCCTTTCTTTCAAATCAAACGTCAATTGATATGTATTTAGCTGGCCATACATTGAGTTCCATTGGAGCCGGGACCTGTAGCAGGAGCCCCAGCTCCAGGTCTCAGCTCGGTGCGAGAGCGCACATTTAAATGGTTTGATTGACTTTATTATTTAATTGCCGCCGGCCACAAATAACCAACAGACCAACAAACCAAACAGGAAAGCAAATAAAAAAAAAATAAAAAATACATAGATTAAGCAGAGTGCAGGAGGAGCACGAGGAGGAGGCGAGCTCTTCCCTGGACATTGATTGAAAATCAATAATCGCGCGTGTGTTTTTCTCTGGAATGAAATTGAGGAACAAGTAAAAGCCAGCTAATTGGCATTGAAAGTCGTCTGGCTCGCTGTCCCACTTGTCCCAGCTGTCTCTCCGACTGTCTGTCAACTATTGCCAGCAACATT
The DNA here is from genome assembly GCA_035047565.1 of Drosophila mulleri. Lineage (NCBI taxonomy): Eukaryota > Metazoa > Arthropoda > Insecta > Diptera > Drosophilidae > Drosophila > Drosophila mulleri. The sequence continues at coordinate 3,983,951 of JAWNPK010000060.1, forward strand.
TTAATTGTTTTTTAGCTATACATATATATATATATATATATATATATATATATACTTGGCTGGCATTAATCAGGCCAAAGAGTGGGCAATGGCCAAAAGGCAGGCTTCCTGTGGCAAACGCTAAAGCAATCGCAATCGCAATCGCAATCAAAAGGCCATTGAGAAATGCCACGAAATTGAATTAGATTTGCATAGGAAAACAGGCCAAAAGAGACAACGACAACGACAACGACAACGACAACGACAACGACAACGGAGACAGCGACAGAGACGACGGCGACATCAGCGACGTTGGCTGGCTGTTAATAAATATTAAAATTTGAATTATACTTGGCAAACCAATAAGAGTTTTTTCTCTAAAAAAAAAAAGCCAAACAAGTTGGGGTGCACCGGATGAAGAGATACCCTGTAGACTGTAATGAAATGATGTTTCGATTTTCGATTATATTTATTAAAAACCTAAGAATGACTTGCTTGAAACTATCAAAATCAGATAGTAATGAAATGAACGACTGGTAAATAACTTGACTTTTATTTTATGTCCTTTAAAACTATATTTTTCATAAGCTGAACTTATAGTTCTAGCTTTTATACTAAGAGCTCATATAAAACTCATAAGCTCCTATACATTGATCTCTGTTGATCGAGTTTGTGGAACAGCTGGACGCAGCTCAAACTCTTAAGCGAACTAGCTCATCTTTAGGGCTCAGACTCTCATGCGTGTGGAACAGCTGGACTCAGCTCAAGCTCTTAAACGAACTAGCTCATCTTTAGTGCTCAGACTCTCATGCACTAAAAGACTCATTAAACAAACTTATATAAACTGACGTATAGATCTATAATGACTCGTCTGTTGATCGAGATACCAGTGTAAATTCTCTCATCTTCAATTCATTAACATTTACAGAGCCCAAAGCACAGATCTATATCGACTTATTTTTTGCTGCAGATTCACAATGCATATATGTATATCAGTTCGCTTTCTTTAATCAAAGCAACAATGTGAAATCAACATTTTGACATCCATTATAATCAATATGCCCGTCTGCAAGCCATTTCAGAGCACTCACAAAAATAAAAAGGCCATCTCAGGCGGCGCATTTTGTGGTCATGCAGGGGCGGCTTCGCTGTAGGTGTGGTCGCACATTTTGGCAACGTTACAAAATGTCGGCCTCTGATTTCAAGAGTGCGCACACAAAAGCCAAAAGCCAAAAAGAAAAAAAATACAAAAAATATATATATATTTAAATATATATAAGATAAATAAGGAAAAAAAAAGTAATGAAAATGCAAAAAGTGACGACGTATTGAAAGTTTAGCTCGTTTTCTTTTGGTTTCTTTTTCTTTCTTCTTTGCTCCTTTTCTCTTTTTCTTTTTTTGTCGACACAATTACCAAAGCCATTTTCGTTGATTTGTAACACGTTGCAGGCTGATGATGACGATGTTTTGAATGATAATCATGATCATAATTATGACGATGATGCTGATGATGGTTTGAAAAGTAGAACTTGAGTGGCCCCCAAGATGTGGCGCAATTGTCACACAAACACTTTGCATGCACAATCAGAGCCGCGAACGAAGAGGCAAAAAAAAAAAAAAGCAAAAAAAAGCAAAAAGAGAATGGCATACTACCCCTGCTCCTGCTGCCCCTCCGGCTTCTGCTGCTGATGCTGCTCCTTTAGCCATTTGAGTGGCAGCCCTTAGTATTCGAAGTTCCCACAATTCGCCCCTCGCGCACACAACTTGAACAACAGTAGTAATAAAAGTATATAGGGAAACTTGTCGCTCGGCAGCTGCAGCTGCAGCAGCAGCATCTGCTCAACATTTCAATATGCAATATGCAGTTAAATATTTAAGCAAACGAATAGTTAAAATTCACAATTCGCAATTTGCGAAACGCACATTTCCGAATTTCCAATGCAGCATAAATTAAACTTTGACGATTTTCTTCCTCATCTCAGCGGACAATGGCCATGCCCTGGGCTGACATAAAGCTGACTGCTATGGCGACAGTAGCTGGCGGCTACATAAACGATGCGCTTATAAGTATGCTATACTTTTTTCTTGTTCTTGTTTGCCTCGTTTTCTATGAATATGTGATATGGGTTCAGTTATAAAAATAGTATATAAAACTGCATAGTAGTATATATAGTATATGCATAGTAGTATATATAATAGATTTGTAGCATTGCCATTTCATTTGTATGCATTAAATCTGCGCAGTTAAACGTAGGAGAAGACAAAATAAATGTAGAATTTGCAATCAGAGTCTATATCAGAAATGTACGGAATACCCCATATTTAGTGCTCTTCTAATTTTGCAATGGTTAGTTTGTTGTATAAACAAAATATCTAACAAATACGAAAAACTCTTCATGCCCAATGGCAACAATGACAAAACGTAGTTTCTTGTCCATTGTCACAGCTCCTTAAGCAGTTTCTTTTCAGTGAAATTCTGGGTTGTCGTGTCATGCGCGTGACCTCCACATTCACAGTCACAGTCACATTCACATTTACTGTCATCCATTTGATATCATATAATAATAACGCTGTACATGTGTCCGTCCAATATGGCAAGGAATACTGCATTTGCTTCACTCTATCGGTGTGTGTGAGTGTATGTGTGTGTGTCTGTGTAAGCCACGTGCAAGGTCGCCATCAGAGCGATTTCAATAAGATATTACACATTTAATTGCGCATTCGAGTGAAGTCAGCAATGTCACAAACAATATCAATATCAATATACATATACACTGCGCAAAAAACGGCAGTATATTTGCTAGCAGTGCACTGAAATACCTTTCTGGCTGGCACTATATTTACAGAGTCCACATATAACTTTAGTTCAGCAAAGTTCAGAGACTTTCAAACCCGGTAGCAGCTGTGAACACCTCTTGGCATAATAAGCTAGTTTTCCCTCAGTGTAGTGGCATCTTTTCATATTCATAGTGTATATATTTGCTCATAAAAACTGAGCTGACACGCAAAATTCTTCATTTCTAGCAAGCAGGAGTAGCCAGTGCTCATTTTTTTAAGTTTAGTATCATTCAACTCGTAGAATTTTTCATATCAATATTTTTTTTTTTTTTTTACAATTTTTCGAAATTGAGATTGTAATCCTACTGATCCTTTCATGTTATTCCCTTTAGCTCAAACTAATTTCATTCGTATTTTAAGTTTATCTGGTTGGGCCAGTTAGCTTTTCCATTCTATATTCATCATATAGAGTTTCTATAGAGTTTAGGATACTATTCCTATGCGTATTACCTTTCCCTTAGGTTTACCTTCTTTATTCATTCTATTCCCTTTTTAGTTATTTCTTTCACATTCCATTTCTACATCCCTAGTTTCTTTCATTGAAACTGTCAAGTTTTCTGACTCACCTGCAAATCGGTGCCGGTTGAACCCGGCTGTGCCAGATCACAAGCTGATATCCAAGGATTAAGGCGTGTTAGAGCTGTTGCAGAGCCGAGTATGGACCTTCGTGGATCTACAGGCGTACTGTTTGCCGTACTCGCACCTGTCGCTCCACTCGTTGTTTCTGTTGCGGTTGTTGGATTTGTGCCGCCGTCCCTTTGGCCTAATCCGATTAGACGAGACGCATAGGCGTCGTTAGCTCGGTGCTCCTGCTCCTGCTCCTGCTCCTCGCCTGTTTCACGCTTGTTGTTGTTGTTGCTGCTGTAGCTCTCCTTCTCTTTCTGCTTCTTGTTCTCGTTCTCGCTGTGTTGCGCATGCAGCACGCTCTCATCGACCAAACGACTTTCGTCCTGCTGCACCGTTTCCCGTTCTCGCTCCCGTTCCCTTTCCGCTTCCCTCTGCTCTTCCTGCTGCTGATCTTGCTCCCGCTCCTGCTCCTGCTCCTGCTCTTGCTCCTGTTGTTGCTGACTTAGTGCTTGATTGTAATCCTCCTCTTCGGTGGTTGCGTCCTCGCTCAGCTTTATCAGCCGATCGAATGATTCCTCCGAAAACAGATCGTCCTCGGCGACCAGCGCAAAGATGTCCTCGTCCGCCTCCTCGTCAAACGCACGCGAAGATGCGTATTGCACCGGCAGTCCGCTATTATCCTCCTGCTCCTCCTCCTGTTCCCGCTCCTGCTCTCGCTCCTGTTCCTGTTCCTGTTCCTCGTCTCTATCGCTGATGAGCGTTGCCTCACTGGACTCTGGCGCCCCCGCCGTCGCCGTCGACTCGGTGCCTCTGCCCCTTTCGAGACTGCGAGCGCGGCGCAGCGTTTCGTCTGGCGGATGCAATGCGGGCCGCCGCTGATAATAATCAAATTGGAGCAACGGCAAGATGTGGGCGGGGGCGTCACCGGGGCTACCGTCGTGCAATCCTGGCAGCAGATATGAGAAGCCGCCACCAACAGCTTCTCCACTGCTGGTCGAATCGTAGCTGGACGGTAAGTGTGTTGCCGATTGTGTTGTTGTATCTGTTCCTATTCCTGTTATTGTTGTTCCTGGTGTTGTTGTTGGTGTTGTTATCGAACGGCTGCTGCTGCTGCTGCTGCTGCTGCCGCTGCTGATGGTATTGGTGGTGCTGGCACGCCGAGCCCCCGAAATAAACGCAAGCGCCATCACGACCAGCCCGGGTCCTGGCCGCATATTGACCTCGGGTTCGGCGGTGCTAGCATGGTGCAGGCCCGCTTGAGACGCGCTTGCGACTCCAATTCAATGCGATAAATGATGGGCTCATGGCCCCATCATCATCATTAATATGTCGTGTGTCGTGTCGATTTTCGCCTGCTTCAGCTGTTTCAGCTGCCTCAGCGTCAGCTGCGAAGCTCTAACCGTATCCTGGCAACTGCTCGACGGCTCGTCTCTGCGCTCTGCGGCTAACGGCATGAATCAAAAATGCTTTCCCACTTCAAAGGGCAATGGCGTTGCCAGATTGTCAACCAAACCAAGAACTCGTTACGTTGCTTTATGCTGTTGATCGACACATGACAGCAGAAAGGAGAGGGAAATGAGCTTAAACGTAAACGGGGAACGAGGAAAATTGAATGGAAAGTAAACGTAAACGTAAGCGCAAACGTAATGGAACGTAACGAAAGTCACGACTGTAGACGATTTATTTCGAACTGATATCGATAACACAACACATTTTTTAATAATATACACTATTTTTTTTTTCTTCTTCTTTTTTAAATTTATTTTAAAAGATTTTTGCTTTTGTTGTTGTTGGGGCCGTTGTTTTGGTTGTTGCTGATGATGCTGCTGTTGATGTTGTTGTTGTTATTGCGACACTGCTGCTGCACATTAACCTTGAAATTTAAATTGAAATTCGTGTGTCGTGTGTGTTTTTTCTTGTTTAGCTGCTGCTGTTGTTGTTGTTTTAGAAGTTGTTGTTGCTGATGCTGCTGCTGCTGCTGTTGTTGTTGTTGTTGTTGCATTCTTTTTTGGACTTACAGCCACACGCGAAGGTCACATAGCAGCAATTTGTATTATGATTTTCGTATTCAATTTGATTTTATTTCTGTGTTGGGTTTTGGCTGGACTGTAAATGGTATTATCATTGATTAGTTATAATTTGATTAATGAGTTTTCTACATTTCGGTTTTATTTTTATACGATTTGGCACGTAGGATAATAAAAGACTTTTAAGGTTGCCGCAGCGCTTTGCGCTTTTCGAAACAAAATTTTCGGTTTTCAACACGCTCTTGCTCTCTGAATAATCTCTTTCTGTTTTACGCTCTTTCTCTCTCACACTCTCTCTATTTCACACACATTCTCTCGGAGATGCTGCCGAAAACGCCAACGCAACGGTTTATGTATGGCTCGTTGCCTGTCGTCGTCGTCGTCGTCGTCTTTATCGTCGTCGTGCGCCCACGCTCCAAACTCAGCTGCGCGCTCTCCTCTTTTTTCTGTTCCGTTCTTGGATTCGTTTCTATTTTTTTTTCTTTTTTTCTTCTTTTTTGTGTGTTTGCGAAGACTGCTCTGCATTTGATTTGCATTTGAAATGCCGTTACATGCGTTATGCGCTTCGCCAAAGAAGCAAAAAGAAGGAGCTTATAAAACGCAATTTGATGACTGAGATTTATGGCAGCAACTTTGCATTTTGTTTCTTTTTTTTTTGTTTTTTGCATTGTCTGCTGATTTGCATTTGTTCACGCGAAAAAGACACAAAAGCTAACCATGTGTGCGTGTGTGCGACACAGCAGCAAGCCAATAAGCGTAAGTGGGATAGGGCGAGAGAGGGGGAGAGAGATGGAGAGCCAGAACGAGAGCGAGTACGAGCAGCGAACACGACAGCACATGATAAACGCACGAAGTAAAACCGAAGCAGCCGCAGCAGCCACCGCACAAAGAAGAACGCCGAAAAAACGTCCCTAGCATACGCACATACACATACGCACACACACGTACTGAGAGACAGCAGCAGCAGCAGCAGTACACGCACAGACCAAAGAAATTTATATAATTCGCAGCGGCCGTCGCTGCTGCGGCTGCTGCTTATTGTCGTTGTTGTTTTTGTTGTTATTGCTGCAAACACAAAACAGCGGCCGAGGCGCTCGTGGGTGGTAAGCAGCATCAGCAGCAGCAGCGCTATATATGTATGTATGTATGTGTGTCTGTGAGTGAGTAGTTACTTAGGGCAGCCAGGCAAGCACTCGGCGTGCCTTTTGTAGCAGCATGAAGTAGTCGCCGTCTTCTTTGTCACTGTACGTGTTAGTGTTGGTGGTAAACGTAAGTACGTACGTACGTACGCGTATGTATGTGCGCCTGTGACTCTGTGTGTGTGTCAAAGACGACAGCAACTGCGGCGCCTGCATGTGGATTTCGCTTGTATGTCTATGTATTGGTGTTAACTGCTGCTGCTGCTGATTGTCCAACAATAAGCACTGCATACTAACAGGCAAAGCGTTCCTTTTGTTTAGTGCACGAATAAATTGTTTTTGTACTTTTTAATGCATGTATTCAATGCTTTTTTTCTAGTTACAAAAGACGCTGCGCTTTTCAAATAAGTAAAAAAAAAAACAATTTTTTTCACATATATATTTGGCATAATAATAATAATTAAAAGTGTGGGCAGCTCTGTGATAGAAAGTCATTTGAATGGGTGCTCTGGTCACACTGTGCGTGTGTATTTGTTAACTTTCACTTTTGTTTTATTTGCTGCTGCGTTGACACTGCGCACACATACACACACTCTCACACACACACATGCATATGTATGTATAGGTATTTTCTCATTTTTTTTTTGTGCGTTTGTGCGTATGTGTGTGTGTGTGCTACTTCGGGTTTCTGCTGATGCTGTATGGCGGCTGCTTATATAAGCCCGGAACATGGCACAAAAAACTATTCGCAACGAACTTTTCACTGTACGTTTTTCCTGCAATTTGCCACAGCGTTTTTGTTTATGCAACGTGGTCACACTTTGTGGGCATGGGGCAGCGTGGACGCTGGTCTATGGGGCAAAGGTGGAGGGGGCGTGCCCACAAAGGCAGGCAATGATTTTCACATATTATATAACATTGGCGATAAAAATTCGAAGGTTTCATTGAATTGTGGCGGCCAGCCGATTGGTTGTGTTTGTTACGCTTACAACAGTTGTACTATCGATCGCGGTATATCGAAACACAAACACACAAAGCGTTTACGTTACATCGACATTTAACATAACAAATGTCCAAATATACTCGTGCTCTCATAATTACAATGTACATGTGTGAGTGAGTTTTAGTGTTTGTATGTGTATGTGTATATTAGTGTGTGGGTATTTCTGCCAAGAGCGCAACATCAACTGCCGTAACGACCGCGTGGGCGGAGCTGAGGCAGCGGATGTGAGGGACGCAGAGGCTGCGTGCTTAGCTGTAATTTTTTTTTTTTTAGAGGTTTAGGCTTTAGGCGTTGTGAGAGTTATGCTAAGCAGAATTTATTAGTTGAACACCATTGAGAAGTGGCCAATTCTTCATTTGCTCTATATTTGAACAAAACAGATAACAATAACGCAAGCGATAACGATAACTCGATTGGTGAACAGCTCGTCTCGCGACTTTTGCACAATTTATTTGCGGTTAATTTGATTACTTGTTATTATTATTTGTAATTCTTTTTATTATTTTGCATTTACATTAGAACATTATTTTTTGGGCTTATTCTTTTGTATTTTTTTTTTCTTTTTCTTTCTTTTTTTTTTTTTTTGGTTCTTTGCTGCTTGCTTTTGTGTGTGGACAAACAGTTGCGCGACGACGCAGGATATACCGTTACAATCCTGCTTCTTGCTGATGGCCCCAAACGGCACTGACTGTGCCACAAATTGCAGATGGCGCTTAACTGGAATATGCCAATGGCCCGAGCTGCCCAAAGGGGGCAAAATACGAGCAAAACTCCTGCGCTCAGCGCTGACAAAAAAGAACCGAAGGCGAGAGAGAGCTCACATAGCCAAACGTTCTCACGCTCACTTGCTTGCTCTTTGGCGCTCGCTCTCTCTGGCTTTCACTCTCTCAGTAGTTCGAATGAAAAGCTTCCAGCGCTGTTAAGTTAACAGCGAATGCTTAACAGCTGTTTGTGTAAGTGTGAGAGTCTGCGTTGCTCTGTTGAGCTGAAGCAAGAAAAATTACTTGCTGCAGGGCACTTAATCACTAATGACAGCGACGCCACAGTCAGCGTTGACTGCGACGGCAACGGTGACGGCGACAGCGACTGCAGCAGCGGTGCCTGAACCTCAACTCTCACTCAAAATGCGTCTCACCCACTTGACTCGAATTGAATCAACTCGACACTCGACTCGGATTACGTCCTTTTCGCTATGACTTGGGCATTTGCTGGTGGTGCTGCTGCTGCTTGTTTCGTTACGGCGTTTTGTCTCACTTGGCCTAAATGTCTAATACCCTATAATATCGTTTAATCCCACTCAACGTGCTTTAGTTTTGCTCTGCTTACAGAAATACAAGGCGCATCGCAATGCAGTTGACAGTTCCAAGTGAACCCACTAGTAAGAGTGAGCGAGAGAGAGATAGAGAGAGAGCGTGACTACCACACAGGCATAGAGAGTGTTTATGTGGCTGAGGAAGAGAGCACGCTTTAATTGCAATTGCAAATTCTGTAGCATAACTTTGAGCGCAAGTTCGACCTGTCAAAGTTGCTAATCACAAACTAACAGCGTACTACCCTTAAAAAAATAAAATAAAATAAAACTGCAAAAGAGCGACAAGCCAAGGCCAAGTGACCTTCAAAGGGAAGAGGAAGACAAGACTGATGCCAAAAATATTCTGGCCACTGAATTATTTACCTTTCTGTTAATTAACTTAAGTAACTGTGACCCACAAATCAAAAGTGAGAGAAAATACGAAGAGGGAGGGACGGAATACAGATTACATGTTATATACATGCATATTATGATCATTTACGAGGGTAGGCTGAAAAGTTTCTAATATACAGAAATATATAAAAATAAAATTATTTACAAAATTAAAATTAATAATTTAATGTAAGAAATATTAAATATTTTAAAATATCAATTTCAATAAAACAACAATATATCTAAGCTATAAGTACCATCCAATCAAATTGAATAAAATTAATATAAAATAAAAATTTGCTCTAATCTCAATAAGGTTATGTTTTTATGTTAAACACTGATTAGAATTCGACGTTGGGATTTACACAGATTTTGCTTTCCTAGTGGATTTTCGGCTACCCTTCACTACAGACCCCAACCCTGACCCTTCCATCTCCCTCTTCTGACCACGCCCTCTGCTGATAAGCCTAAAGGAACAGTAAAAATAAAAGTAAAATAAACGAGGCGACAGACAAAAGAAACCTAAAAAAGAAACTTAAAACAGCGACAGGAAGCAAAAAAAAAACTCACACACACACACACACAAGAAAAGGGACAACCGAGAAGACACGAAGTAGAAGCAGAAGAGGAAGAAAATGAAGCGAATCCCACATAATTTGGCTTGGAAAGCATTTTGCTTCAATTTATGCGCATTCCAATCAATAACTGTGACACATGCAACCAGGACCAGGCAAGGACATCAAGGAGAGTGAAAGTGCTAAGATATGCCCCATAGCACACACACACACACACCCATACACACACACATACGCACACGCACGCACACAGGATGCCCCCAAAGGATGCCAAAGGATGAGCAGCTTTTGCCCAGCTTCTAAGCAGACACAAATATACATAGATGGAAGAGTAGACGCAGCGGCAGCGGCAGCGCCAGTGGCAGCGGCGATGGCAGAGCTAAGGAATGGATATGAATGTGTCAAACTTATGCGGGCACATACACACACAAATACACAGTCACACTCACACGCCCATCTGTGTGTGCGTGCAGAAATTGATAAGAAACAAAATAACCCTGAAGAAGAAATTGTGCAAAGAGCGGCAAGCCAAGCAAATAAGAGAAAGAGAGAATGCGCGCGTGTGTGTGTGTGTATGATTGAGTGGGTGAGAGAAAATGGAAACAAAACCAAAAATGCCAGCACAAATAACAATACAACAGCAACAAAGACAATTCCGAGAAATTCTATTAGCAGCGCGTGCTTATGTGTGTCTGCCTGTGCCTGTGTCTGTGTGTGTGTGCGTGACTGTTTCAGTGTCTGTGTGTGTGCGTGCCTAAGCCGTGTATGCAGATCATAAGCTCTGCAGAGCTTGTGCAAAAGTCAGCAATTCTAGAGCCTGCAGTCACTCGAAGTTAATCGATATCGATATATATGTCTGGAAATGCTATCGCTTGGCATTTAAATATACATATGTATGTATGTACATAAAGTAGCCAAGTTATGCAGCTCAATAGAGATTCGGTATAGATGTTAAATACCATGGCATGGAATTCAAATTAAGATTGGTAAATATTTAGTAATTAATCGACATCGATATGTACATGTATTAAAATTCAGTCAATTTGCGCACTTTATGGGCGATGATCGGCATTCGATGCCAAAAAGCGAAAGCAATTTAAATTCAACATTTGACAGTAGTTGGCAATCGGTTATCGCAATCGTAATCGAAATCAATGTCTACCTTGGCACACTTACACCGTGCACAGACATGGCAGATAAGCGTTACAAGGACGCCGCCGCCGCCGCTGTCGCAGCAGCGACAGCAGAAGTAGCAGCCTCTGCTGCGACGCTGGGCAGCCAAAGCAAACGACAAGGATTTTGCGCAGTTTTGCTGACAGCCAAGTGGCAGACGGTCGGTCGGGCAGGCGGGCAGGCGGGCGAGCGATTTCTGCTCTTTTTGCACGCACACACAACAGCAACAATAAATAGCAAAAATAAAACCTGATGAAGAGGAAGAAGAGGAGAGGAGACAGGCAAAGGCAACGCAAGTTTTGTGAATGAAATTTCGCGCAGGCACAAAGCGCACAAACAACGTTTAGCTGCCACACACAGACACACGCACACTCACACAGACAGACAGTTACTCCCACTCTCACTCACTCGCACTCGCGCTCGCACTGTATGGAAAGTCACGCGGCTAGCGTATGCACAGATGCGAAGCCCATAGACAAAAGGGAATGGCCGAAGGGGCAACACGTCAAGGCAGCAGCCCAAAAGCAAAGCAAACAATGCCGCGCGCTCTATGTTTGGGTTCAAAGCTACAAGCAAAAAAAAAAAAAAAAAATAGAAACGAAAATGAAACGAAACGAAACGTAAGCAAAGCAGCGCTCTTAGCAGAGCTGAGTGCTGAGTGGAACGTATGGGATGGCAGAACAGAACAGTGGGACGGCTGATTGGCAGGGAGAACCCAAAAGGGAATCAACATCTGCCGCTGGGCAGGCAGACAGTCGCTCTCGCGGGCGTGGTGGTCGCTCGGTCGGGCGGTCGGTCGGCCGTTGCCTTGGCAGCGAAGCTCTTGGAATGCTGCTGCTGCTGCTGCTAGCGCGCTGCTGGAAAGCAGAAGCCGAAAAACTAAAATAATGCTCAACATTTATCGATGATGACGGTACGCGCCGGGGGTGCGAGCAAGCAGCAAGGCGCAGCCGAAGGAGCTTGTGGAATTGACCCACAAATATTGCTATAGATAATTATGTTAACCTCTCTGGCGCTCTGTCTGGCAGCGCACGAAGATTGTCGCGCATCAGATAATGTTCGAGATGAAGAGCATGCTGATAAGCTAGTCTGCTAGGGGTAGACTGATGCCATGAAACCAATTGAAATGACTTGGATCCTCAAGCCCATTGTAAATTCAGCTAAAGTTCAAGTGCAAGTAAACAGGAAAATACGGCTGAGTGCATAAAGTGGAGTTAAGATCATGTCCAGAGCAGAAGGTAACGGATGAAGTCATTGCAGCTATAAACATGCACAGACATGCACAAACAAGCATGCATCTGCATGCAGCTAGAGTTCAGCTGAAAAGTATGCAGTGACTTTTATGCTTAACGTAGCGCATTGGCGCTGGCCACACACAAGCACACACGCACACATGTGTCAAATGTAAATTCTGCACTGTGTTGGTTGGGTGATAAAGCCATAGATATCGCTTGGCCTGCATGAGTGTGGATAATGGCGCGGCGAAAAGTCGAAACGCACACAGCACACACACTCACACACACACACACACACACACACACATGCGCGCACATAATAAGGTGCGATTTGTCTCGCGCATAAAACGAAATTTCCTGCAAATACACACAACGAAGCACACGCACACATACACATCCACACATACTTGGGCAACAATGGTCGCACAGCAGGTGGAGCAAGACAGCGAGACGGAGAGAGGGAAAGAGAGAGGAAGAGATATAGGGAGCCCAGTTTCGATTGCTTTGTTGCTTGTATATGACAGCGTGTCTTTGTGTGTGTGAGTGTGAGTGTGAGTGTGTGGGGAGGACATCTTTGTAGGTTAAGGCTCATGTCAAAGCTGGCAAACTGGTGCGACAAAAAGGGCGTAAGGCTTTAGGCGTGGCAAACTCGTTTGCCATAATTATTGCCTTTGTTGTTGCTTCGTGTGTGTGTGCGTGTGAATGTGCATGTGCGTGTGGCATTATTATTTTAACCGGAAATGTGCGTACTGCCCTTTTCCCCTATACGCCCACAAACAGCAAAAATTTGTGAACTGCATGAACTTTTTATGCGCCATAGAATGTAGAGCAAGTTGGGTATGATGAATGGGCAGATGAATAAACCAAAAATGCGCAAAACAAAAGCTAATTTTAAAAGCAAATATTTCCAGACGTAAGAATTGCTTATATTATGAAAAACTTATTGAACTTTAAGGAAAAATACTTTGAAAGCATTAATATAACATTTTTACAGGATATATGCTAGTCGAGCACTCTAGCTTGTTATACCCTGAACCCATTGAAAATGGGAAATCAGGGTATAATGGTTTTGTGAAAAGTATGTAACAGGCAGAAGGAATCATCGCAGACCCCATAAAGTATATATATTCTTGATCAGGACGATGAGCTGAGTCGATATAGCCCTGTCCGTCTGTCCGTCCGTCCGTCCGTCCGTCCGTCCGTCCGTCCGTCCGTCCGTCCGTCCGTCCGTCCGTCCGTCCGTCCGTCCGTCCGTATGAGTGCGTCGATCTCAGAAGTTAAAGGAGCTAGAGAGCTGAAATTTTGTATGCATACTCGTGTATACCATACGCAGTACGAGTTTATCATATTTTTTCGATAACTCATTCGATATCTTTTTTATCGAGGATAATCGATAAATTTATATTGTTTTTTCAGCCTAATTTGAACACTATTAGACCTAGAGACTTCAGATTTACTGTGTATATACATTTGATGGGCACACACATTTTGTAATTTACAGATTTTGGATACCACGCCCCCTTCGCCCCAAATTTGTAAAAAACGTATATCAAGTACTAGAGACTTGTGCTTTGGAATGTACACACATTTACACATAATGATTACGTTCTGAAAGTTTCATTAAGATTGTACGTCTACAAATGAAATTATTCAACAAATAAATTCTCATAATATTGCCCACACTGCAGCGCAGCCCAAGCGCAGTCGCTGCTTACTGCGCAGTTAGCAGAGCGCGGGCCTATGCGTGGGGGTGGATGCATGTGTATGTATGTGTGCAGAATGATTGGAACATCAGCACGGAGGGTTCAGGGTATCTCCTAGTCGAGCAGTCTCGACTAGAGCTTTCTTACTTGTTTTTCATATACATATGTAAATATTTTTTGCATTGGCGGAAGCTTTTGCTCCGTGCCGGCGACAACATTTAGCAAATTTTTTATGACAATGTTGAGCAAGCTCTCTCTGCTCCCCACCCTCCCTCACTCGCCCTCACTCTCTTTCGCTCATTCTCTTTTGTGCTCTGCTTAACCTCAGCTGCCGACAGCGCCCACTTTTATGACAAATATTATGTTAAAGACCGAATATGCGCTACGCCATAAAAGTCAATCATTTTTCATTTCGCTTTGCGCGTCGCTGCCAGCTGCGACGCGTCGCTGTCGCTGTCATCGTCGCCGTCGCCGTCGCCGTCGCTGTCCGTCAGAGTCACTCTCGCAGCGCCATTCACACAAATACCAAACGTCCCGCTGCCCGCTCAGCTGCTGCCGCTGCTGCTGCTCCTGATTTTGCCTTTGGCTCTGCTTGATTTTGCCTTTCTTTTCTTTTCTTTCATTCTTCTCTGCTCTGTTCTGCTCACTTTTTTTTTTTTTTTAGCTTGTCCGCTGGGGACATTTAATTTTTGGCGGTCATTCGTTGTGATTTTCCTTGATATGCGATATAGTATTTTATGTACAGTGTGTGTGTGTGTGTGTGTGTGTGTGTGTTCGTGTATTTGTTTCGCTAAGCGCTTGTTGTTGATATTTGGCGCGGCTTGCTTCAATTTATGTGCTGTTTGCCTTTATTGTCGAGTTTTACTTGTTCCCATTTTCAATTTTTTTTTTTTGCGCTCTTCTTTTTTCTCAATTTTTTAAAGGACCTTTTTTTAGGGTGCGTGGATCACATTTGTTGTGTTGTTGTATTGATAAGTTCATTTAATGGGCACGGCCTCTGCCCACGCACAAACTCATACACACACACATACATCCATTTATACTTCTGTGTGTGTGTGTGTGTGTGGCATTTGTTTGAGTGCGTTGCGCCTAATGAGTTTAATGCTTTGTTATCAGCGCTGTAATCTGCTTATGTAATATGCGGCCAAAACTTCAACATAATTGAATCACAAATTATGTCATTTTGACTTTATTTACGTATGTACGGCTATTTGGATGTATGTGTGTGTCTGTCTGTGACTTTTTATACATACACACACACATGCGTACGCTCACGAGAGCTAAAGGCCTTGTGCGCAACTTTAAACGCATTAATTGCCAGATTGTCAGCGATTGGAGTGGGTAGCAATTAAGCAGCGCTCAGATAAACGTTTTAATGGCAAATGCTTAAGTATTTTGCTACTGACTTAACGCTTGCATACATGCCGCATGTGTTAGAGCGAGATAAGTACAGCAGAAAGGTGATCACTTAAGCTACAGTATAGCCTCTCTAATGCCAACGCAGGCTTATCTGTACACGCATATTTTTATGTTTTGACAAATCGTAGTCATACTTTATTGTACAAATGGTGATTTCTTCAACTTAAGCATTAAATACAAATTTCGTATTTCAATATTGTGCTAAATTTAAAATTGTTCAATAGCATATCTGTTCAAGTTTAGAGGCTTTACTGTAGATCTAAAGCGTTGTTTGTATTTGGTCAGCTTACATTGCAGCTTAGCCTGGGCTATTTCATGCATTTGAGCGAGACAGACATAGTAGCAGAGAAATTTGATTGTGTACCGCTCAGTTTGTTGGAGCGAGATAAAAATAGAGGCGAGCAGATCTTAACGAACTTTCGTTAAATATAGTCGCCATTTGCAATCACTATAGTAGCCTGATTAGCCTATTGGCATAGCAACTCTAAAGCGTTAGAGAGAGAGCAAAATAGCACCGTAGCCATATTTATTATATTTAAACAAAAACTGCTATCCTGCTAATTTACAGCGCTTCTTTAAACACGCAGTTTATCGCAGTAATTAACTAATTTTAAATGTCTCATCAATTAGCATAGCGAAATGAAAAGCAAACCATTTAGCACAGCAATTGTCACAAAGCAATTAGAATGGGGAAGACCACACCTGATCAGTTTCTGTTTGTTTTCAGAGCATTTTTTTTGTTTTTGCTTGTAATGCAGTCGCTGGGACACGTGCCCCGGGCCTGTCTGCTCTTCTTCTTTTGCCCGTCACGTTGGCTGTCAATGACGGAAGGCCACTTTCATTTTGTAGGAAAAGCAAATGAAACTTAACGGAAAAGAAAATTACATCATGCTCGTTTCAATGGGTCGACATAATATTATTTTCCTTCGCTTTTTCTGTCTTTTTATTTTTTTATTATTATTTCTGTTCTTCTTCTGGTGCGCACCCACTGTTTGAGCCATATACACGTGCAAGTTCGCTCTCTCTTTGTGTGTGTGTGTGTGTGTGTGTGTGTGTGTGTATATATGTGTGCTTCATCATCATCTTCCTTCTGTCGATTTTTTATTTATTTATTTTATGCCTACGCACATACGCGCCAAGCAGTTTGACAGGTGTCGCCGACTGAGTGGCTGCCTGATAAGAGAGGCGCGGGCGGACAGACGGCTATGTGTGTGGAGGCGTGGTCTCTGTGTGTGAAAGCCTCGCGGGGTAGTTGGCATGGAATGAAAAATGTCGCCCTATTATTCTTTGTATTGTTTTTATGCGGCAGTTATACGCTTATTTTTGTTGTCTTTTAATAGACGTGGCAAAGTGCGCCCCAAAGACAAAGGCAGCCGAACAAGCGCTGGGGCTACTTTACCTACTCAATAAAAATAAAAAAATATATATATATAAAAACGGAAACCCCCTCGCACAGACACAAGCAGACAGGCCACACCCAACCCCTGTGCCTGGAGCCGTCCTCTGCTGGCGTTTTATCATCATCCAATCAGTAGATAAATAACACATAAAATGAGGTGCTTAATCGGGTTTGAAGTGATGAAAGTGAAACTGTGCTTCTCTCTCTCTCCCTCTCTCGTTTGCGTGCCAGTCTGTCTGCCTGCCTGTCTGTCCTTCGCTCTGTATGTCTGTCGCCAAGGGGGCTTGGTCTTTGTCTTCGGCATAAATCTAAGGTAACATCTTTATATTTGTATATCAGTTACTTAAGAGCTTGTCAATTGCGCGTGACAACATAATTTACCATTAAATTGTACGCGAGGACAAGTAATTTGTCAACATTTATTTGCATTACATGCGAAAACAAGTTAATACAATTGATTGACAAGCAGCCGCGCGGCTAATGTAAGGCACGCGCAGTTTAAATTTTGGCGCGCAGCCAACCGAATACGTAGTTAATGTCTAATTTTAATTTCACGAGCAACTTAACGAAAATCTTGCCGAGATACAATTTGAATTAGGCGGTCAACTGAACGATAAGCAAGCTGAAATTAGAACAGGTTGGCAGCACATACGGCAAATAATACTGTGATTGATCGAACGCCGCCACACTGACAATCGATAAATCACACAGCTGTATTGTTTCTTTTTTTTTATGGTGTGTGCGCTCTTAGTAAGCAAAGTTATTGTACGCAAACAGTATTAGAACCGCTGAAAAGTAAGAATAACAATTGGAAATAAATGAAATACACGTCTATTGCATGAGCAATAAGAGTTGAGTGTTTACAAAATTGACTTCATATGCCGCAGCCGTTAAATAAATAATATTAGTTGACGCCTCGCCGCTGTAGCGGAACACAGCTTGGAAAAGGCCAGAAAACGGCCAGGTAAAGCAAAGCAGAAAAAAAAACTAGACAAAAAAAACTGCATTAATTTAGCATAAAATTAACATTTAACTTTGTACAATTAATTTCTTGCACTGTCCAACATGTGACTTGTTGAGCATTTATTGATTTTTATGTTAAATTTCTATAAATAATAATCAGAAGAGCAATCGCCAAGTGTCGCGACGCTAACAGCTGTTATGGCTTTAAAAAGCTAATCCAAAATAAAGAAAAAAAAGAAAAATAATACTCAGACCGCTTATCAGGTGTGAAAAATTCTAAATTGAGGTGTTTTTTATCGGTCATCTACGCATTTATTGCGGGTGGTTATCATGCGAACGCCTCTTCCTCACCCATAAGAAGCTGTTAAGTGATTCGAGCTGCTAATTGATCAAATTGCTTGTTAATCAATTTTGTCTACGATTTTGAAGCTCAATAAAAGCCGTTAAGCAGCTAAACAACCGACAAAAATCTAAATTGTATTAACTTAATTATCATTTCGCTTTGATTGCAGAAATGCCTCTTTAATCAAAATCAAATCAATTGTCAAAGCAGAACATCAAAAATGAAACAGAAAAGCTGGCGACACAAGCGTAAATAACTAAGTAAGAATAAACAAACGTTAGCTAACGGGAAATTAAGGATACTAAAACGAAAGAGGCCTGAAAGAAGTTAGGCTAAGGAAGGGAAGATGCTTGGACGCACGCAGAAACTGCTGCTGGGGCTGGCCATCCTGTTGCTGGTCAATGTCCTCTGGGTATCATCCAGCGAGCTAAGCAAGGTATATATGGAAGCGATTCATTAATATATAAGCTCTATATTCAAAAAGTCCATCTCACCCAGATTCTCTACGAGGACGATACATATAATAAGCCATTCTTTAGCACCTACTTCAAGACGTCGATGTTTAGCTTCTATTTGTTGATCATTGGCATAATAGCACCCTGGAAGGAGTCGTGCGAGCGCCAACATGGCAACTATGCGGTTTGTATAGTCTAATGGATGTCATATATACATACTAATCTATTTAAAATGCCTCCACTTAGATGATGGAGCAGAATGCCGATGAGGAGAACTATTATACCAATCAAGCTTCCTTGGTTAGATAATCTACTATTGACTCTCTGATGGTGTCTAACTGGTTTCATTTGACTTTGCAGGGGGATTCGACCTTTGTGCCCATACGTGTGGCTAATCCCATAAATGGCATTGTGTCCGGCACGGAGAGCGATGATTCCAGTGTGCGTAGTGTTCGCTTTTGTAAGATGGCCGAGGTGCGTGAGATGTCGGCGCATGAGGCAACGGATGCTTTGATGGCTCGACTCTCGTATGCCGCGAGCATGAGGATTAAAAGGCAAAAAACGCACCACAAGACAGCAAAGACGGCGTTGCTCTTCTGCTTACTCTGGTTCGCTGCGAATTACTTCTCACAGCTCGCTTTGAATATGGATGAAGAGCCCATGATAACGCTCATCAGGTTGAGTCATATTCAGTTCATATTTAAATCAAGTTGCTAACTAACGTTATATGCTCTTGCAGATCCACTTCAGCCACATTGTTTACCATATTGTTAGCTGCCCTATTTCCGTCTGCCATGGGCGACAAGCTGACCATAACGAAGCTAATTGCTGCAACGATGAGTATTGCCGGCGTCGTGGTCATCAGCATGAATGATTTGCACGACTCGAAGATGACGCGCGGCGTTCTCTTGGCCCTATTTAGTGCTTTCTTCTATGCTTCGTATTTGGTGTTTGTCAAGCGAAAAAGTGACACTGAGGAGAAGGTGGACATTCCGTTGTTCTTTGGTAAATTCGACAACTAAGTTATGGTCTGGATCATTCTTATTTGCTTATAATTTTTATTTTCTTTGTATACAGGCTTTGTTGGTCTCTGGAATCTGTTGCTGCTTTGGCCCATTTTCTTTATATTGCATTTCACCAAGATCGAAACATTTGAGATGCCCAGCCAAGGACAGTTTGGCATGCTCTTCTTAAATGGCTTCATTTGCACAGTGCTTGCCGTGGCTCTCTGGCTATGGGGCTGTTTCCTCACCTCCTCGCTAATTGGCACGCTGACCATGTCGCTGCAAATACCTTTGACAATTGCATTTGATGTTCTGCTCAAGCAAAAGCCGTACTCTTCATTATATTGGATGGGCTCGATGGGCCTGATAATGTCAGTGCTGCTTGTTGTTTTGCTAATGCGCAACGATGATTCAGATCCGCTTATGAAACTATTCAAAGTTTTATATAGAAAGATCTGTGGTTGCCGCAGCCCCAACATTGTGAGGTAATATCCCTTGCTATATTCATATATTCATATTTATTCATATTGATTTTCGACTTAATCACAATGTTTAACATTTTAGAGTAACCGACGATGAGCAACAGGAATCTCTTATCAATAGTAGCGATTAGAGTCTGACTATTGAATTTCTGGAAAGGCTTTTGGAAAACGCGCTTTCTCAACAATTTTAAAAGTTGCTCACTGCAATTGCAATGCAAATCCAAAACTTGGCTGTTCACGACTTCGTTTCGAATCGTTCTTTAATCCATAGCGACAAATATATATATATACATACATAATACATATACATATATACATATATGTATATATACATATATGTATGAACATAGTTGTAGTTAATACTTCGCACAACTCTCATATATATATACTTTAACTATAGCAAACCTTTCCTGATTGGTTTTAATTTGAAACCCTGATATTCCTGATTTGCAATTTTACGTACAATTAAGCTAATATATGTGTATATCTTATATTTATTATAAATATAATTGTTTTTTGTGTAAATAGCTTTAGTCTTAGTGTTTATCTCTCTACATGTGATAGGTCTTTCGATATGCTGAAGCTCGGTTATAATTTACGATAAATTTAAAGTTTTTGCTGTAGTGCTCGACTTTATAATTGATATTTATTTTTGTACACATACCCTCCATACTCAATTCTAGCATTTCTAATGTTTTGGGTCTGATATACTCCGTATATCATGCATAGAACACTTCATGTATTAATGATATATACTGCTAAATGTGTTAATAATATAGTATAAATACCTACACATAATTATATATGTTTAAAACAATGTAAACCTGCCTAACTTTGCAGTTGAGTCCCATTTATGTGTGCTTAAACATATACATTTATGCATAGTTGTCTATTGTTAACAATAAACAAACATAAAATACAGTAATATTTAACCCCAATACTGAATTTCCACATGTAATTAATAAAAGTGCATTGGTATGTATATAAATTCCGTTTTACTATTGTCAAGCAACAAGAAAAACTCCACTTACAGTACGAATTATTACAAATAAATAAAGAGAAAAATTTAAAAACTCACTTTTGAGCCCACATTTATAGCTGCTATCGATATATCATGAAGCCTTACAGCACCCGAATGCTCTCATCGCTGTAAAATAGCATAAAGAGCGACTGTTATTAACAGAGGTGTAGCGGCAACTAACATAAATGCGAGCCCTCAGTCTGATTCTATCGTCTGAACTGTGCGGACGTGTGCTCATTTTACAAAAGAAGAAAAGTTGCAATAAAAATGAAGTTTTCTCTGGCTTTGTGCCTGATTGCCATTACAGCCGGCATTGTGGTTGCGGATGAGAGCAAAGGACCCAAAGTGACCGACAAGGTAGGCAAAAACAACCACATATACGCAATTACGACTATATTGTATGTACCTGCGTCACTTGGTATACACAAACACATAAATCAACTGCGCGGATGTTGTTTTTGTTCTCTCTTAAATATTCAATAAGTATTCTTTATGAATGTGTCTTTGTTGCGTAGGTTTTCTTTGACATCACCATTGGCGGTGAGGCAGCAGGTCGCATTGAGATCGGTTTGTTTGGAAAAACTGTGGAGAAGACCGTGAGGAACTTCAAGGAGCTGGCTGAGAAGCCACAAGGCGAGGGGTAAGTGATTATAAACAGTTAGAATTCACATATGCACTCACACACACGCAACTAGTTAAGATAGCCGTAGTTGTATACACACTATTTCTATAAACATGCATGTGTGTGTGTGTGTTTCTCTATATATGTAGCCGCATTATAGGTTAGAGCCGGCGTGTATTGCTATCAATTACGTGGCGTTTAACTGTAAATGAATTAACAAAAGCAGGAAATTAAGTTGTTTATCAACAGACAAGTATCACTAATATGCCATTGTGCCACTGTGCCATTTCTTCTGCTTATCATTTCTATAGCTACAAAGGCAGCAAGTTCCATCGCATCATCAAGGACTTTATGATCCAGGGTGGCGATTTCACCAAGGGCGACGGCACTGGCGGCCGTTCCATCTATGGCGAGCGTTTCGAGGATGAGAACTTCAAGCTGAAGCATTATGGCGCCGGCTGGTTGAGCATGGCCAATGCTGGCAAGGACACCAACGGTTCGCAGTTCTTCATTACCACCAAGCAGACCAGCTGGCTGGATGGTCGTCATGTGGTCTTTGGCAAGGTTCTCTCGGGCATGGATGTGGTGCGCAAGATCGAGTCGAGTGCCACAGACGCACGCGATCGTCCCGTTAAGGATGTGGTCATCGCAAACAGCGGCAGCATTCCAGTTCCCGAACCCTTCGCCGTTTCCAAGACTGATGCCACAGATTAAGCAATACTATATATATATAAATATACATACCACTCGCATATACATATACATATTAGTGTGGCTTTTAAACGAAATGTCTTCTTGAAACATAATCAATTCAAATTATTGTCTTGGAGTGTGCTCTAGCATACAGCAGCAATCGATTTTTCTCAGCGTTTGAGTTGAGAATTCGCATTTAAATTAACAATTACAAATAACAGCAAATTTCTATACTGTTAACGATATACTCTCTGCTCAAAACAACAAACTTTTTCTCAAATTTCAAATGCATTATAATTAAAGTTTTGTGATAAAAAAAAAAAAGACAGCGAAGAAAATTTGATTCATGTTAAGGGATTGGTTGGGTGCTGCGGTTCATTGAACTGGTTTTTTCTTTACTACTTGTCGCTATCTCCCTCTAACGGAACCGGTTTAACAACAGCCGCATCATTAGCCTCTGCTTCTTCTTCTGGTTCTGGCGTTTGCAGCTGACTTTGTCGCTAATTTTTGTTCCCTATCTCTTTCTCTTTTCTTTATTGTGCTGCTCTATTTTGTCGCTATTGTTTTATTTGTTTTTTCTTTTATGCATCAAAAAGCTGACACAGTTGTCTGTTTGCAATTCGTGTCACGTTCTTTAGCAGCAGCTCGCCAAGTAGCTGAGCAAATATTTATGTATATACATATGTATGTATATATATATTTATGCGTTTGTCAATGCCAATTTTAGCTCACGAAGTTCTAAAGCAGCCTTGGTTTACAAAAAAAAAAAAAAAAAAAGATGACACTTGCTGACTAGCATTAAACCAGTTCTTGCACGCATCCAATCAGAGCACTGGAGGCCAATAAGATATTGCTGCGATTTCGTTTACTTAGCTCTTTTCTTCCTTTCCAAAAAGATTTACTCTTACGCCTATCCTTTTAATTAAAACGAAATGTGATTTTGTTTTTATTAAACCTCAAGCTCAATATAAATCAATCAAACCCAATGCTTATATTGCCATTGAATTAAAAATATAAAATATTATCTAATCGCTTGCCAATCAGACTGACTGGTTTCAAATTAGAATACATCTTTATCAGGCATTTTCTATTATTTCAACCTATAAAAAACTAAACAAAACACTTAATTGTTTACATTTGCCACACTCTAATGCTGCATGGAGTGCATCAACCCCAAACAGATATTCCAGCTTCCAGTTGCTGTTTGCCTATTCCAATTGGAGCATATGGTATACATGTTTATTCAGAATGCATTAAAACTGAGAAAAGTAATTATGATCCATATATTTATATATGTATACATACATATATTCGGTGAGCAGTTGCAGCAATTAAATATATGTACATATATGTATATGTATGTAAATAAGTCCACTTGCTCACTCCAGTTACATGCAACAGAGAGTCAATCAGAGAGAGAGAGAGAGCAGATCTTACTTCGAGTGGCTCCCCAATATATAAAAAATTGCCTCAGTCAGTGCAATTGTATCCCCCATTTATATGGATTGTACATACATATGTATATGTATATGCATATGTGTATTGTTTATGTCGGCTCACAATCTCATGTGCCACATATGTTTCCCACATTCAGAGAGAGAGACTGCGATAGGAAATGAGTGAGAGGGCGGAGGAGCAAGAGCTACTCATATGTACATCTACAATAACCACACAAATTCTAAGATTATTTACTGCGAGCAATCGAAGCGAGGAGACAAAGCGCTTGGATGGAATATTCTAAAAAGCCGAAAGAAAAAAGGATTGTGGAACGAAAATCTTGGAAAACTGCAGTTTCAGTTAGAAAGGATTAAAGACAAAAGATAATTGAGTTTAACAAGTTTACCATGGTGAGTTATGAGTGCATAAAGTGTAAAGCAAAGCAGATCGGCAATTTATATATATACATATATAAATTTTATTGATAAGCAAACGAACTGAGAACAGTCGCTGATGCTGCTGCTGTTGCTGCTGCTGATGTGTACCAATCAAATCTAAGACAAGCATAATTGAATTTCAAAATTCATTAAAGATTGTGAATTTGTTTGAACTAGAAAATACATACATATAAACATGTATAATCTAAAAGAAATCAAACTCTGAAGAGGAATTTGCATAAGAAATCTACAAAAGTTATGTTATATGTAGGTGAAAGCATTTCATTAATAAGCGTAAACTTAATTAGCAGAAACAGAATGATTTATATAACGATAAATAAGGAGTTCAGCTAAGAATATATTAAAAAAAGGGAAAACTTTGCAAAAATTTGGGACAACTGAATACCAAACTACAATCTAAGAACTTTAGCAATGGAAGATCGATTAAGGCAACTTAATTTTTACATATATCTAAAAGCAAGTCACAGAATCGTAAATACAAAATGTAAATACAGTATAATAATATAAATATAAATATTTAACCTACCTGATATCCATATGAATGCATTAATCTCTATTATACATCTTTATCCACTCAATTAACAGCAATCGAAATCATGGTATGTGTCTTATATAGCGTTGCTCAGCCTGTTGCTGGGATTGGGAAACTGTCGTGGCGCCAATATACTCGTGCTCTTTCCACATGCGAGCGAAAGTCATTTTGCTGTGATGCGGACGCTGGTGGCCGAGCTGGCCAGCAAGGAACATAATGTAAGCAACGCTATATACATATATCTAAGGTAAAACAATTCCTAGCTCATTTCCAATTCCATTGCAGTTAACTGTTTACAGCGGTCATGGCCTGAATGATAACTTGGAGCGAGTTGTGGAGCATGTTGTACGGCCCGAATTTGACTTTTGGAGCAACTGTAAGAAAAACGAATATTGAGTCACATACACAAGTAAACATCACTCTCTTTACCACAGTGCAAGAGCAAGCAGCACCAGGTGGCAGCCTGGAAGATTTGGCCCTCTTGCCTGAGAGCAAACTTCGGAGTTCCTTGGCTTCGGTTGGAGCTCGAGCAGTGGAACACTTTTTGGTGCAGGCTTCGGTGCAGAAGCTGCTTGAGCTGTCCAGTGTCGAATTCGATTATGATCTAATCATTGTCGACTATTTCTATACAGAAGCGCTGCTCGCACTGGGCTATAAGTATAATAAGCCCACAATTGGCGTAATAAGCACTGATTTTGGCAACTATATGAATGCAGTGCAAGAGGCTTTGCTGCCCGTTGCCTGTTCGCCCATAGATTACGAGGCGTATACAAAGGATTTGAGTTTTTCGGCACGCTTGAGCAATATACGCGAGTGTATGTCGAGACGTAAGCAATTTAACAATGAACATTACGCGGCACAGCAACAAATAATACGCAAACACTTTAAAAGTAAGTTTTATGCTTATTCGACTTGGCGGCAGAAACTCTGTGAATGACAAAAGTTTTTCATTGATCTGGTAACACTCAACATTGGCCTAACCGATAATAATCGATGAATTATTGTCTTAATTGTTTTGAATTTGCACTTAATTCGGCTTATTAAAATTTATTGCAGGTGCTGTTACCATACCGGAACTTCAGGCACATCATTTGGCGCTCTTGCTGCTTAACAATCATGTGCCTCTCTGGACGCCACGTCCGTTGCTCCCACAAATTGTGCCAGCTGGTGGGCTGCATATACGCGGGCCTCGCGAATTGATGTGGAACATCAAACGATTTGTGGAAGAGTCTAAAAACGGTGTCATCTACATACAGTTGGGTAACGAACAGCCCTGCGGTCAGCTCCCACAGCAGAAGCTACAAATACTCTTTGATTTTATGAGTACACGCAAGGAGCGTTTCATATGGACTTGCCACGATGTAAAGACGCTGCAGGGCCTGCCCAAAAATGTGCTCATTCAGCACTCTGTGCCACAGATTGACATCCTAGCACATCCCCACGTGCGAGCTTTCATCATGAATGGGGATCTGTTGAGTCTGCAGGAGGGCATTACGCGTCATGTGCCGATGCTCGGGCTGCCCAACTTCCGGAATGAACGCACAAATATGCAACTGGCTGTGCAGCTGGGCGTTGCGCTGCAACTGGAGCAGAGCAACTTTACGACAGCCGCTCTCAACTGGGCTCTGGATGAGTTGACAAAGCAACAGCATTTTCAGCTCACCATTCGCGAGGTTTCCAGCGAATTCCGGGATAGGCCTTTGGGCGCCTTGGCCAATGCCATGTTCTGGGTGAATTATGTGGTGCGGCACAAGGGCGGCGCTGCGATCAGGACACGTGGCATAGACATTGCCTCTAATCATTTGCACCTTTTTGATTTGTTTGTATTTTATTTTGGTCTGACCATTGCTCTTTGTGCCGTATTGATAGTCATCTACTTTGGAGTCGTTTATGCTCTGCGAAGAAAACGTAATGATGCCAAATTAGCAAAACTAAGTTAAATTGTCGCTTGAATTTAATAAAAGCTAAAGCAAAATAAATAAATATGTTTGTTTGAATTGATTAATTATCCGATTTGATTTCGCGCCATTCACAGAGTTGCATTGCGTCCGATAGTCCAGCAACCGATACGACTCTGTAAAAAAAAGTGCTGCCAAGTCTTCGACAAACGACGGTGGCCATCTTCCTTTCTAAAGAATCGCGTTCGCACAGCAGACGTGTTTAAAACCTTTTCGAGTGTTTTAAAAGGTAATAAATGTTTCAATTTATGCGCAAATTCCTTAAAAATGTCCTACATTTGTGTGAATGCTACGACATATGAATGCAGGCTGACTAAACGTGTTTACGGCGTGTGGTGAGCGCAGCGTGTCACACGTGGAGTCTCGAGTTGCTCAGCGGAGCAACTAAGCCATTGAGGTTATGTTGAAAACAGAAACAACAATAAATAGCCTGTGAACTGTGACAACATGCAAATTGGTGTATAAAATCCTAGTCTAATTTGCGTGTGCATATATCTTGCAGCTCCGTCAATATGTCGACTGGTACAACTGCCACAATTCGCACTCGCAAGTTCATGACCAACCGTCTGCTTGCCAGGAAACAAATGGTCTGCGATGTCCTCCATCCCGGACTGTCATCAGTCAACAAGACCGAGATTCGTGAGAAGCTCGCCGCCATGTACAAAGTGACACCCGATGTTGTGTTTACTTTCGGTTTCCGCACTAACTTCGGTGGTGGCCGCTCCACTGGCTTTGCCCTGATCTACGATACTCTGGACTTTGCCAAGAAGTTCGAGCCCAAATATCGTCTGGCTCGTCACGGTCTCTTCGAACAGAAGAAGCAGACACGCAAGCAGCGCAAGGAACGCCGCAACAGAATGAAGAAGGTCCGTGGTACCGCTAAGGCCAAGATCGGTACCGGCAAGAAGTAAAACAATCTAGGTGGCACATCAATATGATATTGTGTGTGTGTGTTGCTGGTGGCGCGCACCTGCAATTCCAAAAATTAACTGCTGCGTTAGTTGTACTTCTTTTATAAATCCAATGACAACAAAAAAATCCGTTGTTTACTTTTTGGAGCGGCTTTAGTTTTATATGCTTAAGGAAATAAAACTCTAAAAGTAAATTACATTCATGTCTTTGCATATCCTAAAGTGTAAAATGTGAAATATTTTACAGAATTGTACATATTTAGCTAACTAAAGGCAACAATTGCCGTAAACAAATACAATATGCATTTTTAGTTGCTACGACAGCGCTGCCACACTTGTCAAAGTATAGCACGTTCTAAGTGGCAATACACAATTTGTGGCAGTCTGGCTACATTTGACGAGCCTTTCAACCCTACTAGCAACGCTACAAAAATTTATTTGCAAAAAAAAAAACGAAACCGGAAAAGTTTCATATACAGAAATTGTATAAAATTGTTATAAATGTCAACTGCTAGGCTGGCCAGCATAATCGACAATTATTCATAGCGCCGGCCACCCAACTATCAGTTTTGCAAAATGTCGATTTGTGGGAGTGGTGGTGGTGGCAGTGGAAGCAGTGGCGGCGGCAGCGGCATCAGCGTCTCGGCTGGCGATTGGATTTGCCCAGATATTGAGTGAGTGCGCGTAAAGCTTCAAGCGTAAAGATCTATGGGCAAAATGCAAAGCATCCAGCACTACAACAACAACTACATACTACCCTTCTATCTCCCTTTTTAAATAACCGACCAAAATGCAATAACAATATATTTGTTGTTTTGTTACTCTTATTCTTCCTCCATCCGCATCTGTGTGTGGCATGCGTCTCTTTCGCTCTCTATTTCTCTCTCTCCTACTCTCACTGAATGTGTGTTGCAGCTGTCGCCATTTGAACTTTGCGCGTCGCCTACAATGCAACAAATGCAATCGGGAACGCGAAAATATCAACAATGAGAAATCAGACAGAGATCGAGATCGAGACCGAGGCAACGGCAGTAGCGGCAGCAGCAGCAGTTCTTCCAAAAAGAAACTGGGCACAGAGATTGGCAAAGTAGCCGCAGACAAATCACGAGGTCTGTTTAGCGCAGAGGATTGGCAGTGCAGTAAGTGTGCAAATGTGAATTGGGCGCGACGGCAGACTTGCAACATGTGCAATGCGCCCAAATTCACGGATGTGGAGGAGCGCACAGGTAAGTAGATGCAGTAGTTAAAATAAATGTAGCCAACTAACCGATTTCAATCGCTGGTAGGCTTCGGTGGAGGCTATAACGATCGTGGCGTTGTTGAGTACAAGGAACGTGAGGATTCGGATAGCGAATACGATGAATTTGGACGGCGCAAGAAGCGTAAAAACAATGATAGGGGCGGCGATGAGGATGGTCGTAACAGAGGCAGAGATGAGCCGAAACGTGCACGACGCAGTGATATTGAGGGCGATGAGGAGGAGGAGGAGGATGATGAAGACGATGATGGAGATTTGTCCAAATATGATTTGTGGGGCGACAATGAGGTGAGCTCCAGCAATGTGAAGAGCAAGGAGACAGACAATGGGACTAGCAACAACAGCAGCAGCGCCAAGGAGAAGCTAATGCCAGCAACAACTGCCAGCAGTAAAAGAGCATCACGTGCATCCACCTCGTCCATTTCCTCATCATCCTCATCCAGCTCGTCCAGTTCCAGTGACTCATCGTCAACCTCCTCATCGAGCAGCTCTAGCAGCAGCAACGCTTCCAATAGCAAGCGTGACCGGAAACGTTCAGATGGACGTTCCCGCTAGGGATGGTATCCACTCAATTAGATTCTCCGTTGGGAGAGACTTCATCTTGTTTTTTCTTCACTTTATTGTGAA
This sequence comes from Drosophila mulleri, assembly GCA_035047565.1. NCBI lineage: Eukaryota > Metazoa > Arthropoda > Insecta > Diptera > Drosophilidae > Drosophila > Drosophila mulleri. The sequence goes on from JAWNPK010000060.1 coordinate 4,013,456, forward strand.
AGCTACCAATTGTTTATTTATTTTTCTAAGCCCTCGCCACTCACCCACGACATGTATTCGAACTCAACCACTTCAAACCCTCTGCAAGAAAATTAATAAAATCATATAATTTAAGAATTTGTCATTCGACTCGACTTTATTTTAAGTAAATTACTTAATGGAAGGTTTCGTCCGACTGCTTGCGTGTGGCGGCTGCCGCTGCCTCACGCAACTCTTGCAGCTGTGCCAGCTGCTGGCGCGCCTCCTCTATTTGCTCTTCCGTGACAGTTACTGGCACATCGCAATCGATCTGCTCCTGTCGGATGAATATCATCTTCTTGATGGCATCCTCTAAGAAGGGTATTTGTTGCTCTTGTAGCTCTTTGTGATAAGCTTCTAAACGCTCATCCTTGATTTTTTCGCAGTAAATGTCGGTTAGCTTCTGCAGCGACTCTTTGCGCGTTATCCAATGGAACTTCGTTGGCGGTGGCTTATAGACCAAGTCCAGCTTCTCCAAAATCCACTCGAATCGTCGGTAATCCCATCGTCTCAGATACTTCAAAAACTTTTTACGCTTGTCGATCATCTCCTTTAGACGCACTTTGATCATCTTGTCGCGTGGATGCACCTCCATGTGTGACTGATAGCGTCGTATGAGTGCCGTCATCCTGGCCACTGTTGTTGTAGTAGACAATAGAGAAAAGTAATAACAGATCTAATCCAATTCTTGTCACTTGGTGGCTTACATATGATCTACCATTATTTACTTACATTTGGCCTCCATAGAGCCATAGTCTTGCGCATGCCGTTGCACCTCCTTGATCATTTGGTCACGATAATAGCGCGTTGTTAAATGGTTCGGATTGTTGCTAAGCAAAAACATTGATTTGACCGTTTCATTGGCACTACAAGGAGAATATAATATTATATATTAATATCTGTGCATGTATATTAATAGCTTACTAACTTGGCCAGCTCCTTGGAATCTTTGTAATCCGGCAAGAGTTCATTGGGATTCAGCGGTGGCAGCTGCCCCAGATCGCCACTCTTCTCTGGCTTTATGCATAATATCTTTTCGGGTCGTACCCATTTGATTTTCAGATCCGATTTAAACGCATAGTCACGCACAAATTGGCGTGGCACAGCGTGCGCTATATTTAATAGCTTATTCATAAATAACAATTTTTAATATTACACTTAGCTGCTTGAGGTTATATCACTGTGTCAGTGTGCACACACTCCGCCACTTATGGCCATACCAGCTGACTTGAAAAAGTGTGGCCTAATATGCGGAAATGCTCCAAAACAGCTGCATTCGTTGCTCCTTCTATTTGTGCGTATGTTAATGAGACTAGAAACTAAAATAATTGTCATACTGAGAATTATTGAAATTTTTAATTTATAATATTGTACAATGGCGCACATGTCACATATGCTACCGCAAGCATCAACAACGCCAGTCGTCACAACTGGCAGCTCGTCTCGTACAATGTCACTTATGGAGAAACAAAAATATATCGAGGATTATGATTTTCCCTACTGCGACGAAAGCAGTAAATACGAGAAAGTTGCCAAAATCGGACAGGGTACATTTGGGTGAGTTACAGAAACAAGCAAATGTCAAAAAATGAATTTTGTTATTGTTTCGTTTACAACGCAGCGAGGTTTTCAAAGCACGTGAAAAAAAGAGTAACAAAAAATTTGTTGCCATGAAAAAAGTGCTTATGGACAATGAAAAGGAGGGCGTAAGTAACCACTGATGACATGTGGGACTACTGAAAGTAAAATATATATATTATTTGGTAGTTTCCCATCACGGCTCTGCGTGAGATTCGCATCCTGCAACTGCTGAAGCACGAGAATGTGGTCAATCTCATAGAGATATGCCGCACCAAGGCTACAGTTCACAACGGATATAGATCGACTTTCTATTTGGTTTTTGATTTCTGTGAGCACGATTTAGCTGGTCTGCTGTCCAATATGAATGTTAAATTCAGTTTGGGAGAAATTAAGAAAGTTATGCAGCAGCTGCTCAATGGACTCTACTATATACATAGTAATAAGGTACGTACCATACCTAATAAACATGATACATGATTTAACTTATTCGGAATTCATTAACAGATTCTGCACCGCGACATGAAGGCCGCCAATGTATTGATCACAAAACATGGCATTTTGAAACTGGCCGATTTTGGCTTGGCCCGTGCATTTAGCATTCCTAAAAACGATTGCAAAAATCGTTATACAAATCGTGTTGTTACCCTGTGGTATCGTCCGCCAGAATTGTTGCTCGGTGACCGCAACTATGGTCCGCCCGTTGATATGTGGGGAGCGGGCTGCATTATGGCTGAGATGTGGACGCGTTCACCCATAATGCAGGGCAACACAGAGCAGCAGCAGCTTACCTTTATATCACAACTGTGCGGTTCCTTTACCCCAGACGTTTGGCCGGGCGTCGAGGAACTTGAGCTGTACAAATCGATTGAGCTTCCAAAGAATCAAAAGCGACGGGTGAAAGAGCGGCTGCGTCCCTACGTCAAGGATCCCACTGGCTGCGATTTGCTAGACAAATTGTTGACTCTGGATCCGAAGAAACGCATCGATGCGGACACAGCACTCAACCACGACTTCTTCTGGAACGATCCCATGCCTAGTGATCTCAGCAAAATGTTGTCGCAGCACTTGCAAAGCATGTTCGAATACCTGGCGCAGCCGCGTCGTAGCAATCAGATGCGAAATTATCATCAGCAGCTGACCACAATGAATCAGAAGCCACAGGATAATAGCATGATCGATAGAGTCTGGTAGTTTGTAAGCCCTATATTAGGTTTAGGCATGAATGTATGTATGTATACAATTGTAATTGCTGAATATGCAACGATTTGAAGAATTCTCAGATTCAAATGTGTATCAATAAAAAATATACTGTTAGGCAAACATTTCCATATAAAACTAAAATTATTTATGAATGGAGCTGCTAGAAAGTTAAATATTTTCACACAGAAAAATAATAATCAACAGATTGGTTTGCTTGGAGCTGCATACCGAGCATGTATTTAAACATATTAGTGTGTACACACTCATGTCTAAATTTGGTATTTTTTAGGCCCGTTCTGTACGAGATGCACATTGAACAAAAACCGAACAAAGTGAAAAAGGCAGAGAAAAAGCAACGACGTAGCTTGGCAATTATAAAAGCCGACTGTAACGTCTCGCAAAGTGACTCGCCCACTCTCTACCTGGCTATACTCAACGTGGGACTTAGCAATGGACTCACGGAAGAGGCGCTGCTGGCCGCAGCTGCGGCAACAGGCGGTCAAGTGTCGCAGGTGCTGATGTTGCCTTCGAAATCGTATTGTTTTCTTATGTGCACCACATTGTCGGATGCGAAGCTTGTGTACGATGGCATGCATAATCGGGCGACCATTGGTCAGAAGGGTGCCGTTGCCTATCTTAGCTATGTGTTGGAATTGCCCCAGCAAAGAGAAGAAAACGGCTGGCAGAAGCCTCTGCCAGGAGGTCTTGTGCTGCTGCCGAATTTTGTCAGTGAAGCGGAGGAGACAGCGTTGCTAGAAGCAATCGATGTTGGTCCTGCCAACACTGCGGACAGCCTCAAGCACAGGCAAGTCAAACATTTTGGCTACGAGTTTCTCTATGGCAGCAACAATGTGAATCCATTACAACCACTCGAGCAGGGTATTCCAGCTGCTTGTGGTTTTTTGTGGCAACGCTTGGAGTTGCCAGCATTTGAGCCACCCGATCAACTCACAGTCAATGAGTATGAACCAGGACAGGGCATACCGCCCCACGTGGACACGCATAGCGCCTTCAAGGATCCCATACTGTCGCTCTCACTGCAATCTGATGTTGTGATGGACTTTCGTCGCGGGGATCAGCTCGTCCATGTACTGCTCCCACGTCGTTCGTTGTTGGTCATGTCAGGGGAGTCGCGGTATGATTGGACACATGGCATCCGACCAAAGCATATCGATGTGTTGGCCACGCCATCGGGCAGCCTGACAACTCAAGCACGTGGTAAGAGAACATCTCTTACCTTTCGGCGTCTACGTCGTGGTCCTTGTGATTGTCAATATCCCACGCTGTGCGATACGCAACAGACGGCAACTCCTCAAGAGGTGTGTGATAAGCTGGCCACCCATGCCAGCCACCTAGAGCAGCAAAATGTGCATGAAGTCTATGACAAGATTGCAAACCATTTTAGCGATACGCGTCACACACCCTGGCCACAAGTTGCCGAGTTCCTAAACTCTTTTGAGCCACAATCTGTGCTGTTGGACGTGGGCTGTGGCAATGGGAAGTACTTGGGCTGTAATCCTCAATTGCTATCCATTGGCTGTGATCGTTCGCTGGGCTTGCTGGGCGTGGGAAACGCGCGTGGCCTTTCGGTCTTTCGTTGCGATTGCTTGCAGCTGCCTGTGCGCAGCTCCAGCATTGATGGCTGCATTAGCATTGCGGTTATTCATCATTTGGCTAGCAGCGAACGGCGGTTAACAGCACTTCGTGAGCTCTGTCGCGTGCTACGTCCAGGTGGACGGGCGCTCGTCTATGTCTGGGCCAAGGATCAGCGAAAGAACGATAAGAAATCGACGTATTTGAGGCAAAATACAGCCGTCAATAAGGAACACACAACGGAGCAGGCGCAGCGTCAAAAGCTTGCACGACAGCTGGAAAGCATGGATCAGCAGTTGCCAGTTCCTTTACCAGTGCACACGAATCGAACAGAGTTCCAGCAGCAAGATGTCTATGTGCCATGGAAAACCAAAGATGAACAGCGCAAAACTTTCTTACGCTACTATCATGTCTTCGAGGAGCTGGAACTGGAAAAGTTGGTGGATCAAATGGAAGGAGTTGTGATTAGAAAAAGTTACTATGATCAGGGCAATCATTGTGTGATCTTTGAAAAGAGCTAGAATTTAAAGGCTATAGATAATATAAGACTAGAGACAAACCTGTTTCAAATTGTATGTAAATATGTTTAATAAATGATCATTTGACAATATAAGTGCTGTAAATTAAAATATATATATATGTTTATTCAGCGTAAATTCTATAAATGACTGAAATGCTGTCAACTCAATGAATTATTTATTCCGTTTATTTGATTTCAAAAAATACACATCCACATTATATTTATTTAATAGCAAATCGAACGTAGACCAATTTTAAATTAATTAAGCTTAATTCTGACCCATTCAAATGGTTTGTTTATAATTATTTTTGTATTTTTATTATTATTGTAGCTTTGGACCATAAATTGACAATTCCTTAATAACAACATGTGTTCTGTTCGACAATCCAGTTTTTCCTGTTATATTTGGTATGGATTCTGTTTTAGATAGCAGAGATTAAAGAGCTTATTGAGTAGGTACATGTGCGGGTGTCTATGTACATTAGAGTTGTTTTAGACAGAGAGTTGACAGTTTATAGTTGATAAAGTATTTAGTATAAGTTATTAGGGGATTGAATTATGCAAGTGTATTGCTTAGAGAATTGAAGTAGCATAACTAAAATGTAAATAACTACCTAGAGAAGAGAGAGCAAATGATTTTCTGTGCTGCCATCAGTTCTATATATAATTCATATAACTATAGTATACTAGGTACATCAAGTGAAACTGTTTGAAAATGCATGCTTAACAACTAAAAGGATACTCGTACCTACACCTATATTTATGTATATATGTATATATATGTATAACTATATAGAATTATATATCTTTAAAATGACGTCTTTATAATAAACGTACAAGTACAAGTAGTTTTAAAAACACTTAGAACTCATCCTGGGCACTTTCTTACTTGACAATTCTATTTTACAATATCGTATTGTAGGAATTTAAGTTTATAGACTAGTTTTACAGTTTCAACGTTTCGTTTTTGGTCGTGGGTATTTGATATGTTAGCTAGTAGTAAGTAAGAGTAAGTTAAGTTAGTAACGCTTTCGACTACCTTCAATTGTTCTTTGTGCCTACAAGCTATATAGTGGGGTTCATTCTCAACTACCTCTAGGGTACATACGTGTACAGACTACTAGTGAAAAACATAGAGGTGTATATAGATGTATAAACATGTGTTGGTGCCCTAGGTTTTGGCTATAGCTAGTCATATTTAAGTGTATGTGTGTATATGTATATAGATATAGAAGAGAATATGTAAAGATATATATGTATATATCGTATATAACGTCATCAACAGGTTTTCAAGTCTGCCTATGTCTAGGGTTAAACCAGAAATTCTTCGTAATATATTAAAGCCTGATAGTTTACTTGTTTGTCGTTAAAGCTGATTCATCAGTTGTGTGTATGTGTTTGTCTGTTTATAATGGCTTATAAAACACATCATATATAGTTCGTATGTGTATACTTCAGTCGTTGTTGAATATACAAAGCTTTCCTGCAATATATTGATGCCCCTCTTTCATTTCCCTTCATGTTTTGGTAGATAAACTACGTCTATGCCTACGTCTATTTCTAGTAATACGATTACAACTAGTTTTAACTGCCTGAAGCGGCATTTGAATCCCGTTCAGCTTCACCGAAACACTTATTTGAGCAGCTGGCATACTTCTAAACCACAATTCCATCTGAGTCAAGGATAGCGTGTGTATGTGTGTGTGTGTGGGTAGGTGAATAGATTGGTGTAAGATTTGCAATTGTGACTGGATGTCCAGTTTGCCTTGAGTGAGCGCGCTTAGATAAATGTTTCGGCTGCCATTTGTTACAAGCATTCTGCCAGCGGCGGCTTCTCAATGGGCGGCGAAGGGCCCGACACTGAAACCATTGGCACGGCACTAATTTTCGGCTTGATGATCTTCAAGCCAAGGCCCAAATTCTTGGGACTGCTGTGCGGCGATGAGGATGCCGTCGATGAGCGTTGATGCACCAGCACACGCGGCTTGGCCTCAATGGCAATGCTGGGCGTGGAGGCGGCCGAAACGGAGGATGCCGTAGCCGTTGCACTGGCCAGCAGTGGAACGTGCACCAGTTCCTCCACAGTTTCCGCTGAATCCTGTGAATCGTGCACCAGGGCCGATGTATCGCTGTGTATGAGAGCTGATATGGAGGTGGCGTCATCGTCTTGCATATACGGCGGTGGAGCCTCCAGCGAAATGCTGCCCACGATAACGTTGGCCGTGGTTATGGCAGAGGAGCGTGCTAGTAAGCTAGTTACGGCTGTTGGCGATTGTTTGGCGTCGTGGAGTACGGGCAGCGTGAGCAGCTCACCGGCATTGGCACCGCACTCCTTCATCTCAATGTCCTGGGAGGAGTTTTGCTGCTGCTGCTGGACGGAGTCATCGTCGGTGCGCCATGGACGCAGACTCTTCTGCAAGGCAAATATATCATCAATAAGATTCTTTGTTTGATCACGACGGTTTACCCTGCGTCCGTTTTCGGTAATATTCTCTGCACTCTTGGCCTTCCGGCAGAGCACACTCTGTGAGCCATGGCGACGCAGGAACTCGATCGAGTCGAATCCGCGACCCTCTGACGAGACGAATATGGCCGAGTTGATGCGACTGCGTGTGCAGCGCTCCGATATAGATGTGGACCGCTCCTCGGCGAGCATGTGGATGTGCTGTAAGACAGAGATTCATTAGAAGAGCAATCGGATATTAAAGAATCATTGTTATCTTTGCAGTTTGTTTCTCTTACGCGGCTATTGCAGTGCAACGGTGGGTGAGCAAAGGTGCCGCCACATTCACTGCTGTCGAACTGTATTCTCAACGATATATGTGTAAAATTTGAAAGAGAGAGAAAGAAAGAAAGAGACATGGAAGAGAAAGAACAGATAAAGAGAGAGACCCATAGGTAGAACACATAAACAAAATATCAGACTTTACACGCAAACACTCGCACGCGCGCACACACACATACAATTTGTAAATCGAAGAACAGGAATTTCAGAGACGAAACGAAGTATATATCCTCTTCAGGCGATTAACAATAAGAACAACAACAGAAGCAAGCGAGAAGCTAAAAGCAACAACCTGCACAATACTCTACAAAAGCGATACGAAAACTGTAAGTAAATTGGTGTTTTTAATTTTTGTGTGGTTTGAAATTGGCGGCTGTGTTTTTGGCTGTGCTCTAGTGAAATGTGAGTCTAGAATTGACTCCTCTAGCTGTACATGGTGTAATGGTGTTTATGTGCTAAGTATTTATTTATTGGGTGCTCTAAAATAGTTTCTTTTTGTTTTTCAACGCTGCAAACGCCGGGCGAACAAACGGTAAAACGGTTTAAACGGTTAAACGATTAACGTGCCCAACACGAAGTGCATGGCGTTTAGTGCAATTATCGGAATCGATAGGCGAGCGAAACGGAACGAAACGAGCAAGCGCAACGATCAAATGAGCGAAACGAACGAACACAAATAAATGTGAGCGAACGCCCAAACAAGCAATCGGCTGCGCTATATCGTTTATCGATTGGCGTCTCGAAAAGCACTTACGCTGGCCGGTTCACTGTAGTTGCTGTGATTGAGCATGGATGATTCGGTGTGTATGGTATCGCTGGCGACCATGCTGTGATACTTTTGCAGCGTGGACGATCCACGACTCTCGCGCGATCCATCTCGACTGCGATCGGCGCACGAATACTGCCGCCGATACTGTCGTCGCCGGCGCCCCACATTGCCCGCACCGGATGTGGAGCCTCCAACTCCATATCCCATGGCGCCGTGATTGTAGCCGACGCCGGCAGCGCCAACGGCAGCTGGCCCATAATCAGCGTATGCCAACGGTCTAGACGGCAACGGAGGCGGGCGAAAGTAGCTGGGATCATAGCTGAACTGTCGCCGTCGCCACTGATCGTATTGCCGATAGTGGCTGAAGAGGCGCCTCCGACGCAATATCAATTGCTTTTTGGCCTCGAGCACCTCGTTCTCCTCGACAAAGGTGCGCTCCTGCGAGTTCTTCAATATGCTGCGCTGTTGCGCAAATCGACGCTGCTTCGTATGACTATTGACCGAGAGAGGCAACACACGCTGCTGTGGCAGCTGCGGCTGCATTGATGGCTCCCGCTGCAACAGTAGCTTCTCATCCTCGGCTGGTTGACAGCCATCTGCGTCCACATCTGTATCAGTATTTTTGATCGGTACAGCGCTATCTATGCTATCCATATGCTCCAGCACATTGGACTGATTATCGACGCTGAGTCCGCGCACATACGTGTTGGTGGGCGTGCCATGGCTGTGACTAGCGGTCGCTGTGGGCGTGGCCGCCGTTTCACGATGCACTGGTTGCTAGCTCTCCACATCCGCTTTATGCAGCAGCGCAAACTGACAGCCGCAATCGCGCTCGAGCTCCCGTCGCGGATACTGAAAGCAGCGATCGAAGATGCCGCAGCCCTCGCAACGGGGCAAGCACTGAGTGCAGCGCATTTACCGTAGAAAGAGATAAAGAGAAAGAGAGAGAGAGAGAAGAAGAGAAAGAGAGAGACAGCGGCGAGAGCGGGAGCAGGCGAGAGCGAGCCAAGTGTATTGATTGGGTGGAATATTAAGAAACTTTTGTCAGTGATTTTCATTGAAAGCTCGAAGAACCTCAACAAAGCTTCAAAAAAGCTTAAAACCAAAACCGCTAAACTAATTACGAAATATGTATAGAAAATGCAAATGGGGAAAAACTTTTATATATATATATTTATATATTTAAAAGAGTGCTTCCATGCGCGGAGTCATCAAACATGTACAAATGGAACTGGTTCATTTAGGGTCAACCGCCTGGGTGCAGCTCTAAATGTGACTAAATTAATTTATGGAATTTTGAATTTTTAGTTTTTTTTTTTTTTTTTTATTGAAGAAATTGAAAGCGCACATTTCTAAGTAGAAGAAAAGGAATTAAAAATCTATCTTCGGTACACACCGAAGTGAGGGTACTCTACAGAAACTTCAATAGAAAGCGTGTTAAGAGTATATTTTTATACTACACAATCGGTCAAAGCCAAATCATATTTAAACTAGAAACAAGCTTGAGTCTTAGGCAAATTATAATTAAGTAAATGTTGAAAAAGGAAGGTGAAACCTATTATAATTGTTCCAATAATCATATACAATATATAAGTGTAAATATGTACGGGTCGTATACATGACGTGATAGCCCGACAAAGTATGCTGCACTTATTGATGATATTTAATTTTTTATAAATGATCTATGCTTGATTTGAAACAGACAAATATATACAGGATTTTCACAGCTGTGACTGGGAAGGCCCAACAACGTTTCTACATTCAATATTCGAAATAAAAATAGAAAATTTTCTCATTTTAAGCTTTCCAAATAATCTATCAGATACAGTTATTGAATAGTTTTTTTTTTTTTTTGTTTTTTTAAGTAGAAGAAAGGGAAATTTTGATAGAGCAGGGCTTGGTGCACTAGTTTAAGAAAATTGTGCGCATTTTGTTTTATATTTTCATTAATAAATCTTTTCATATAGTCTTTACTTGACTTGTTGTATAAAGCTAATAAATTGCAAAAGAAAAAGATTTTTTTTTGGTTCATAATGCAGTAAGTATTTGAGAAATGAAAGATTTTTGTATACCTTGACAAAGAAATCGGGGTGTAGGTTCTATAAATAAAGCATAACAAAAAAAAGGAAACATAGTTAAAATTCATTTCGCGCTCAGAAAAGAGAACAAATACTTTTTTTTTTTGTCTGCCCTGTGTAAACCGCCCACATTAAATACCCCTTAAATGCCAACCCGCTATAGTAAGCACATACTAAATATATATATCCATATATTTATATATATATATATGTATATGCCCCCTGCGATCCATACCTGGTGTGAATGCTGGCCATTGCAGCCGCTGGCACTGCAAACACCTGTGCCCGGCACCTTCAGCTGTTCGTGTTTGTAGTCCGGCTGATACGGCAGGAGCATCCGGATTTTGCCCCAACGGTTGAAAAAGAGCGCTATAGCACCTGCCCACACCATCAGTACGATTAGTACAATGCCAATCTCTACGCCACGTATCTGTAGAAAAGGTAGATAATAAGATGGACTATATATATATCATATATACTCGTTTATCTTACCGTTGGCAGCTCTCGGGACGTTCTATGTGTCAGCGTATTAGTGGCTGTGGATGTAACATCGTCACTAAAGCTGGTGCCATTGCCGGAGCCGTTGCGTCCATAGATGCCTGGCGGAAAATCCTGCTGTGATGTATTTCGCGGCAGATCTATAAATAAAATATATATTATTTCAAATATATACGAAGTCTGTAAGATAGATTTTAACATATATGTATTTCTTTCAATCAATTGAATGAACTAAACATTTTCCTTTTTAGATACATCCGTAAGAACTCGACTTTTTAATTTTTTTTTGTATATTCCATCAATATTATTATTTATTTTCCCAGATTATTTATATTCTAGATTTTGGATACATAAGCTTGAAAGCTAAATAGCTCTACTACATTACGAGTTCTACTACTGCTACTTTTACACTAATCTCTTTTCTACTACTATCTCTCCTACTACTGCTTGTAATACTATTCCCTTTTCTGCTACTATTTTCTCTCTTCCTACTCCTGCTACTATTTCTACTACTACTTCCTCTCCAATTTTCACTATTATTTATACTCCCACTACTACTTTTCTACTACTTTTACAACTGGCATAAAGAGCTAAGGAAAGTTAGAGGCAATAGCTCGCTAGGGGGTTATCCATAGCCCAGACAAGGTCACATTTTTACTTGTTCGCATTAATATCGGAAATTCTTAAAGCTGTAGAAAAAGCTTAAGATTTTACTCTAGCCACAGACTTACCCAGCGTGCGAAATTTGATTTGGCCGCGACTGCGATATCTTTTGCCCATCCAGATGGCCGTCACAGAGAGTGAATACTGTGTGCTGGGCAGCAGACGGTCCAGGACAATGGCCTCGCTGTTGCCGGCAACGTCCTGTACAACCCTGTAACTTAAATTAATTCAATTACCACTCTCGAACGTCAGCTAAGTGTGACAGGATGTAAGTATGTGTATTGGATGCGTATGCGTGTGTGTTTGTATGTGAATATGTGTGAGTGTAAGCATGAGTGTGTGTGCGTAGCTAATTGCACAAAACTACAATAAATAGTTGCGAGTAAGACGTGAAATATGAGGACAGGTTTGTGGCTCGTAATTACAGCATGGGCCCAATATTTCACTTTGTCACTTTGTCACTTTGCCAGGCAGTTAGCCAAACATGTCCTAGATTTTGCCGCCATTGAGCTCGTATAACAGACCCACTCCACTCCCCCTATAGATATATATATGTATATGTATGTATATGCATATAGTATATATCTTGTATGAGCTAACAAGTGCGTGGTTAGCCGAGTCGCCGAGCTTTGCGTAGACTTCTGGCCTTTGGTGCAATGTCTCCTGTTACAGCAGCGCGGCCGCTACAACAACAGCCTGACAAATGATTCATTATTCATATAGAGCACATAGCAGTTACAGTTAATACAGACACTAACACTAACACAGTTACACACACATACAGATAAACACATACACGCCTTGCCAATGGGCCCCAGTGGAATCGACGCGTCAGCCATTGGAGGCTAAAAAACATACGCGGCTCGGCTTTTGTTGCCTGCAGCCATAACAAAAACATCGACTAACGCAAAGTGTGTCAATCGGTAAGCGATGTGTGACTATAAATACCCTGTAAAATTTTTGAAATGAAGAGCAAGAAGAGGAGGAGGGGAGGAAAGAGTTATTTGTATTTGTATTATTTGTATTTTTTAGGAAAACAGGCAGAATATTATTGTAGGTCGATAGTTGAGCACGATGATAACTAAGTAATACCCTGTAAACTAGTCTGACATGTAGATTATATCACGCACATATCTAATATTCCATTTCTTATTATAATATATCCACTTATATGGTTGTAGACTCTAGGCTTGCCTACTTAATCTCATTTTTGAGCCTTGAACCTTGAACTTAATTTATTTTAAGAGAAGCTAGGTTTTGATTGTTATATGCGCTATCTCTTAACACCTGCCTCGCACATATCAATTAGTCTGTTGCCAGCTTAACAAATTTTGATTGGCACCAACATATAATTTTTACTTAAATATTCAATCAATAATTATATGTAATTATAATAAGTATTCAAGGCTGGTTTCCTGGTTAACTTTTGCTATTTAAATATTCTAACAATAATGATATATAAGTGTTTTTATTGAAAGGTAGGCTATAGACTTCTCATTTCAGTTAAAACACACATATACATATGTATGTGTATTTCGATGTCTTATAAGCTTTGTCAAATGTTAGCTTAATAGCATATCATGTGAAAAAATCTATATAATGAAACAGAAAATCAAATTCAATGAAATCGATTACAAGTTGCAAAGTTGATTCAGCCCCCTCTGTCAATCGCTCCATTTGTCTTTGAATTATACACATAGGTCCTCCACTCATATATCTAATTTGGTTTTAAATTATCTATAATTTGAAATCGAAAATAGTTTAGGTATCTGTTCGGTCCGGCACTCCCAACTAGAGCATTTTAAATTGCGCAGTCAAATTTCATTTAGCTTTAAAGTTCCTAAATCTATTTTGCTTTTAGCAAGAGACAAACATAAAAGGTAAACATAACTATCTAAATGTTAGCATAGTAGTATATGAAAGGTAAATACATACAGCTGCTGCGTGTCTACAAGGGTATTAAGTATCCTAACTAACCATGTGAAACATTTCATTTCGGTTAACTGTCATTTGTGTCCCATTTAGGCATTCTTTGCTTAGCTTGTTTTTCTTGAATGCAAACACAAGCCCAAATGTTAAATGTAGTTCACAAATAATATGATCCTTTGTACGAATATGAGTCGCACTCTCACGCTCTCACACTCTCACATACAGTCTCAATTCACGCTTAAGTCTTTGACTTGTATATAGCTGCTGTGTTCTCTGTATTCCCAGCATAACCATCTTATTTAGATATGAGTAAACAGACATACATATATACATATTCTTCCATGGAATGCTTTAACTAATATGCCCCATGCACCACTTAAGTGTCACAAAAAATACCGCTTGCTTTTATTTTAGTTGGCAGTTTATGCAAACTTTGCCGTTAGGCATGGCAACAGATGTGACAATGTCTAAACTTGCCCAGGTCGACCAGGTTCAAATCAAGTTTAAGTCCCACTGTCAGCTGTCGGTACATTGATTGCCCACCACAATTTGCACGCACAAGCCAAGTTACGTGTGGCTTACGGGAGGGGCGGCTTAGAGCATTTAACTTTGGGGAATTGCGAGAGCAAGCTCTCGCGCTCTCTCTCTCTCTCTCTCTCTCTCTCCCATAAATGTTGCCAACAAATTTCATATATGCTCTTTAGATTTACCCTTTTGACCCAGTCAAACTTTCTCTTGGCTTTTCCCGCAAAACTTTTTTGCTACCGCTGCTGTTGCCGCTGCTGTTGCCGCTGCTGCTGCCGCTGCTGTTGTTAAAGTTCCAGGCCAATGGATTTCCGTTTGCCGTTGAATAAACAAACAGTTTAGAAAGCGCGCTTGCAATTGGCTACGTTCAACATTTTTTGTGTCCATTACTCAGACTCCAAAATTGCAAATTCAAGTTAACTTTATATATATAACTTTATATATATATATATATATGTTCTATATATAGTGGTGTGAAACATTGTGTGTGTGTGTGTGAAACATTTGGCTTGCCATTTTTAATAACTTATGCTGCACATTGTACGTTTGTTGCTTTCCTTTTTTCTGTGTATAAACCGGTTGAGCTTATTGTATTGTAAACGCGTAACAACTGAAGCAGCAGGATTAAGGGTCAACACACACACACACACACACATACATACATATATTGAAACACACTTTGTGTGCGGTACTCAGAGTTAAAGCTTTGTTTCGCTGTCAGGCACACGCACAGACCTACAAACACAGACATGTTTGTATATTATAAAGTATTGGCTATATAGCAATTTAGCTTATAGATTATTAGTTTATATAGTATTATGCTGTTTCATAAATCGAAATGTTGCTGTTCAATTGCCTAACTCTATGAATGCAATGGATTTGGCAACTATTGCAGGGGAAGCCTTACAATTTGGAACACATAAGCCTGGGCATTCGCAGCTTTGCTGTATAGAGTAGCAAATTGAAACAAGTTAGCGTGCTCTAATCGGGAGTGTCTGACTAGAAGGCAGCTGTGACCCAAGCAGAACCGCTATTTCAATCACTCTAAGCTACTTTCATAGCATGCAGGGCAAACAAGACATGCATTAGGCATTAGAGGCTATGCCTGGGCTTAGCTCGTCATCTGGATTGGGTAACGTCTTCCTCTGGTCTATTATATACATATAAAGCAAGCAATTATACGAATTATCCGAATTATCATATTTAATAGGTTCAGCAGAAGCAAAGTATACCTGCATATAGCTGTTCTTGTAAATAAAGTATATATGCCGTATGTATATATAACTAATAATGTATTTAGTAAAGTACATTTTGTCCACCAATAGCTGCAATCTCCTCCAAGAAGCATTGAAAAAACATCTTTTGTCCCTTGGGTACGTTCCAAGAACCAAATGAATTCTGTTCTGCCTTCTTCGAATTGAAGTACTGTTGACTCAAACCATAAGCTGCTATGCAGAGCAAATGAGATTAGGAAGGGGCAATCTTAGCTTATGCTGTTGAGAGCGAATGGGCGAGGACATCGAATTGAAGCAACTCGCTGTGTTCGTAATGAACGAAATTCATAAAGGCAGCCATAGTATGTGATTCGTGCGAGCTATAGCCAACAGCTGCAATGCCTATGGCATATACCTAAACACATACACACATATATTCATTATAAGGTATATAGTCGGCAACTCTTAGGTAACTGCAAAAAACTTTTGTAAGCTCCAACTACGCTGATTTGTCAGCAACTACTTTATGCAAATTTGACCAACAAAATAGCCTATGAAAACAAAGTTGGCTAATTAGTCCGAAGCCCAAAATAAATATAATTACAATAAAAAGCAAACTAAAAGTGAATTATTAAATAATATGAAAAACATGCACATGCAAAGCCGAAAAGCTTTTAATTGAACTCAGCTCATCTATTATGTAGAACAGGTGCGTCACAGGTACAATAAAAACTCTCTGCCGCGATAATTGAGACTTAAATTAAAAACATAATAATTAAGTTCTTGTAAGTAGATACGCATATATTTTACATTTATTTAATATGCTCAAAGTCTTTGATGGAAAAAAAAACCCTGGAGAAAAGCTCTCTTAAGTATTTAATTGGCTTCAGGTGTTTCAGACCTCAGATTTCATGCCAAACTAAATGACTTAAAAGTTGCTCTCGCTTAAGTATTAGAGGAACATGAGGCAGACGTTAATTAAGTATACGCCATGCTGTGCAGCAGACAGCGCAGATTTCTCATTTTGAGAATATGTAAAATGATTTACCACCAGCAACAATAATAAAGCAGACAAAATACAAACCAATTAAAAGAGAATTGAGAAATGAGAATGGAAGTGGGGAACAGTGAAAAGCGGAACAGAAAAAAAAAAAAACCACACAGTTAACTTGGTCTATAGTGCAGCACTCTCAGCGGGGCCGTGACGTTTGACCTTTCTGTTGCATTTTTGTTAACGTTACGATAATAATTAGAAGCTGTCAGCGGAGAGAGCTCAAAGTATGTAAAATAAATGCTGTAAAAATGCTGTTCCACTTTGTATACAGTATATATTAGAATCTGAATGTATATACACACAAAATATATTCATATCGTATTGATTGAAAATTTTCCAGAGCACTTTAGCTTTAGCCCTTAGGGCCTGGACAGTAATTGTTATTAATTATTATTGTTATTGATGGTGCTTGACAAATTGTACCCCGTATCCTTTGCCCATGGACTGGTTGGATAGTCAACAACAGCACTGACGGACAGATAAGTATATGTGAACACTGTGAGAAAATGTTGAACTAGACTGCGAAATCACAGGCATAAAATAGCCAGAGGCACTGCGTGAGTGCGTTTATGTCAGTAATATCGCAGCATATGCCCATGGCATCAACTAATATTAATTATGCGCTTATGTCAAGCATAAAATTTGCATTAATATTATGCACAGTCAAACAGAGAGCTAAAATTAAGTATACGCTGAAATATTCTACTAACATTAAGTATCGAATAGCGCGATGCATAATAAGTGCGAGCAAATGATGGCAAAAATTTAATAGAAGAAATAATTAGTAGTTGACCAATATTAAGTATACGCTTATATGCCTTCATTCATTTATATTTTTTGATACTGCTATACTAGACTATAGACTATACCCATACTGAATTCATATCAAGGATATATCGTACTTACACATATAACTCAAGACTTAAACGCTTATCATTAGTTTCTTTTGTTTCATTTCTCTCAGTGCATATACAAACACATATTTTTTCTTTATTATAAAGCTACTAGAAATGTATGCAGCTCAGATATGTAATTTTGGTGTGCCCCTCTAGTACAAGGGTGTGTACACACACAAACTCACAGACACTCACACACAAAGTTCGTTGAAATTTATTTTTGTGTATGTGTATATGTATGTGTGTTCCCTACTGGGTCGGTAGGCACTGTGACTATGTTATAGACCCATTCAGTTGAGTCGAGTTCGAGTCATCGTCAACGTGTCTATGTACTAATCATACATTATTTATCAACACAATTTTACTCGAAAAACGGCTGGAAGATAGAACACAAAACTAGGCCCCGGCCACCCCAGAGCCCACACTCTCCTCTGGCCCAATGCCTCACTCGCTTGCCCTTTTTGTAATGAGTGCGAGCACTAAAAATCGATACTAAAGAAAAACACAAAAATTAAAAAAAACAAACTGACTTATAAATAATGTTCAGGCCATGAGAAATAAAGCCAACAACAATAGCAGCAGCAGCAGCAGCAGCAGCGGCAAAAGCAAACGAAATGAATGTAATAAAATTTTGATATAGGCGTGAACTTTATGAAACAATAAGAAAGAAATAACAACAAACAACAACAACAACAATGGGCAATGGTCACTAAAAGACAAACACGCGCATGCAGTCAAACACTCAGACATACACATACACACACACACACACACTTACACACGCAGCTATTAAATTGAAAACACCTTGAAGAACAACAAGAACAAAGGCAGGCAACAGCAGCCAGCCTAACCGAACTGCAGCCGCAGTCAAAAAGTCACAAAAGCCAAGCACTTAACTTATTACACGGCATTCCAATGTCCTTCCTTCATTGACGTGCCACACCCCCCCCCCCCCCCCTACCGCTTGGCCACCTGCCTCACGCTACTTTACACAACTCGAGCCGCCTCCGTTGTGGCACGCCCCGCGGAGCGCGTCTCGCGTCTCGCGTCTCGCGTCTCGCGCCAGCGGAAGTCCTTAGTTTGTAGTCGTTAGCAGAGAGTCCTTCCTGGCCGCCGTTCGACTTCTAGTCGAAATATGCAACGCCACTTGACTTGTTTTCTATTTTTGCCTCCTCCGCCTCCTGCTTCTTTTTTTCCTCTCTCTGCCACTGTCAAATCGCAGTCAAAGAGGAAAGAGTAAGATGGGAATAGAGCGACAGAGAGCGAGTGGAAGAGAGACGTGGAGCAGGGAAAATATTACGATTACAAGCATGTTTTGTTCTTCCTGCTATTCCTCGCACTTTTTTCCTACTCGTCTGGCCTGCTGCTTCAATGCAGCAGTTTATACGCTTGCTGGCATGCTTGCAGCGCATTGCACTGAGAGAAATACGAGGGTACTAAATCAATTAATCATAATAACTCTGGCAAGTTGTTCAAAGCTGATAAAGGGTTCAGTTTTGTCAATCTCGCGATGTATTTCTCATGTATTCCCCCTCTCGACATATCTTATTCTTCCGAGAGCTCTTTCCTCACATTTCACATTCCCTTTCCCTCATATATTCGTTTACTTTCTCTGCTTCTGTCATAAACTCAGTTTCCATTTCGTTCCATTTACCTCTCTTTCTACCATCTACTTCACCCACATCTTTTTTTTAAGACTATATATCTTTCTCTCCATCGCTATCTCGCTCCATCTCTCACTCCCTCTCTCTCTCTCTCCATCTTTCCCTCACCCTCTCCGGCTCAAAAATTCTAAACAATAATTCCATTAATTAGCCAAACTTATAATTAGATAAAACCCTTTGTGTGCACATTTCCATTCTTAAACAAGTAAGAAAGCTCTAGTCGAGACTGCTCGACTACGAGATACCCTGAACCCTCCGAGCAACAGCCATTTCAATCATTTTTAGTGTCATTCAGCTTAAACAAACACACACACACACGCAAACATATACATAGACACCCATAGGCACGCACGCATTAACAGGCATGGGCTGCAGTGTGGGCTTACTATGGGAACTTAATTGTTCAATAACTTTTTTTGTGGACGTACGTTCTTCATGAAACTTTCAGAATGTGGTTTTATCATTACTATGCGTATATTTGCCAAAGCTCAAGTCTCTAGTATTTGAAATACGCCTTTTACAGAGATGAGGGTAAGGGGGTGGATATAGGGGTGGGGGGGTAAATTATAACAAAAATCGAAATTCTATCACGTGCAGTCGAGTCTACATTTAAAATTTGGAGACTTTAGCTCTAAAGGTGTAGGAGATATAATTTTATAACTGGTTTTCGATAAGGTTTTTGATCGATAAAAAAAATAACGGGATGAGTTATCGATTTTTAGTGATAAACTCGATATCCGCGTGCTATATACGAGCATTTTAAAAAAAAGTTGAAGTCTCTAGCTTCTATATCTTCAGAAATCGACGCGTTCATACATACGGACAGACGGACAGACGGACAGACGGACGGACGGACAGACGGACAGACGGACAGATGGACATGGCTAAATCGATTCAGTTTGTCGCTCTGATCAAGAATATATATACTTTGTGGGGTCTGCCACGCCTCCTTCTCCCTGTTACATACTTTTAACAAAACCATTATACCCTGATTTCCCATTTTCAATGGGTTCAGGGTATAAAAAAAAAAGCTGTCTTCACATTGTTTTCGAATTTTCCCTCAGTGTAAGAGAACTTTGGTAACTTCAAGTACACGCGGCGGCGGCTTCTTTTGTTTTTCTTTTTCGGGCTACGCCGTTGTACGCGGTCATTTTGGCTTTAACTTTGTATTTGCTGTTGTGCCCTGCCAGCCCCCCACTTTCCTTAACTTGAATCGTTATTTAGCTCAGGGCCATTACCCACACACACACACACACACATACACACAAACACACAGATACCTATAGCTGAGCCTTGTCAATTGCACAAAATATTGTAAAGTCAGCGACGCCTCTTTGCATAATTGCATCAACTTTGTGAACCACGTAAAGGAAGCAAAGTGCATAAAGATACATATGTGTGTGAATATGCATGTGTGTGTGTGTGTGTAATAATGCCAGAGGTACCTACCTGTCATCTGTCGGCTTATACGTTACAATGTACTTCTCAATGGGATGCGCCTTTAGATCAATCTGCGTTTGCCACGAGACACGCACTGCTGTTGGCGTTAGAAACGTTACGGTTATGTTTTCCGGCGTCGCTGGTATGGTGCCTGCATACAGACAGAGAAGGTAAATAAATATGTGTAGATAAATAACAGTCCGACATGACTGCACAGATAAACAACGTATTTTTAGCTTAAAATTAACATATCCAGATTAAGAAGTCAATAAAAAATAGTTGCTATATATAAGCCTGGACTGGCTCACATTGATTAGAATCCGGAATTTACATTTCATATTTACTCTGAATCGATACACTTGAACAAATTATGTGTAAAATTACATAAACAGAAAAATAGTAAAAACTGTATTTAAAGTAAAAAATAATATTCATTTCTGCACGTTTAATAGATAAATATGAAGCTAATGTACATAAATTAACTTTAATAATTATAATTATAATAGTTTGTGTATATATGATTTTGTAATTTTTTTTTTTTTGGTACAAGGATTGTCAGGTATTAAATCAAATTTTAGCCTCTTTGAAGGTGAGCCTATAAATGTTTGTTGATTTTTCCAATTAAATGCACATCATTGAATCATATTTCAACTTGGTGTTCATTGACTTCTTGATTTCTCTCAGTGTACACACTCACCAGCTAGACAGGTATTGACAAACAGAACGACAATAAACACAAACATTGCGCTTCAATTGCTTCAGTAGTTTCAATTTCAGTTGCTGTTGATGATGGCTTTGATAATTCCTCTTCTTCGTGTTGTTGGTGTTAGTTCGTTGTTTGTTGTTGTTCGTTGTTGTTGTTTGTTGTTGCTTCTGTTGTTGTAGTATGTCCTAGAAAAGCCGGATTTCCTATGGCTTCCGCTTCATTTGCTCGCATTCGTCATTGCACCTTCTCTTGTAATTGTGGTAATTTAGTTTTTTTGTTTTTGTTTTAGTATTTCTTTTTGTTTAGTACTTTATGAGTATTTTATTTGTAGTTGTTAGTATTTAGTTTGTTGCCAGTTTGCATATGAATAGAAAGCTAACTAAAAACATAAAAATCAGTCTTGCTTTTTGTTCTCTGCGGTTGCTTCTGCTCCTTCTGCTGCTTCTTATACTTTTGCCGTTGCCTTTGCTCTATTATCCAGGCCAATTAGGCATTGTATATGTAATTGTTGTTGCTGTTGCAATTGTTGTGATGGCTTAGTTTCTCTATTCGCTTTTGTTTTAACTTTAACTTGAACTTTGGTTGGCTTTTTTCTTTGTTTGTTTGAATTTATGCGTTTTTATTTTTTATAGCACATTTTTATGGGCTTCGCCATAGGCGTATGAGTGTGTGTGCGTTGTCTTGAATCATCAGACCGTTTTATTTTAGCTATATTTATCTATATATATATATATATATATATATATATGTATATATATATACATATATATATATCCGTTTCGTTTTCTGCTTTTTCTTCTTATTGTTCTTAATGTTTCGTGCTACAATTGAGTAAAAATTATTCACATTGCGTTTGCTTTTGTTTTTGTTTTGTTTTGCTTCGGCTCAATGCCATCTGTTGTTGTTGTTTTTGTTTCTTTTTTTCTATATATAAAATCAATAAAAAGCGACAAACGACAAACGCCAAACGCCAATCGTTCAGTTGACAGTCGTTGATTTTTGACTGGAAACAAAAAGTTGGGTTTTGTTTTCTATTCGAGTGTTTACTTATTCCTTTGTTTTGCTTCCTTTTTTTTTAGTTTTTCCGCTTTTCCGCTTTTCAATTTTCGTGCTTTTCAAACGGCCAATTTATGTGCTGTTGAAATTAATTCAATGAGACGGCGACGGCGCTGCATGGGGGCCGCACAGCTTTTCCACCTGTCGTCGCCGTCTTTTGATTTATTGTTGTTGTTGTTGTTGCTTTTGCTGTTGTCTGCTTAATTTTATGCATTGCGCATTTGGTTAACAGTTTTTGTTGTTGTTGCTGTTGGCTTAATTGCTATAGAAGCATTAAGGCAGCTAATTTTTGCGCCTCTTGTTGCGCTTATTTCTTTGCCTTTCTTTGTTTGTTCTCTGTTTGTTTTTCGTGGCACGTTTTCGCCTTAATTACTATTGTTCTTGGTTGCTGTTGCTGTTGTTATTGTTATTGCTGTGTTTGTTGTTGTTGCTGCAATAAATCAAAGTTTTTGTGGAATATTAATGAGCATCTTGGCAAATGGTTTAGTCAAATTGGTTGTAAGAAGCTTAGGAAAACAAGTCAGCCGAACAATTACTTGAGCACAGTGAGCACTCTAGCAATAAACAGCAATTAGCTGGCCAATATTACTTATAAAGTTCTTAACTTTTATCAAGATTTAACGCTGAATAAACACACAAATTTTCATTCATTCATTAATAATCTTCATTTCAACACACGTCTAAAGCTGTTCTTTTTAGCGCAGTTTGACTGTATATAAGTATATATGTATATATTAATTAATTAATTATATATTTATGTATATATTTTAAGTGTCCATTCATATATAGACACATATATCTAAGAAGCCGGACTTTCGTTTTCATTACTGAAATTGAAACCAAACAAAGCTCTGCATACTTTCAGGCCCAAACACATTGCGCATACGCCACATATAACACGCAGTTGTATACACACATCTACAATCACGCACACACACACCTGTCTAATGTGCTTTTCTAATACATAATTCCATTTGATATTCACGTTCACGTTTCACGTTCAATTAGAAAGACTTGCATTAGCACGCAATCGCATTCGATCGAGCATGAATTTTTTGCTGTTCTATATAGATATATATATGTATATATATATATATATATGTATATAGTATACATATAGCACTAGAGTGATATATAGCGTTGGTATTCACAGAGTTTTATGGTCTGTCTATAATTTGGCATTCTTGGGCGTACACATTTCATGCTGTTTTAATGCTTAAATAGTTTATTCTAGATTTTTCTTTAGAACTACTGAGGCCATTAAAACTTTTAAGTTAATATCTTATACAGAACGAAATGTATAAACAACAAACTTAAACAAAATAAATATAAAAGAAATCAATTTGTCTGCCATCAAAGTCTAGCTAGTTTCTGAATAGAGTAAACTTCATTTAGAATTCTCAAACAATTAAAACAAACTTAGTGCAGGCAATAAATGAGCAGAAATAAGCAACTGAAAAGCAACAAGAAATCAATTCGTCTGCAATGAAAGCACAGTTTGATTTCTATTAGAGTAGACTTCATTTGAAATTCTCAAGCACTTAAACCAAACTAAACAACTTATTGCAGTTCTGGAAAAGTCGTCAAATGAATAGAAAAGAAATTAATTTGTCTGCAATAAAAATACATATGGATTCTCACTTCAGCACGCTTCATTGCGAATCCTACTCAACGAGTTGTAGCGCTCAGACAAAATTAATTTTGTTGGCAATTGTCTGCCAAGGCATTAAATGATAACAAATCAACACAGAGTTAGAGCTAAGCGCCAGTTAATTTATTTGCAGCTTAGCTCAACTTACAAAAAGTTTCCAAAGTTCGAAAAAAGTAAACCCAAGTGAATACCTAACAGAATAATTCATGAATGGGTTTCAGTTTGGGATAAGTGGAGGGTGCAGGGTAGTGAGGGAGATGGTGGGGCGGCTGTTGAGTGGCAACGGGCCGCATTGAATATTGATACATTTAAGTTGTTTAAGTAGCTTAAATGCGGTATATAACATAGCCCATTGATTGAATGTGCAGCCATGATGTCCAGGGATTTACGGCTGCACGTATGTTACGATGGCTACCTGCCGCTCCACCTGTGTGTCCGTCCATGTGACATACGCGGCATCATTAAACTGTCACACGGCATTTACTGACTGCGGAACGTGCCTCGAACCAAAGGGCAAACTTAATTGATTGTAAATGAGTTTACTTTGGTCAATTTCAGCATTGCCAAACTAAATGATGTTTCGTGAATGAGTTACTATAATATATATATGTGTATTTATATATATATATATACATATGTATCTAATGTAATGTATGTATATATATTGTAATGTATGTGATGTCATTATGCATGAAATTATGTAAACAAGTTGAAGGAATTTTTTATTAAATTTGAATCGCACGCGCGCCTTGGCACGCTGAAGGAAATGATTGCAGAACATTTTGTAATTTAAGCGAGCGTACTCGTAATTTAAATGTTAATTTTCCAAGAAATTTTCATTTGACACTCTTAAAAACGAAAGGAAGTGAGCGAGAGTCGGCACAACTAACAGTTGCCTGTACGAATAACTTGTGCTCTTTCTCTGTCTCTCTCTCTCTCTCGTTTTATCTTTGGCTAAACAATGGAAAATTTTGATACTTTTGTGTTTATAATTCAAATCAACTTTTAATGCATATACATTATGTACATACATATAGCCTATATATACATAATAAGAAAATTCTAGGGTATTTAATTATCATATTTTCATACATCAAATACAAATATTTTGCTATGCAAAAACTTCGGCTCACGGCGACGCAAGCACTCTCAAGTGCATTCTTCTGTCTTTTCAATACAATTGACAACTTGATAATACCCTTTACTTTCAAATATATTCAAATGGGTACGTAGTATACATGTACATATAGAAAAGCATGTTGCTGACGTGCTGTGAAAATAATTTCAGCTCTGTGACGCTGGTGACGCACTGCGAGAATATTTTCAACTAAAGCACTGAGGAAGTCTAAGTGTGTGTGTGAGTGTATTGTAGTTTGTAGTGTGTGTACGTGAGTGTTTGAGTGTGTGTGCTGCCACATGCACTCCGCTTACAATGAGAATGAGTGAAAACAAGTAGGTGAAAACAGTTATCGTAAAATTAAAATGGCGGCTAGTACGCGCTGTCGCCGCTGACGTCGTCGTCGTCGTCGTCGCAGCAACTGTTAATTATGGCGACAATACATGCACGCATACGAGCGCACGCTTCATACACACATACATACGTATCCATAAGGTAGCCCTTTCGCTTGCATGTCTACAGCTATTGTAAACGTTTCAGTGTGTGTGTATTTGTAATTTTTTGTTTTTTATTGCACACGTTGCGACTCCGGCATATTGAGGACTTTTGGCATTTTACTGATCAACATTGTGTTGTTTGTATGTAATTTTTTTTTTGTAGTTTTGTGTGCGTTTCTGTTTTTGTTATCGTTGGGCTGGTGTTTGCGGTAGCCACTGAACAGACAATAAATCAATCAGCTGTGTTAACATCAAATTGCGTACCCCAGACAATTGCCGTTGTCTCTGTGTGCGTGTGCGTGTGCATGTGTGCGTGCTCTTAACAAAAAGGTCAGCTTAGTCGCTGACTAACCCCAAAAGGCTTGTATGTCCAGCGCTTAACTTAATTCAGCCATAACTTCAACTACAGCCATTCCCTGTAAGTGTATGTGTGTGTGTGCGTGTGCTCACTCGCTCACTGAGAGAAACAGCTCTATTTGCGCAACTCAATTAATGAGTGAGTTATTAAAGCGAACGACAGCTTAAGCTGCTTGCGCAAATTTAAGAGCGCCCTTAACTGTAGTTTACCGTTTGAGTGGTAAACGTAGGTTGCACGCTTTGTTGCACTCATTGCATTTGCATAATTAAGTGAGAGTAAAATTTAATTTGTCAATGTTGTACGCACTTGTCCTTTCCATTTTGATGTATGTGGCTTATCTTTTGTCATTTGGCCAGTTTCTCTTTTTCGCTCAGTGTATTGTTGTAAAACTGTGTAGAGAGCACACATAAAATGCTATTATTTGCTAGGCTGCTCGTAAAAACAAAAAAGCACTTGCTTCGAATTCAGCGCCCAAAAGCGCGCTCTAGCATATGCATGTGTGTATGTGGGAGTATATGTATGTGTGCGTGCCTTGGCCATGCACTTTAAGCTGAGCTGCTGCTGCTGAAAATTCGTTAGTTCTCCCACCCTCAACAAATCCCTAACGGCAGCTTTGCGCCATGTTCTTTTGTTATAGGTCCCCTTCGTTTTCTGGCAGTTGCTGCTAGCTGTACACTTCTCTTTCTCCTCCACTTGTCCTTCTCTTCGGCTTGCTATTCCCTTTGGAATTTCGAAAGTGTGTCGCTTGCCAGTGTATACATACATATGTATGTACATACAGACATATGCACATACATACATGCTCACATTTGTGTTGTCATAGGTTCAACGCAGCGAGTAACTCGAGTATTTTTACATATTTGTAAGTATGTGAGTATGGCTGTCTATGTACATGTGTAGCGTGCTTGAACTGATTTCGCTGCGTGCAATTTACTTCGCCGTTGCTTCAGGCCAAAAATAACATAAATCGTATAAATAAATTGCCACATTTCAACATTTCCACATGTGCAGCAGCAGCAGCAGCAACAGCGGCAACTCACGCAACAATGCGGCGATGGCTGCGGCGGCGATTGCGGTGTCAGTGGCGACAGCGGCGAATTTATTTGTAAATTGAGTGAAAAAAAAAAAAAAATTAAAAAAATATCATTTGCCGCGTTTTGACTATTCGAAACTTAAATTCGAATTTGTACCGTTCTCGACGTCTCATTCTGCGTGGGTGTGTGTGTATGTTTATATACTGGCAGCAACTTTGTTTATAAATACTGGAATCGTGTTATTTTGGCGCGTTACGTGCTATGTGCTAATGGCCAGAGATGAAAAAGATTTATAAGATTTATATAGTATATGTACACACACACACACCCACGCTTTCCCATTAACTTGAAATTCGCATTGAACATGTGCATAAAATGAGTTTTTAATTACGACAGCTGCCGTTCATCTCTGTTGGCTGTTTCACCTTGGCTTTCATGGTTTTGTTCTTATTATTGTTGTTATTGCAGCTGCTTCCTGCATGAAATATAAAATCGACAAAGTCCATTAGCGGCCATTTGTTTCGTTAAATTTTGCTTTGCTTCGTTACAATTATCGCTGTTTTTTTTTTTTGTTTTTTTTTTTTTTTAAGTTTAATGCCAATTATGGGCTTAACATGCAGCTAAACAACAACAACAACAATAGCAGCAGCAGCAGCAACAATGTGGCTCAAGTCTCGCGCAATGTCCGGGCTGTTAATTGAGAGGCGCGAACAGTCAAACACACTCACACCGACACCGAAGGTAGGTAGCTCAAGCACACACACACTAACAGACACTCCAAAATATATACATTCATATATACGGCTGTATGTGTGTGTGCATAGGATAAAAGTGCTTAGCAAAATATATATTTTTGCACACGTATTTGTATTTACATATATTTATATTTGTATTTGTATTTGTTGCTTTTAAGTGTATAATTTACTTGGGCTCTTTTGGCTTTTTTTGCCGCCGGCTCAGCTGCTACCACCTGCTCTCCGCCGATTTGATATTTCGCTGCTGCCGAATTGATAACACAGACAGACTAAAGAACAAACGCTGGCAGAGCACATACAGTCTGGAGCTGCGCTTCGCCTATGTCGCCGCTGTCTCTGTTTCTGTTTTCGTCTCCGTTATTCGTATACCGTTTATCCGCTTTGCTCGTTACCGTTGTGCTGCGGCCGACGCGTAAACTACAACTGAACAGCAGTGCGCCTTCGTTTTGTTGCGTTCCTCTTTACGCATGCAGGCCAAAGAGAGCACGCAGGGCTGCATCGTTCGTGTTACAGCAACTGGACAAAAATAGCTGCCAGGTGACTGGTGTATTCTGTTTGCTTACTCCCAATTTCTCACGGTGTGAGCTTTTGCTCTTACATGCGCGCTCTTTTCGATTAACTGCAAAGCTTTTGCGTTGTGTTAGGTCGCGGCTGTGGCCGAATATAATTGCTCGGTGTGAGGGAGAGCGATGTAGGCTTTATTAACTGACAGCGGGTTGACTCACAGTCTGATTGGGCGACTGATTGACTGAAGAGACGAACTTTGGGTTTTTAAGCGCATTATTTGACCCGCCAATGAGAAGGGTGAACGAGGGTGCGGGGCTGGGCGAGGGCAGGGTGTCTTTTGCAGGCTACTCGAGTGCGTTCTAGGAAATTAAAAGCATACTTAGAGGCGTTTAATTACTTATTCATGACTCTTTGATTACAGCGAGCTTTGCGCGCCAAAAACCAAAAAAAAAGAAGGCCAAATACAAAAATAAACAAACCTGCCGTTGAATTTCCCAGGCCTCCCTCAGCTGGATGGATGCCATGGAATTTGCTGTCAGGGCTACTTTAACAATTTCTTCCTTCCGTTGTTTGATCGAAATTATTTGAGCTTCAAATACACGTACAACAAAAATTGCATTAACATTTGCCACAGCCAATTGAATATATATTTTATACAAAATGGGAGACGAAAACAGAACTTCTGCAGTTAATTCGGTGTCCATCAGGCCCAGACAGATCTACGGCCTGCGCACCGATGTCTTGGGCAACATACAATTCAATTTGACCAAGGAGGTCATGTATCCGGTCGAGGGTGTTCTGGCCTTCCATGACTACGTGACCAACAAGCAGAGGTTCCTGCGCTTTCCCGAGGATACCAAGGCGGAAATCATTGTCTTAAGCTCGCATCGCAAACTGATGGCTGTCCTCGAGCTGCATGCAAAGAAGTGAGTGAGAGTGCTGCATGGTTAGCTAATCTGATGTCATAACCCCACTTCCTCACTCCCCATCTCTTTTAGTGGTCGCTATGTGTCCATCTATGAGCTGTCCACGCTGAAGAAGCGTCGCCATTTGGATTTGCCGGCAAATCATCGCAATGCCTTGATACAGCAAATGATTTTCACCAATGATTCGCGTGCTATTGCAATGATCACCAAGCCGCCGAATGAGATGGTCTTCATGCTTGTCCTCGACAAGACGAGCACCGTCATCGAGGGCAGAGCCACGTTGCCCGGCTCCCATGGTAGCGCCGAGTGCATTGCGGGCAACCCCAATGACTGTGGATTCGTCGCTGTGGCGGGCGATAGGACTCTGCTGCTGCTGAGCAAGTCGGAGCGAGGATTCACCATTAGCAATAACATAAAGATCAATTTTCGAGTGACTTCAATGGCATTTTTAAGCATGGATCTGCTGATGATGGGCACCGATCGCGATATGTTGATATTGGTTGAAAATGGCGAAATCAAGCTGAGCCAGAGGGCGAGTGTGGCGGAGACGGTGGACCTGATGTTGGATCAGGAGATGTTCGATAAGGAGCGCGAGGCCCAGGAGCTACGCTTCTCCACTGTACAGCAAGCGATTCTGCCCGACTTGCGTGTCCTCTGCATGTCGGCTTTTACCCGCGGCTTCGCCTTCATTATTTTCAACAAGGTTTTCGTCTTCGAGCGCGTTTCCAAGTTCAAATTTGAGCGCAAGACGGTGCTGACTGTGCCCATCACCATCTACTCAGAGCCTCAATATCAGATCACTAATATGGCCATCGATCACAAGCAGGAGACGGTCATTGTGACCTGCTCCCACGCCCAGATATATGTGGGCATCCTCATCGTTCCGGAGACTCTGAAGACGAAGCAGCTCAAATTCGAGCCACTCGGCGTGCTCATACATATTGCCGAAGTGGTCGATGTCTCGGTGTGTGCCTGGAAGCCCATCATAATGACGGCCTGTAAGTAGTCCATGAATCTCACAAAAATATTATCATACATCTTTTCCTAGCGAGGGATCAAACGATACGCATTTGGAACTATGAAACTGGTAAGGTGGAGCTGGTACGCAAATTCCAGGTGGATGTGAATATTGTCGAACTAAACTCTACGGGCCTAATGGCAGCCATTGGCTTCTCAGATCAACTGCGTATCACACAGATCTTTATGGATGAGCTGAATGTAAGTTATAATAGATCTTATATATGTCTTAATGTTCCAATTATTAGCGTTACCAATCGCAATTTTTAAAGTGCGCTCTGAGCTGCTCTCGAATAAATTATGAGTTTAATCGGCTCTTCTCTATTTTGAGTGACTCCGCTATAGTCTGCCATTTTGAAGAAATGTCTGTTCGGCAACTCTTCACATACATATGAAGTGAGCATCGTAAGCTCCTCTCCACAGTTGAATAAGCATAAGCTGTTTACCATTTAGAGTAAGGCTCTTTGAGTGCTTCTCTCTTTTGAGTGAACTTCGCTTTGAGTGAAGGTCAGCTATAAAAGTGCAGTTGCTGCAGATCGTCGTTAGTGTCGTGTCAGAGCTCGAGTAGAACAGTCGCGGTGTGTGCCGAATCAGCATAAGCTGTTTGCCATTTAGAGTAAGGCTCTTTGAGTGCTTCTCTCTTTTGAGTGAACTTCGCTTTGAGTGAAGGTCAGCTATAAAAGTGCAGTCGCTGCAAATCGTCGTTAGTGGCGTTTCAGAGCTAGACCAGGACGGTCGCATTGTGTTGCGGTGCTTATTTGGGGAATTTGTAAGTATAAATTAGTTTCCTAAATAGCAATTAATTATTTTTTACTTTTAATTTCATTTTACTGAATTTGTATATAATGAATATTATTTATTTTTAATATGTCGGTAATAATTAAGGTAATTGTCAATAAGTTAAAAATGATATATCTGATTAACAAAAATAATAGTCTCGACTATAATTTACTCTCCCTCTCTCAACTTATCCTTCGCTCTCTCGTTTAGATCGTAAAAACGTACAACTTTCCGCACTGCAACGATGTGAAATACTCGAACTTTGGGCACCTGATGGCTGCTGCTTATGATAATAATATCAGTGTGACATCGGTATACAGCCTCGATGTGGTCATCCACTTGAAGGGACACAATGGCAATGTCTTATCTGTGGCCTGGACGAAGACTGATAAGTACTTGATTTCTGGTGGAGCCGAGGGCGCCATTTACCAGTGGGACATTGAGACGGGCGCCCGACTGCAGGAGATCGTGCAGAAGGGCACGGAGTACGTGACGATCTGCGTTAGCTTCAACGACCCAATGGTCATCTTTGCGGGCACAAATCATGGCACCATACGCGAGTTCCAGGACGCGACTCTGCAGCGTGAAATAACTGTGCCATCCCGCAATAAGGGATCCGTTTCCGATATGTGCCTGGCCCGCTCGGATCTAATTATGTTCATAGCGGATCATGAGGGCGGCTTGTTCAATATGCAGCTGCCCTTCCTCGAGGCGGGTGGTGGCACCTTCACCAACTTCCGCTTTTTCGATGGCCCCATTAATAAGTTGAGATTCACCTATGACGGATCGATGCTGGTGGCCATATCGAAGCGTGGTACCGTGTCCATTTGGAGCTTGGAGAACATTGAGGACAGGGTGGCTCCCATCGATCAGGATTTGCTAAAAAGCCAGGAGGTGTTGATACCGCGCACCCAGCTCAGCGATAAAGTGGAGCAGATCACGAATCTGGAGCTGCGTCTCAAGCAGCAGGCGGAGGAGTTCCAATATCAGCTGAGTCAGAACGAGATCTTTGATGGACAGCAGCTGCAGGAGGTGCATCGCAGCTATTGCAGCGCTCTTGAGGAGCTGAAGGAGCTGAACAATGAGATTGTATCGAAGCATACGGAGGAAATGAATCTGATAACATTCCAGATCAACGATATGAAGCAGGATCATCGCTCCCAGATGGACGTATTGGCCAGCCAGTATTCGGAACGGATGCTCATCGAATACCAGAAGTTCACCAATCTGCGAGAGAATATGCTGGAGCTGCGTGAGAGCTACGAGGATAAACTGAAGAACTCGACGGGCACGCTGCAGGATACGATCGAGGCACTCGAGAACGATTACAAGAAACAACTCGACGAGCGCAAGGACCTCATCCGCGAGCTGATGAAGGAGATGCAGGACAAGAAGGATGAGTTCATCAAGTACTGCCAGGAGGTGGAGGCGGAGAACGACCGCAACATGGTCGCCACCCAAACGGAATACGAGAATAAGCTGACCACGGAGCGGAACGAGACGCAGATGTGGCGCGGCAAGGCGGGTGTGCTCCAAAAGAAATACGAAGCGCAGTGCCATGAGATTGAGACGCTGCTGGAGGAGGTGGAGACGTTGAAGGAGGAGCACATCAAGTCACAAGTGAAGATGCAGAAGCAACTGCGCAATATCGAAGATCTGCAAAAGGATATATCAGATCGTGATTATGCAATTGGCGCCAAGGAGAAGCGCATCCAGGAGCTGCTGCACAAGAACCAAGAGCTGGACAAATACAAGCAGGTGCTCAATCACAAGATCGCCGAGCTCAAGGCACAGATCGAGCCGCGTGAATTCCAGATCAACGACAAGCGCAAGCACATTATCGAAATGGAACACGAACTGGAGGGCCTTAACCAGAACAACATTCAGCTGGAGCTGCAGCTCAAGGAAATGCGCGACAAGTATCTGAGCAATGCGGCCGAGCTGCGCACGGAGCGACATCGTGCCAAGTCGGCCAGGGAATGCCTCAATTCCATCTGTACGGACATCTTCTATGTGGCCGGCGAGGTGAGCACGGCGGAGGGATTGAAGAAGGCCGTCAAGGAGCTGTTCCACAAGCATGCCAGCGATGATGAACTGAAGCGTTTCGTTACGCTCGATGCCGAGGTTAAAGACGAGTTCCTCCGACAGCGCAAGCAAATCGAATCCGTTCTGGCTCGCTACAAATCTGTCGCCGAGGACAAGAGCGTGCAGAAAAAATACGACAAACTGTTCAACGAGAACTGTTTGCTGCTCGAGGAAATTGAGAGTCTGCGCCTTGAGAACAAGAGTTTGCGTTCAAGGCTTCGGGAAGATGTGCGCCGCACCACAAAGCTCAACGCTGGAGCGATAGAGGGTGCACTGTAAATGATCTTATTTACATGTATATATATATACACATATGCATAAATGTATGTGAGTAAGTATATACATATTTACATACATATATACGTCCATAAGTTATATGTATATGCTCTATAAATAGAGCTTAACCTGAGATGAATAAAGAACATGGCACTCAGGCCTCCTTCATTAAATCTTTATCGATTTTTGTAACTGCGACTGCTCCTCCTTGTTCACCTTCAGCTAATCCACTTTCCTTCAATTCACAAGCTGCTTCACATCTCTCTGCCCTCTCTTCTCCTATTGTCATGAGCATGAATATATAGACTAGTCTGTTATTGTTTACAAATAGCTTGGAATATTCTTATATCAAAATATATATCTTTCACATAGGACTCGCGACATACACAGATTATATGTACAAATACATATACAAAAAAAGTTTATGCTTAGTTGAATAAAGTAAATGGCATTTAACTTTTAGGCCTCCACTAGTATCTTCTTTGCTTTTGTTTTGCTCGCTTTGGTTGCAGCTCTCTCTGGCTCTTGCTCCTGGCCATCTTCCACTTCCTCCACCTCCTCTTCGGCTGCCTTAGCTGGCAGCTCTTCACTGGGCACTTCGGGCAATTGAACGTTTTGCTCCTCAGCCTCCAGGGCATCGAGCTCGGCGAGCACATCTTCCTCATCTTGTGTGGTCAGCACATCCGTTAAGATAGCATCTATTTCCTGTTGCTTTTCGATGCCTTCTCGCGTTTCGTCCATTATACGTTCCACCTCGTCTATACTCAGCATATCGTGCACCTTTTTCAGAGCAGCATTTCCCTGCTTCAAGCCATCCAACACCTTCATTTCCACCTGTGCGAATTCCAGATCGGAGGCTAACTTCTCCAAGTTTTCGAGCTGTTTGTCTGCATTTGTGAGCAAACTTTCCTGGTATTTCTTTTTTCGCAGCAGCAGCTTTGCGCGACTATTACATATGATACAATGATTGTTGATTAAAAAAATAATGCTTGTGTGTACATTTTACGCTACTTACTCTTTTCTGCCCTGCTGCAGGCACTTCTTGGCGAGCAATCTATCATTTTCCAGCTGTAGCTCGATGCGTTTTTGGTACTGCTTCAGACGATCCCGTTGCTGCTTCAATTGCTACAGTTCATCGAGGTATTAATACATGTTACGATTAACAGACATCTGTAAGAAATGTAGTATTTACCAGGACGGCCTTGTCATGCTCTGTAATTCGACTTGGAGCTGTCTTTTTACTAGATTTCCCAAACAATGCACCCATGACTAACTTATAATAACCAACCACTAACTATCGATATCCATTTATTTACATAGTCGATATATTTATTTACTTTACCTATTTGCAGTAAGTACAGTATTTTAAATATCGATAGTACCTATTCGAGTTGCTAAATACTATATGTTTCAAAAATACCATATTTATATCGATACACAATTACACAATTTAAAATAGCAATATCAGAGGTATATATAGTTCTGGTTAATATCCGTTACAATTTAGCCCTTAATTCTGCATAGCATTTCGATCTATATCTTTTGTACATGCTGCGCCAAAAGTCGATACGCTCCGCATCTGGATTTCGTTGCATTTTGATTTCCCGATCTATTTGCATATAGTCCAATTGGAAGGGTTCCAGCTCTCCATTGGCGCTCCTCTTTTGCCTTTGCACTGGTGTCCAGCTGTCTGAGGGCTTACCATGCTTGGCAAAGTTTGCCCACATGTGACACAAACGTTGCGACATTTCCGCATCCGCCGGCTCCAGCTTAGTATCGTCCTCCGCCATTTGAAATAGATAAAACAGTTCATCGCCGTGCGAAGCTCCACGCAAATCATTTGCTTGAAAGAGGTTTTTGTACAGATTCCGTCCGCCCACATAGTCGAAGCGATAGAAGTAGAGCGGGGAACTCCTCTGGCAGTTGGCATGAATCTCAGCTGCATGCTGAGCATCGATGTTGAAGTAGAAATCCGTGAAGATATCGACCAAGTTCTCGACCGTCACATCCTGTCCGTTGAAGTAGAATTGACGCATATCTTCGGCTGCCTGCAGTGCCTCTGGTGCCTCTGCTTTTACAACTAAATTGCGAGGTACCATGCGCGCCAAATCCTCGTTGTAAAGTTCCAGCTTACGTTTGGCAGGCACAATCATTGCTATGCCCTCGCCCGAATTATAGCCCATTAGAAGAGGCATGCCACCCAAGCGCTCCTTTTCATGCATTAGGTCCAGAATTGGCGCAGTTATGAAGCTATCCGGACTGCTTGGATCTTCGATAACAGGCTTAAAAGCCAAAGGCAACTGCCGACGACGTTCATCTGGAGTCAGCACATCCAGAGTTTTCGCCAGCATAGCCAACGGCGTCGCCGCCTCGGATTGCAGAAATTCCAGCAATTTGCTATCGTTCTCTATATTCTTGCCCTGCAACAGTTCACCAAGGCGACGCGCCTTGAATGAAGCATTTTCCTGGAACACCCAATCCATGTTAGCTGTGCCACTCTGCATGATTGCCTTGTGGAACAGTTTGTTTGCATGCGCTGCATACGTGTGCAGATGCACCGAGGCACCACCCGCACTCTCTCCAAAGAGGGTAACATTCTGTGGATCACCATTGAAGTTAGCAATGTTATCGTGCACCCACTGCAGAGCCAAGCGTTGATCCTTCAGACCCGCATTGCCATAGATGCCTGCTTTTGGTAGGCTGAGAAATCCCAAGGCTCCAAGACGATAATTGAAGGTAACCACAATTACCTCTTCTTGCATGAGCTGCGCAGGAAAGTGACTGTAAGTTGGAATAATAAAGCTAAGGTTAGCTACTTTAAATCTTTAAATTAAATGTTGGAGTTCACTCACTAATCCCTATTGCCATTGCCAAACCAGAAGCCTCCACCATGAATCCAGACCATGACGGGCAGCGGCTTTTGTGACTTGCTCTTGGGCACATAGACATTGAGGAACAGACAGTTCTCGGAACCAACTACCTCGAGGGTAAATGGATCCCGCTGATGCGAGACATTGCCTTCTTTGCTGCAGTCCAGCTCTGGCTGTGGGAAACGCTCCAGTGGCAACGGACTCTAAGTGGGTCAGGGTGTTACTCAATGCCAACAAGTTCCTCAACTGGCGCACTCACCCGAAAACGCAACTCACCCACAGGTGGTTGGGCGTAGGGCACACCGAGAAAGCTCTCATATTGCAAACCACTGGGCAGCTGGTGTCGTTGTCCAACTAGGACGCCCTGCTTTACAGACACTTTCACCTGGTCATGGCGCACATACATAAATCGATTTGAATTACTTTTGTCAAAGAGTTTTCCATTGCTCTTCCGCTTACCTGCATACTATTGCTGTATAATCTTAAGTGCCTGGCTGTGGAATGTCCACGTCGGACTGTTATAAGTCCCCACATCACAATTAGTGCAAATCACTTAACAGAAAAATGTTTAATCGCTATATTACCGGTCCAAAATACAAATGTTGTGTCGCAATGGACTTTAGCCAGTCAAACATAATCAGCTGTTGATGCTTTAACCCGTCAATGACCGCAAGGGGCTGATTTTGCCCACTCGAACATAAAAATTTAGAAAAGATAAGCTAGACAAGAAAAATATTTATCAAATTGTTATTGTTAAATTGAATTTATATTTTAATGAACCCCATCGATCTATGCTAATTCAGCATTTTATTTTAATATTAATATTTAATGGAAATGTCAGCAAAAGTTGTTTTGATATATATTTCAAATTAGAGAATCATAAGAAAACTAAGATTTATAATGCATTATATGTAGGTTCTATATTAGAAAATCATATATAAGATGCAAGAAGGTTCTGTTAAATAAAAAATATCTAGAGTATAGACCTCTATAAAGTAATTAATGGTCGCATTAACAAATGTTAGCATGGGAGTAAAAATTGGGATACATATATCCTATAGCTATCCGATATCCTATATCGTTTCCATCAAGCGATTGAGACTGTAGTACTTGATTGTGGTTATTGCATGAAGTAATATATAAAAGACTGTACTATATTATAAAAAGTCTAAGAGGCATATATCTTAGTTAACTATATTAAATCATTTCAACCCAATGAAAACCATTAAAACGCAATCTTTTATACACATTTATAATTACATTTAAAATGTTTCTAAGTTTTATTTGACTAGTTCCATTGCATAAACATTAATACAAGTTTTCAAGTTTCAATTATTTTTGTTTTGTTTTTGTGTTTATGTTCATATAATTTTGTTTGTTTTTGTCATGAAAGAACTCTAGCTTTAACTGTGGATACGGCCCTTATAATAGCAAACAACAACAACAAAAACTGTCGAGCTGACTGTTGGGAAAATGCCGTGAAAATTGGTGTTTTAGTCAGTTAGAATCGAAGCGCGAAGCTTCGAGACAACTTAATAAAGGGGTTTGAGCTTTTCACGGTAAACCCCAACAAAAGATTATCAACTCACAGTTGTTGTTGTTGCTGTCTGTTGGTTGTTCGTCTGTGTTTTTAGGGTAGGGTAAGTAATAAGTTGAATTAAATGTAGTTTGTAGTAGTTGTTGTTTTAAGCATAGGGTTTGTTTTGTTTCTGTTTTGTTTGTTGCTCACACCGAAAAAAAATGGAAAAAACATTTACACTTATGTACATACATTATACATGCACACCACATACATTCAAAAAACACTTAATAAACATTTATAATAATCATCATCATAATAATCATAATAATAATAATTCGTAATCATAATAATGTGTAGTAATAGATAATAAGTTCACATAGCACACGCATCGTGTGTCTGCTATATATAACTATATTCCGATTTGCATTATCTTGTTTTATGTATATAAGTATATAATGTTCGAGACTCTTTTAGCCATGGTTATTCGCATTTGTTGTTGTTGGGTTTCTTCTTTTGTGTTTTTTTTTTTTCTAATTTTTTTTTACATTTTTTTTTTGTTTGCTTTCTTTTTTAAATAAGGTTCACAAAAAGTTTTCTTTTACAAATAGTAAATTGGTGTTTTGTTCTTCTTCAACTTCATCATCATCATCATCATCTACAACTATATCTTAATCATCATCGTCATCGTCGTCGTCATCATCATGTTGTTAAACATTGTCATCAATTATGTGTATTCAATTTGTAACTAATCTAAAAACGTCGCAGCGCCAAAGTGCGCTTCAAATAGAGACAAATGGCTCGATGTATTAGCTCGTACTGCTCAGAGTTTTGAACCATGCCGCCGCGTTGCAGACGTAAATTGCAAACAATGCCCAAGATATCCACAAAGATGTCCGGCATCTTGGGCAGCTGATCGAAGCTAACGGCATCCGGCTGCTCAACAATGTGCTGTATATGCAATAGAGTATTGCAGCTAAAGCTAGATTCGGTATCCTCGTCGCTGCCATATTGTGTGCACTGCATATCCTTGATGGTCAGCGTTTTGGTCAGCATCCCAGTCAGGGAGTAGGCCAACGATTGTCGCAGCTGACGCACTGCATTCAGTATGGCCGTGAAGCAACCGGTGCGTCCAATGCCCGCCGAGCAGTGTATCACGGGCAACGGCTGCACCGCATTAAAGATGTCCTGCTTGTAGATCTCCAAACGTTGAGCGCTCAAATGTGCATTCCGTGTGCTCCGCTTGTCATCGTAATTGTCGAATTCCGACTCGCACTTGCCAAGATTCAGCACATGCAAACAGGTGTCCAACAAGGTGTTGATATCCCGCGGCGAATGATGATCGGGCCAATCGGGATACCAATAGTGGTAGCAGCAAATCTTTTGCAAGTGATAGTCCAGCAGGCCCACACTGTCCGGCACATTGATGCAGTAGAGCAGGATGAGCTTGCGCACAGAATAGCCATTGCGTCGCACAATGCCCACGTTTTTGGCCAAAAAGAAACTGCCAGTGGCGGGCAGTGAGCGACGCAGCGACTCGCTCAGCGTCACCTTCTGCGAATCGATGGCTATGTGCCAGCGATTGTTGAGCTGCTCCCGTTCCGGTTGCAGTTCACTGCCGAGATTAGTTCCAGACTCGTCGCTCTCCTGCATCGACATCAGATGCGGCTCAAAATAGGCGCGTGCCTGCGCGCTCAGCTCAAAGACCTCGCCCTTGGCGGCCACCGCAAAGATCTCGTTCAGCTCGATGGGAAAATAGACGGCACACTTCTGCCGATTGCACTCCGTGAAATTGGTCAGCATTACGATCTTTTGATAATACTGCTGCAAGATGTGAGTTCGATCTACGTGCGGACTGCTGCCTCCATCCATGCAGCGTCGTATATAACGCTGTGTATTCTGATAGATCATCAGCCAAAACTCGAAAATGGTGTTCGGCAGAGGTCCCTGCGTGGCCACGTAGCACTTGGACACATAGTCCGGGCCCTGAAAACGAATTCAAGTTTATTAGATGGATATGCGAGTTCTTATCTAGACTCATACCTTGATGTAATTGGCATTGATGTAGGGCAACTCCTCGTTGGCCAGCAGCGTCGATTTGCTCATCAGCTCCTCGCTTGCAGTTTGGGGCTGCAGCAGGGAGCAGCTCTGCAAATTCAGTAGCTCCGTCGCCTCACTCTCGAGTATAACGCGCGAATGTTCGTTGGGCAGAATCGTTTTGTATCGATTCTTTGTCTGCGAACCTAATACCATGGGTTTTTCCTGGTGATTCAACGGCAAGTCCCAAAATTCCTTATGCAAATCACGAAATATTCGCTTCTGTTCATCATCGTCCAGATGTGGCAAAGGTGTTACGATTCGCTTGACCACCGTCTGGTACAAATTCAGCAGTTCGCTGTCTTCAGATGTGGGCGGCACTTGATTTGTGGGCGTGCCACCTTCACGTCCCAACACCAACACCGGCGGCTGCTCCAAGTTCGCTTTGTAGCTGTGATCGAACACGTGATTCAGCTTGATCAAATCATACTGATTCAGCGGGTTCGAGGCACTCTGCAGCATCTGTATGCTGGCCAAATAGATTTTGAACTCCTCGCTCGTCGTCTGCGGTGAGAGGGGACGTGTCATGATATTCCGGATGCCGCCTACGCCGCTACCACTAGCTGCACAGGTGCAGAGCACAACGCCCGTCTCGTCAGTTCCTATGGGCGATTTGCTCTTCGACTGCTCGCTGGGCTGCAGATCGGAGGCCGAGCCAAAGCAGAGCGGCTGCTTGAAGTCCAAATACTGCGAGCTATTGCCGCCACGATTGCTATTCAAGTTCTCGGTGCTGAAGAACTTGCGCTGATGCGTCGCCTGAGCGGCATTCGCTGCACCGCAGCTGCAGACAGTTAGCTTCGGCTGCGTTGGGTCCAGAGTTCCTCCTCCACCGCCTGCCGTACTCAACTGGCCGCCCATATTGAGCGTTAGGCTTTGATTGCTGCCTCGTCGCTCGAGCAGGCCGCGCTTGGGCGTCGTCTGGCTGGCCATGGAGTTGAGCTCCCCGCACGAATTGGTCGTGTGACTCTGCAAGGTGATGCTGTGATTGGATCCACGTCGCCGGAACAGACCCTGACGCACACCCTGGCCGCTGCCCGCAGCGACAGTTAATTGATTAAGCGGCTGTGGCTGCTGTTGATTGTGCGGTTGTTGCTGCTCCAGATTGCAGCTGGACTTCGAGTTGCTGACAGAGCCCAAGCTATAATTCGAGACACTCAAGCCGCTGTTCATTAGATTGCCACAAGAGCTGTGCAGATTCAAGGTGAGACTGTGATTCGAGCCGCGACGCTGCAGAAGGTTCATCGAGCCATGACCGACGCTCTTGCCGGGCAAATCCATGGACTTTTGCTTAAAGGGCGACTCCACAGCCGCTGTGCACGGCGTAAACTCCACCAAGGTCAAGCACTCGGGCAACGTTTTCAAATTGGTGCTCGATGAGTGCAGCATGGGGTTTAATTTGTGTGCGCTTCGTGGTGCCAGAGTGGCTCCCAGAGTGAATTTCCCACTGTTGCTGCTGCTGTCGACACTCGAGGCCGACTTTTGTTCATCGGCATCCAGTGAGGTCTGATATGGATTCTGTTTGCGATGATACATTTGCCAATCGCTGCTATTCAAGCCAGGCGATTTGCGACGAGTGGTGCGTCGACTGTGCAACGACTGTTGGGTATCCAGACGTGAGAGCGAGGTGGAGTGCAAACTGGAGGCCGTTGGCTGCATTAACATATTGCTTTGATTCATTGCTTGACCAGGGCTATGGCCGTATCCATATCCATATCCATATCCACCGCTGCTGCCCGGCATGGGATGAGATTCATTGATCGGATGCACCACAATCGACAGCTCCGTCTCGTTGGCAGCTGAGTCCAGAGAGCGTGCCTTCTCCTTGGTGCTCTTGATCGTAGGCGTCTTTGGCTTGGAGGGCGATAACGGCTTGGCCAGCTGCACATCTGTGATGCGTATGGTGAGATTGTTCTTATTCTTGCGATTGCGTCGACCCGTTTCGGCTGTGACAGCTTGCTTTGCTTGCTGTTGCTGCTGTTGCTGATTGTCAGGGTCTTCGGCTGCCAGGACAGCAATCGGTGGCGACTGCTGCACCACCATATCCTGCACCACATGATCGATTTCGGGAAAGCGAAAGAAGTTGCCATTTTTATAGCCAGCCGAATTAATGATGTTGAGCGGCGATCCGCTCAACGAGTGATTTAAATTCAAATTATTTATGGAGGCGAGCAGCTTAGGTGAGTAGCTGTGCCGGCTCGAATCGTTAAGGAGATTTGGCGTTGTTGTTGCCGTTGACGTTGTTGTTGTTGTCGTCGTTGAGCTTTCATCTCTAAAAAGGATTGTAGGTGAGTTGTGTTCGCTTTTCGATAAATACAAACTATCGTGATCGTTATCGGTGCCGCATTTTTTTGGTATCGTATTCTCCTTGTTGGCAAATATTCGACCTACGTCCTGCGGCGAACATGAACGTCGATCGTATAGAGAAAATCGCTTAAATTTACGATTTAGCGTCGTCGGCGATTGCGGCAATTGCGTTGAGTGTTGCTGTTGTGGCTGCTGCTGCTGCTTAGGGTTACAAATTGTAAACTGTTTTGGTGTATAGAGTGGCTCCTCATCACATGCATCAGATGTCGCTGCTGCAGATGGAGTTGTGGGCGATGGGAACTCAAAGGAGGTCTGTAGATATTCGAGGGGCGTAAAATATGGTGTGGGCGTGCTCTTATTGCTTTCCACATCGACATCGGTTTCAGCAGCATTGGTATAGGAGCACTCAATTGATGCAATAACTGCATGTTCTTTGTTGTTGTTTTTTAACTTGTCCATTATATACACACACAAAACACACAGAAAACGCGCTGCGCTCCGCTCCTCACTCCTCACTCCACATACACACCGCTCCGCTCTGCGCTGACACGCTCGCTCGCTCGCTTCGTTCACACGCCTTCAGTTTGTGCTGGGGCTGCTGTTTGGCTAGACAGGCGCTGCCATGCAGTTGGTATAATGCCGTCAAACGGTTAACATTATTGGCATGCACATTAGCCACTAGCTGATTGACAAACTATATAGGCATTGCAATAAAATTGCGCTTTTCACAACACAACATTTTTACACACGCAAAATAAGGAAAATAATCAACCTAAATACAATGTGACCAGGCCATCTTACACATAAATTAATAGATATTCATTGCATATAGAGATATACCAACAATATATCGATATATTATTTTATATGGTATTTTTTGCTGTGATGTTTGCAAATAAAACGAAAAATACTCTTTTATCGGCCATTGCATAGGCAGGCCAAGTTTATTGTTTGGCCGTTGCGTTTCAATTTAGTTTACTAGCATATCAGTTGATCAGAGTTCAGCCATAAGCGTAGCATGGTGCGATTTTGTGCCAAAAGTGAAGCTTCCTCGAGATATTTAAAATGCTTGTCCTCAAATTGTGGTACCTTCATTGGTTCTGGCGATTGTAAGCAAATGACGCAAATGCTTTGATTTTTGACTATCCGCTGCAATCGCTCGTGATGAAAGCTTAAATACCTGTTCGAATCCACAATTGTCGATGATTTCACATTGTTATTATTTATGGTGTTGTGATGGTGGTGGTGCTGCTGCTGCTGATTGATTGGTGTGCCCTGGCTGTCATTCGATGCTGTTAATGAACTGCCTTGAATTGAATTCAAATTCCTAGCTGTTTGCATCACGTTTTCCGCAATGGCAGCGGTGTCAGCCGTATTGCATGCCAGTCTTTTGAATTTCAATTCAAGCTCTTTAATCTCAGCATCTTCCGATTCAGCTTTCGGCTTGGTTGGCAGCTCACTTGTTTTCAATGTGAGGATTCTTGATGTTGTTGTTGCTGTTGCTGCTGCTGCCGATGGTTTCTTCGTTTTGGTTGTCTTCAATCGTGCAGTTGCTTTCATAGCCTCAACTTCAGCACGAAACACTTTTGGATCGACTCGGACAATGTGCGGCTTATGTGGTTGCTCATCAAATATTCGAAACTTTGTGTCAGCGGTTATCTTATAATTATGATGATGATTGTTGTTGTGGTTGTTAGCCTTTTGACCCTTGCTGCCAGGCTTATTATTAAATTTTTTGAGACGCGGCGATATCATTACTTTCACACCCAATCCAGTTTGTACGGCTGCCGCATAGCTCATTCGCATGCCCTGCAATGCGGTCGATGGCAATGATGAGGATGACGTTGCTGCTGGGGATGCTGCTACTGGTGCTGCTGATGTGGTTGCGGTTGTTATTAATGCTGCTCCTGTTGTTGTGGCTGCTGCTGCCGCCGCTGCCGTAGCTGTAGCTGTTGGGTTTGGCCCCTCCAAATTCATATATTCACCGAGCGGCTTGCGACGCACGGGCACAAATTGACATGGCTCCTTGGCCAGATCATCGTCATGATGCCCAACGCTGTTGTCCTGATCATCATTATCATCGTTGTTGTTTTGGTTGCTGCTGCAGCAGCTGCTGTTATTGCCGCTGCTGATATTGCCGCTGCTGTTATTGCCGCTGCTGTTATTGCTATTATGATGATGCTGATAGTGGCTCTTTCTGCGTGCATTGCGGTTCTTGCGTTTCACGAGCGCAGCCGCTGACTTTGATTTGGGTGGCTCCAGTTTCGACTGACGTCTTCCTTTGATCACCACTGGTTGGATGTCTTTGGTGAATGGACGCATTTAAGAATTTTCGTACATATGTATAGGATACGATACATGCATGTATGTATGCAATATATATGCATATACATATACATATGCATATGCCTACGCATACATACATGTACATATAGGTAGGTAGGTAGATATATGTATATGTATGTATGCGCGTCTATTACGTTCGTTTAATTCTTACTAATCGACGTAATCAATAGCTATAATAATCGATTCAATTGTAGAAAGGACTTACCGATATCGGGATGTAGTTTTCGCGGAGTTCTGTGATGTTGTTTTTTTTTATTGCTACTTTCATTTTACAAAATATTTTTATTTTGATCTACTTGCTCTGACAGTAAATTTAGATGCCTTTAGCATTTGTTAGCAATCCAGATAGTTTTTATAATCGCATCAAACATTCAAATATAATACATATATATGTTTAAAATATATATATACACGTACATATATATATTTATAAAATATACATAAATATAAATCTAAAGACGCAAAAATGTTTCCCGCTGGTTTGTTTCTACGCACACAAGCCTCAATTCCAAATTACGCGTAAGTCCCTATCCGCATATCCGGATAATGGTAACTCAATGGTAATCCCTCCCCATAGACGTTACTCAGAGTCGAAGAGCAGTTTACCTTCAAATGTATTTCTGCTGGGCGGCGGTCTCGGTAAGTTGCAAG
Source organism: Drosophila mulleri (assembly GCA_035047565.1). Taxonomy (NCBI): domain Eukaryota; kingdom Metazoa; phylum Arthropoda; class Insecta; order Diptera; family Drosophilidae; genus Drosophila; species Drosophila mulleri. Next base: position 4,058,435 of record JAWNPK010000060.1, read on the forward strand.
GTGGCATCAAGGAAGAAGAGTACTTTAGCTCGATCAATCATGGATTAATGTCCAATATACGCAAACATATTGAGTCCTCGAAGACCGCAGACTATATGCGCAAATACGAGGAGTATCAACGTACATTAGATCATGCTGCTCTCTATAATACAACTTGTATAAACAAATACAAGGATATACATGAAGAGGCATTCTTCATGAATGAGGTAAATATTGAATATGAATATGAACAAACAATTTCAATTTTCTTTCTCTCTCTCTCTCTTTCTCTCCCTCGCCCTCTCGCCATCTCTCTCTAGAGCACCGAATGCTTAAAGGTTTTGCATAATCGTGGAAAGGACGTTCCAATCGATGACGAAGAACCATAGGCAAAGTACTTAGCAAATTCAAATGAATGTTCAAAAATACAAAGGAAAATTAGAAAAAACAAAATAATATCAAAAAACATTCTCGTCATTTTCAACTGATTTGGACGCCATTTCTTGTTGTTTCTCGTTTCGTATGCACATTGTGTTGGAATGCTCTGAACAAGGCAGCAGAGCAGTATTTTCAATTCACAATTCAAATTTTACCCTCGTTTAAATTCGGAAGTCTTACAACAAGTTGGCAGAGCCCGCACAAATAATACCAATCCGAATGGACAATGCACAAGCAGCTGAGATTTTCATAATACCATGAAATAAGGAGCAACGATCACTCATCGTATATTACTAATTAAAACATACATATATATATATAAAAACATATATATATATATATATACTTGAGTAATATACTATATTAGCTGCCGGTATATAAATCAATATGCTTACACTGCGCCGCATCAGTCAACATCTGTATCCAAAACAAATTCAGTAAGTTCCATAAGGGCAGCGAGATTGCATAAGCTCTCTCGCTCTCGCTCTCCCTCTCTTCCATTCACTCTCTATCTACCTGTTTGCGAATATACATACATACATATATACTTCTAATTCTATTTATTTGTTTATTAGATACTTGAGAATGTCGCATGTGGGCGAGCTGGGCAGTGGTGCGGGCAAAGGTGGTGGCGCAGGCGGCTCCATACGCGAAGCTGGTGGATCGTTTGGCAAAATGGAAGCTGCGCGCGAAGAGGAGTTCTTCTATAAGCAGGTCGGTACTTAAAAATAAAATCTATATATATATTCTATATAGAAATGTTTTTGATAGGGAAAGAAGTTGAAATTGCAAGAAATAATAAATGAACAAAGCGATTTTCTTCTCTTGAATATAACTTCACTTATCTAAATTTCTTGTCTATTTCAGCAAAAGGAACAACTTAAGAACCTGAAGACGAAGACCGATACCAAGACGCCCGAAGCAACAAAGAAATGAAATACATACATACACACTTACATACATATATAAATGCTCAATTTTATAGTTTTTAGTTCTGTTTGATAGTTTTTTATGGATCACATTTCGAAATAAATTAAATAATAAATTAAATTGGTTGAATGAAAATTTCAGTGGTGTAATACCTAAAGTGAGTGCATATAGCTATAGATAGAACTTGAAGAGTCTGATGCAATTAGCAATAGTTCAGCTTGTGAATTTACGAAATGCATTATAAACGAGGTTGGTACGAACAATTTATTACAATGAGATAGATGGGAAATATATTAATTTAAAATATTTATGCATATGTATTTCAATTGCATTTTTTGAATTTTTTTTTTTTAAATATGTTTATAAAAAAATTTTTATCTTCTAAAATAATTCAATTATAATTTTATTTCTACTATTCTTTAGCAGCTTTACAAATAGCACAGGACTTTTCGTTTTTCATTCGAAATACATTAAAGACTTCCAATAGTAAATTCGTATAAACTTATTCTAATCCTCATATTGGTATAAAAAGGCTTCTTTTAAAAAAGATTAATAACGATTGCTTATTGCGTCGAAGTTTCGACCTTCTTGGCGTTATCCTCCTTGGAGGAGGGTCCAGTCTGTGTGATTTGCACAAGGCGCTCCGTGGTGGGCGGGGGCAATTTCTTCATGGGCGCCGTAATGGTAAGCAGGCCATCCGAGGACAGGGATGATGTGACTGTGTCTGGATTGACATCAGCTGCAATGGGTAACAGAAAATGGATATAATATACATATATAGTAAAGACAAATTCGTTCCAGTCAAACCCACCTGGCAGCTGATAACGTCTGGAGAACTGTCTGGCTACGAAGCCATGCTCGTCCTGTTTCTCCTCGTGCTTGCCCTCGACTATGACAAATTTATCGGACACTTTCACTGTAATCTCATTCGGGGAGAACTGCTGCACGTCGAGAATCACTTCGAACTTCTCGTTGTCGATGTTCAGAGTGGAGCCCGATTCCTGTCGCTGCAAACTGTTCACAGAGCGTTGCCAGGGACGCAGATAGCCCGAGCGCAGCACAGTGGGGCGCGAGTTCCAAACAGAGGACAAAAGATCATCCCGTTTCAGACCCTGGCCAAAGTGTTGATCCAACAGGCGCGATGTGCGCATTGGAAAGTCAAGCTCATCCCACCAATCACGGAACATTAGAGGAACAACGGACATCTATTTGAAGAAGTAAATAGAGATAACAAGCTAATGGCAGTTATCTATAATTCGAAACGGTTGAATTTTCGTATATTTTCTTTTTATAGTAATTTCTTTTTCTTTTTTTTTTTTGTATAATTTGGCTACCGTTCGTACCTTTGCTAATTAATCCAATTAATCACAGAATGTAGAAATTTTCGTGTTTTCCGTTTCGCGGCTGCAATGATTTTGTGGAACATTTCGAAAAATCTGCTCTGTTTTATAGCATCGCATTGAACTGTTTACATTCGCTTTTCTATGCGCTAAAAATATGAAAATGTATTTGCCTTCTAAATTTAGCCTAGCGTCATCCACATGAATTTATATCTATATATATAGATGTATATATATTTATGACTGTGTGCCATATATATCTCGTGTTTGGCCAAATATATTGCTTGTACAAATACAAACTACAAAATATACCCTGTAAATGATTTAAAAACGAGTGAAGAAATTTAATAATTTTCTGAATAAAATAATGTAAAAAATATATATATAATTATGATATATTTCTGATTGCAAAATATTTGTAAATTATTTCTGAATGAATGAATTTATATTTGACCTCTTAATAATCATTAAATAATTTTATTTTTATTTGTACGAATTTATGTAAATTTCTTCTTATAGGATATGTTTGATGAGCATCTTTGATGTTTTTGTTAGGTTTTTGGTTGTTTGTCTGTTTGATTTGGTTCTCTTTTCTTTTTTGCGGAAAGACGTGTGCATTGACGCCTCTGCATGGAAAATTCTATACGGATCTTAAATGTTCCACAGACCATTGAGAAAATGCTGTTCAAACAAGCCAATTATTTGTATAATCTTTTAATAACATGTATGTATATAGAAGCAAATTCACTAGAAGATTTGCCCAAATGTTTTCGAATGTTTTGCATTTTCATTTTTTATGGAAAATTTAAAGTCTTAGAAGTTGCCAGAATCTGATTATATTTACATTAATTTCTAAACACCTACGTTGAGCTATTTATATGTATATGGCCTTACAATCGCTCGATAGGAAATATTTTCCCAATTCAACCTGTTGAAAATTATTTGATGCCACCCATTAAAATATTTTGGCAAATAAATGAGTTTTTAGATTATTTTAGGCATCTGCTGCTGAGTCACTATGCGTCTGTCAGACAAGCGCTGTGACGTCTCCAAGATGTCGTTGATTTCTTATTTTAGGCGTAAACATCAAATTAATAATGCGAATTTTCATTGATCATATATATACATATATATCAATTGATCATATATGTATATGTATATCAATTGGTTTTTCTTTTATAGTAGAAACACCCTGTTTTTATTTGCATCACCACAAGCAGCCCCCATTTTGGTCCACGATTCACGCTTTATATATATGTATACATATATATGTATATGTGCGTGAATTTGTGCGTGTGCGTGAAATAAGGGGAAACCGACTTGAAGCCGAGCGACGCCCAAAAGTAGGCCAAAGCCAAAACAGCGGGCAATCCGCTGTCTGTGCATGTGTGTGTGACTGTGTGTTATCTGTGTATGCGTGTCTGCAGGTCTGTGTGTCTGCTCCTGCGTCATGTGATACGCGAACAGTAGGCGAAAAGAGCATAACAAAAACATCAATTACGAAACGCAACGCAATGCAAGAGGTGCGACACAGTAAAAGGCTGCATGTTTTATGTGCATTTTATTTTACTATTTCGCTCACTTTGCAGGCGCTGCCCGTAACGTTTAGCCTGCCCAGACATGGTGGAAATGGAGGACTTGGAGGTTGGCTGCTGGTCATGCTGATGCTGCTCGTGGCGCTGACTCCACTGCACGCCAGCGAGGACGGACACAACTCAAACAAACGCTACTCGGACCAGAGCGTACATGGTTACATGACTGAGGTATCAATTGCAACAATTTAAAGGTCCATTTGGATTTACCAATGCATTTATAGCGCACCTGCTGGTGGAACGAGGTGTGCAAGGAGGAGTTCCAAAATCTGTTTCGGTGCAAGTGTCCCCAGTATTCCTATTGCCGGTATGTGTTATAGAACTATCTTATCAGTGCGAATTACTTGTAATCGCACAATCTCTATTTTCAGCTCGCCAGGACGCTATTATAATGCGTATTGTTCTATGACAGATACCGGTTATATTTGGACGCAGCTGGCGTTGGGCACCGTCGAGCGTTGAGTGCGTGACGTCAAACATATCATAACAGTTAAATTACAAACAAAAACAAAAACAACAAGAACAAGAACACCAATAACAATAACATAGACCAGCACCAACGGCAGCTACACTGACTGCTGATAGTATGCAACCATTTCCCAAGTGGCCTACAACAAGTATTCTAAAATGGCAACGAAGCCGTCACATGCTCATTTACTAATAAAAATATTAGCAATAAATTATATAAGTTCTTGAGGCTCATGTATTTATCGACATTTGAGTATAGCCAATTCTTTAAAGTGAATTGCGCTGCATTAAGTATCGATAAATGCAAGGCGCTCGCATGCACTTAGGATACATACACGCACTTGCACGCCTATCTGTGTGAGTTAGTTCATTGTGTTATCGATTTGTGTGCATAAATAAAACTATCGACCTTTGCATTAACCGGTCTTATTTTTGTAGCCTAACTTTTGGCGCTCAATTGTTTGGCCAATTGGAAAATCAATATAACGTTTTTCAATCGGCGTTCTTCAAGCTGTGCTCGTGCCACCGTGTCACAAGCCATTTACGGAATCGGCCGTCATATAAATTTCAACTGTTTTAAGCCTATACGAACCACTGTACAGGAGAGGCGCATGCGTTTGCAATGAAAGCGAAAAGCGTAGGTGCTGTGCGTATGTCGGCCCGAGTGATTTTAGTTATTGCCAGCTCAACATATAGACAACTCCAACAGATGTTAGGGCAGTCAAATTCTTAGAAAATTGTGTGCAAATAAACGAGCTTCAGTGCGGTTTGCAGTTTTATTACAAGAATTGTGCAAAGATAGTAAATATAATTCGAAATCACACACAATGCGAGGTTATTTTTTCGTAGCGCTGCTGGCGCTGGCTTTAGCTGAAATATCTGCGATTGGGGGCAACCACCTGCCAGAGGCTGCCTTAAACCTCAACGAGCGTTTCTTCGATGAGGTCAGGGAGCTCATCAAGCGACGCATGGAGGTAAGTTGCAACTCTGCAATTGTGGCATTTCCTCTTTCACTCTTGCCTTCCTCTCACGCTTTTTGTAGAGCAAGCCGCTGCCTTTGGCGGGCGATGAAGTGGCGCTGCAGAATCAACGTAGCTATGACAATGTGCCCATACCTGCAGCTAATGTGCCCGTTCCAGTGCTGGTCGAGAATTGGCCCACTGATCAGCATAGTTTTGGCCAAGTCACAGCTGTTTCTGTTGATCCAGAGGGCAACCCAGTGATTTTTCATCGCGCTGACCGCTACTGGGATGTTAAGTAGGTCAACAGCTGTCCGCTAACAAGTGTTTGTTTCGCACATATTCATACTTTCTTTTGTATTGCAGCACCTTCAATGAGAGCAACATCTACTATCTGATTGAGTATGGACCCATTAAGGAGAAAACCATTTATGTGCTAGATCCAAAGACGGGCGCCATTAAAACCGGCTGGGGCTCGGAAATGTTCTATATGCCACATGGCATGACTATAGATGGACATGGAAACTACTGGATAACTGATGTGGCTATGCATCAGGCATTCAAGGTGGGCTCAACTGATTTACTGTATACGCATGTTCTATATAATATATTGCATCAATTACAGTTCCGACCCTTTGAGAGCAAACCACAACTGGTCATAGGCAAACGCTTCCGACCCGGCTCCTCGGTCAAGCATCTGTGCAAACCCACTTCAATAGCTGTAGCCTCAACAGGCGAGGTGAGTACTATATATATATTTAATGCAAGCCTTTACTAATTCTATTTATTGCAGTTCTTTATAGCTGATGGCTACTGTAACAGTCGCATACTCAAGTTCAATGCAGCTGGCAAATTGCTGCGCAGCATTCCACAGCCACCGGGTGCGTATACGTAATATTCGTTATGAAATTTATAGATAATATTCCAATTGTTTGCAGAATTCCTCTCCCTGCAAGTACCACATGCCATTACCCTATTGGAACACTTGGACTTACTGTGCATTGCAGATCGGGAGAATATGCGTGTTGTGTGCCCCAAGTAAGAGAATACAGAGCTGATGGGAGAAATGATAAATGGAGAGAGTAGACAAAGATAAGAGAGAAAAGAAAAGAGGAAAAAGCAAAAAGTTAGAAGTCAGAACTCTGAGAAAGAAGAGTGAGAGGGAAACGAGATAAGAACAGAGAAGATAAAGGATATCAGAATGAGAATAATATCATATCTTTAACACTTAAATATTAATATGCTCTTTTAAACGATTTCAGAGCTGGCCTAAAGTCATCGCACGGTGAGGGTCAACCGGCTGCCACCATCCAGGAACCGGATCTAGGCCGTGTCTTTGGTGTCAGTGGCTATGGCGACATTGTCTTTGCTGTGAATGGGCCCACCTCGATGCTGCCTGTGCGTGGCTTCACTATAGATCCACGCTCCGAGACAATTATTGGACACTGGGGCGAGTTCAAGAATCCCCACTCAATAGCCGTCAGTGTGAATGGATCGGCACTCTATGTGACGGAGACGGGCACCAATCACCAGACGAATCGCGTGTGGAAATATGTTTTGGCTTGAGATATTGCTCGATTGCCAAAAACCCGGGAAAGCTCTCCACTAGCAGCAGCAACATATATCTGAGAGGCGTATCGGCATATCCAAAAGAAATAAATACAAAATAGTGAATAAATATGTAAAACCAAGACCCTAAAACCTATAGAGCAGCAGTGAAACAGATTACCAAAAACAAAACCAAAACAATAGACAGTTGTTTTTTTCTTTATAAAGAAACCAAGTTGAAAGAAACACCAATAGTAGTAATTTATTAATTATACAATTTAAGTATGTAAATTGCTGGACAAAACAAATTACAACAACAAAGATAACCTCAACACTTATGTTTTGCGCCGTAATCGAGCAAATGGATTTACAAAGCATATATACTATATATATACCTATAACTAACAATATATCTAATGCGTCAGCCGTGAGAGTTATCTGAAATATAAATTATATAAAAATTATCTAACACTATGTATCATATTGTAATCCGCACAAATATAACATATAATATATATCTCTCTCTCTCTTTATATACTATTATTGTACTCCATGTAAATTATGTACGTAATAAACTGTTGTTGTTGTGCACATATATATGTATTTGTATATATTTACTTAAATGTATATAAAAGCTAATGCACAAGAATGTTGATGAATATGATGATATTTGAATGGAATCCAACCCGTTTCAGTCAAGGAATGTTTACTTGGCAAGTTGTCGCTGACTACGATTTGTTTGCAGATGACTGTAGCTTAGACTAGACAAAGTCTGCAATATATATATACACAAATAAGTATATATAATGAATATATAGAAGCTTCTATATACAACAATTACATAACTACAATTATAAAAACGTATGATAAATATATAAAAATATAATAATAGCTGGCTTATAACAACTAGGCACCACTTAAGCGCATACAAATTATAATAATGTATAAATTATATAAACTAATTGCTAAGAGGCACTTAACCAGCGCTTGGTGAAGGCCAACGTTTCATTTAGCCTGCGCAGCCACTCGACCAGCTCCGCTTGGGTATCCGCTGCGAAGAATGCCTCGCCATTGGGACACTGCAGCCAGAAGCTGCGAGCACGTGCGCACAGCTCTCGTGGCGCAACATCCAATTGCGATTGCCTGCACTCGCCCAGCTGCAGCGACAGCAGTGGTGGCTGCTCGCTGAGATTGTGTTCGTACTGCCAAACGGCCAGATGCAGTCCGTCCAGCGTGCACCAGCGACGATTCCAATTGTGCTTGTTCCTTGGATCCGTGTCCTGCACGTTTAGATAGCCTGCATATTGCGATTTGGGCAAACGCAGTTCCACGCGTCCACTCAACTGGACTTGTGGCATCAGATTCGAGGATTTGGTGTGTGGCGTCAGCGGCAGTTGCCAGGTGCGAGAGGTGCGGAGCCACAATTTGTCACAAGGTTGCGTTTCACTGGAGACCAGCTCGTAGGGCACCAGATCCGCGGCTTTCAACGTAAAGGAGGCGTGCAGACGGAAGCGTGAGACAATCTGCGAGCAGCTGCTGGAGGAACTGCTAGAACCAAGGCTGCCACTGCCTCGTTTCTATAAGTAATAATAAGACATAAGTAAGGATTGAGAGCAGAAACAAAGAATTGATCTACCAGCTTGTTGGGTGGCTCCAGCGACAGCGTCGACACCTTACGCAGACGCAGCATGAAAATTTGACAACGCAGCTCCAGCGACTCCGCTTCACCAGCGCTGTAAAACTCCAATCCACAATCGCGAAAGACGGCAGCTCCATTCTGGCACTCTATGGATTGGGTGGAGCGTATGCGACCCTCGCATTCGATAGTGCAGATGTAATAATAGTTGAAGAACATATCCTGGTTGGCATCCGATTTGACAGGCAAATACAAGCCATCCAGGAGCAGGCACTGCGATTGCTGACGCACAGCTAGAGTTGCCTCCCTGGCGAGGATTGATGGCTCCGTCTTTTGCCTCAACGAGCTGAAGAGCAGCAGACGCTCCGCCTCCACCATTTCTGGCGAGATTTCCAGTTCGGGCATTTGGCGGCAAATGCTGACAGCTTGCGCCAGCTGCTCCTTCGTCGTCAGTGATTCATTGAGCAGCGAGTCTAGATTGAAGCTGGCATAGTAGCTGCTGCTGTCCAGCTCAGTTTCCGTTTGATTGGACTGATCGCGGGACATGCTCAGATTCTGAGCAAGTCGCTGCTTCTCGGCCAGCAAGAAGTCTTTGCCCTTGCGATACGAACGACGCACTGCATCCTTCAACAGACGATAACGCGCCATGGGGCTCATGGATAACAGCTGACTCTCGTTTGCTGGCAGCTCAGTTAGGCTGCTGTGCGACGGCTTCAACGGCGGCAGCTGCTCTTGCTGCTGTGGTGTTGTCGGGCAGCTGTGGCTTACAGTCTGCCCTGCCACTGACGGACCATCATTGATATCAATGCTGGGCTAAAATAAATTGGGCGCAAGGCAATGGTTAGCATATACTAAACTTAGTTAAAATGTGTGTTGGCAAGGCAAAGAAGAAGCAAGCAGAAAGTGTTTTTGTCGTTTTGTTTATGACTAATTTATAATGTGTGATATAACTGTACAGGGATTTCTTGATAAATGTATGTATACAGCGAAAGTGTGTGCTGACTAATGAGTATCAACAAAAATCTCTACCTTAGTCGTAAAGCGCTGCTGCTGCTGCTGCTGCTGTGGCTGTTTCTTTGGCGTGCTTTGATTATCGGAGGATGGAGGCGGCGGCTCTAACTGCACAGATCCATATTTGGTAGCAAAGGAGCTGCCACTGGCGTTGCGATCATCGAGCATATAGTCTTCATACAGTTCTACAGGCATATCATACGAGACATCATCTGCAGCTGGATTGGCTCTCAGGCATGTCTATCAAGAGTTAGATTTTGATCACTTATAATGAAAATTTTATTTAATTATATACTTACATTTTGCACCTTTTCCAGTCGCACATTATCATCTGGATCCAGCACAATCTCACTGCGACAGAGATTCTCTAGGAATATCTCGCTGCGCTGCAGCGATAGCTCCGATTTGCTTAAATTACGATTCTTTTTGGGCGGCGAGTGCTGTTCGTTGATGTTGTTTAGCGATTGATGCATTGGCAACGTTGCCTGATTCGAGATGCTATTCGAGTTGGACATGATGTATGAGCTGTCGCTGGTGGGCTCATCGGGCAGCGGCATAAACTGAAAGAAGCTGCCATTCTGTAAGGACTCCTGCAGAAATTGTCCCAGTGCTCTGGGTGGAGGTGCAGCCTTTGCGGGTGTTGCCTTCGATGGCGTCTTGTTGGCCTTTTGCACTTGGGCATAGAGTGTACTGATATCTACTGGAGGCACCGGTGAGGACACGGGTGTTGACTCACTAATTGTACCAGGCACGGTTACAGTTGTAGAGGGCGTGGGCGTCACCGTAAGCGTTGGTTTTGGAGTAGGTGTCGGTGCAGGTGTTGGCGCTGGTGTTGGTGTTGGTGTCACTTTAAGATGCGCTTCAGTGCGCACATCAAATTGTGGACTGCCGCTAACCAGCATGCAATCCTCTTCAATTTCAGAGTAAATTGGCTCCCGCTCCAGACGATGCTGCCGTTGCAGAGATGTTGTTGAACGTTGCAAACGTCTGCTGGGAGAATCAACGCAATCGAAACTATCCGATGGCAGGTCCACATTGTGTAATTGTTCCTTAGGCGTCAGACGTGAGCTCGCCTGTAATATGTATACATTATTTGCAATCATGTTCTTCAAAATTACAATTAACTATATGCAAGAACAAATTTTCCATTTTAAAAACACATGTGATTCCGATAACAAAATTTAAATAATTAACCTTTTTACCATAGTTCGCGGGCTGTTAAAATGCTCCGATAACAATCATGGTTATCGATGTGTGAATGGCAAAATACTATGCAATGCAATGCGAATGTCAAAACAACATTAGTGTGTAAAACGGGCATTGGCTGGCGTTGTTTGTATTTTCTGGTCGGAATAGGGAGTACAACATCCGTGTAATTATATCCAATGTATAAATCCCGACTCCGACCACTAAGCATGAGAATACAATTCATACGCAACAGCTTGTATAGTAGGCGCCAGCCAAACCAAAAAATGGAGCAACGCTACGATTTCAATCGCGAATGGAAGCTAACGTCAAACTACAAGGCTGATTCACTCTCGAAAATAAAGTTGCTATCGTACAACATACTCGCTCAGGACCTGCTAATGGAGCACTTATTTCTCTATGTGAATATCAAGCAGGAGTGGCTAACATGGCGACATCGTTTGCAGAATATCCATCGCGAGATTCACAAATTGGATCCGGACATACTCTGCTTGCAGGAGATGCAATTCGATCACTTACCCATGCTGGTGCAGCGTTTAAGAGCCAGCAGCGGCAAGCGCTTGGAATATGTGTACAAAAAGAAGACAGGCAGTCGCACCGATGGCTGTGCCATAATATACGACTCTTGCAAGCTGCAGCTGCTAAAGGAGCAGGCTGTTGAGCTCCACGATCCAAATGTCCCACTGCTAAATCGTGAGAATGTGGCTATATTAGCCAAATTTCGATTGAAGCAGCCGACCAACACCGAGGACTCTACTAAGGATAACAATGAAGTGATTGTGGCCACAACGCATCTGCTCTATAATCCACGACGTGCTGATGTGCGCTGCGCCCAAGTGAGCAAGTTACTCACAGAACTACGCTGCTTCGCCACAGACTCGACTCAAAATGCAACGCCCGTCATTTTAACTGGAGATTTTAATTCGGAATTACATACGGCACCCATGCAGCTACTTTTAAGCCAAGATGAGGATCCGGCTGCAATGAACTTTGAGGCATTACATTGCGGTGACTGCACGGCCTCCACGCTGCAAAACGAATGGATCACTGTCGACTATATTCTGCGCTCTGTATGCCAGCAGAGCCGGCAGAAACTAGAGATATTAAGCGTTTATCAACTGCCAACAATCAATTGCTGCGCCAATGTGGGTCTGATACCCAATCACTATCTCGGCTCGGATCATTATGCGCTCGGAGCTGTCTTTGCTCTGGCCTAGCATTTAAATATCTCCCTCACCTAATAATTAATGCCACCCAAATTTCTTGTAAATAAGTAAATTGATAAAAGCAGTCTAATTTACAAAAGGTGTATGCTGAAAAAGTTATCGATGAAACACTCAAGGCTCGATCACCAAGTATATAAGGACATTTCGTATAGAATGTCTCTAACCTTCTTCCATCAGACAGAATTGAAATCCTTTATGCGGTTAATCACGTCTCCATCGCATTCATTTAAATTGAAATTGAAAATTCAACTCACCCCAAATGTGCGAATAGCGCGCTCATCACTAGCCTCCAATTTGGCTCGTATGTTGCCCAGCAAGTAGCCCATTTTAGTGATGGTAACATCTTGATCTAGATCCTTGTGAAATGAGCGATAGGTAGCAGAGGGTGCCGAGCTAGTGTTGCCTTGAAAGTTCAACTTGCGTGGACGCTGTGCACGCGGCTGCTTTGGCGGCTTCACCTTGCGTTCGAAATCGAAATAGGGCTGCTCGGTGCTATCCTTGTATTGGGGCTGTCGGACGGAGCTTGTGGTGGCTGTTGGCGTTGATTGTACTGGGGAATGATAGCTGCCCGGCGGCGACTGTGACTGCAAATCCAATTGCGATATAGAGCTGGTCTGCACGCCCACTGTACAGAGCCTGGGAGTGGGTCGACGACGTTCGCTTTGCTCTCGCTCCAACTGCTCTTGGTTGCTCTTCTTGGGCGAGACAAATCGCAAGATTTTCTTTCTGGAATTATTTAAAAAGTTTTTGGATTTCTTGCGTAATCCTGCGCGCTGCTTGTTGCCACTCCAAGGCGCCAGACTTCGTAACTGTTCGCTCCAAATGAATTTCTGGCTGCTCTGCTTGGGCAGACGTGGATATTTAATAGGCGTCTGCTTCTGCTCCATGTTGACGGCAGAATTATCACTCACGCCATCTACTGTGTCCAATGAGACCTTGGGCACCACCGGCACCTGCCAACCTATGCTGGCCACCTGTGGCGCTGGCTCTGGTGCATTGGTCTTGAACTGCGTTCGCTTAGCTACATCATAGTTTAACATATCATTGATTTTGGGCTCAGTCCAGCCGAGAGTAAAGTCCTTTATGGGTTTATCGGCCACAACGCTCTTCTTGCTGGCCATGTGTATATTCTTAGCGTAATGTGCGCCACGTTTGGACTCTACCACGCGCTCAATGTCGCTCAGCGAGGGGCAGCTGGGCAATGGATGGACACGCATCGGTTTCTCAACTTCAGCTGCAAATGTGAAGCATAGATATCAAGATCGTCGAAACTTCTTTTTCATACATTTTATTTCTACAATTTTAGTTCTATATTAATTTGGTATTAATGAAAATTATTTAAACTACTGTATTAGTTATAGTAGATATTGTGAAGTTAATATAGCCTAACACCTTTCCATTAAATTTGTGGCTCCTACTTACCTAACGGATATGATTTGCGCTTGTTCTTGGCCTTGGGCAAGTTCTCTTTTTCGGCTGTCGGCAGCTGCACACCATGCTTGCGCAGAAATTCATCTAGGACGCGTTCGGCATCCCGCACCGAAGGCGTTGTCGAGGTCAAAGATGATAACGAGAATTTATCATCGAGACTCTGGGTGCTGCGGCGCGGAGGCTTAGGCGGCGGTTGCTCTATGTCGTGAGTCTTGAAGTTCACTTGGCCATGGGAGAGGCGTTTCTGCAGCAGTCGTCCTCCACTAGAGCTGCGACGTGAACTGCGGCGAGTTGAGTGCAAACTACCGCCCGCTAGGCTAGTTTGCTCTGTTAGTAGAGCCTGTTCGCTTTCCTCTAGGGGCGTCTCGTGTTCGCTTATGTTGGACAGCGCCGGCGCTGTGGGCTGATAGGTTACGGCCTCGCATTGACGCATTTTGGGAGCAGTTGCCTTTAGTTTCGAGGATGTAGCTGATGAGTTTGACGTTGTCGTGGTCGTTGTTTTTGTCGATTGATTGATGCCAGATAGCTTCTCGCGATTGACGCGCACCTCGGATATAACACAATTATCTCGCAGCTCCTGTATAATGTGTATGAGCGGTGCATTGTCGCCCACAGCATGCAAGCTGCTGACTGCCGTCAAGGGGTTAGTGGCAATAGAGGTGTGTCCTGCAGCAATAACAGCTGGCTGCTTCTGTATACTCCGTTTCGGCTGCTGCCTCTGCTGCTGAGCATTTAGATTATTCAGCGGCGGCTGTACGACGCCCAGCTGTATGAAGATACGCATGAATTAGTATACTGTATGTATGTATATAATATTAAATATATGTAAATTTGACAGCGATCATTACGGTTCACACCTTATTGCTTTCGGAGCGCCTGCTGCGTTTTTGCTGTCGCACGTGCCAGTCACGTGGCGCCGCCGTCGTCGAAGCGCAATCCCCACTGTCGCTGGTGAAGCAATAGCAGAAGCCATTCTTACATGGTTTACCCTTGCGCTCTTGCGCCTTGTTACACAAATTCTGGTTGATTAGATGTGCATCGGTTGTGCTAGCGGGTGCCACTGTAACACCTTTTTGGTCTTCGCCGCCAGCTGCAGACATTTCGCGATCTCGGCTTTGCGTGGAGACGCGTCTGATTCGACGTGCACGAAACTCGTTAATGCATTCCTGTAAGCTAAACGAGCTGGTCGAACCAGATTCATCTTCCTCCTCCTCCTCCTCTTCCTCATCATCATCATCATCATCGTCGTCGGCATTGGATGCTGCGGCCATGCGTAGTTTTGGGTACTTTGAACCTGCAATAGTCTAGTGACGCGCATTGTTTACATGAATGCAATTCAATGAATATATTATGATTTTTACTGACTGTGGCCATTATCGTTTTGTTGTGCTAAATAATTCGCTGATAAGGCACCACAAACTGTTGGAAACGAGGCCACACTAACACGTTGCACGTTTTCTATTTTTTCTTTTCCTCCACAGTTCGAAGAAAAACGACGCTACGCTGTTGCATTTGAATTGTCGCCTTTTCTCTTTCGTGCCGCTTTTCGCCGTTATCAGACGCAACTAATACAGGGTTGTTAAGTGCTAGGCGCACAGTGTCCCACAGGCAACAAAGCCTATTTTCTTTTTCGAATCGAAAGCAAGAAAATTTTCTTTTAAGTAGATAATAAAAGTATTTTCTTTTATAATTTATCATTTATCTCCAATATATTATAAAATAATATTACTTCATTAATATACTTCTGCTTATTGTAGCACTGTGCTCACTTCTCTTCGTTATGTTGGGCAACCCTGTCTAACAGCAGCAACAGAAACAGCTGACATATTGCGTGCGGCGTGAGGTTACGTAGTTTTTGGTTACGAAAATTGAGAAACTGTATATTTCAACACCAACTGCAGCTACATTACAATTGGAAATCGATTTAAAATGTCAAATAGCCATCTGTTTCTCAAATCCGGTTTTCCGCGCGCACCCCTACAAAATGGGCTCGGCCGGTACGTTTGCCAGCTGCAGCGCATCACATTGAAGTTTTGCAAGAACAACGGCTCCAGCCGTGGCATGCGGTAAGAGTAAATAAACAAATACTTATACATACTATAGCTAACTAAGAATTTCTTGATAAGCGATTTCATTGAAAACCATTTGGTGGACTTTGCGAAGGAGAATCCCGGAATTGTGGTCTATGTGAAGCCGCGCCGTCACCGCACGCCTGTGTTGGTGGGTGAATACTGTAAGTAATCACGGTACCCCAATGGAAGATTAAATTTATTTTTGGCTTATGTATTTTAAACCCTTAGTAAATGGTGATCGAGAGTGGTTGAGTTGTCGCAACAGCACACAGGACGAGATCAGCAAATGGATAGATCTACTAAAGACACAAAATGGTAGCTCCAGTTCGATGCGTTTACGTAAAATGTGGCATACGGACGTGCCGTCCATACAAGGACCCTGGACACCTTTCCTACTACGCTCACCCGACGCAAACAATCAAACCCTGCCCAGCAAGGAAGCATCACAACCATTTGACATACCACAAACGGCTACCGAGAAGCTTATTGAGCTCTTCAAGCAACAGAAACTGGAGGAGGGCAAAGCAGGGGACGAGATACTGGAACAAAAGCGTGCTGAGTAAAACATTTATGTAATTAAAGTCTTTAGTTGAGTTGTTTTATAATTATTATCGTTGTTTTTATTGGGAGTCAACAAAAGATTTGTTTTCTAAACAAATAAATACACGATGTTTTAAAAACCTAAATAACTATAACTTTAATCCCATCAATTTTAATATCCAAAATATGTGCGACAATATCTTTCCTTCTTCTTTGTTACCTAACAGATATATACATAGATATAACTGTATATATATTAATATTTTGTTGCCAGCGATTTTCTGATATGTTCTGGGTATTTATACTAAATATCTTTTTTAAACAATTGGGAATATCATAAATAATGCTTAATGTTATTGAATCTCAGGCCTGTGGCTCTGAGGTCGGAATACATAATTAGAAATAAATATTTATGTAAAAAAAAGGTATTATCAAACTGTGGCATAAAGACCAATCTTTTTTAACAATTTAATATGCGTGTGGTTTCGAAAATTAACTTTTGTCCTTGTGGAGATCAGCAAAAATATATGTCATTTCGGAACGTGTTTAAGTACATTGATATATGTTCATATATGTCTCTGATAAGTTCTTAGATAGCGAGTATATATTGCATTTCAAAAGGCGAGATTTGGAGTATATCAAAACAGACGAATAAACACAAAAGTATCAAATATTTAACTACACATAGACAATATTTAGACAGACTTTCACATACGACTTAGATATACGTATTACAAATTACAAATACAATCAACGATAAATACATTGATGATAAAAAGCATTTTGCTTGCGCTTACATTTCTGAGTTTTTTCTTTCGTTTGTTTGCTTGTGAATTCCTTTGGCAAAATGCATATCTACTTAAATCTAAACAAATTGTTTTAACATTGCCTTAAAATAAATCAATCTGGACGTTTTTTCTTCTAGTTTTCGATAGCTACTTAAATAATGTTAATTGTTTAAATTGTGAATATCACACCAATTCAATTTAAAAAACTTGTTTGTTGTTTGCTTTTCGATGCGTGTTTGTCTTTCTTTTCTTTTTTTTTTTAGTTGCTATTTGGTGGACTTAGAAGGCTCTTTTAAACTAACTATTAGTATCTGGTTGTTGTTTTCTTTTTTTCTTTTTGGTTTGATAATAGCCCCTTCTTTCTAAAGCAAATGCAGCTCGACTTCTGCAAATCCAACTCAAATATCACCCGTTTCCATGGCTGCGTTAATATCTGCTACAATTTTGCCCATCACCTCGCGATATGGTGAATCCGTTTTGAATGCCAGCTCCAATAGAGCCGCGTCGGCAAAGAAATCAAATACCTCATCAATGCGGCCAATTGATTTGTCTGTTAAATGTAACTGAACTATGGACTTAAGCGCCACCTGCGACTCCTTTATAGACTTTTGCAAATATGCCAAATCGAAGGTGAAGTCCACCTCATAGAACGATATAATGGACAGTTGTGTGTTCTAGAAAGGAACTATATAAATTAGTATACATGTTAAACTTAATATCCATATCGACTTTACCTGAAATTTTCGTTTAAAGTTCTCGGCATTTTGCAGCTCCTCCTGATTAAATTGATTATTTCGATGCAGGACACCAATTTTGATAACTATTTTGATTATGTTTTTAACAAGCTTTTCGGCGCGCGCTTTATTGCCCGTATGCAGCTTGCAAAGCTTATAGAGATTGTCCAACAATGAAGCCGTTGTGCCGTCAATAAAGGTCTTCGCTATATTTTTTGTTGCCATGCGTGAGAGTATTTTCTTTTGAGCGCGTAACCCAATATCGTGCGACTTGAACACATTGTCCGCCATAACAGCTGCAATAGAGGTTGATACTGATTATCTTATTTGAATTGTAAATGTGTTGAGAAGAAAAGTGAAACTTAATAACAAACTGAAGACCAAACCAAAGACGCAATGTTAACTCTCCATAAATTACCTTCCAGATTCCAGTAGTCAACACTCCAGAGCAAAAGGCTCTGTCTGAAGCCTGCCACAGACATTTTGGGGGAGTTCTTTTTTTTTTATCATCCAAATGCAAGCGTTAAAGATTGATAAAGATGTATAAATTTATATATATATAAACATGAGTAATTTCCACTGGCATACCAAATATTGGACACGCCTATCTTGAATGATAAAGGGCTGTCACAAAGATAATGTTTTGGAGCTCTAGACGTTTACAGCAACAGCGAATTGTGACTGAATTTCAATTTTTTCTTTCTTTTTTCCATTAGCTTATTCTAACGGCTTCTGCTGCATACGTGCTGTTGGCCATAAATGGAGCTGCCAGCCCAAAATGGGGCTCAGACTCGCTCGACCATTCGACCAATTTAATTAAGTAAGCACCCTAGACTCTAGGCTATATACATACTGACATACTATAGACATCGTATATATGTATGTATAGTATGTATGTATGCATATTTGAAATGGCTAAAGGTCACGCGATATGCAATGATATGGCCAACAAGGCAGTGACGGCGGGCTGCGCCTACGTCCAACTAACGCTGACTGAAGGACAAATGTGGCGAGCGGATGTGCTCATAGTGCATACAAAGGGAAATGCGGAAACGACGCGGCAGTTGACAACATCAGTAACAATAACAACCACAACAACCAGCGTTTACACATATGTACATATGTATGTGGTACAACTTTATCGAGTACATACATATGAACATATATATTTTATATGACGCTTGGTTCTGTTGTAGTTATTATTATTACACATCATGGGAAAGAGGGAGATGGAGTCAGCGGGCGTGATAGGGAAAGGGGTGGCTTTTGTTGTATTATTGATTGCAAGACGCAAGCAAACAAATATACACAAATACTCACACAGTCCTACAAACACGCACACACAGAGACAGACAAACCTAGTAGAACTTTGGCGCTCAATTAACAGTGAACTCACTCACTCACCTGTTAGTCCTCGTTGTTGTTGTTGTCCTAGAAATCCTTGAGAAATACTTGAAGGTATGTATGCGCGTGTGCAGCAGTAGCAGGAGAAGTAGGCTAATGCTATAAATATTTAATAAACCAACGTACTGAATGTGTGGAAATAAGTGGCAGCGTTACACTTATCAAGGACAATTAAAAAACAACTCGAGGAAAACAAAAATACGAAAGCGCTGTGTGCAGCAAAAACGACGCAAAAATAAAACTTAGTGATGACTAAAGACTACGATAACAAGATTCAAATAAATGCCTATCGATAGCTAATATAACTTTAAGTTACAGTGTTACACTACTGGAATATATATATTAAGTGCAATCTTCATTGTCTTTACAATGACAACGTAGTTTAATTATCAGATAATTTTAATTGCAGAGCACTTTATTATATAAATGACGTCAACATAAGATTTAAACACTTAAATTGTTTGAATTTTAAATGCTCACATCGATTTCAGTGTTACCCCGTTGGGATTTTATTTTAAATCAATACATCGATAGATTTATAGTATACCGGCGCCCTCTTTAAAATTTACTATAAACCAGAGCATAATTGGGTTTATTTTATATCTCGCAGCCACATTTATACAATAAGTTCATGCTTACAACTAGAACAGTAAGAAGCAGCATTGGCTACTCCTTCGGCTTGTAGGGTATCATAAGGTTCTCTGAAAACGATTTTATGCTTTCCGGTCCGCGAACCTCTTTCTCAAGCAACGGCAATTTAGTAACATGGAAGTCCTCATATAAATCTGCAATCTGGTCAAGGTATTTTTCCTGGATCTTGAAGCGTGATGCGCACATGCTACAACTATTATGGGATTTGTCCAAAAATAACAATTGATTCACAATTATATTGTGCACATCGATGCCGCATTTGGTTAGCTCCTGCACCAGACGCTCCGTTTCGTAGAGCGAGAAGAACTCGGCAATGCAAACGCAAACGAAGGTCGTTTGATCCTAAGCTCAGAAAGTTAAAAGGGTTAGATATATGCCTATGAGGTTAGTTTACCTAATCCTTACCGGATTCTTAAACTGTTCGTTGACTTGCGTTATGACACGCAGCATGTCGTCCAATTTTTGTGACAGCGTGTCCGCATTCACATCGGCCATGCCCAGCATGGAGACGAATTGTGAGAGTAGTGGTGCCAGCTTCATCTTAAGGCGCAGCAGCTTGCCTAAGCCCTTCTCCACGACTTGTGGGAATGCGATGAGTCGCAGTGTGTGACCCGTGGGTGCCGTATCAAAGACGACCACAGAGAAGTTCATGCCCTTCACCAGCTTCATAACCTCGGCATAGCTCATTGCCTCATCAATGCCGGGAAGCGCGTTGATCATCTCCTGCATTACACCCTTACTGACTCGCAACGCCTCGTTCTCACCTTCGAAATACTCGTCGGGCAGTTCGCCCAGTCCTGCATTAGGATCGATTTCCATGGCAAACAGATTGTCAAATCCATTTACCTTGGTCGGCACCTTGGTAAACTTTTGATCGAATGCATCGGATATGTTGTGAGCCGGATCTGTGGAGATAATTAACACAGATTCGCGTACTTTTGACAATTGCACGGCCAAGCTGGAGCTGGGAATGGTTTAATTAGATTTGCAGAG
Source organism: Drosophila mulleri (assembly GCA_035047565.1). NCBI lineage: Eukaryota > Metazoa > Arthropoda > Insecta > Diptera > Drosophilidae > Drosophila > Drosophila mulleri. The sequence continues at coordinate 4,079,381 of JAWNPK010000060.1, forward strand.
CATTAAAATTGTTGTTGTTGCCATTAGTGAATGTCTCTGTCACTTACCTGCAAGTAGTTTTCCCCACGCCGCCTTTACCGCCTACAAATATCCATTTCAGAGATTCTTGTTCGACCAAGTTTTGTAGACTGGGCTCCAGGGGTGGTAGATTGTCAACCATATTGCTAATTGTCAAACGAGACACGTAATTTTGCGTAAAAATTTAAGCAAGTTTTTGGCTGCAGCCCAGGGATGAATAAATAAACCTAATATATCGACTTTATAGCATGTTATCGAAAATTTTGCGATAGCAACTATGAACAACAATGACTGAAATTGGTTTAATTATTTGATTATTGTTTGAAAAATATTTCAATGAAAAACTTTAATTCTTGCATACAATTTTTTGTAACTGCAAATTAATTTTAAACAATGTGCACTTTCAACCATTTGGTATTTATGTTAAATGTTCAGTATTTCTGTTAAGGAAATGAAAGTAGCTCGATATATTTTTAGTGCTTTACGGTTGCAATGCTCAGTGTTCAGCAACGACACGATTTACCGTTTTTAGTACTAGACCTCTGTGGAGCATTGATTTGCGTGTTTGCTCTGTGCTTTTGACTGTTAAAATGAGTTTGTTTTGTAATTAAACTATATTAGTTTCGTGTTTGAACAACAAATATTAATACTCGCATCCATTTGACAACTAACAAAGAAACCGCAAATATTCAGCTCGTGTGAAAGAAGTGGAAAGTGGTGAATCGAAAGGCGTGGGCTCTACCAATACTAGAAAATAGAAGCAAAGCAAGAGATTAAGCGTGTCCTCCTGTATGTACATATGTATGTGTGCGTGTGCGCTTTTAAGATTTTGGCTCATATGTCCAATTTTGTTTTTGATCAGATTGCCGCACAATAAATATTAAGCAAACAGAAAACGCGATTAATTGCAAATCGGATTCAAAAATGTGTGTTTAATGTGAATAAAAATGATAACGGTACACACACACGTACACAAACACTGCCAACAGCAAATCTTCGCCGACATCGCAGCCGCACCTACGTACATACATATATTGAGATAGTGTGTGTATATATTATAGTGGGTGTTTACAGAGTTGTACGTAGGCAGCAAATGAAATCAAATAAAATACGTACATGTAATGAGTGGCAGCGTTCCAAGCGATAATTAAATAAAGAATTGTTTAAATAAATAATCAATTTGTACAAGGCAAATACTAATACACACGCAGAATCAACCAACCAGCCAACCAACATATGTACGTATGTACTCTCACACCTACATACACACACACACCACAAAAAAGGCATAGAGAGCCAGAGTGAAAGCGAGAGAGAGAGGGAAAGCACGGTGCCAAAAAGGAACGTCAAAAGGAAGAAGCAGCAGCAGCAGCACACAGCATCGGCGCGTTGCGGGAAGATTGAAAATAAACGTGTAGTAGAGAATTTTTGAAGCACGCTCCACACACACACACACATACACAGCCAACCAACCAACCGCCCACTGCCGCCGTTCTCCCCAGCGAACATACATACAGACAAACACTCACACACACGCAGACATACATACAAACACAGAGACTCGTATGCGCGAAAAGAAGTGTAAGCCGTGCACAGTTGCTGGTGTTGTTGTTGCTGCTGTTCCTGTTAGCCGCTGCTACTGCTACTGCCGCTGCCGCTGCCGCCAAAGGACGACAGACGCGACGGCGACGGCGACGACAACGAAAACGCCAACGACCACGTCGACAACGGCGCAGCAGAGGACGTGTTGTTGCTGCTGCTGTTGAACCCAACGCAAATGGCAGACCCTCTGAGCGGGCCCTGCTTTTGAGACATGTCGTAATGGCCAGAGAGGTAAGTGAGATTTCTTGCGGGCTAAGCGAAATGCGAAATGCCAAATGTGGGTAGATGCCGGCCCACACACATAGTTATGCATTGCTTGTGAATTAAAATATTACACGCATATATACATACACACTGTTGTTGCCATTATTTCCAACATAACACTGGACTGTAACAGTAACAGTTCTCTCCACTAAGAACCAATCGTGTCGATTTACAGTTGTTTCCCAATTCCGGTCTGTCTTTACTCTCCGCTCATTTGTTTTCAACTTAGTCGCTGAGCTGCGTTAGCTTTGGGGCTAAGCCCCCGTTAAGCATTTTATGTGTATGTGTGCGTGTGTGTGTGTGCGTACACGTATATCAATGTGCGCCTGTTTGTATGTGTGTTTATGCATGCTTTATGCAGTTTCTTCATTTCGTTTCGTTTTGCTTTGCGGCTGAGTGAATAGCTTTGACCCAAATAACTGTAATACACAGTACTATATGAGCACATGTAGCTTTTGTTAATGTACATAGTTTTTACGTTTACGTTACATACATATGTATGTATATTGTTATTGTTGATACTTATGCTCAATGTGATCTATGTGTTTAGTGATGTTGGTTTTTAGTGGCCAAATTCACAGTAACCCTACATGGATTAGTAAACGATATAGCCACGTTGTGGGAACGACCTACATGTTAAGTATAAGGCTTTATAGTATATAGTCCTCGAGTTGTTGATTTAATGCATTTCTATATTTATGTATAAATTTGCCAATTAATTGACATCTTGCATTTAGTAAATAGTGCCTACTTTGCTCCACTCATTTAATAACACGCAGCTGTTAACATTTTGGGGTAAACTGTAATTGTGAGCTTTTCTTACAGCTGGCAATGCTGTGCTGGGAGTATAAAAGAGAGTATGAGAGAGAGAGAGAGAGCTGCTGCTGCATGTAGAATTGCAATACCATTACTCTCGGAACAGCAGCAACATTGGTGTTATTCTTTTTAATTTGTATTTTTTATATGTATGTATGTATATACAGATGTACATAAGAATAATAATAGTACGTTATATTGAATTTTTATAAAAACAATAATGGAAAGGATTTTTTTGAGGCTCTTTTATGTTGAGATTTTTCATATACCTTTATAGCATACTTTTTAGCGCAATCTCGAAAAACGTTCTAATTTTGAAATGTTTGCTGCAGTTTGACAAATAAAACAGATTAATTCAAAGGATTGATTCAAAATAAATGTTTACCCACTGCGCTGCTTTGCTTTAATCAACTGCTGCAAAGCGGAGCAAACCAAACGAAAATGAAAGCGAACCAATTGCAAATCCTTGGGCAAGTTTTCAGCATACTCTCTCGGTCGCTCTCCCTCTCTATCTGACTGTGCACCTTTGTGTGTGCTTGTGTTTGTATGTGGGTATGTGTGTTTGTGCCTAATTGACAGAGCTTCTGGCATTTATGTTTAGCTATGAGCCTCTGAATCCTGAATACTTGTGGAGCGTTCGTGTGTGCGCGCCCGTTTTGTTGGCTGTTAGCTGTGTTAGCTTTAGCGCGCCCTGATTATATCACATTGCGAATGTAGGCCAAAGCACAGATGTTACTACCAAAGGAGAGTGAGAGAAAGAGAGTGGGCAATGCAACGCAATGCACAGTGCAGTTGAGCAGCTTCCGCTTTAACATTACAATTACTACAAAATACGCATTAACAGAGCGTACACATACAAATATATATACACATATACTTATATGCGCTCACGAGCTTTACACTCTCATTCTCCATTTATGCGCACAACGAACGCGCTCTCTCACTGCATGCTGCTGCAGCAGTAGAGGCTTAACAGTAACAGCTGCTGTTAATAACAGAAGCAAGGAGTCAGCCAGCAAGCAGGCAAGCATGCATGCATGCATGCAGTCAGGCAGCTTCAGCAGTGTGTGCCAGCCACAGCCAGCAATGAAGCTACTTTCGTTAACGAGCGCTTTACACAGGCTACGCGATTCCGCTGGCACATTGTTGAAATATTAAATTTTTAACTGGGTGTGACAACTGCAACCGTAGCACCACCACCAGCCGCAGCAGCAGCAATAATAAAACGAAAGTTTTTAATATTCAAATACGAATTCCAATAAGAAACGAAACAAAAAGTTTGTGTTAAGTTGAAAGAATGAAAAACTAAGAAGTGTGCCACAAAACTGCAATCAAATCGAAGGCTCAGCGCACCTGGCCCCAGCCTCAGGCTCAGCATCAGACCCTTTGGCCCCTCCCCTTCTACAACCCCCCACCAAATGAAAAGTCGGCGGTTTCAGGCTCACGCAAGTGTAGTAAAGTGAAAGTGCGAAGGTCAACTCAACTCTTCGACAGTTCTGCCCAGCTGCTGCTGCTGCTGTGGCCCATAAAAGAAAAGAGCGAGAGAAAGAAAAAACTAAAACCTAAAGCTAAAACTCGATTTCTTATTGAAGATAACAATAATTTATAATTTAGTGTATTTTCTATTACAAACTAAATAACCATTTTTATATTGGTTTTTGTTTTTTGTAAGTGCTCAGCAATTTGTTAAAAAAAAATTGTAGCCTTACGCGACGAATTTTCCCCCAAATGGCATTTAATGAACAACTACAATAAAACGCGTTCAACTTAGAAATAAGCTTATAAGCATTTATAACGTTTTATAAACATAATTTTCTATCAAACACAAGCAAAATAATAATATGTGTGTGCATTTTATATAACAATTTTTAAAGCAACAAGAAATAAAGGAAAGGGAAAAGCCAAATCTATATATTTAACATAACTAAAACCAAAACTGAATAAAGAAATGTTAATGTGTGTTAATGTTATTCTTGTCACTTAATCGGATTGTATCCAATTGGACAGACGACTAATCAGAATCAGCATTAAAGTGGCTGGCAAAGGTGAAGCGAGCATTTGCAACGCCACCATGTGGTCCAATGCTCTGTGCACACTGGGCGTGACAAAGCCTTTGTGCAACTGTTTGAGCATCAGGCAAGTGGCGGCAGCAGCAGCCGCGGCGGCGGCTGCCAATCAGAATGCTGGCGCAGCCATTACAACGGGACCGACGGCGGCGACAAATGTTGCAGCAGCAGCAACAGCAGGGGTAAACCAAAGATAATAACTAATTACCGTTTAAAGCATATCCATCAATCAGCAGTAGCACCCACCCCCAAAGCGCCCCCTCTGCAATAGTGGCAGCAGCAGCAGCAGCAGCAGCAGCTGATGGCCATATGGCAGCAGACTTGACCTATCCCAAAGCAGCACACATACAAATCTATCTCTCTCTCTCCCGCTCTCGCAGCTTTTGTGTGTGTGTAACGTTGATTACAGTTTCCCTACAAACTGCAATTTCAATTGCAATTGCATTTCCAACTCGACTGCCAACTCCAATTTGACAAAATCAAACTTTTCGCGCAAATGTCCAATAAGCAAACGTCAAAAAGTATTTCAAGTAATTTTTCATATCTTTTTTTTTAAACTGCTGGCTATTTCCTATAGCTTTTAAATGTATGTGTGTGTATATGTGTATCTGTGTGTGTATATATTTCTGTGTCTCTTCATTTTTTTCTTGTTATTCAGCTCGTGTGCTGCACTCGTTACTGGGTCACTGGAGCGCCACACTCATGTCCTTGCAATATATTAAACATGCCTTCTGCTGCTTCTTCTTCTTCTCGTTGTTGTTGTTATTGTTCTTATTTGATTTTGCTTTCAGTGAAAGCTCTGTTATAGCTAACAGTGCACTGTTAATGCACAACAGCTGTGCTCGCTGTTAATGCTCAATGGAAATAACTCAAAATTGCATTTGTTGATGTTAATTGTGAATTGTTACGTTTACCTTTGCTGATATATAAATATGGGCATATATATGTGTATGTATGTATATATGTGTGTGTGTGGCCTACCTAATGCTGTGCAGATCAGCTGCAGCAGCTGCTGCTGCTACTGTTTGAACTGTAGCTGGCAGCGGCCTTGACATTTGCGCCCTTTTTTTAGCGACTGCAAACCTCAATTAGTAGCGTAACTTATGACGCTGCTCGGGCCTGCCACACCCACTTGTCACACACGCACCCACACATACACACATACAGGTGTCACACCCACGCCCAAAAAACAACAAATATACGTGTGTCTGTGTGTGAATATCCCTATACATACACTAACATATACATAAATATATAATATTTCAAATGTTATCTAAACGATTTTATGACAGTCAAAATTGCCCATATTGAAAATTGAGGTGCGACTTCTAGCCCTTAGTCTACTTTCTTGATTAAAATATATGTTTATACAAACATATACACATATGTATATTTATGTTTTATTGCGTTCATTTAGGCAAGCCCATATTTTCTTTATGCATCTTTCACTAATTTATCACAATTCCGCGATGTGATTGAATTTGATTAACTTGTGTCATTTTTGTTTGTTTAGTTTTGACAACTTAAGTTTAGATAGCGCTTGGAAGAATGAAGATTTATGGACTTTGTCTATCCTCTATGCGTATTGTTGGGCTAGGTCAGGCATTTCTTATCAATGAATCTTTGATTGAATCATTTGCCCGAGCGGTTGAGTTGTTTACATATAGAAGAAACTGTCTTATTTTCCTAATTCCTATCGAGCCCAATAATAACAAAACATGTATAAAATATGCACTCTCTGTATATGATATCCAGTCAGAATTAACAGTAGGTCTCTCTTAACTAATTTGCATTCAACCCCCAATTATATTGTTACATACACCCAACACTCCGAAACTGTTTAACATCAGCTGCATAAATTGTAATCATGTTGCATTTACCAACACTGATTTCTAACCTTCCATCCACTGTATTTTGCAGGAGTCTCGCAGCAAGCGACCACTAAAGATTTGGGATAGTTGGCGAAATGTGCGCAAAGGCGTCGTAGTTGGTACATTCGAGGAGCTATTGGTGCGTGGGAAGGATAAATTGGGGGTTCCTGCCTCAGAACCCGTGCGCGTTGTTCTGGAGTGTGATGGAACCCAAATTGAGGACGGCGAATACTTTCGCACCCTGGCCAACAATACGGTACTCTTGCTGTTGAGGCAGGGCGAACGATGGTATCCAACGGGCGTGGATGTCATAAAGGCTGGTAAGTGAACATCCTCTATGTAATATATGTATGTATTAATATATTTCTCCATATTTCATAATCTTTCAGCTATATCAGCTATACCGAAAATCGTCTGTGAGACGATTCACGCACTGGAACTGCACGATGAAACACCATCTTGGAAGATTATGGATAATAAAGGGCGTGTCACGGTCGTACTGCACTGGGATCAGCGCCAGAGTGGTGGAGGAGGTGGAGGTGGAGGTGGTGGCGGCGGAGGAGGTGGTGGAGGCATGTGCATGGGCGCCGGCCTGGGCAGCAGCAACGGGTTGCTGTCGTCCGACAAGTACTCGCCCTCGAAGAAGGGCCTCTCTGCGCAAAGTTCGCTGGACAACAAGTCCGTGTCGTCGCAATCCTCACAGCAACGCTATGCCAGCCCACAAATAACGGTGATCAGCGACGAGGGACCGGCTAGCATTTACCATCCGGGCGGCGTTGTCCTGCCGCCAGGCGTTGTGATACCTGGCAGCGGCAGCGGCAGCAGTCGTCGGCTATCCAAGCAGGGTGGCTCCTTCGATAGCGCCGTCGGTGCTGTCCATGTGCATACGCCAGAGTGTGCACATCATGCCCATACGCCCAGCCGGGCGGGCAGCCCGAGCACCACGGAATGTGATTTCCACTGCTGTGCACTGCACGAGGAGGGACGAAAGATAGCCGTGCACAAGAGCGTGGCCACGTCGCCCATACAGGATGGCAGCAGCAGTCCGCAGCTGCAGGCGGGGCATCAGGCGACGCTGGCGATGTCGTCATCGGTTATGGATCCTATGCTAGGCGGTAGCGGCAGCATGCAGCGACGCTCGTCGGGCGCCAAGGGTCATGTACGATTCCTGGATATTGCACCCGAACGCGACAGTTCGGAAAGTGAGACGGAGAACACGGTGATGGAGGATGATAAGACGACGACAGAGAAATTTCTGCTGTTGATCGATCAGCTGTCTGTTGACCAGAAGCGACATCTTAGCATCAAGGACATCGGCATCATACTGGAGCGCCTCAACTCCAAGATACTCGACGTGGAGCGCTTGGATCGTGAATCGGAATCAGATGATTGCTACAACTGGACGATAAAGGCGACAATACGCGGCGATGCGCTGCGCGAACTAGGCGTCATCTACAATGGCAACTACTATGCCATATCCGAGCATCCAGGCTACAAGGAGGAGCTCGAGGAGAACGGCGAGGAGGTCGAGGAGGAGGACGAAGAGGATAGAATTTAAAAGCAACAAAAGAACAAAACCAAAAGCAACAAACTTACATAAATTAACATTAAATTGCAAATGGCAACATGAAAAAAGAAAGGTATCAATAATAAGCGCATTTTAGACAGGACACGCGCCACGCCCCCCGCAACCCGTAACCCACACACCCAACCCACACACTTTCACGCTCATATAAAAGAAACCTTAATATGAATTTTGAAAAAGAGAAAATTAAGAGTAAATAACAAAGGCAACAGCACATTGTACAATAGTGAAGTAAGCAACAAAGTGAATAACAAAACCAAACAACACACAAACAACATTAACATAAATGATATATATGAAACAAAAATGAGAAATAAGGATAAATTCCAGCAGCCAATAGGAACGAAAATGTTTTTTCGTAGCATTTAGCGAATTTGTCATTTTGGCCGGGAAACAACTCCCAAAAAAGTTGTAAGCGATAAGCGATAAATGATATAAAACACATATATGTATATATATACACATATATGTATATATATATATGTATATATATAAACTAAAAAGTTTTTTCTGTTATTTATTTTGTACCATTATCATTGACATGAACCATCGCCATTATGATTATTATAATTATTGTTGTTATTGATTGATTTGTGTGCCAAACAGCCTAGCGCATGCCTTATTTAGTTGTAAAAAGAAGAACAAATGTCCCCTAAAATGCAAACTAATTTTTACCAATTGCTAAACAATGAAACAATGGCTAGTGGGTACAGTGAAAGCTCTATAGATGAACGGCAAAAAAGATAACTTTTTTTACAAAGTTCAATTTTTAAACATTCCACGATATATTGTGGTAAAGAATACCCCAGAAGCTAAACATTTATTTATTAAAATTATTTATTTTTAAAATTACCTTCGTAATTTATGTTAAAAATATTTGTGAACAGATGTAATAAAAAGAAAAAAGTAGAATTTGAAGAATCATTTTAGTCTATATTATTATTGTATTATTACATTCAGTTTATAAATATTCTCTTTTATCTGCAACATATCTTATCTGTGCCGTTCTAGAGAGTTTTCTGTCTTAACATATATATATATATATATATATATATATATATATATATATATATATATATATATGTATATGTGTCTGTGTATACTTTGTGTAGTTCCTCAGTTGTATTCCTTATAGAGCACATTGGTATATTCCTATAGAAATGAACCCAATATTTAATTGCAGTTGCTTTCCATGGCTTCCATATATGTTGTTTCTATTCATCTATTAGGCTATTATAAGTGAAGAAAGTGAATGAGATAAATGATAAATAAGATTAAACTTTCCCTCTCGAATCAGCATTTCAAAACTGCCGTTATTTGTAGTGTTGTAAAACGTTAAATGAAAATCGCGCACAACCAGCCAAAAGAAAAACACAAAAAACATTTGGCATTAAAAACACTTAGGTCTATATATGAAAAGTGGAAAATGAAAATGCAAATGAAAATTACAACTGAAAATGTAACGAAAATGCATGAAATGATCATCAGGCTAAATGATGATGACGTAATTAACTGTAGTTAAACTAAACATTGTAGCAACTAAATAAAAAAGAGATCAAACAAGTAAAAAAATCACCTACAAAAAAAAAAAAAAAAAAAAAAAAAAAAAACATTTTATATAGCAATGAACACACACATTCACACTCTCACATACACATACACATACCTACATCTACCTTTTATGTTGCTCTTTTTAAATACCAGCGTGTGATTAGAGTTTACAAAGGTATGTCTAAATGAAGTATAACATATTACATACAAATGAAACACTGCCAACAACAACATTAAGAAGAAGAAACGAATACAATTGTTAAACAATATTGGGAATTTGCCCCTCAATTCGTTTGGATCATCATTCACATTGTTCCTGAAGTTTTGTTAGAGTGTTCAAAGCAGAAATGAAAACACGTACAGCTGGAGAGCTTAGTATATATGAGTATACATATATATTAGGTGCCCCGATAAGCATTCATAATATCTTTGCTAAACCTAACACACATTAAAAAAAAAACACATTTTCAATCAACTATAGCCCCGTGCTATAGCTAGAGTAATTCCGTTAAGCTGTCATAGCTAATCAGCTATCGCGTAACGCTCGTCGTCTGATTGTGATGAATTATGCCCTGGCTACGGCACTACATTTGGCACACATATAGTCGCTCTCTGCTCTATATAGATAAACCCACGACCAGAACAGAACAGAAGTGTGTGTGCATCAAATCGAATTGATAATTGATTACAAAAAAATTGATAATAAATACAACCACAAAGAAAGTTAGCAGAGAAATAAAACAAACAAAAAACAAAAACAAATATAATACCATTCACAATTAGTAAAGAAAACAAGAAAGAAACGAATTCATTAGCGTTGTTTTAATTTATTAGTAAGTCAACAAGAAAAAGAAGATGAAAAACGTGCAAAGAATGATATATGATATAAGATGATGATTAAACAGATGAGCGGTAGCAGAAGAAGAAGAAGTATAAATATACATATAAACAAATTAAAATAAACAAAGAAAAAAACCAAATAACTATACATACTCAAAAAAAAAAAAAAAACATTTGCATTACATTTATAATAAGAAAACTCTCGCATTAAATGAAAAAAAAAAAAAAAAACTTCAAAGAACTTTCCATACCAAAAAATACTGAAAATACCGACTTCTTCATATAAACTGACTTCCATAATCATAAACAAGAAGAAAACCAAAAACATTGTTAACACTTAACTATAAAGAATTGCGCTTAAAACAGAAGTTTCTCATTTGAACCATTTCTTTTATATAGAAGATACTATATCTTAAGGTGGATATATCTAACAGTTTTGTTGTAGTTTAACACACACACTCACACGATCCTCGACTTATCTTTTAGCCAATCCATAAGGGAAGAAATGAAACGTAAATCCGACTTAACTTTAACACGTAACACACTCTGTATAAATGCAATCAGTTAGATTTATAAGAAAACAAATTATATAAGAGGAAACCCCCAAAAAGAAAAGCGAAAAAATATATATATAAACACTAAAGCAGAAGGGAAAATCGAAAAAGAGTTGTGGAAAAACGTGGCCAAGGCACAAAAAAAAAAAAAATAAATAAATAAATAAATAAAAAAAAAAATTAAATAAAAGATTATACGTTACATTGTTTTAATATTACAAATTACGAATAAATTGATCAATTAACATATATACAGAATAAAAAAAATAAATAAAAAACAAAAAAAAAAACACTAAACAAAAAGTAAGTGACAAAAAAAAAAGAAAATTGTTTTTATTAATTTTGTTAAAAATGCGAATAAAAAATTAATAAATAAACGAAAAAGAACAACCAAAAAACAAATATAATATACATATACACAAAATGAAGAAGCAGAGTAAAGTAAATAAAAAACAAGAAAAACAATTCAATTAAAAAACAAAAACAAAGTTTAATATGCAGAACAAACAAACAACAAAAAACATTTGTTCAAAACGTAAATGTAAAGCAAACATAAACACAAATTAAGGAAAAAGGAGTAAAAAGGTTATTATAATTATAAAACACACACACACTCGTACTGCATGCATAAAACATTAAAAAAAAAGGACATGCAAAAGTCTAAATAACAAATACTAACAACAAAACAAAACAACATAAACATTCATAACAAATTGGACTAAAAATAAACATTCACAAAAAATAAAATAAAAAACCAAAAAAAAAAAAAAAAAAAAAAACAATAACAAAATTCGATTACAAGAACATGAAAAAAAAAACAAAAAAAGGTTATTTATGAAGCGATTTAAACAATAAAATGAAAAATAAAAAACAAAAAAAATTTAAACAAATTTGAGTAAAATTTATTTTTGAGCAAAAACGGAAACGAGCTCTGGGTATTCACATCTGCGAAAACAATTTATAAACTTAATTATTGCACACAGCGAAACAACAAACTTTGTTTTAACAGGAAAAACCATAAAAACTTGACTTTTAACTAGACTGCTATATATAGTATATATGTATGTATATACGCGTATATACATTTATACAGTACATATGTTTACAATATTTAAAATTTTATTGGCACATTTCGAGCTCATTCAAGATACGTTTAAGTACAAAGCACGCGACTTATTATGAATATACATATGTATGTATGCATATGATCGTACAACACTTGACAGTTATATTAGAACCGCGTGACTTAACCGTATATACATACATACATATACACATATGTATATAAATATTTTAGCTGTGTGTGGCATAAAACGTTGCTCGAGCTGCACTTTGCGACAATTACTTAAACAAAAAATGTGACGAAAGCTTTATCGCTCACAGACAGAGACACACACACACATACACACTCAGCTGTTATATGGTACATATAAACATTATTCAGCAATTACACCTACACATACACACACACATATATACATATATATAAATATCTAATGTTATTCAGCATTTGCTTAGTCTGTTTCGGCTTCTTGCCTGACAGACGTCCAATTGATATTTGTTAGGGCTACATTATATAGGGTAACATATCTCTCTTTCGCTCTCTCTCTATCTATATGTACATGTGTATGCATTCTGTTCGTTAATTGAATTAAGAAAGTCACTTATCAGACGCGTGACTAATAGCTAATTGTGTGCGAGTGTGTGTGTGTGCGTGCCTCGATTAACCTTACAATTTGCCAATACATTTGCTTTTGTTATTGTTTACTGTTTTGGTATACATATATATATACTTTAGTGTTTTTCTTATTTTTTTTTTATAAATTTACATCTGTGCTTAGGAGTTGTGGTGAGTCTGCTTGTGTGTGTGTGTATATGTATATATATTGTCTTTATTCGTTGTTTGACTTACATAGTTTAACAAGTGCGTCTAAATACATTAAGTTAATTGGCTTGATTAGGTTTTAAGTTTTAGGCTATAAGGGCTAAGTATATAATCACTATCAAATGAAGGATGGTTTGTGTTTGTTTGACTGATTGATTGATTGATGATGGCCCAGAAACTGGGCGCAACTTAAGGAAATTCACATGTTGCACAGCATCCCCTGCCTCTCTCTCTCTCTCTCTCCTGCTCTCAGCAAGGCGTTTGCAACTTTGTGCTGCTGCGCGTAAACTTCTTCAGCAGCTTGCTGCTCCATTTGTTGGATCGCTTCTTGTTCTCCGAATAGGTTGACAGATTGGAGTTGCTAGCGTTCAGTGTGCTCTCCTGTTCCTGCATATGGATGGCACTAACCGACTGCGCATGCCGCAGCGGCTTGCCGGGGCTGCCGAAGTTCAGTGTTAATTTTTGCAAAATTTTATCTTTGCGTTTGATCTTCAGTTCGGGCAACGGCGCCGTTGTATTGCCCGACATGGATTTGAGCTTTGTATCGTTTAAATTCCAGTCGGATAGATCTGTTACGTCCGCATCGTTGATCAAGATGCGCGGCGTTTCCGGCTGAGGCAGCGCTTCCGTTACCGGCGGTCTGTATTCAGATTAAGACGAGATTTATTTAATTAACATCAGATTGAGATATTTTTAAGTTCCAGCTGTGCTTACGTAAGTAGCTGCTGATTGGCACTGTATATGGACGCCGTATCCACATCTTGCAGCGAACGCGCCAGCTTATCCCAGAAGTTGAACAAGCTCGACGTCTCCGAATAGTTAACGTGCGTATAAATAGCCAGCGTCTGGGGTATAGTCATGTTGTGTTTGTACAATATGGGTATTATCTTGCGTGTGTTGTTCTCTAGAATGTATTCACTTAGCACTTGAGTTAACTGATTATCTAAGAGGTGCCTACCGATTTGCAGCTTTTGCGTAAAGTTCACCAGATACGTGTTCTCGCGACTCTTGAGAAATTCCTCGGTGAGCACAACGATCAGGTGGTTGCAGCGCGTGGCCATGAACTGTGATAGCTCGACATGCTCGAAGGGCACGCCCAGCAGCAGATCCCGATGCCTCAAGAAGAGCTAAAATACAACAATAGATTAGATATAGTCTAGTAAATGATGTATATATATATAAATATATGTATATAGATTGGCTTGCCTTGAGATTGTAGGGCGGAGACTCTAGATTGTTCATAATGTCTGTTGCATGCTCGATGTCCGCCTCGGCGTACAGCACACAGGCATTGTAGCGCGGCAGCGGCTGTCCGTTTTGCAGGCATTTCTCATCATCGATGCTCAGCAAGTTGACATCGCGTGCCAGACTATTGTTGTTACGCTCCACACACTGAACAGTGGGCGTGGGCGTCAACTGCTCCAGCTGCTGTTGCTTTGTATTATAGCGATTTGTGTCCTTGACTGCAAAGATGGAAAAGAAATAGAAATAGAGTTACTATCTCTCTCTCTCTCTCTCACACACTTTCTATCGATGCATACTTAGATTCTCCTGTATATCATCGCGTACATCCCAACGATCGATGATGCCCAGGTATTCCTCGAGATGCCCCACCTCAGCCGTTTGCGGATTATGCTTGATCCAGCTGTTGAGCACCAGGTCCATGGGCATGTTGGCAAACTCGTCCACATAGCCACGCTGGCCCGACAGCGAGGCAATGCCACGCCAGTCCCGTTCGTAGCCCTCCTCGGAGCGCAGCACCTTCTTGCGATTGAGCATGCATGCCAGCTGGCGGCGCGTCTCGGAGCTCAGCTCCGTCAGGGGCGTGCGATTGAACCCGGCTGTGGCAATGGCGGCCGCGTTGGGCCCCTCTGGCCCCGGCAGCACCATATTCGGATAACGATAACGATCCACCCGACTGACGTCAGCGGGTGTTCGGCAATAACTGAGTTGACGGTTATGTGTGTGCGTGTGTGTGCCGCATACAAATTGAGGGCGCATTCGCATTCGCACTTAGCTTTTGGCGCTTGGACAATTGCAATAATTTGTCACAGCCTTTTGTTGTTGTTGTTGTCGTCGTTCTCGTTTTTGTCGCTTTGATATTTATCAGCCCGTTCGGGTTATCAGTTAAACAATAAAATTAAAACGAGTTGCGCGTGAGTCTGTTAACTGTTTTCGGTGTTTGCTGATGCTTTATTGTTGTTGCTAGAATTGCGGGTGGCCGCCGGACGGTCCAGGAGCGGAGTGAGGGATGAGAGGGGGTGCGATCGAACGCACAAAACGGCCGTGCGCGAAATGTGCTGAACTGACCTCGACGAGCACCTCGCGCCGCGTCACCGAGCACAGCTACAGCTACAGCTGCTGTTGTTGTTATTATTATTGTAGCTGTTGTTGTTTATCTGTCTGTTGCTGCTGCTGCTGTCGCTGGTTTTTGATTGTTTCGCCCCTTGCGTTCAGCCCTGTGCTTCTGTCTGTCTGCGCAGAAGATTTTGTTTTTAAATATTTTCACACTAACTCACACACACAGGCGCGTGCACACATACGATCACGCGAAAGTTACCTAAAAACACAAAAATAAACTCTATTTTATATTGATATTTCTATTTTATATATTTATATATATTTTTTTATACTGTGTCGTGCGCGACTTGCTGCTAGTTTTACTGCTGATTTGCTTCTGTTTTTCTGTTTCGTATTGCTGCGGCTAGTGACTGCGCGTTGTCGTTACTTGAATCGCGTTTGTTTATTTAGTTTGTTTGAATTTTTCCTATACGTTTTCCGAACGCTTTTGTTTAGCTCGCGTATTGCAGTTTATTTACTGCACGTTAATTGCTAATTAATTTGTGTTGCGTTTCCCCCATTTTCTGCGCAACAGGCTATTTGTTAGCGTTGTGTCGACTCGTTCCGAATAGCTCCGAATAAGTTCGATCGAACGAACGATACACTAAACCTGTGTGAGCTAAAAAAGGCCGTGACCGCTGCTCATCTGGTTCTCTCTTATGTTAAACAAACATTTTACGCTATCTTGTCAATCTACAGTGTTGTGATAATGGCCATACAGACAAGCTGTTATTAACAGCGCTCGTTGCCGCCACGCACCGACAGCTATGTTAAAATACGAGTATTGTTCATGTGCTCATCTCTAATTTTGCAGTTTTGCTTGCTAATAAAACCTGTTTTTCAAATATCGATTTTGAATACGCGCGCAAACAGTTAATGGATTTGGAATTGGTTCCATGTGGAGCAAAACTGTTAAGTTGCTGGTTCTCTGTTAAATATTAACTGATGTGGCAGCCCCGAAAAGTGGCGCCCAATTCGAAATTGAAATTAAAAAGCTGAAATGCCTCAAGTATGGCTCGAATTAAATATCTGATTGAAGCAAATAATAATCAGCTTATTATAAATCATATTATACGCATCTATCCCAGTAAAAAAGAAAACAAATCGTATTTCCATTTAAAAATTCCGTTTATTTTTCCATTGTTTTTCATTTTTGTTCAAGTGGATTCGTCGCATTTTCAAGAGTTTTTTGGTTTGTTTTGTTTTATTTTTTTTTCAGTTACAAATACTGATATACTAAACAGGTGACACAATTTAGCTGTTTGTTTATTATTAAAATGTAATATTATTTTGACTGCTTTGTTAGTTCAGAATTCAACATTGTTTGATGAATAAAACGCCGAATGCGTTCAAATGTTTGATTTGGTATTTTGGTTTGTTTGTTTGATTTGTTTGTTTTTGATTTTGAGCAACAATTAACAGTTAAGTTTGAATTCTTGCACACATGTTTTTAATGTTATTAATTTTTAATTTTTTTGTTGCTATTTATCAGATATACATACATATAGGCTGCGCATGTATTCAACTAATTTTGTGGCAAACTTTCCCATTTACACTTACGCATTTTCATTATTGTTTTTAATTGTTCTCGTTAGTTTTTCTATTTCTTTTAAATTACACTTAAAATTCTGTTTGTTACGCTATTTACATTTTCTCTCAGTGTACTTTGTAAATAATTGCTTAAATAGACTTCGTTTTACATTTTTAATTTACTTTAGTTATTTTTCCTTTTAACAAATTTTGTAGCCTCAAATCTTTAGAGTTCTTTTTATTAATGCTTATTAAGTAGTTTCCTTCTTTTGATGCAAACTCTTTGTTTTTGTTTTGTATAATAATTCAGCTTAGATTTTTACACACTTAGCTAAATGTTTTTGTCATTATTTTTTGTAGTTTTATTATTATTATTATTATTTTGTTTATGTTTAGCAAAAATTGTAATTAATTGTTTGCTCTTACATAGATTTATGTATTATTTTCAATTTACTTATGTTAAATGCAATTACAAAGTACTTTTTTGTTGTTGCGAAATTCCATTTCATTTTCCAAAAACATTTGCTCGTTTTATTCATATTTGTAGTTAAGCCTTGGAGCTTTTTGTTCTATTGTTTACAAAGATGTTGTTTGTGTGTGTGTGTGTGTGTGTGAGTGTATAGACTTATGGTGTGGGTGTGTATGCACGTGTGTTTGTGTATGTGTGTGTGTGCATATTTATTAGTTGCTTTAGAATCTGTAGGTTTTAGTTCTTGTTCTGTCGTCAGTTAAATTGATTTACGAATGCAAATTTCTTCATATGACAGATGCAAGGGCTTTCTCTGTGTGTGTGTAGATGTGTGTGCGTGTCTTTCTCTGTCGCTGTCGTTGTCTTTGTGCCTGTTGACATGTTTATTCATTAAGCAGTTGGCTCTACTACTCTCATTTCGCTTCGCATTTAACTAAAAACAAACTTTGTTTTGCTAATTTAGTTATTCGATATTCAGAATTTGTATTGAAATTTAAAGCTTTCCATTTACTATTATGTTTTAATTGTTTCTATATATGAACTTTGGTTTGTTTTGTTTTAAATAGTCGCTAGCAGTTAACATTATTGACATCGATTTGTTAGTTGAATTCATAATTTAGCAGCAGCTCTAGCAGCTGCCCCCTTCGCCAGTTATACACAATATAATTTAATATTATTTATTATTAATTAATTTAAGGTTTTGTTTCTTTTATTATTATTTTGTTATATTTCTCACTTTCGATTAGGCACAATCTTACACAAAAATTCGAGCTGTTTTTCTTTTATTTCTTCGACAATTTGCTTTCCCTTGTTTCAATTCTTTTTTATTATTTTTAATAAAAGAGGCAGAAAGTTTGGAGCAAAAAATTATAATATTTTCTTAGACTGCGCCTGAAATTCTGCTTTTTGTTTTTGTTTTTGTGTTAGCTTTTTTGCGGCTGAAACCGATAGAATGTGCATATATATACATATATATATGTTTATACTATATATAGTATATATGCTTAAAGCAAAATTTTATGGAAATTGGCAACAGCATGGCTAAGTACACACGCACACGCACATACATACACGCACAGACACATACAAGCATTCGTATTTAAATACACAAAGAAAGAAAAAACAAATTTAATACGCTCTATTGAGGCTGTTTGTAGAGAATTTACATAGCTAACAGCTGGCTGTAAAAACAAACTATATATCTATATAAATGTAGATGTATACATATATACATACATATATATTTGTATAATATAAATGTATATACATATATACAAATATTTCTCTCTCACGCATACACACATACTTTTCTTTTGCATTTGCATTAAACAGTTTTCATCTTCTTTTTATTTGTAACTTATTATTTTTTAAGCTAAATTTAAAATTAATTTGACAACAAGCTCGTTTTGCACTTAAGTAACTTTTTGTTTTTTAATTATTTGTTCTTTTTTGTAGTAACTAATTTATTAGACTATACAACAATTATTTAGGCGCCCTCTCTTCTACCAAGCTCTCTTTCTCTCTCTCTCTCTCTCTCTATCATTTGGCACACGCAAATTAAATTGTATTTAAAACTAGTTTACTGTTTTGCTCTTTTCTTATTCCCTTTTTTAATACTTCTTACGCTTTCAGTTTTTTATTATTATTTTGAAAATTGTTATCAATTTTTTCCTAGTTAGCTTCCTCCTCCTTTTTTACTTAAGACTTACAAAAAACTAGTTTGTTGCTGCTTTTAACGCTTGGTTTTTATTTTGTATTCATTTTTTGTTTACTTATAAATACTTTCAGTTAACAACTTTGTTTCAGATATACATAACTATTGAGCAACTATTTTTATTTTACTTTACTTCACTTTTATTTTCTTTTCTGATTTTTTTTCTGTTTTTTTTGTTTTTTTTTCGATTCTCCCATCTATGCCAAAAGCGCTACGCAAAAGTTTCCTTGTGGAGGGCAGAAAGTAGAGTTTATGCTGTTGGCTGAAGTTAGTTAATAAAGTAAATTAGGTTGGAAGTGAAACCAATGAACAAACTAACTAAACTAGCGAAACCTTTTGTTTACCATTACTTTATACATAGATATACATATATGTACATATATGCTCCATACACAGCGAGAAAAACAACAGCAAGTTGTGTGTGTATTAGAAGACATTTGTCTTAAAATGATGTCAAAGTTTTTGGCTGTTTAAATAAAATCAAATAACCCAATGAATAAATAATTATACTAAAAACAAACAAATATTAAAAAATTAAATTAAAAATGTGAACTAAAAAAACTGTAAAAATATTCTTTTGTATTTTATAATATACAAAAATTATGAATAATATAATCATTAAATTATTTTATTTTATTTAAATTTATTAAAAAATTAAACTAAAAATGTGAACTAAAAAAACTATAAAAATATTCTTTTGTATTTTATACTATACAAATATTATGAATAGTATAATTATTAAAATATTTTGTTTTTATATTATTATAATAAAATATCGTAAAAATATTATTTTCTATTTTATTTTTTGTTAAAAGAAATTAATGAATTAACAACTTAGTAAATTAATTTTTATATTGTTAAAGTAAAGTAACTTAACTTTATTCTTTTTAGTCTGCCCTCGTATATAATACTAAATTAATAACAATATCTTATAGCAGCGTAACACAACTTTTACTTTTATGCAGTTATTTTGTTAGTTCTTAAACTTTTCCCTTCACATACTAGAGCCTAAAAACCTTTCAGACTACGCTCGCATTTTGTAATAAACTTATATAAAAAATAAAACGTAATTCTAATTGAATTCATAGCATTCGCTTAGCTCTCAATCTACCTCCAACCTACATTTCTTGCATATTTAAATTACTAAATTAATATTAAAAAATATATATAAAAAAGAGTTGGTTTCTTCCAGATTTGTTCTATTGAAAACTAGTTTCTAGTTGAAGCGCTTTGGCATTTGGTGCGACGTTGATAACAGATCGTAACACGTAAAAATTACAGTTGTGTGTGTGTGTTTCTTTTTTTTAGCATACATGATAATAAATACATTTACAATGCAATCGAACCAACTTTTTGTATTTATAAATAACATTTCTTATTTATTTATTTACTTTTTAACTGGATCACTTTTCATTAATTTTACGTTTTCTTTGACTAACAATCTGCTAAATACACGTATTGGTTTTTAGTTTGCTCATTTATCAAACAAATTTTATTATTATTTTCTGCTTTGGGGTGTTGTCAATTGTGTTTTCTTTTTAAGAGCTAAATAGTTGTTTTTATCCACTGTAGCTTCGCCTCGTCTCCTCTAATTGTAGTTAACAAAGAGATTTGTTTTTCTTTATTTTTTTTTTTGTATTGTGCGCATAACTTGTTGAGTTGAGAGTGGGGAGTTTCAGTGTTGAGCAACGCCAGTGTTGGTAAGTAGCTGATGCACATCAACTACTCTTGCCTAAGGAAATGCTGAAAAGCGTTTGTTATGGAAGCTGCAGCGGCTTGTGATGCTGCTGCTGCTGCTGCTGGTGCTGGTGCTGCGCCTGCATCAGCAACTGTTGCTGTCGCTGCAGATTCAGCTCCGTCATATTCTTCATCATGAGCGTGCGCTCCAGGTTCTCCCGCATGCTGCGCTCGTTCTCCTGGCGAACTGCTCGAAGCGAATAGAGAAAACTCGTTAAAGCATATGTCAAATAGTTGGAAAATAAACTAGATCTAGATATATGTATATATGAATATTATCATAGAGTGCATTATCTAATGGAACAAGTTTCTTTGGACACATTTCACCGTTTGTTTGCTTCTGTTGCATTTCGTTTAAACTGCAGTTGAAGTAAATGCCTGTTGATGAATTCTTATTTATAAACTTTCATCAATCCAGACTATTTACTTTAAGCACAGTTCAACAGTTTATTCGCGATATCCGTTATCCGTCATTTGTTGAGCGCTTCCGGTTCCGCTTCCGGCTTATCGATAACATTTTCATATTTGGTTAAGCAAGCTCTCTGACCCGCGCCCCGCTGGCGTTTCCCCTTTGCTTTTGCTTTTGTGCATTTTACAGCACTTTTAATTAACGGCAAACAACAAAATTGACATGCGCATGTGGGCGTGGTCGCGCGTCAGGAGTGTCAAAAATTTGTTTGCCAATCAATCATACACAGCAGCGTGTGGGGGCATCTGGGACAGTGGGCGTGGCTGGTGTGTGGTCTGCTGGTTTTGTTTTTTTGATAGCTTGTTCTATTTGCGTCTGTCGCCCCGCCCCTCCTATTTGCTTTCAACTTTGTTCTGCATATTGTTTTTGTCTTTGTTTGCTGTTGTTGTTGATGTTTTTCCTTTTTTTTTTTTTTTTTTGACAAAGATTCGAGTTGATGTTGCAACACAGTTTGCAGTTTGCTGCAACTGTGGCACGTTGTGTGCTGTGTGCATCTGCCTGCAATACGTAACGCTTAACTGTGGCTCGAGTACCGAAAAATTTAATTAAAAAATACTTGCCCTAAATGGCAGACAAACATACACACACACATGCAAACTTGCACATGCATGCATGTACACACACACACACACACACACACACTCATACCAAAAAAGCGAAACAAATATTCAAGTAATTTACGAACGCTTTTATTTAATTGCAAAATTAGTTACTCGTTTATCGAGAAAGGCAGCAAAAAAATGAATTAAATGTACTTAAATGAGTCGGCAACGCATATACCCAGTAAAGTTGAAATTGTGCAATATAAAAGAGAAAATATACAATTTGAAGTTAGTTGTAAAAAAGAAGTCGAAGTTAAGATAAGCAGCAGTCATTGTAGTCGTGATACTAATAGCGGTAATAGTAGTAGTAGTAGCAGTTATAATAGTAGAATTATTAGCTATAGTAGTAGTAGAAGTAATCGATGTAGTAGTAGTAGTAGCAGTTATAGTAGTAGAAGTAATAGTTATAGTAGTAGTAGTAGCAGTTATAGTAGTAGAAGTAATAGTTATAGTAGTAGTAGTAGCAGTTATAGTAGTAGAAGTAATAGTTATAGTAGAAATAGTAGCAGTTACAGTAGTAGAAGTAATAGATATAGTAGTAGTAGTAGCAGTTATAGTAGTAGTAGTAGCAGTTATAGTAGTAGAAGTAATAGTTATAGTAGTAGTAGTAGCAGTTATAGTAGTAGAAGTAATAGTTATAGTAGTAGTAGTAGCAGTTATAGTAGTAGAAGTAATAGTTATAGTAGTAGCAGTTATAGTAGTAGAAGTAATAGTTATAGAAGTAGTAGTAGCAGTTATAGTAGTAGAAGTAATAGTTATAGTAGTAGTAGTAGCAGTTATAGTAGTAGAAGTAATAGTTATAGTAGTAGTAGTAGCAGTTATAGTAGTAGTAGTAGCAGTTATAGTAGTAGTAGTAGCAGTTATAGTAGTAGAAGTACTACTATAATACAGTTATTAGATTACCGATATTAAAATGTTAATCAGTAGCAGCACTGGGCATATCTCTTCTCAATCGCCAAGTATTTACAGGGTATTTACATAAGAAACTTAATATTATTAACGAACCAAAGAGAGCTGCGGCAACAAGTAGTATTCTAACATTATAAATCATGTTCATTAATTTTCTTTGATCTAACAACTCAATAGAACTCTTTTCGCTTGCCCAGCATTTACAGGGTATTAAAATAACAAATTAAATTTAATATGTGCACACGCCACGAGAATGTGGCACTTAAAAAAGAAAAAATAAAAAGAAATTTTCGCTGGGCCAAATGGACTCGAATGTGTCGCCGGCCGAGTCGGTGAAGGAGAGGGAGAGGGAGAGGGAGGGGAGGAGCGAGCTCAAACAGAACTCAAACACGAGTTTGTAAGGGATCACGTGGTCTGTGGTCGTAATCCTTGTCCTGTTGCACGCAGGCGTAGGCGCAACGTGTTAATGATGACAGAGGCGCAGTGGGAACGGGGGGAGCGGGGGCGTTTCCAGAGGTGGGTCAGGCACAGGTGACGCTGCGGCTGGTTGGCTGCCATTATTCACTTGGCAAGTGCCGCCACAGCTGCCGAGTACAATGGGGCGCACAGTTCACATGTGTGAGTGTGTGTAGGAGTGTGCGCGTGTGAGTGTGTGTGTGTGAGGCTATTTGAGACCAATTAACATAGAACTTTCCCACTGGTAAACAAGTTAAATTGTTAACAGCCATTATGGGCGCTCATAAATGCCATCGTGTAACTTTCAGAGACTCACTTTGTCTCTGTGTGTGTGCGTGTGTTTGTGTGTGTCCAGGTATGCGTGTGCGTGTGCGTGTGTGTGTGAGTTGCTTCTTTGTGTCTTTCATGTTGTTTAATTATAAATGCGGCGTTGAAAGCAACAGCACAGCCTGTGGCTCGCTCTGGCTCTGCTGACTGGGGCCATGGCAATGGCTCCTCCCTTGAGCTGCCTGCTGTGCAGTCACATGACGGATGAAGACCGAAGACCATGTAACTACAATGTAACTAATTAGTTTCCTGCCGCCCCGTGGGTGGCTGCTGGGCAGGTTGATGAAAATTGAGGGAAACCCAGCCAGCGAGTGGCATGGGCCGAGTTCAGTTGAGTTGCTTTACTCGCAAATTGAAATTATTGAGGTAGCTGTGTGGTTTCCCCCATTTTTTTTGTTTTTGTTTTTGGAGGCTGGGCAGGGGCTCTCTGCTGCGATTCAAAGTTCTTTTGCCCGAAACGAAAGGGTCATTAAGTTATTCAAATTGAAAATAGAATACTTGACAGCATAATTAATTGGAAATATTCTTTCAAATTCTATTGTAGCGAGGAATAGAAGCTTATAAAATGTTTGGCAGGCACTTATGAGAGAATATATTACAAAAAAAAAATGAAATAGTGAGGGGAAAATCTGTAAGCTTTTACTGTGCTCATAACTTGCTTTCCCTTATACTCATTTAAGACTGTATGAACTCAATAGCTGCAAGCCTTTCTATGACTTCCTAAAGTCAAATAAACTTTCTTGATTACATTTTCTCCAGCTTCTTCTTTTCTTTAATGCCTTATCTATTTTTTGCTTAACTGCTTCTTCTTCTTTCTTTGTTATATTAATGTTAATTTTATTCATTTAAATCTGCCTAATCTATATCATATTTTATTTATTTTTTATATGCAACAATATTTACATAAAAATACTATGTATTACACATAAATACCATATAAAAAAAAATACAATTTTCGCATTAATTTACATTTTCGATTGATAAATTGTCCACCATCTGGACAATTCGATTGGGGCGAGAGCTTTAATCAAACATTTATTATTATTATTATTCATTTATTTATTCAAAGCCCGCGCTTGTTGTTGCTGTCTCTTTCTCTCTTTTTGTCGCTCAATTGAAATGGAAATTTTAATTTTCTGCACACATTTCCTACTCGACATTTGACGCCATCAATTGAAAAGTCCGGGTTTGGGTCAATGCGAATAATTGCACTGATAATCATCATTATAATGATGATACTAACTATAATTACTTATTATATTTAACATAATTGCAAACAATTTTAATTGCGTGCAAATGAGGTTTACGTAGCGCTTTAACAGCTGATTTTTATTGAAAAACAAAAGTTTTTTGCTTGCACTTATTAAATATGCATTTTATTAATTAGTATTATTTTTACAATAATTTGTTTTTAAAAACAATTCTGTAAGTCTTTTTCCAGTCATCGTTAGTTTTGAAATGCTTTGTTTATATATTAATAATTTCAGTCTGATTTCATTAAATTATAAGCAATAAGCTATAACCTATAACTGCTAAGAGCAGCTGCTTGGGCTCATTGACTCTTCTAACTTAAGCTCGACTTAAGTTCACTCAAGTTCTGAGAAAATTTCAACTTTCATCCTAACTTTACCTAGTCGAACGTAACCTAGCTGATGATTTGTTTTCAAGTTTATTTCAGTTATGTTTAGCTAATTCCATATAAGTTCTAAATGCTCTTAGCTTGCCGTTTTTACTTAGCCTCTACCGGTATAAAAGTAACTTAACCTCACATTGTGTATAAAATCAGTTTCTTAGGAGCATTTTCTCGATGCTTTCAACCCGAGTTCAGCCAGACTAAGCTAACCGCACTCAAGCAATTAGAAAAGCTGCTAAGGCAACGCTGTTTATCGCATCTCTCAACTTAACCTCATTTGGCGGAACTTGAGCACGCTTAAAATAAATGCGATTTAGTTTGGGAATTAGCCAGTCTCATAGAACTTTACTTGATTGTGGTTATATAGCATTTGATTTTAGCCTAATCTCAGCACGACATGATTTCTATATAAATATAACGATGCTGGGTTGACTTATTTACTGTCACATATTTATATATATTTATTCTCTTATCAATCTTCTCTAGGGTATTGCAAAATTCGTCTTTCAGCTGCTTCTTCTTGCCTTTTATGCTTTTCGTTTTCCTTTTTAGTCGTTCGCTCTGATTACGTTTTCATTAATTTTGATGGCCATTATTTGTGTATAAAAATGAAGGCAGCGGAAAGTGAGAGGTAGAGCGAGAGAGTGAGTGAGACAGACATATATCTTTGACATTGCCGTCAGAGTTATTCTACTGTGTGACTGTCAATTTATTTGTTTGATGCGTTTTGTGGGCGTGGCTGATAGGGGCTGTTGCTAGTTGTGGTCGTTGTTGTTGTTGGTATTTGACTTGGTCGCGTGGGCTTTTTCGTAGGACATTTTGACAAGGACGTGAAGCCAACTGAGCGGGCAATGTCACCAGCAGCAACAGCAGCCAAACAATTGTTGCCAGTTGTTGTTGTTGCTGTTGCTGTTGCTGTTGCTGTTGCACTCACTCATGCGCACATGAAAAAGTAACCTAGTTTCGTGTCGTAAACGTAAAATTACGACTGTGTGTGTATGTGTGCGTATCTGTGTGTGTAAATAAGCGTGCAAGCCTGTAGGCGCACATACGTATACATACATACATACATACATACATGTATATATGTATGTATAAAAAGGATGCCAGCCGTTGCCACGGCTCGTAATGATGCACACACGCACACAAACAACACAAACACACAACTATTAAGTGAAAGTATAAAAAGTGAGCATGATAACAAAAAGGTCCTTGCAGACGCAGCATCCACAGCCGCACGCTTGGCCAGTAAGTCAGTGAGTCAGTCAGTCAGCCAGACAGACAGACAGACAGACAGCCAGAGCACATTGTCATTGTCTGTGCTTGGCTAAACACACACAACAAAATACAACGCAACACAATACACACACACTCACACGCACACAATGCTGATTAGTTTGACTGCTGCAGTCAGAGCCACAGAGAGCTACAGCCACACAGTCATTAAATTCGAGGTAAGCATCATTTTTTATGGCCAACGCATGTCTGTGTATGTGTGTGTGTGTATGTATAAATATGCATGTGTGTGCGCTGTTGCTGTTGCTGCTGCTGCTGCTGGTGTTTGCAAGTCAGTTAGTCGCTTAGTCATTGACTCAGTTATGTAATGCACGAGATTTGCTCAGGCTTTTACCAGCTCAATTTTCATAAGTCAGCATCTGGCAGCTGTTCATTGGGGAATACGTAAAGGTATTTTGCTTGGCTTTATGTTTCCATATGGGAACTTCAACTGACCCACAAAACAGCCAGCCTAACTGCCTGCCAGTTTGTCTCGGCTGTCTGTCTGTCTGTCTGTCTGACAATGGAGCCATTGGGTCCACATTGCGTTAGCCAAATCAAAGGGAATTGCAAAATGGCAATTCAATTGCAGCCAATTGGACTCTGTTACAGTTTGTTAAGCAGCAAATGTGTCACAATTGAATTTGATGTTGTCCTAGATGCTACGATGAGTATTATTTGAGTTTTATAACAGATGCAAGCAATATAACAACAAAAGTTAAAACACAAATTGAGAAAGCTAATAACGAATCAATATTATGATATTATTTGCATACTCATCATTAGCATTACATATCTACATATATCGTATAGTATCAGAATGTAAAGATTCAAGACAGAGTAAATAAAGATTTCATACATGCATCGGAAGCATTCTCAATACATGCAGATCAAAAGGATATCAGCTTGGGCTGTTCCATGGTTTCTAGTAGACGTTTTAATCCTTGGTTATGTCATATCAGGGATATAGTTTGAGAAACCCACAGAAATAGAAATGTTTTATTTTTCAGCAGACAGTTATACATTAGCTGTTGCCCACAAAATGGCTTCCAGTCGACATATATATGCTTGGTCATATCATACCAAGGATATAGTCCTGGAAACCTAAAGGGTCGTATTAATGATCCGCAAATATGAATGAATTTCTTTCAGCTGACTTTCAAATGAGCCCATTTTACCCCAATGAATCCCAGTCGACCCACTTATCCTAGGTAATCAATGCTAAGGATATAGTCCTGGGAATCTAAAAACATGAATGAATGATTTTCTTTCAGATGACCTTTTAACATTTTTATGGGAATAAGCAAGTTAGTTACATAGAATACAGGCGCGTATATAATTAAAATTGCCTGCTAATTCGGCTGAAGTACCAGGCGCACAGAAACGAGTAGAAGGTTGCAGATTAAAGTCAAGATTTAAATCAAGTGACCTTGTACTTTATGTAGTACATTGAGTTGACATAACAATGTTAGAGCATCAGTCAACATGCTCTATGCTCTAACAGCGTTGCTGCGCTTAAATGAGAAAAATTTACGATAATTCAGTTAAAATACCAGGCGCACAGCAATGAGTAGAAGGCTGCTAGTTATTACTTTACGTCGAGTTAAGAGAGCATTTTAATTTGACCTTGAGCTAAGAACATAAACAATGACAGGCGTTTCGCTGTTTAAATCGCTAAATGTATAGGTAAATGCAGACGAAGTACCAGGCGCACAGAAATGAGTAGCAGGTTGCTAATTATTATTTTTCGTTGAGCTAAGAGAGCATTTTAATTTGACCTTGAGCTAAGAACATAAACAATGACAGGCGTTTCGCCGATTAAATCGCTAAATGTATAGGTAAATGCAGACGAAGTACCAGGCGCACAGAAATGAGTAGCAGGTTGCTAATTATTATTTTACGTCGAACTAAGAGAGAGTTTTTATTGGACCTTGAGCTAATAACATAAACAATGACAGGCGTTTCGCCGATGAAATCGCTAAATGTATGTATAAATGCAGACGAAGTACCAGGCGCACAGAAATGAGTAGCAGGTTGCTAATTATTATTTTACGTTGAGCTAAGAGAGCATTTTAATTTGACCTTGAGATAAGAACATAAACAATGACAGGCGTTTCGCCGTAAATCGCTAAATGTATAGGTAAATGCAGGCAAACTACCAGGCGCACAGAAATGAGTAATAGCATGACGCATGTTATTTTCAACTGAGTTAAAATTAACATAACCCTGTCATTTAACAGAGGACGGTTAATTAACAGTATATTAACAGATAACTGTTATTAACAGCTGGATGTTAACTTACACAGAAATGTTACCTAACAGCGCATTAACAGAATACTGTTGTTAACATATGGCTGTTATTTAACAGAATAAATTGCATTAACATAAATCTGTTAATTAACAGTACATTAAGATAAAACTATTATTTAACAGTACATTAGCAAAGAACTGTTAAACAGCGCGGAAACCAAAAACTGCTATTTAACATAGGGAGAGGCGTTCTAATGGCCTGTAGCATTGATTGATCTCAGTTACCTATGTATATGCGTAGGTATTCATGACTGTAGGTTCCCAAGGTCTATATCTATGGCATGGTATAACCAAGTATATTACGGACAACTAGGAACCAATGGGTAGAGAATGGAAGAGGGTGAGGGGCAGCTGTGAAAGAGGCATACATACATACATATTTGGTGAGCCGAATTCAAGCGCCTATGGCACGAATTCGCTTCTGTAGGTTTACTAGGACTACATCATTTGCACTATATAGCCAGTATATGAAAGTCAACTAGAAACCATTAAATATTACGACAGGATATGGCAAATTTTGCGGGCATATACAAAATCCGCCATAAATCAGTCGATTGCATTTAACATAAAATTTCATTGATTTTGTATCAATCACAATTTAACGACATTTTTAACTGTGACCCTTATCAACAAATAATAAGTGTTGCAGGCAATGTTAGCCAACGTTTAGTCTTGATTAAATTAAGTTCGCTCTATAGGCATGCTTCATAATGGAAAGTAAAATCTCATATTTATAAGTGAGTTGCATAATTTCGTTGACAATCATTATTTATAAAATGAATTCAACAGAGGAATGCGGAGATCATTTATGACTTACACGTTTGGCTTCAAAATTCGAGTTATTTAATAATCATGCCGTGAGTCAGAGTTTTATGTAGAAAATTCCAAAATGAAAAAGTGGAAATTATGATTGATTTTTGTTGTCTGGCCTGCGACATGTGTGAAATGCAAGCTAACAATAATTTATATAAATTTTATATGGAATTTGACTAAAAGTTAATGTAATAAAATTGATAAACTAGAGCTGAGCGCGTGTCGTGTTTGCGTCAGTGACACGAGCACGGTCAACTCTATAGCATTATCGATATTTGGATTGTTGTTTAATGTTATTTAATTTTATTTGCACTTTTTGATCACTTTGACTAGTTCACTGAATCACTGAATAGTTCACACAATTGAAGGGAAATTTGCAATGAACCGAAAAGAGAAATCAAAAGTTGAGTTTACTTGAAAAGGCTTTGCCTACTTACAGACGCGTGTTTGTATGTGTTTGTCTTTTCAATGGCAATTCGCAGGAATTGTAGCCAATTGTTGTTGTTGTTGTTGTTGTTGCTGCTGCTGCTGGACATCGTTGGGCAATTTGTCAACTGTTTTGTTGCGCTGGCACTGGAGTGGAAGTGGACAATCGAACTGGCTCACAATTACACGCACGCACACACAGAGAGCGGGGCACAGGAGACATGAAGTAGTAGTAGTAGTAGTGGTAGCAGAAGTGGAAGAAGAAGAAGAATTGCTAGTAGGCGCAGCGGAAACGGAAGTGAAAGCCGAAAATATCAAACAGGAAACGGCATTGGGGCAAAGGCGTCTACAGATTGTTGCTATCGCAGTTATCGCTGTCGTAGTTCATGACGGCCGCATGCCCGTATAGTGTACGGGCGTATCCCTGCTGAACGAGTGCGGCTTCTTGCCGGACTGACTCTGGCCGGATGTGAGGGTGACAACGACCACGAAGACGCTGGCGCAAACCAGGCACAGCAGCACCGTGGCCAGGACAATGCAGACGATTCGCTTCCGTTTGCGATCCGCCTCCTCATCCTCGTCCGTCTCATCGCTCAGCGATTTCTTTTTAAGCTTGTGCGAGCCCCCACTGAGCGAGGCCTTGCGGCCCGCCGCCAGCTTATGATGGAACGGTCGCAGCACCTGAGCCGCAAAGGCGGCATCCGTCAGCTCCTGCTCGTAGGTCAGCGACGATTTGCGCTCGAACGAGGGCCGCTTCTCCTCGATGAAGGCCGCGGCCACTTGCGCCGCAGAAATGGGGCGTGGACTGCGCTTGATCTCGTCCACGTTGACAACGCCGGCGGCACTGACGCTGGGCACCGCCGTCGACAGCGGACGGCTGTTGCGCCGGTGGGGTGAACTCAGCTCGAAGTCATCGTCCGCAGCACCGCTGGCATCGGCGCCAATGAAGCTCTTGGACTTCTTGGTCGCACTCAGCGCTTCGCGGTAGCTGCGCAGTCGCACGCTGGCGCTGTGCAGCGCCTTGGCCTGCTTGACGCTGGCGCTGGCGTTGGTGCCTTGGAAGGCGGCGGCTGCCGCCAGGACGCCGGGCCGGTGCACGGTCAGCTCCTCCAGGTTGCTGGGCGACAGGTACAGTGAGCGTCCGTGTTGTGCGCCGCGCTTGAAATGGTACGCAGCGCTGGCAGCGGCGGCGGCGCTGTGCAGCTTACTGGTGGACGGACGGCCGTCCAGCTCCAGGCTGTGGGTGCTCTGCTGACGGGAGTGGGGCACATGGTGTGGCTTCTGCTTGATGCTGTTCGAGGCGGAGGCGGCGGGCGGATGGGTGGCGCTGTGACCGGCGGCGACAATCAGACCAGGCGCCGTCTCATCAAACGAACCGGAACTCTTGCGCTGTATCCGCTGCACGGCCACAGCGGCGGCTGCCACCTCTGCCACGCCCAGCTCGTCCATTTTGGTATGGCTATTGCTGCGGGAGCGCGACTCCACAAAGAGCTCATTCTCCAGCGACAGATTCGACTGGGGGAACAGGGAGCGGCCGTCGAGCGGTTCGATCAGATCATCGTTCAGCGATGGATGCCGTATCTGCGACTCCACCACCGAGTCGGGCTTGCTGCTCGGCCGTCGGCCGGGATCGTTGAAGGAGCGATGCGATCGACAGCCCCGGCGACTGGGCGAGGGCGAGCGTGAGATCTCCTTGCCGCCGGCCGGGGGGCCGGGCATCAGGAAGTTGGCACGCACCGAGCTGGTGCGACGACTGGAGCTGGCCGATCCAGCGGCGACGGCCAATTGAATTTGCTCCATGGCGGCGGGATCCTGTTGGGCGTGGAAGGAATGCGTTTTCTTCATCTGAAAATTGGTAGACGGATGAACGTCAATTGTGTCTGAGCGCCGAAAGAGATTCTTTTTCAGCTGCAGCTGCTGCTGTTGCTGCTGCTGCTGCTGCTGCTGTTGCTGTTGTTGATGCGTGTGGTGCGGGTGGTGCGGCAGCATATCATCGACATCAATGAATTGAATTGGTGATGTGCTGCCGCTGCCGCCCAGCGTGGAGCGGCCCAGGCCATGCGACATGCCCAGACCCACATTGTCGCCCAGGCTGCTGCTGCTGACCAAATAAATATCTGGCTGTGGTTGCTGTTGTCGGTGGTGCTGCTGCTGCTGCTGTTGATGTTGCTGCTGCTGCTGCTGCTGCTGGCCAAGCACTGGGCTGACCGCATGCGAGGTGGGTGAGCTGGTGGAGCTCGAGTGCGTGTGCTGACGGTGGTGCTGATGTGGCGCATGCGGATGTGTTGGCAATTGGTGGTGTCGTGCAGCGGCTGCCTGTGCGGCCAGCTGCTGAAATGTGTGCATATGCAGCTGTTGCTGCTGCTGTTGTTGTTGTTGTTGGTGGTGCTGTTGTTGTTGTTGTTGTTGTAGGTGGTGGTGCTGGCGGGCAGATAGTGCCGGCGATACGGAACCGCTGCCACCAGCTACATGCGTATGTTGTTGTTGTTGTTGTTGGGGTATATGTTGTTGTTGTGGTGGGAGTGCTAGGGTCTGCGGCGGTGCAGACGATCGCACGGGCAGCGGCGACGCCGAGCGGTGGATCAGCGGCTGCTCATGCACAATAAAGCCATCGTCTAAATCTAAATCAAGTTCACTAGCTATCGGTGCATAATTATCAATGGCCATCGACAACGAGCGGTGGATGGGCTTCAGCTTGGGTGGTTTCTTTTTGGTGGCGGGATTATCAAAGGAGGATGTGCCCGAGGTATGCTCCTCATCCGCATCGCCGGCAATCAAATATGGATCATAGCTATGGACAGATACCACATGCTGATGCCGCGACTGCTGCTGCTGCTGCTGTTGGTGGTGGTGCGACTGCTGATGGTGGTGCTGGTGCTGCTGCTGCTGCTGTTGGTGGTGGTGCGACTGCGACTGTTGCTGCTGACCACCGCTGGTGCCGCGCTCCATGCGGTAGTAATACTGCCGTGGGTATCTATGGTAGTAATGTGCAATTGTGGTGCTGGTATGTGGGTGGTGTGGCGAGCAGGAGTGGGGTAATCACACAGACACTGACCTGGTCGTTGGCTAACTGTAACGGTGGTGGTAGTGGTGGTGCTACTTGTTATTCGAGTTCGAGATTTAGTTCGAGTTCGAGTGGTTCGAGTGGTTCTGGATTGTTGGCCCGTTGCTTTGGCTGCGCTGTTGATTGCTAGTGGTGCGGTGGTGCTAGTGCTTAGTAGTGCTAGACACCCAATAAACAGGGCTGCCGAGGTGAGATAAAGAGACACAGAGAGACAGAGAAAGAGAAAGACAGAGAGAAAGAAAGAGAGAGAGAGAGAGAGAGAGAGAGCAAGAAAGCTAGTAGGTGTGTGTAGTCGGAGTTTGTGGGGCGGGTGGGCGTAGCTTTGGATAGCAGTCTAAGGACAAACACACACACAGACACACAGTTACAGACACACACAAGGACTTTGACAGAGACGCTAAACAACGAGATGTTAAATGTGCAGGATATTCAGGATATATGCAGCATTAAAGGCAGCTAAGTTGTTGTTGTTGTTTATTGTTGATGTTGTGTGGTTGTTGTTGTTGTTGTTTTCAATGCGCTTCCTTTTTTATTGTGATGGCTGTTGTTGTTGTTGTTGTTGTTGTGGTGCAACTCGCTTGTTTAATTGTTAACGATTTTGATTTTTCTAATTAGTTTTGGTTTTTATTGTCACATTGTGTATTGATGATTGTTGTTGTTGTTGTTGTTATTGTTTTTGATGAAAGAATGCTTTTGTTTTAATTGTTGTTGTTGTTGTTGTATTTAGCTACACTCATTAAAATGGGCAAATATAAAAGCACAACTAGAAGTAGACAAGAGAAATACATAAAGAAATAACATATTAGCAAGCTGGACGGGTTGTGTCAAGGAAGTGGGATGTGGTAGTAGTAGAAGTTAGTCGACTTGGTGGGTGGTGGTAGTGGTGGTAGTGGTGGTGGTGGTGGTGGTGGTGGTGGTAGTGGTTGGTTTGGCTGGGCGGTGCAGCTTGCCGTGCTGTACTCATGTGTAGATTTTGAGTGTGGTCTCTAGTCAAATCGAAATCAAAAAGTGTTTAGCAAAACTAATACAAAATACATAAAGACGCGCTGAAAAAATAAAATAAAATTTTCTGTTGCAAATTGAGTCGAAAGTTAACAAACGTTTTCTTTTAAGTAGCTCTACTGCAATTATTATTATAATTATTATTTTTTAAAAATGCTTTAAAGTCATTTACAGCGTTGTAAAACTCATCAAAAAGAGCTCAACTTGGGCTTGTTTCATATCTCTGTCTTTATCAATATTTAGCCTATGATTTCAATTCATATATATATATATATATATATATATATATACATATATACAATTTCCCCGCTCTGTTCAATAAAATTTCTTCAATTGCCATTTCCATGGCTACCCCCACCGCCAGTGTTGTAGAACTCAACGTAATCCCCGATGGGTTTAATCAATTTGTACTCAGCTTAAGCAATGACACGCCCCATTGCCGCGACAACATTTTAAAGGCAACCGATGCCCGAACGTAACATTTCCATTGCCCGAGTGCCAAAGTAGCTGAATTCCCGCTTTAGCCTGGACTTATCTATTTAAAGTACTTGCTCTGCCGCTGTGGGTGTGTGTGTGTGTGTGAAAAAAATTTGCATTACAATCCTTGAATTTGCGGCCCCCCGCTCCCGCAGCCACCGGCGCCCACATCCAGCATTCGGTCACGTTGTCCTTTTGGGATGCCGATGCGCAATGCGAGTTAATCGAATTGAATCTATTTGGACAGTTCGTAAGCCGAGCCAATGCAAGTCGGGGCGGGTCAGTGTTCAGGGCGTGGGCGTGGCCGTTGAGTATCGCGCAACTCGTTTGTTGCCAACACACACACACACACACACACATAGACACACAATTCATCATTTTGGGGGCATGTACCTTTTGCATGCCTAGGCGAGAGGTGGTGGGCGTTGGGCGTTGGGCGGGACGCGGCGAACGTTTTGCATAATTTAAAACGACAGGCCACAGTCGGTGGCTCCAGTTGGGCTTGGGCTACGACGGTATGTCCTTTGCCACTGTCACTGTCACAGCGTTAATTTTTCAAAGCTCATTGATGGATGAGTGCGCCAGTTGACATTTATGTGCCTAGCCACACACTGGCACACACACACTCATACACACACACACACACCGTGAAGTGCTGCAAAAGCTGTTCAAAAATTAACGCTCTGCGACTGAAAAACTTGTTCGTGCCTCGCTACGAAACGAGTTAAACATATTAAAATTTGCTTATGCACAAGGTAAAGAATGAAAACACACAATTTGGCTAAGAGGCCTCTTGGTGAGTGTGTGTGTGCATGTCTGTATGTGTGTGGCAAATGCTCTGAAGACATTTAACATCACGTACTTTAAATATGCTTAAAAGAGCTTAAGTGAAATGAAATGTGGCGGTTAGACAGACAGACATACATACATACATATACACATATATATGCACATGTATACACATATATATGCACATGTATATATTTAAATATGTAAAAATAAAGGAACTGCGCGCACACATTACATGCATATACGCGCATTTACCAACTCTGAAACACACACACGCCGTATAAGTAATCACACATGTGTGCGTATGACAGCG
Source organism: Drosophila mulleri (assembly GCA_035047565.1). NCBI lineage: Eukaryota > Metazoa > Arthropoda > Insecta > Diptera > Drosophilidae > Drosophila > Drosophila mulleri. Next base: position 4,115,088 of record JAWNPK010000060.1, read on the forward strand.
TCTGGCGTTGGCAACAATGCCAGCTGCGAGGTGTCAGTGTGTGTGCGTATGCGTGTGAGACACACATCCTTGGATACCCGTAGCCTATTGTCTTACAGCAGACTGTGAAAGCAACAACAGCAACAACAGCAGCAGCAGCAGCTTAGCTTCCACTTCGAGTAGCGTGCGCGCATTTGAGAATTCTGTTTCAGTGGCTGTTTGTGCTCCACGAGCACTTGTCAAATTCCGTCTCATATCAAATCTGAGACGAATTAGATGTAAGTCTTCGCCGTGTAGGTATCCCCTCATGCAAACGAATATTACTCGAGTGGGCGACACACAACAAATCGGATTTGTTTTTTGATATGCTTGAGCCATTGTAGACGTATCCCAAAAATACACACACACACATGCATATACATTTATTATGCCGTCTGCTATGATTTAGGTTGCTGCAGCAGGAGTAGCAACAACAGCAACAATTTACTGTTATTCTTGTCCATTAGCAGAGAACATTATGAATTTCTTGCAAATTATTGCGGATATATCACATAATTCAATGGCATTATATCGGTTTTTGCTCGCTGAATGAGAATTTGTGAGTTCTGGCGGTATTTAAAACTGTTTTGCGGATATATCATATATGATTATAAATCATATAGATTGTATAGATCACTATAGATCTTATACATCATATAGATTACATAGAACATATAGATCATGTAGATCATATTGTATATTGTATAGAGCACATAGATCATTATACCATATCGCACCTTTACGCGTACATACACATATACATACATATATACTCGTATATTTGAGCCAGATTAACTAATTTCTACGCCCACTGTCACGGCGGCAGCACAGCTTTGTGCTTGCCCCGCCCATTAGGCGGGCGCATTTAAACACAATAGATTGTTCCATAAAGATTAGCTATAATTAAAATATTCGAGCAAACATCAGCTGCAAATGATTAGCAAGTTGTGCAGAAGCATAAGCAATGCTCTTTATAAGCCCCACCCAACCACCCAATATCATCCATTCCTCTGCGTTCTGCTGAGTCGTGCGGCTCTTTGAGTACTTGCGGCATATCAGAAACTCAAAGCAGATGCCTTAATTGGCATAAACAATGGTTAATTAACATAAAACTAACATTTCGAAGCCAATTTAAATAGCCATACGTGCGTAATTAGTTGTCTCGCATTGCCCCATCCAGTGTTGCCCGACGGCAACGGCCGCACAGTGTTGCATAATGACTGACGGCTGACTGCTGGATTGCTGAATGTTGTGTTGACTGTTGACGGCAGCTGCTGAAATTTCCGGTCTGACTGTTGTGGCCTGTGCCAAGTGTGAGCAATTAATTGCGTTTAATGGCGACCCGCAAGCACACCGCACCACAGCAAACCACCCGAATCACCCACACACAAAACCATCACCCACAGCCATCATATTTCGTTAAGTGGTAAACGAAGGTTGTGCCAGACGCTATCATCATCATCGTCAGCGCTGTCGTCGTCGTCGTCGTTTTAATATTATTAAATCCGGCGTGGTTTCCGTTGCGTTTTACGCATATTAATGAAGCCCAAAGCGTTTCCAGTGGTCGCAGTCAGCCAAAAGGATTCGAAATTCGACTCTGAGACTCTGGAGCTTCTTCTGCCTTGCACACGGTCCGCAATCCGATTAAATGCCAAACGAATTATGCAGTAAAATGCATTCTTGTCTTTTGGCTGCAAAGCAAGCTGCTCTCGCCTGGCACTCAATTTGATGTACGTATGCTTGTGCGATTAAAATGTTTGCGCATAAGCACACACACACACACACACATACATAAATACGCTCAAACAAAGTCGCACTCACACAAAACAAACTCAAATAAACGCTGAGTTATTTCATGCATTTGATCTGGCATGCGCACAGTGGGTCAAATATTTTCTTCATAGAACATAAATGATGGAATTAGTATTTGAAATAACATAATTCAGCTATATGTCATATATAAACCTCATTCTGTTATGTACATAGTTCAGCTTAGTAGCATAACAGACGACTGTTATTTACATCGTATGGCCTCATGGAACAACGTTCCTCTGTTATATATGCAGATTAACATATTTATGTTAATAGATTGCTCAGCGTAGAGCAATAACAGACTTCTGTTATCAATACAATTCAGCTACAGATCTCTCGATTAACATGCTTCTGTTGTTTACATAGTTCAACTTCGTGGAATAATATTCTTATATTGATGGATTATGCAGCTTCCTTCTTGGACTAATAGCAAATAGCTAATACAAAACTTTTGTAGAAATGAAATTTGCAGCTAATACAAAAATTCTTTAGAGTAATGTACTACATTTGTCTATCTCGAATATGATATAAACCCTATCCATGGTGCACACGGCGTGACTGTGACTGCTGTGCCTGACAGTTATGCAATATTATTTTTAAAACACATTCCAGCGCGCTGTCGCTGCTGAAAGCGAAGAGCGGCTGCAATGTCAGTAGCAAACGGGCCAACAGGCCCTGTTGGCTGAGTTCAAAGGCAAAGTCTAAGGCATTTCTGAGTTTCTATTTAATTTGAATTGTTTCGTAAATTGAATGGGCAAACATTTGTGCTGCCCAGCACTGGTCGGAGTGGCGGGTCACGCGCCAATGCTCCACACTGGGGCCATGGCCGTACATAAGCTTATTAAGTGTGCTTAGCTCTTTAATAAACAGCCATGGAAACATTGCTGCAAATGCAGCAGCAGCAGCAGCAGCAGTTCAGATGGCCTCAAAAGCTTTTTGGCCACATCATTTTCGTTTGCGGCTGGCTTCTGGGGGAGGGGATAGCGGCGGGTGGCTATAGAAGGACAAATCTAAGCGCGAAAATAACAAAATAAATACAATATATAGAGGAGCACAGTAGAGAGTGAGATAGAGAGGGACAGCAAGAGGAGGAGGAGGAGAGGGCAAGTCCGCAACGCCTTCGGGTGCTAAATTCAATTAAATAACTGGACAAAACTTTTCACAACAGAAATGTTCAGCGTCTTGAAATGTTTTGGCTACAGTTTGACAACAATTTATACACACACCCAAACAGTTGCACACACATAGAGACACACACACACATATACACACGTTGAATGCGACTGGCTCAAAAGTTTTCTACAATTTTTCTTTTTCGTAGCATTTACAAGACCCTTGGCCCAGAGTGAAAGTGCACGTAATATGCCACGCCTACCCCACCACCATGCTGTCGACCACTCGCCCCCCACACTCCTCTAGCCCACTCTACCCCGCACACATTTTGATGAATTGTGAAGTAGCTGAGCCAACGTGGAGAGCCATAGACTTGAACTAAATCTCAAAAACTTTTCGCCTAGCGCAAAATGGTCGCAAGCATTCTTTAGCCAGTTTGCTAAATGAATTTACAAGACCACAAGCTGCTTAACTGGCCTCAAATGGGCGTGGCCAAGGCGTGGGCGGGATCAGAGGTCAGAGGGCGAAGGTGAAGCAAACATAACTTAAGCCGCAAGCTCATTGTATATCACTTATCGCCCGTCCGTTGGCCACACCAGAAACAAATGGGTAATGAAAGGCCTGGCATAAAGTTTCATTTTAACAGTTACATATTGGGACAACAGACGAGCAAGGAGTTGTTCGCCAATGCTCGACTAGACGATGCTCTCTAATTGTGCAAAGATTGTATACATAGGTATAGAAAAATCTATAAAAATAAACTCAAATTAATTTGACTTATTTAAATACTCTTCCATCTTTAACTGATATACCAAATATTGATATATTGTGCACTGGAATGCAGGTAATATATGAAGGCAACAGGTGCAATAAATTTGTATCTTTAAAAACAAGTGAAGCAACAAGCAAGACAGAATTCCTTTTTGCATGCACATCTACACAAAAATAAAACTCTTTTTCAAATAACCTAAGGCTAGTTTGCACTTCATTTCCTCAATTGCAGTCAATCCTTTCTTTCTCAGTTCCTTCCGAGCTGCAGGGTATTACAAACTACAACTTGGGTCAACAGCTGCTTTATCAGCTGGCTTCCTTATGTCCTTTCGTTCTTTCCCTTGCATATATTGACTGTATTCATTTTTATAGCTCTTTTATATACACATCCACACACACACACACAGACACACACACACACACACACACAAACATATCTCTGTGAGTTTTGCGTAATTATTTTTGTTGCTGTCTTCGCTTTATCGTCGTCTTCTTCTTCAACTTCTCAGTTCTCATGTACTTCCGACCAAGTTTCTGGTCGTGTTGTTGTTTATATAAATTCGTATGGATTATACCAAATTGTTCTTTAATACCGTTTTCAATTAGACTTGATAGCATTATGAGCACACGCTGACAGCGTTTTAAGCTTAATTCCACATCCTTGTAAATAAAACATGTCGAGCAGCTCTAAATCTTGAGTTCCCGCAAAATACAAACATCGATTTGTTTTGTACGCTTTAAACATTTTACAATTTAAGTCAAAATTTCGATAACCTTGAACAAATTTACGCTACACTTAACAGCTACTTTAAAGGCTGTTAACAGCTACATTATCATAACGTTTATCTGCCGCAGTGTTGTAAAATGCCAGCCATAAACGTTTTATGCGGCATTTCAAGTTATTATGTAAATTGTAGATAGACCATAAATTGAAAATCCCAAAAAAGTTGCCGCTTCAAGGAGCGTAAGGGACTAAGCATATGATTGCTCGAATTTTTGATAGTTTTCCAGCACTTAAATTTAAGTTCTTGGCTGAATTGTTGAGCTCTAAGCGAGTGCTCATAGCTGAAACATGAATTTAAGAACAGTGCAGTGCATTTGAGACAAGAGCTAACATTAGATATCGCTATACTTTATGAGAGAGATTAGATCATCTATAAAAAAGTGTTGCACAACGTTCAAATACTAGTCTCAATATTTTGCAGCACTAATAGCATTTTAGATATAGCTAAATGTTAGTTTTATGAAGTTATTCTAACCAAGTGTTGCAAAATTCTATAAATTTTTTTAAATTTAGCACAATTGCCAATTTAAAGTCACGTCGCATAAATTTCATATACTTAAGACACTCGGGTTTAAATTTATGTACATGGCGTGAGCCCAAGCCTATTGTGGTTAAGGAGACATATTATTATTATTATTTTTTGTTGTTATGCTGCGGCTACGTGCTTAACGTGGGTTCTTCGGTTTCGGCATTGAAAACGCACGGAAACCATTAATAAAAATGGCAAAAAAAAAAAAAAACAAGTTAAAAAAAAAAAAACAGAAAAAACGAGCCGCCCGCCCACATATTGAAAGCTGAAGTAAATAACAATGCGAACGCTTCATTAAATGATGTGGCACTAACCAAGCAACAAAGGGAAGGAGAAGATGGAGGACAACAACTACATAGATAAGAGCCCGTCTATAGACAGTGGCTCACAGCTGTGTGCGGTCGCATGGCGTGAAACTTGGCACAAGTATATGTATAGACAAATATCTATTTGTTTATAGACGTATGTATGTATGTGTGTATGGCCTTATCTGTTTTAGGGCTCCATTTGTAGCACTTGAATGGAAGAGGCCAGCGACGACCCGCTGTGTTGGCAGCAACATTTGATCAAGATTTGTGGTCATATCTATATATCTGTGTGTTCAAGTTTATGTTTACAATGTCAGCTGACATTTGGAATTAATTGATTTATGTGCTCAAGTATTTGGCAATTTGGCCTGGCCAGAGCTGGGGCATGCTGCTTGGCTTAAATAATGTCAACTGCCAGAACAAGGCTGCAATCAGCGAGGCCAAGTGCAATCAGCACGTACCAAGCCATGTGTATGTATGTGTATGTGTATGTGTGTGTGCCACGCCCCGCTGCCTGCTTGCATTAATCAATGCACAATTTTTCATAATAAGTCAGTCGCAGCTGCAGCACAAATTGAAAACGGCAGCCACAAAAACAAGAGACAGAGAGGGAGAGAGAGTGGGAGAGTAGGAGAGAGACACAGAGTGCTGTTGCTCGCTCGCTCTCAACACGCACACACGTCCAGGTGTCCTTGGCAGAACGATGTGACCTGGCTCTGGTTATTGGGCAATGGCCGCAGGAGCCATTGATTCATTTATGTCGTGTAATTTGACAACGTAAATAAATTAGGGCCCGTGGAACATGGCCGGCTGCGGAGCAGTAATAATGACGAAACAGGCGGCAGATAAAGCTAACGGTAAAGCTAAAGCTACACGCTAAACAGTCAACGTAAAGCCAGAGCCCAGACTCCGGGTAGCAGCAAAGGTAAACGGTTAGCGGATATTGGCAAGGCAGCAGGAAACGCAAAAGCGCAGACTACACGACATGCAACAAAGAGCGACATATAGGCGGAGAAGCAGAGCGAGAGAGGAGATAGAGAGCGAGCGATATATAGAGTGGAACGGAACAAAGCGTAGCGAGCAACAACAGTTTGCAACAGTCCCAGCGGAAACGGAAATCTCAGGTGTTTGCCTTTGCGTTGCGCCCCAACAAAATCGCTCAACATCAGCTTTTCCTTTCTGCTTCTTCGTCTTTTGCTTTTGCTTCTTCTTCTTCTTCTTCTTCTTCTTCTTCTTCTTGTACTGCTGCTGTTGCTGCTGTGTCGCCTTCAATTTTTAGCCGCAGTTATGTTTCGTGCTACAGCTTTTGCCCTCAGCTATAGTTACAGGTCCAGCTAATTAATCTTATTCCCGAGCAAGCAGAAATAAACACCATCTCAAATCACATGACAGAAATTAATGGCGCTTGCACGACTATGATATACCCTGACCTAAATGTAAAAAGAACTGTCAAAAGCTATCAGCTAGATTTTTAGCGTCGGTATGGCTGACTAAAGGCTACCCTAACTTGACTATAAAATATGTTTAGCAAATAGCAAAAACTCGACCCCAACTTAGTTATTAGAGAAGAGCATAGATGCTTGAGATGTTAACTGCATAAGAGCTACCCTAACTGCGGTGTAAAATGTACCTGAAAATAGCCAAATCTCCTTAGTTGCAGCTTAGCAATTCTTGATAGGCTTAAGTGGGCGGGGCAAAACATACATATATTTGCTTTTATGTTGTCTCTGGCTACGCATTAGTGTTCTATTAATACATCGCAAAGGTGTCCTTAAAGCTCTTCTCATCTTTACTCATATTTCAAGCAACTCAAATATCCAATTTGTTCAGTTGACTCTCAGATTTCAGGATATTTAGTTGATTTTCCAGTAATGTGGGTAGATCACAAGACAAACATGTAGAAATCTATATCCTTTGCATAGAAAATCTGGAAAATTTTCTCATCAACCTATAGATATATCGTATATCAAGCCTTTTTTCGCTCAGTGCACACACACGCCCACGCTTAGGTGCTTCCGCCGTATGCTAAAAGCTATAAACTTCAAGTAAGCGTAGTCTAAACGCTGATAGAGACAATGAAAACGCCGCTGAACCTGGCGACAGTCCCGTGATGTTGATGCTGACATGAATGACGTGATGAATGTCGCCAGCATTTTGATGAATGTGTCCCGGGCAAACGTGGGAGAAACGTTCAGGAGTGCAGGCTGGAAAAACACGCGCAAAACAATTTGAAGTGTCGTCATTGCTGCTCCCATTGCCAGGCGCTCCATCATGCGAGCGCATGTTCATTTGTTGCTTTCACTCGACTACTGCCACGCCCATTGTCAGAGTGCGCCTCAGCCGTGGGCCGCGATGAATGGCAATGACGCGCAACCCTTGCCGTGCAGTTTGTCAACTGCAGCAGCAGCGGTAGTGAAAAAAACTTCGCTTTGCCTAGATGAAACAAAAATAAACGCGGCGTATACGTAATATCTTATTTTCCACGCCCTACGCTCCGCATCTATTGCGGCTGCTGCCATTGTAATACTCAAGTCGAAATGCGATATTGCTTTCCATTCCGCAAAGCTGATTATATATCAAGCAAAAGCCATACTCACTGGCTGTGCAGAGAGCGCGAATGCAAACGCGACGCTAAACACAATGAAAAACATTTGCAAAAATATTTGCTCAAGTTTGGCATTAATTAAAACGAAACTGAAATGAAATGAAGAGAAAATCGAAAAAGTGTTTCACGCTCTGGCGTTGAAGGACTCTTTGAGTTTGGATTGGTCATTGAATAGGCAAGCGAATCGGTTTCTGTGTTTGCTTAGGTATCCAAAGAGAAATACATTTCGTAATTACTGCTTTAATTGATTGCATTTGGAAATAGGGTATGCTTTTAAAAGGGATTTCGAAGGTATTTTCTACTAAGCACGCCTCACTCGAGCTGTAGCTCTAAGTAGCTCTCTCCTCAATATTACCTTTGCTTTATTACTTTCTAGCATCTGCTCTCACTCGTTTATCTCTATAGATCATCAATCATTCAAATCTCTCTCTCTCTCTCTCTCTCTCTCTCTCTCTCTCTCCCACTCTCTCCCTCTCTCTCTCGCTCCGTCTATGATTTCTCTGATTTATTTATTATTATTATTCATTCAATTCATTAAGAACAACATTATGCTAATCTTTTATGATTATCTTTCATGATCATTATTATAATGATAATCAGTATGATTATTATGAACATAATAAGGATAGTGTTACGAACATCGTTATGATCATCATCATAATTAAGATTAATCTGTCTCTAACATTATTATCTCAATATGATTATTATAAACTATTGATTGGCTGTCGAAATTGTTTAAACAATACTTAGTTGAAATCGTGCGTTGAGTATATACAACTAAATAAACAACACGAAACAACACTGCACTCTGCGACTGACCAGCACGAGCTCTGGACTGCAACTGAGCCAGCGCAGCAGCAGGTGTGAGCTTATATAGCAGGTAACAGTCACACTCAAGCACTCAAGAATAAAAACTCAGCTCAAGAGTTGCTCTGCAGAGTTCAGTTGGAGTTGGAGCAGACATATACATATATGTAAGTGTATCTATATACGTGACGATGTAAAGAGAATATTCGAATGGTATTTAATATGGATAGACAGACCGAGACATAGACGCAACTCCTGACTAGATATACATACATACATAAGAAGTAATGTACTCCTAGTCTATTTAATATAATAATCATTCGAAATTTCTAATTTCAGGCACAAATATTGTTCTGCTTCCCCTCCTCATTCCCATTGAATTTCATCTATTTTTATTTCTCAAGTAGATATCAAACTTTTCTCTGCATACACAAAATATAATTTTCTCTTTTCCTACTTAGCGCTGTCAATGGAAAATAATTGGTTTTTCATAATCATATTTTGTTGAGCTGTCTGAATTATTGTTGTTTCGTTTGCTGAAATTATATGCTATTATTATTATTTTTGTTTTTGTTTTTGTTTTGTACTGCACAAAGTTTGCGATAAAAATTCAATTAGCACTGCTGCACGACTCGGGCAGGGAATCTGTTGCAGCTGCATACGATTCGCACAGAATTTTCACAATTTTCCAGAGTTTTCAGGCAAAATTGATTGCCGCATGGACACAGAAATGGCTAAAAGTTGTGAGGCTTGTTGTTTTGCAGACAGCAGCAGTAAAATTTCTGTTGGCCAAATCGATCATCAATCAGGCAAGCCATCAATAAGGTTTCAGTAACTGTCAAAGCTTCCAGAGCTTCCAGAGATATCTATATATACACCTATAGCAATATCTCTGTATATGTTGTCCATGCATATGTTCAATATTAGCTATGGATGCTGTGTAGCAACAACAAAACACAATCGCCTGGCCTGCCTGGGCGTGCAAATGGGCAACAGTTAAACGACAAATAAATTAGAATTGGTAATACAATTTGTGCGGGAAGGGGAGCGAGAGGACGGCCAGTATGGCTTGGTCAAAACGTAATCTGAGCTGCAAGTTGGAAATGTAATTTGAGCGTAAATTACATTTGAGTACAAAATTAGCAGAATTGTCAATCTAAGCCGCAACTGAGTGGGTGTGTTTGTGATGTGTGAATCACAGCTGGAGATGAGTGTGTCAGGGTGTGTGTATATGTGTGTGTGTTGGATAACATCATAATGGACACAACAGCACAGGATGCGACAGGACAGCAAACAGACACTGAGGTCCACAGACTCGACGGGACGGCCACTCAATTGATGTTCCGGCTTTAAAATTCATGAATTTCTATGCGCACAGGACCGCAGAGCAACGTTTTCGGTCTACCTTACAGGTGAGCAGGTCAAGAGATGCCAAGGGAGGGAACGCACAGCAGGACCTACATCAGACTGGACCACCTGCCTGTGTTTATATTCAATTTATGGACGCACAGCACAGTGCGTGCTGCATATGAACTGCTAGTAACTGAGACACACACACGCACACACGCACTGTGGCGCCACCTGTTGGCAGTTTTCAGAGACTACAGCATTGTGGAAAATTTATGCAATTGCATTTATTATTTGTAATAAACGCAGTTTGCTCCACAAAATGCAAATTAATTTTATTTAATAGACGACCTAAAAATACAATTATAATAGCAGTGAGTGCTAGACGAACAGATGCCCTGTAAATAGCAGATAATTGCTTATGTAAAGGGAAAAGTGAATAGAAAGATATCAATGAGCTAATATATGATAAGACAAAGGACAAGGAACAGAGTGTTTAACGTATAGATACCCCCCTATAGTACGAATAAAAGTTATACAGCAGCCATCCTTTGATTTGTCTCTGGAATTTACAACTCTATCAAGGCAAGGAACCTAATATTTGTCTATGAATTACCCTGTAATTAACATGTGAACTCATAGAGAGTAAAGACAATCGCAGTAGGAATTTCATAAGCGTAAACCCTGCAATTGTCTGCATTAAGTCTTAATATAATATGACATATGACACAACAATCCATATCCGATCTGAATATACCCTCTTTAGGCACACTTTTCGTAGGGCAACACAGAGATAATGTAGCGCATCAATAATAATATAAAATATATGACGAAATGAATGCATTCTGTTGAAATCGGTTTGACTATTTATAAAATGTGCGCTATTACAGCTGAGGGGGCGTGGTCTACTCTGCTGTCCTCGCCATCTGCCTCTCTATCAACCCTCTCATTCACTCTGTCTCTCTCTTTTTTGCTCCGCTGTTTTCTGTTTTTGGCCTTGCCACGGTTGGGCAAACAGTGCGTATGATTAATTGGCGCATTCGCTTGTAATTTACGGTCGAGCCGACGCGACTCCTCGTCTTTGCCCGTTGCTGATATGGAAGCTTGTTGAAATGTTTACTGTTTGAATGTCCGTGCCACAAACATATAAACAGAGATATACGCTATCTGTGTACGGGTGGAATTCTCTCTCTGTGTGTGTGTGTGTGTGTGTGCGTGTACTCATATTTAAGCATAAATACGCCCACATGAATAGCATGCAAAATTGTAAACTGGCATCATTTGATGCGAATCCTGAATATGCGTAGCAAGCGAGCAAGCAAACACAGTGGCCTTTAATTGAAAGTCCTACAAGCATATGTACATACATAATGTATGTATGTATGTACATGTTTATCTATAAATATATGCACAAGTGCTCTTAAATATCAACTATACATGTCTGCAATTCAAAGAAATTGTTGAAACTTTTCAACTTTCTTTTTTTATTTATTTATTCATTTTTTTTTTTTTTTTTTTTTTTGCATATATGCAAAAATATCAAGAAACTTTTCAAATATTTGTTTTAGCAGCAAAAATGAATGGCAAGAAAAAAATATTTATACAATTTGCTGGGCAAAATTCCAAGGAATTTCAATGTTTACATTATTTGTATTTTATAAACAAAGGCCTGGCTTAATATTATTTTTTCTTAGCCACATGTAAATATGCACATTTCCGGTCAATAGTTGTTTGCCAAATAAATGTGCCGCAAATGGAATTTATAATTCATAATATTTTAATTTCAACAAAAAGTGACGGAAGGAATTTTATAAATATACAATAAATTTTGGCTATAAAAGTCCAGAAAGAGGATAGAAGAAGCTTAGGTAGGAAATGGGATTGAAAGGCTTTGTATAGATAGGATTTGTGTATCAGAAATCAATTGAAATATTTTCGAGCATACATTCACTAACTCCACGCTATATACTTGACTTCCTTCTGCTCTAATCATATATTTTGGATACTCATATCGTCAATCCAGCTTAATCTGCAGCAATCTGCTCTTAGCGTTTGCTCATAGATTCAGCTGAGTCAAAGGCAAATTCTGGTAATGCAACAGAAAAACTTGAAAATGCTTTGCGCTAGTTGAGCAGGGCGCTAAGCGGCAGCTTAGTAAGCAATTCCGTAGAGAGAGAGAGAGAGAGAGAGAGAGAGAGAGTGCGAGTGCGAGTGCGAGTGAGGGGGAGCGACGTTGGTTGAGTGCTAGCGATAGTGAGCTGTAATACTCTTATAGAGCAGCATATGCTTTGGCCAACTTTTCATTAGTTAAATGCAGAATTATTTATGCTTTTTACTTAACTTACAAATGGACATTGCCAGCGGTCGCCCCCTCTTTTTCGAGCGACGCCTGTGTTAGCTAGCGAATAGCACCTGTGCTGCCGTGTCTTAATCATATTTTCGCAATTTTCTCTCTGAGCATGATGTTGCTGTTGTTGCTGTTAAAATGCAGCTTGCCAAATGACATGCATATAAAATGTACAAAAATATTACGTTACACACACAGCTGCAGGGGGGCGGCATATGTAAATGGGGCGTGTCACAAGGCATGCGCGTATTACTTGTAATGAATAAATAAACATTGAAAGCACGGGAAGCACACGCACACACAAACAGACACACACAAAGTCGCTAGTGCTGCCATGTAACAGCAAACACAGAGACACACACACACCTACACCCCACACACACATAGAGTGTTGCTGTGTGTGACAGCTTTGCTCGTAGCATTCGCAGTTTGTTATCAGCGCGAATAGTTGACATTTTTCATTTGCATCAATATCAATTCCATTCGCATATTTCATGCGCGATAGATACACTATGTGTGTGTGTGTGTGTGTGTGTGTCTTGGTTATGGCCACGGTTATGGTTATTGTTATCGCATGCTGTGGCGGCAAAAGCAAATTAAAGGCCAAAGTCGAGCGACAGGCACCGACGCAGCATATACAACAACATTTACTGTTATTCTTCGACTCGAACTATGTAAGGGTGAGTCTGTGTGTGTACGTCTGAGTGTGACATATTGACAGTAGCGAATTGTTTTTATGTCCTCGCCGAGGGTCCTACACATATGCCAAGGCATATGCCCTGCACTTGAAGTTAAGTATATGCTTATTATTTTATACGTCTAAGCATAATAATATTGTATATATGCGAAGAGAGCAATAAAAAGGAATATCAATTAGAGTAATTATCTCTAATTATATATGTATCTAATACTCATTTCAAGAATATTTGCTCTTTGTCATATAAAAAAAATATATATAGTAGAGCTAGCATAAAAGAGAAAATAGAGAAACGTTCATGTTTCTATTTACAGATATATATTGTATATATATTTATATATATATATGTATGTCTCTGAGACTAGGGCTTCATTGGACTTTTGAGAAATAGCATAAATGATAATCGTATAATATTATTACTATTATTATTAGGTAACACATCTGCAACTTCAATATTATAAAGATTTCTCAAGCATTTTACTACATGCTAAGAGCATAAAGAAACTCCTATGTTGCCATACATCCTGTCATAGTTGCTTTTCTATATTGCCATACATCCTGTCATAGTTGCTTTCAGATCTATAAGCAGTCCCATAAGGCTATTCCATCTTATTCTTCTGCCAGCAGGATGCCCTTTTGCTAGACGTGTACAATGAATGAGGACAATTGTGCTTGACTCTTTTTCTATCTCTCCCTCTCCCTCTCTCTCCCTCTCTTGACGCTGCACTCGACTTGTTTATTTTATTGACTTTTGCTGTTCTGGCTTAATGGCAGCTGTTGCAAGTGTTGCAAGCGGTGCACTAAGATTTCATGGCTAGTGCATTACTCTAATCACTTGCCACTCAGCTCAGCTCGCGGCTCGCGGCTCGCGGCTCAGATTCAGTTCAAATTTCAGTTGCATAAAAAGCCAATCTCTGAAATGGATATTCATTTCAATTCAGTTCAGTTCAGCTCAGTTTTTTGTTGCCTGCTTACAGGTAGCAAGCAGCTGCCAAAGGGCCAAAAGGGAGCAGCGCGCTGGCTGCCGGTTATGCAGTCAGCTTCATGCTATCAGCGCTTTATTGAATTAATCAATCAATTTGTGAACACAGCCAAGGGAATAAATTCCAATATAAATCAAATGCGAACGAATTCAATTGCTGCTGCTGAGGCTCAGCCGGAGCCTAGAATATACCTTGGATAAATAAAAATGTGTGTAGATACAGTTATGCTTGCTTGGCTAAATAAATATGTATGTAGATACAGTGATGCTTGCCTAAATTGAATCATCATCATCATCATCATCATCAGCCACCGGGCAAAGAGACTTCAAGAAGCTGAAGGAAACTATGAAAAGGCATGTGCAATATGCTGAAAGCCTTACACGAGATGAAGGCAATTGAAAGACGGCAAATGCACGTGATTTGTATATTTATAGAAATCAGCAAGAGCATAAATTAAGGTATAAATAAAAATAAAGTATATAATAAACAAAAATCTCAACAGTCTGTGCCTTACAGTGAAGTACCACTGTAGGGATAGAGCTAATAGAAAAACAATGTCAATATCTATTCGATGTGATGTGTAATTGCTTGATGCGAGCGGGCAGTTAAAGAGCTTTTGATTGATAACTGGTGGCGCCACGTGTGGCACATTAAGCGTCTGCCAATTTAACAATTTGTAAATAATTAATTTTCAATTATGCAACTGCAATACAACCCAACAACAACAAACACGAAAAGCCGAAAAAAACCCTTACAACGGCAGCGAAAGCTGCAAAAACAGTGAAATCCATTAACACGCAGATGCGAAGGTTGTTGAGGCAGGCAAATGGAAAGCAGCTGCTGAAATTGCCTCAACTCTAACAGAAAGCGCGAGTGTATGTGTGCGTGTGTGTGTGTGTGTGTGTGTACTGTTGTTGTTTATGCTGCCATAATTATACGCACTCTACGCTGCGGGCCAATAGGCAGCTACAACACAAACACAAAGCATGAGCTACAAATGCGAACAGAACTGCTCTCTCCCACTCCCACTCCCTCTCCCTCTCTCTCTCTCTCTATATCTATATCTATTTCTGTCTCAACTTCATACGCTTTGACCTTTGAGCTGCTGCAACAGAGATTGTCAAAAAAAAAAAACAATATATATATTGAAATGGCAAATATATATATTTTATACAAGCATTTTTATTTAGCTACATATATGTATAAAAGTATCTGTATCTGTATCTGTATCTGAGCTCTGTGCCTCAGCCTAACAAAAGCTGGTCAATACTGCAGCTTTGTGCAGAGTGAAATGCTAAAATTGTTTTCTCTACATTTAAGTGTGTGCGTGTGTGTCTGTCTGGGCATGTGTGTGTGTGTGTGCGCTGGTGTTTTGGTATGTGTTTACGTCCTGCTTGGTTTCTCTTGTTTATTTAGTCGTCGAGGCCCAGTTTGTTTTGCTGTTTACTTTGTGGAGCACGCAGCATAGAATGCGGGGCAACGCACATTTAGCTTAACTGAAAATGAAAATGAAAACTGTGAAATGCAAAATTAAAGCATAACACACACACGCACACGCACACTCTGTCTTTTTTCGGCCCTGGCAAATTTTGTTGGTCATGGTTCAAGCGAGCTATTCGAGCGCATTTGTATCTGTATCCGCATCCGTAACACGAGTATCTTTCATGTCTGCCAGCCAACGCACACGCTGACATTTAGCTTCTTCTTGCTCTTTTTGTTTTACCAAAGAAAAAATGACACAAAATTTTCACAATTTCACATTCCCAGCTGGGCCCGCATATGGCCAAACGTCGAAAGGGGGGTGAAAAAACTAAAAGTAAAAGAAATACTTTTGCCATATGTGGGCCCGGTTATAAAGTTTTACATTGCAGCCAGCGATTGTTGCTGCCGTAGATAAAACATATACTTATTGGCTAAATGCATATACATACGTATGTATATGTATAGATTTACATATGTAAAAACTTCAGCAAAAGATGAATTGGCAACAGTGACTGCGCGAAGTTTTCAGCTGTATTGCAATCGTAGCTCTAGGTCACCTGTTAACATGCACTTTGCTCAGCTTGGCACAGATATATTGCGAGTTCCAAAACTTGCCTATACAAAATATACACATATATAATCTATATCATAGCTAGCTGATACATCCTACATACATTTGTATCAGTTATACTTATAGTTTTCCTTCTCACTGCCCTATTATTATTTTGTATTTCCACTGTTTATAGCAACTTTTTGAACAAGTCTCTTATTTAGTCTGTATAGCAATTCAATACCAGAAAATCAAATAAATCTCTTATATTTTATATAGAGCAATTCAATATCAGAAACTCTTAGCATAGCTTATTATTCACAGCAAAATAAATACTGAAATCAAATACAAATATTTCGAATAATTCAAACAGCTTTCAGCATAAATACTTCAACATTTCAAATATCAGGGAATTCAGCCTTCTAAAAAATACAAATATTCACAAGTGCAGCTTCAACCATTGTTATCGGCTTCTGCTTTAACAGAATCAACTCTTTTTTTCTGGCCGTTGCTCTCCAATTCTCATCCAATCACAAATCAGATGCGCACATATTAATTTTGTTGTTTTATGTTTTTCTCTTTCTCTTTTTATACCCTGAACCCATTGAAAATGGGAAATCAGGGTATAATGGTTTTGTTAAAAGTATGTAACAGGGAGAAGGAGGCGTGGCAGACCCCACAAAGTATATATATTCTTGATCAGGGCGACGAACTGAGTCGATTTAGCCCTGTCCGTCTGTCTGTCCGTCCGTCCGTCCGTCCGTATGTATGAACGCGTCGATTTCAGAAGATATAAGAGCTAGAGACTTGAACTTTTTTTTAAAATGACCGTATATACAGCGCGCATATCGAGTTTATCACCAAAAATCGATAACTCGTCCCATTATTTTTTTATCGATCAAAAACCTTATCGAAATGCAGTTATAAAATTATATCTCCTACATCTTTAGAGCTAGAGTATCCAAATTTTAAATGTAGATTGATATGTACGTTATAGAATTTCGATTTTTGTTCAATTTCACCCCCCACCCTTATATCCACCCCCTCACCCATAAGTTTTTAAAAGGCGTATTTCAAATACTAGAGACTTGAGATTTGGCAATTATACGCATAGTAATGATAAAACCACAATCTGAAAGTTTCATGGAGAACGTACGTCCAGAAAAAAAGTTATTAAACAATTAAGTTCCCATAGTAAGCCCACACTGCAGCCCATGCGTGTGCGCCTATGTGTGTCTATGTATGTGTGTTTGCGTGTGTATGTGTGTGTTTGTGTGAGCAGAGAGACGCTAAAAATGATTGAAATGGCTGTTGCTTGAAGGGTTCAGGGGATCTCGTAGTCGAGCAGTCTCGACTAGAGCTTTCTTACTTGTTTTTTTTGCAAACTGTATTTTCGGGCTCTCTTTATTCTGCGGGCGAGGCCCTTGCCCTGAACTTTTAAATCAAAATGCCTGCAGGCAAACACTTTTCTGTTTCTTCTTCTTTTTCGCATTTTCTGTTTTTTATGCCCACGCCTAAAATAAACATATAGCCAGAAGTAGGCGTGGCCGTTTAGCTTGAAAACTTACGCAGAAAATTGAAAAATAAAAGGCTGGCCAGCTGGCTGGCTGGCTGGGTTACAGTTCTGAGAACCTTTACGGCTGTTTACATTAAAAGCTTTTTAATTTGTATTCCAATTTCAATATTTGCCCGAGCACAACAATAAAAATAATGTAGCTAAAGGAATACGTATAAAAAAAGGGCTAGAATGCGGGTGGCTTAGCAGGCATGGCATGAGGGCGTGCCGGGGGTGAGGGCGGGCTTGAAAAGGCTATGGCAGAGTTTGTTGCATAAATATGCAAATGACATTAGGCCATGTAGCGTGACTTCTGGCACGTTTTTAGCCACTGCCAAAAGTCCCAAAACGTAGCGAAATTCCAGCTGCGGGATTTGCAGTCAGGTGTGCGTGGGTGCTAGAGACTCACCTAGCTAAGCCCAACACTTGTTAAGCTCTGCTCAAATAAAGTTATTCACAGACCCATGCGGCGTATACGTAATTTGCACAGCATGACGCGCGCGCGCACACTGCGGCTGCTGCTGGTGCGCCGCCACAAAGTGGCTGTGTAATGTGACGCAGTGCATCAACAGCTGCAGCAAATGAATTGTCAGCCAGCAGATGAGCCGCCCATCAGCTCAGATGAGCTGTCGACAACAGCAGCAGGATGAGCAGGATGAGCAGGACTCACATTCCCATTCACTAAGCTCAAGCCCTGCTGCGGAAACGTCGGCCACAAATCGTTATCTCGTCGCCAAATAGATGGAGGCCAAAAGGGTCAATACAATTGTGACAGCGAGCTCACTTTGAGTTCTCTTGGCCATTGACGGGCGACCAGAAAAGACCAGGCAGATGTCAGCTAAGCGAACGTGATGGCAGCTCGCTGTTGCCATTTTTAGTCCTGAGCAGGAAGCAGGAAGCTTGCGAGTATATGACTGAGCGACTCACTGACTGACTGACTGACTGACTGACTGACAAACTGATGAACGGACGCAGCTGTACATCCCGTTCTTTTTTGAGTGTTTGGAAAAAAAGAAAACATGTAAATGTACTCCAATTGCTAGCGCTTGACTAGACCCGAGCCAAAACTGATCTTTTAAAGCCTAGACTCTTCTATTTGCAATGGATTCAGCAACCCATGTGGCGCTGTAGCTGCTCTGCCTTACGGCATTTTGATATACCAAAAAGAAAAATATGTAAATTTTCTCCTGACTGACTTCAATTTACTAGCCTGGCTAAGTCAGCTCCACAGCATATAGCACATATTGTAGCTTACAGCCACAAGAACCTGATATTCCTGTTTAACACATTTTCAAATGTATTCAGACCATTTAAAGGGCTATTGATAGCGCTGGGCGTGGCTGCTGCTGCTGCTGCTGTTGGCAGTTCTGCCTTGATTTATGCATATTAAAAATTGTCTTATTGGCCTTTTTTTTTTGCTCCTTTTGGAAAAAAAAAGTTGTGCACAAGTTTTTTCGCTTTGTTGTTTTGTACGAGTCGCACAAGACAGACAAGAATGTCCGATTACAATGAACGTGAGCTTGGCAGAGCAAATACGAGATGTACTACGCAGCACAAAAGGCAAGCAGCGGCGGCAACAGAAATAGAAGGCAGCTCAAGCGAAACTTTCTTTTTGAAGGCTCGAGTGCTCGTATTTGCTCAACTCTTATTCAGTTAAACAGTTGTTAGAGGGGCAGAGCTAAAGCTCAAATGGAAATGTGAGTCGTAAGTTTTCTGACTTTCAAGAGTTTCCAAAAACTTTCATTGTCTTCGTCGTGTTGCCGCTGTCGATGCTGCCACTGCTGCCACTGCTGCCACTGCTGTAGCTGTTGCTGCTGTTTGAGTTAAATTGCTTTGGCGTTTCAAATGCTGCACGCACAAATAGACAGAAGCGTGTCGTAAGCTGCTTTGTCAATGTCAGTATAACTAAGTGCGCTTGCATAGTTCTTCAACTATGTCTTCCAGTTAATTAAAAACAAGTTTAACGATATGTGAGATATTTGTGTGACAGCAAAAGTTTTAAAGAAAGAATTGCTGGCATTGTGGGTGCGTTATGCTGCCGGCAACCTTTGACCAGTCACTCGAATAACCAAGCGCTAAAGTTGAGCTGAGCGTGGTTGGTTTCTGGAGTTGGGAACTAAATACAAAGAAGAACGGAATGCTTACAGACATATTTATAGATGTTTGAGTGTATAAAGAGAGCAACATGACTAATATATGCTTAAATTTCTCACCTTAGAAATCAGAAGTTTTCATTTGATTATAATTAGAGTATTTCTGGGCTAATTTATTTATTGTTAATAGAACAATTTCCACGCATATTCTGCTCACTTTATATGATAATTATGTAAACTGTGTCAATACTTAACATAACAGTGTACGCAGTGCTGTAAATAGGCTAATATCTTAAGGCAGCCATCATAACATAATTGAATTCTGTTAACATACGAAGCTTACATGCGCCAACAACTGCTATACGAGGCACTGCTGTTATTACTGCCTTATCTTAACAGCAGCTACTTGACTGTTAACTTAACAGCCGTCAGGCTACTCAGTTGCTGCATAAAAAAAAAAAAAATAAAAAACAATTAGCTATTCTGCACACAATTGTGTTGACTTTTGACCATTGTGAATGGCCTCTCTGGTCAACGTCAACGTCAACGTCAACGTTAGCGTCAGCGTCAACGTCAACGTCAATGCGAGCGTCAACTTCAGCTGACTGAAGACAGCTGCAAAGAATGGCTGGACAAAGCGCATGTTGCGTCTCAGCAGACAAAGGCTTAATTGCGCACGCACACATACATCCACGCATACATGGAGATACAGCCAACTAAGCAGCTATTAAGCGCGATGCATTGCAATTTGCGGACGACAGTCGCCTTGAGTAGCGCACAAAAGTAGGCAACACTTTTTTTGCTATGCAAATTGCTTGGCGCAGGCGGAAGTCAGCCAAGGCAAAGAAGGAGATGAGGCGGCTGATGATGCTGATGAAAAGCGCTCTGGTCGAAAAACTAGTCGACAAAAGAGCTGCGCGCAACAAAGAATGAAAGAGTCATAGAGAGAGAGAGAGAGAGAGAGGGGGAGAGGGGAAGGGCGAGCGAGAACGAAGTGGGCCATGGGCAACAGTTTTGATTTGCATAAACAAAGGTTCAAGTGTAGCGAAAGTGGGCATAGTATAGGGCCAAACTGATTGAAGATGATGTTGCCACAGCGCTCAACCGGGCAGCCAATCCAGATATATATACAAGTGGGGAGGCGAGCGCGAGGTGCAGCTGCAGCTGCAAGCACATCAAGGCCGAACATGATACCTGGGCATTCAACAAAAACAGGAAAAAAATGAAATATTGTAGGGAAAGGATTGCGAGTGTGGGTTGGAAATGTTGCACACTCGATTTCCTGCGCGCATGTCGCGCAAATGTTTGTCGACAATGCAACAACAGCAACAACAACAGCAGCAGCAACAACAGCAGCAACAGCAACAACAAAAGCAACGCAAAGTAAAGAAAAGTTGATTGTTTTCCAGTGGCGGCAGCTGATGTTCTTGCTGCTGTTGTTGTTGTTATTGTTGTTGTTTAGCATACTTTCCCAAGCAGCTGCGAGCTGCGAAAAAAAAGGAATAGTCTGTAGGAACCCTATCAAAAGTGTCCTTTCGCTGCATTCTTATTATGCGAGCAATCGCAGTTTCTGGTTTTTGGTTTTCGTTTGGTTTTGTTTTTGTTTTCGTTGCGGATATGAAATCAGCTGACGTCATCATTATCCTGCCATATAGCCGCAAAGCCAGCCACAAACATGGCCCAGCTATTTTTAGTACACACACACACACACACACACACAGAGGCAACCAAACAATGGCCGCATATAATAAAGACTGTGGCAAACAACAACAGAAAACGAAATGAAGGAAAATAAAGTATAGAAATATGTTGCTTCGGGTTGCGTTTCGGTCAAGGAAATGCTCGAGTCCTGGGCTGCTGCTGCACTCTGCAGGACATTGTGCTAGTTTACCAACTGTCGCAGACGTCATTTTAATCACATTGCTCTATAAACTAGTTGCAACTGTGTGTGTGTGTGTGTGTGTCTTTTTTTGTTTTTGCATTCACCCATCTGCTGCCTTTTCCTATTCTGCATTCCTCTCTATTTATTTTCTTTTTTTGCTCAATTATTGTAAAATTCGCAGTTTTCTTTTATTTCCAATGTTTTTCACACACACACACACACACACACTTGCTCACAGCATTTGCATTTGGCGGCCCACTTGACGGATTCGCACTTGAAAAAAAACTCTGCCATAAAACGCGTTTTAGAGAACGCAACGAGCGAGCTTCAGCTGCGGCACCGCATATTTGACAAATCTGCTTCTTTTCTTCTTTTTTTTTACTTTTTTCCCTTTTTGTGTGATCTGTGCTAGAGATGAGCGCTTCTTATGCAATGTGAGACGATGTTGGAAAATGAAAAAGGACGTGATAAGAGCTGTTCTGCTTGGCGCTAAGGTCAGCTTACTTATATTAAAGGTATTTAGGTATGTCAGTTCAAATCAAGGTACATCTAATCAATATCCTGTGTTCAGCTCAAGTTGAAATGTGATATGCTAAGGTATAATCATGCTGCATCCATTTGAGTTTTCATTATTATCCAACAATCTCAGTAGATCAAATATTATCTACCACAGTTATAATAAATCAAGTCAGCTTAACGTAAAAATGATATCAATCCATTTTCTGTTTTTTAAATTTTCAGTTTTCAAAAAGAAAAATGTTAAATAAATTCAGCTTAAAATAATAATTCTATAAGATTAGACTTGTCTCTTTAGCTTCTTGAGCTATATCATTTGCAGCTCTTCAAAAACATATTGAGCTATATAAAATCTAAGTCAGTTAAGTTCTATTTCAGTTTAGCAACTGCTCATTCCTGCCAAGTGATTTTTATCACGTGTTTCGTCCCATAAAGTGAAGCCAGCTCAGCGCAAAGTCCTTCCATGTTGCACAGCTAGTGTCTTAGAATCGTAATAGTTCACTCTGGAGTCGTGTAAGGTCAGCATTCGACACTTTTAGCTGCTGTCAAGTCGTTAAAGATTTAATTAAAAAGTACTAAAATAAATTTTCGCACATCGTGTCACGCTGCCAAAGCACAACAAATGCTCAACGCTAAACAGCACACACACACACACACATGTGTGTGAATGTATATATATGTGGGTGTGTGTGCTAAAAGCTTTCAAGCACACACTCATTGACAGGGCGGCCTGATGATGATGAACCAGCTCTGTGCTCTGCGCTGCTCTGCCTTGCTGCAGCAGGGGAGCAAAGGCGGCTGCTGGGGGGATTTGGTTGCATTTTGAAATGTGCTCCCTTATGTTAATTAAGCTTCCACTTGCCAGCCCCAACTATTAACAAGAAAACCGCTGAGTGTGGCACTTCACTCAAGCCATAAGCCCAGCGAGCAGCGAGCTTATCAAGCATACATATACACATACACATACACATACACATATGTAATGCATCAAAATTGCGTATACGAAGCGTGGGCTGGCGACTTGCATTTGACAACTTTTGCCTGGGCTGTTGCTGTTGTTGTTATGGCTGTTATTTTGCATAATCAGTTTTGTTAAATCTTCACTAGATTAGCGCCTTATTATGGGCTTAGCTGTTGAAGGGGCGTGGCCTCTGCTAAGGACAGTAGCCCGTTGATATCAAGGCCGCCATTTGGGTCCATTGTGTACGCAGTTTACATTCTTCTTCTTCTTTTTGCTTATTCAGCATTATCTGTGTGTGTGTGTGTGTGTGTGTGTGTGTGTGTGGGTGTATTTGCGTGTGTAGCCACGCATAGATAAAGCGCATAAAAGATCAAAGGCCTCGCCATCATAAAGCATCAAATAACGCACTTGCCAAGCACCAATCGAGGCATAATAATGAAAAACAGTTTCCCTGATGTCTAAAAAAAATTAAAAAAAAAAAGAAAAAAAAAAATCCCCAGTAAACAAGCATAACCAAACGAAACGAAACGAAACTCATGCCATTGTTCAGAGACACTTGACAAGCGATTAACACAGAAATTAGTTCCACAGGTTTACGCACAGCCAGATTAATTTTCAAAATAGAAATGTGGAGCGCACTTGAGCTGGTTTAATGAAAGCTTAAAGTCTTTCGCTTCTGTCCATTCAATTTTATCTATTATATATCAATTAAATTTCTACAGAGAGAGCAACATTGTTGAGCATAAGCATACTTAATTATTTATTTAAGTAAATGCTCTTATTTAAGTAAATATCTTAAGCCTGGGTAACTTGAAACATTTGAGATCAACGTATTTATATGAATTGTGCAATAATTATAATTATCTATTACGTATTATTTATTATATTTTTTATATTTTTTATTTACATATATTTATATTTTATATTTTACAGAAATGTCGCGACTAGGGCATTAGCTAGTCGATATTTGCATTCTAATCTGTTGTCTATTAGGCAAATAGCAAAACAATTCAGTTATTCAATTGAATTAAATGGACTAAGACTCGAGCTAACAATTGACTACATAAATGGAATACCCCATTGGAACGTATGGGCTACATATGTCCCATAGTTTAGCATTAAATAGTGAGTAAGCAGAGGCCAAATGCTTTGGTCAATTATGACGCACATAGCAAATTTATTATTAATAGATGGGCCCCCAAAGTCGATTAGATCAATTAGCAATTATGCCATGCTGAGCGTATATGCGTGTGCGTGTGTGTGTGTATTGACAGCTGTGGCAATTTCAATTAATTAAAGTACATGCAAATCTGAGCATGGTGTCTGCGGTGTGGTTAATGGACACCCGCTAATTACAATTAGCTACTGATCAAATAGAAAATCTGTGGAGCAAATGAGCAAAGTTTTCACACACAAATATATATTGTAGACCTATCTATACTCCAGTTATTGAAAATATATGGTTATTGAAGTTATGCGGGTTGCGACAGCGACATACTTAGGCGTACAGTTTTTGACAGCGGGCGGCAAACGGACGCCAATTGACAGCCATGCAGGAGCAGTAGAAGGCGTAACGGTAATGTGAGGCAATAGAAGGGTGTCGAACATGCCAGCATGCCACTCGACCGGAAAAGGAAACAGTCGTCGAGATTTCCTTGAACAGTATGGCAGGCAGGCAGAAAGACAGTCAGGCAGGCAGGCGGAGGGTGGCCACAGGCAAAGGCAACAACAGCCACTACTACAACAACAACAACAACAACAATAACGGCAACTGTGTTAAGGAATTCAATTAGGCAGATGAGATGGTCGGGCACGATGAGCAGCTAAAAGTGTTGGCAGTTCAGTGCAAAAAAAGCCAAAGTTAAAGACATTTCTGACACTTCACATATGAGAAGGGCCATAAAGTGTCTTCGAATTGGGGCTAAGCTGACTTGCAATTGGTCACACACACGCCAACACACTCGCACACTCGCACACTCGCACACTCACGTTCATTCACTCACACACGTACTTAAGTATGACCTGCTGATGCTGCTGATCCCTTTTGGCGATGGCATTCCTAAGTTGCTCTTGCCGTCGAGCTTGATGGCTTAATGGCAAAATCTCAATACGTCTTTGCACTTTGCACTTTGCACTCACACACATGCGCGCACTCATGCACGCACACAGACACATTCACAGTTGGTCGTAAGCATTTTGATTGGCATAACCAGCAAAAGTTAGAATGCGGTCGAAAAGTTACCACAGCCGGGATACACTAACTGAGAGGGTGAGACACAGAGAGGGAGAGAGAGAAAGAGACATAGACCGATGAGGCTGATGAGCCTGACAAAATCAAGGCTGAAACTAACGCACAGTGGTTCAATTTGAAGAGCAAGCTTATGTTGAGATTAAAATATAAAAAACATATATATATATATTAATATATACAATATATATTCTATCTTAACATTTAAAATGTTTAGTTTGCTGAATATTCTCGTAATATATACATATATTATATTTATTTGCTTTTGATATAGGGTAAGATAAACCCAACTGATAGCTGTTATGTTGTCCAACAGACATATTTATGCAGCTTAGCTAAGGATAACAGACCAATTTGTTCGGTAACACGCATGAGTCACACTGCAATGTTATGTAACAGAACAATGTAAACTATACATAAACAAAAACATAAGCTAACAGGGCAGTATACGTAACAGAGCTGATTGAGCTGTTGCAAAAACTCTGTTAGATTACTTAAACTAAAAGCATTTAACATTTAAATGTTAAAGTCATCTACTCTATCTGTTAAGTGAATTTGCCAACTAGCATCAAATGGCCAGACGCAATGTTATTTAACAGAAGAAAACTTAGAGCTAAATTAAAACAAAAGCTGTTAAGCTGTTGGCAGTTGCTGCATTGCTGAGCCACTTGAAAACTTGTTGATGAACTTCACTCTTCACGTTCGAGCGACTAATTTATGCCACTTAAATTGCAAATGTTGCCCATGGTGCACTAACCAAAGTCAAAGTTAGACTTAGCTTGTAAAAGCATTCATCATTCATGGTCTGGATTGCAAGCAATTTTCCCATTATCCCTCGCTCGCTCTCTCTCACTCTCTCTCCCACTCATACTTTTTTGTTTGTGCAGCAAATTTAGTTGTACATAGACACACACACACACACACACACGCAGTAGTGTGTGTGTGTGTTGAAGTGCAGTAGATTATACAGTTAGTTGAGTGTCTGCCGTCAACGCGGCGCTGAAGTCAACTGAACCGTTTTAATTGCTGCATAAATATTTGTTTAAAATTAGCTCATTGTGCGCTGCTTTACAAATAGGGGGGCGTGGCAAGTCGATGTATGTATGGATGTGTGTGTATCTCACTCGCTCTCTCTTGCGGGTGTCGTTGTGAGGCAGTCAATTATATAATTTATTTATCTATAATTAGTAAGCAGTCGCTCACTGACTTTGCAAGCAACTACGTCTCTCTCTCTATCTCTCTCTCTCTCTTTCTCTCTCCCTCTCTCTTTCTGCATCTGCTGCTGCTGCTGTTGCGGCTGTTTCTATTGCTGCTTATTGAATTGCAGCTTGCCTGTAAGCCGCTTTTGTCTGGCTTTTGTGGGCATATCTCTGGCTCGCCCTTCTTCTAGTCCTTGCTGTCTCTTTCTCTCCCACTTTTAATGCTGAAGTTCATTTATTTATGGCCATACTTGAGCATAAACTCTTCTGCCTGGTTATCGCAGTGCCATTCCAGCAACCGTTTACCGCACTCAATAGGCATTGCTATGCAACTGCCTAGCCAGCCACGCCCACTCCACACAGCCCTGTTATCTTTTAGCTTGGCCTTTGAATCAGCCGTGAGCGGCAGCAATTTCGGCCTGCCACCTGCCACACAGCTCTTCGGGCCTCAGTCCACATTACTTAGTGCTCTGCAAAAATTAATTTCAGCTTAGTTTGCACACACACACACAGATACACAGGCACACTCACTCACTTATAGTCAATCTAGTTTGCCTAAAAGCCCAACCACATGCTCTGTTTGCAACAACAACAACAACAGCAACAACAACTCCATCCGTTTCGCCTTGTATAACCGCAACGAGTTTTGAAATTTTGCAAATTTATCGAGCTGAACAAGTTTGTCTCTGCCGAAAATGTGTAAATTTTTTCCATTAGTTAATTATGTTATGCATAAATCAAGCAACAAAAACAAAGAATTTATAATCTAACAGTAGTTAATTGTTTTACCTCTGCAACTATAGCAACATTGCATTAATTTAAAGCCCTAGGTCTTTAAATCCTATTTACATATTCATCTCATGCTAAGTAAGGCGAGATCATTGTTATGCTGGCCCTGGAAAGTATGCTACGAAAATTCTGAGAACTGAAATTGACAATTGATATTGCAGGTGTAATAATAAGGAATATATACGGGCCAAATAATTTCAACATAAGGCTAAGATGTGGGTTATCAAAAATTCTGGTGAAATGGAATCGATTTACATGATTTACATAATCAGCTGAAAAAATATCATGTTCAAGGAGCAACTTTAGGGAGATAGAGAAAGTAGGCGAGACAGAGGGAGAGAGAGAAAAGGTAGACGAAAGATATGGAAGAAGACAGACAGAGGGAGAGAGAGAGAGACAGTAATGAGAGAGAAAAAAGCAATAAAAGTCAAGCGAGATAAAGGTAAAGAATGAGAGCCGAGCAGCTTTAGTTAGTTCTATAACAATATACATCAAAAACTAAAAGAAATACTGAAAATACTAAATTATTTTCATAAGACAAATAATGCATTTTATTCAAATAAAAGCGATTTCAATATGTATACAGCTGTAAAAGGGGGAGTCCCGGAACAGTTGACACAAGTCAAGACAGACAAGTTGATGCTGCACTTTCTATGCATAGCATATTAATATGCAAGTCTGCAGAGCTAGCTGCAAGCTCTTAGTCTTAACAGAATTCAATTGCGCAACGCTTGCAATGCCATTTCATTAAGCCCACACACACATACACACTCACACACACACACACACACACACATACAGTCAACATGGAAAGTGCGTTAATGTAATGAAGTTTTTGAGTCAAATAATTTGGTACAACTGCTGAATAGTGTTGCCATGCCATTGCAGGGTTGTCGCCTGCTGTGTGCGTGTGTGTGTGTGTGTCGTCGTTTAGCTGCTGTTTGCATAGCTCTTGCTCAGCACGCGATTAAGTTGAAAATTTACACAGACGACGACGCGGCGATTGTTGTAAGCACTAGAGTGAGGCCAGAGTGCGCGTTAATGCTGAAATTTGCACTTTTTCCCCCAACAACAACACACACACAGAGGGAGAGAGTACGAGTGAGTGGAATGATGGAGGTGTGGTAAAACTACAGTTGAATTGTGGGCGTGGCCAAGGGGGCCTTGTTGACGCCAGACACGAGCAGCATAAGTAAACAAGTTTAGTATAATCAACGTTGCAGATATAAAAGAGAAGAAAAAAATGAGCCAGAAGACGAAGAAGTGTTGCATGCATATCCGCTTACATAACACAAAGCATACAGCAACACTAAAAAACACACACGCACACACACACACAATGTGTATATGTTTTTATTAGTATGCTGTTGCTGTTGCTGCATTTGGGGGGCTACTTGAGCGTTTGTATAGGAATGTTGAGCTCGCAGCGTCCATAAAACCATATTACCTCTGATTTAAGCTAACACAAACACAAACACTCAAGCAAACACACACACACACACACACACAGATAGTACACGTGTCTGCTCATCAACGTTGCAGTCATATGGCGTATGTTCAGGTGAGCCGCCTGGCGCCTTTGTGCCGCAGCAGCAGCAGCAGCGGCAGCAGCTCAATGAATGTTTTCTTATACTCTCAAGCACAGAGAGTACTTCAAGTTTACAACACAATGTGGCGGGCAACATAAACAGTTTATGTAACGACTGCGATCTCTCTGTTGTAGTGCACTTCAGCTAAACTAAATGACTTTTGGATATAACTTGAGTGTATCGAGTGAAGCAGCTAAACTTCAACACAACTCAATGTTAGTGCTATTCAATTTATTTGAATATATAATTTGTTCTAGTAGCGCTCTCTTATTTCAGTCACTGAGCAAGGACAAGCGGGGGAGCGAGGATGTGCACTCGCATTTCAATTTAATATAAGTGGGTTATGCATAGGTCCTACTTTATAAATAGCTTTCATGGCTTTAAATTATATTTTAATTACTTACAAAAATTATAAATTTATTAAAATATATTTTTAGTCATAAAATATGTTTTAAATATTTAGTATAAAGCAAATACAAATTTTAAAATTTTTTCATTGACAAAAAAAAATAAAAATATATTTTCAGTAAATAAATAAATTATACATATAATATATATTTGTAAGTATTATATTTGCATATAGAGAGATATATATTTATATATAGAGACATCTCAGCTCTAGCTCAAGAGCTCTCAGCTATAGACGCTCGATTCAATTCAAACCTATGCAATATTTGCCACATCTTTAGGGTATTTCATTTGCAGCACACACACTCACACACACACACGCACGCACACAGAGGGAGAGATAACTCTTTGCTGCTTGTTACATATTAGTTTTTTATTGAATGATGCTGTTTTGCTCACTCTATGGCTCTATGGCTGGCTCTGTCGGTCGCTCTGTCGGCAGCTGCTGCAGAGCGCCGTGGGGCAACTTTATTCAATTTCTGCGTTGCTCATGTGGAAACACGTTTACAGTGCAGGTGTATGAGGATGTGTGTGTGTGGGCTAACTGACAAGCGCCGCCGTGTAAAATGGCCAACAAATTGCATGTACTTAGAAAGGCCACAAGCAGCAGCAGCAGCAGCAGCAGCAGCAGCAGACAACAGCAACAACAGCAACAAATGGGCAACATCAAGTAAAACATTTTGGTAGTTGTTTAAAGCCCGTCGAGGCGAGACAACCGCAGACAGCCACACTCACACACACATACACATCGGCACACCTATAAAGGTGTGTGCTTGTCTTTTTATAGTCGAGGCGGCAACAGGCACATAAAATCCAGCACGACAAAGGCTACAAAAGGACACGCAGCATGAAAATAAACAAAGCCACAAAACGACAAACGATTTGCAACATATTTCTTTTGTTGTTGTTGTTGTTGCTGTTGCTGTTGCTGCTGTTGCTGTTGTTGTTGCTCACTTTGCTCCTCTCTTTGCTTTCTGTATTTGGCGCTCAACGTGGGTCGCTGTCAAAAACTGCTCAAACTCTGGCAGTTGCCTACAACCAAGCCCCAACCTAAACAATTTTTTATTTTTTCATTCTGGTTTTTTGCATAAAATATCAATTTCATATGCAAACGCCGGATATGAGCAAAAGTTTACAAATTTTGTTAACTAAGAAAAAAAAAGCGAAGCTTAATGAAATTGAAATGTTTGGCAATGCTGATTACAGCAAATAATGCCAACTACCACGCCCCTTGCCACATGCCACTCACCCTCGGGCCAAGTTTAAATAAATTGTTTAATAAGTTTTGTATTTGTGGCCCAAGCAGGACATTCGTCTCGGCCCAGGACATGCGTCATGTTTTATTACTTTGCCTGAGCCCAAAGCGCGCTCTGATTAATGTGGTTCTGGCTCTTCCACTGCGTTGGTGGTTGGGATTGAGGTTGTGGTGCGGCTGGTGCTCCTGCCGCCTGGGGCATATATATATGTATATACACAAATCTGTTCACTCTTATCTTAGAGCCGGACCAGGGCGTGGCTCATGCAAATTATGGCTAAAAAAATATATATAAATAATAAAAAAAAAAAATAAGAATAATTGAAGGCATTTAAGATGACATTAAGCCGCCGCCCGTAAAACAAAATGACAAAAAGGTTTCAAGACAAAGCAAATTATTTTGTGCCTTGGCCATCGATTGTAAACGCATTAACCCCAAAGGGAACAGAGATTGGGTCGAGTTTTGGGGTTTCTCTCTACTTTTTGGCTCTACTTGTTGATTTCACTTTGTCTGGCCATGCAAATTGAATTATGCAAGCGAAATGAATGGCGACAGCCGTTGCGGTTGCCGTTGCCGATGAAATGCGCTTGGGGAGCTTAGTCTTTGACAGAGACACACACACACACGCACGCACACTTACATGGCACACTTAATACATCCAGCTTGACCTCGATCGCAGGACACGCTTAATTGCCAACTAATAGGTTTTTCGTGTTGTGCAAAATTATCGCAAATACAACAACATTTAAGGGGCAAAGAGAGGCTACAGCTGTAGAAAGACAGAGACAAGGAGATGAGCGAGGGGGATAGACTACCATATACTCTATGAGAAATGTAGAGGCAAACATGTCACTAGCAATAAAATACGGGCTGCAAGCAAGAGTTTTGGATTAACAGCTAGTGATCGACTATTAGTTACCCTATATAAGCTGAGTAAATCAAAGTGTTCGACAAACAGATATGCTAGACTAATCGATCACATTAATACTCTTTAACAATGTATATTTAATTATTGTAAAAGCATGTAAAAGTTACGTTAGACTTGACTACAGGGCTCATTCAATTGTAAAGGACTACAACATGTATCACTCTCACTTCTCACGCAACTTCAACTGCTATTTACAGGGTATGTTCCCGTAACAGCTTTTGTAAAAGTCTAAAATTGAGCTGCTTATCGCTTATCGGCTGCAACTGCAACTGCAGCAGCAGCAACTGTTGCCGTTGGCATTCACAGCCCAATGCCAATGACTGCCTATATCTGTGTCAAGGATATATACATACATATATATATATATAGGGAAGGCAGCATCTCTCTAGTTGGGTCTGCTGGGAATTGAGCGTGGCTGGAATGTGGCAAATAAAACAACTTGCCTGCAAATGATGGCCAACAGTAAAGTTTTCGTTTCGTAATTGTTAATTAAAATAATACAAAATCTGCCCGCCAGCTGTGCTTACGTGCATTGCCACACCCACACACAAACAGAAGGAGAAAGAGACAGCGAGAGAGAGAGAGGAAAAATCAAATACTATTATGTTTGGGAAATTCCAATCAAATCGCACACTTGTGTATTATCGTAAGCATATCACGTTTTCCATTTAACAGCCAGCCATAAATATTTCAAGCACAATTTAAGGGGCGTTAACATCTCGAATTGGTTAACCTAAAAACCGCCAATGCCACACCCCACCGCCCCCCCTCTCTCCCCCCTGACACGCCTCCTGTACCTACATGACTTAAGCCTCAAGTCTGACCCGTGCATAAGTTTTGCCTGAACTCGAAGCGTAGAAATTGTATTCTGAATTTATTCTGAATTTACCTACGAACTCTTTCCCTGCTCTGACAGCCACTGTCCAAAAATTAACAGCAATATCTGGGAAATGAGTTTTCTGCAAAGGCAAGTCAAATAAATCTGTCACACTTAAACGAAATGCCTCCGAAATGCCAATTTTAGTTCACAGAAGTTCAAAACTGACAAAAATGGCAAATATTTTCATGTTTATGGTTGCATGCGAGTGAGAAAAGTCTTTGCAGACTGCGAGATTTGTGTTTACCATATGAGATTGTAATACTCTTTTTCAACCAATCTACATTTGATCATACTCAATTCTCTTGAGCATTGCATAGCTCGAGCTCCAGTAATTTCGGTAATTAACTGTAATTTCTGCTCCGTACGCATCAGGACTTCTGCTTGACATTAAAGTATACAGTATAGTATGCAAATTTATGATATATATATATATTTTTTTTGAATACAATCCTTTATCATTTATATCAATATTGTGCAGCCTCAAAAAAAGTTCAAACTTTGCTTTAACTTTGATTGTTAAAAGCTTCGCAATCTCTAATCTGCATTTGGCATGTGTTTGATGCAGCATCTCTCAGTCTCACTCTCACTCTCCCGCTCTCTCCATCCCCTGGCCACTCTAATCTCTTACCTAAGAAGCTCATTTAAGTTTATCTTATGTTTTGAGTTGTCCCGTTTATTGGCCCATAATATTCTGCATCTCTGTATACTTATGAGCTCTATGCTCTGCTTGTGTTTGTCTTTTGGAAATTGTCTTCCAGCTCGCTGCAGCTTTGTAATTGTTTTCTGCGCAATATTAACTTTTGCTACAATTTATCAATAAATCATGAGAATTTAATTGAATTAACTAAAACTTTTAAGCCGAACATGCTGAAGTGACTTCAGTCTGAGTCCATGCTTCGAACAGCAGGAAAAGCCTTCTCGAATGCGAATACTCTTTTATGATTCATTTCACATTTATTTATATATTTATAACAATTTGAGAAATCGATTCAATTTTAAGCTTTGCATTTATTGTATATGCTTCATTCATATCATTTACAAAACCTATAACAATACAATTATGTCTTTAACCAGTTCCATACACGAATTGAATATTAATTTTGTAAAATGAAAGACGCATTTGCTAAAGAACCCAACGATTGCTATTGAGCCCGACTTAAATGGCTTCTATAAATTCATGTTTACTGCCAACAAAGGAAGCAAAAAGAGGCTATATACATTTAATACCTTGAACTAACAAGGCTAGCACCTAATTGCCAGCCACGTTTTAGTTGGGTTCACTCAAATTAAGCACTAATTTGCTCAAATTGCATACGATTTATGCCAAAAACACAATTTTGTGCTTAAAATACCCTGTAGGTGTGAGGCAGCTGGTATGCGGGTCTCTTAATTAAGCTAACGAAATTTATGTGAAATATATTTGACAGATTTTTATGGTTGTTGTTGTACAGGGTATTAACCTAGGAATTTATTACTTTTATAAGAAACTAGAAAGAAAAATCCAAGTCAGTCTCTCTTTCTCTCTCTCTCTCTCTCTCTAAAAGCAATTGCCTCAAGCTAGTTTTCCCAGCCTTACAGAGTATTTGCTAGTTGTACTTTCCGCTTACAATTTCGTCTACTTATTTCGGAAAATATTTACCCCACACGCAATTGACTCCACTTCAGCTTCCTCACTGTGTGTTTGTGAGCGTGTGTAGAGTATTTATTAGTTGGTCTAACCGCTTGCCATTCCCCATAGTTACTTGGGAAGCTAGTTACTGTCTCGTTTATTCTGCTTATGGCGCACGCTGCAGCAAATTTTTTGTTTGCTTATTTTTTCTTTTTTTTTTTTGGTTTAGGTGGCAGTTGCAAAAAATTGAAATTCATGGGGTCTGCCCGTAAAATAGGCAAACGTGCTCATGCATGCGTTGCTCTCAGAGGCAGCGCAGCGGAATTTGTAAGCTAAAAGTATGCAACAAGAGCAGCAGCAACAGCAACAGCAAAGGCAACAGCAACAACAACAACAACAACAAGGACAATAACAAGGACTACAAATAAGACAGCAAACAGGTAAAAGCTATGTGCGCTTTAGCCATTAGCCTGCGGCTCCAGCTGGCTTGGTTCGGCTCGGTTGGGTTTGGCTGGGTTCGGCCGGGTTTGACTTTGCTCTGGCTTTGGCTTATGCTTATGGATGATGGTCGCGTGGACGATGGCAGCAGGTGAGCTACCCATATCTTCGTTTATGGCATGCGGCCGGAATTCGCCCTGCGTCAGTTTTGTGGAATTTTACGTGTTGCGGAATTTTTAGTAACCAACTCTCTGTCGAGATTTTAGACACTCGAAGCGAGCGGCATCAAACAGTAGAAAGAGAAACATGCAATGTCAAACAAAGTCCAACTCTAGCCGTTGACAGCCTGAATCTCTGTGCGTGTGTATGTGTGTGTGTGTATGCTGGAATTTTATTATTAAATTGCAAACATTTGTATATATGCATTGAATTTCTGTTGAAGTCCGTCGAACAGTCATTTGCTCTGGATAACAATGGATTACATAATGGCATAACAAACAGCTTTTTTCCACGGCATTTGGCTTACAATGAATTATGTAGCCACATAGCAGCCAGCTTTTGTCATTTGTTTTAGTTGATTTACGTTGGAGCTTGGGCTTAGGGCGTCTCGGCACAGGTGCAAAAAATAAATAGCTGTTGATTAATATTGGTCGACCACGCCCCATTACACAAGCAAATATTTGAACATTTACAGTCAGCAGAAAATGCTGCAAATGCTGCGACCAAAGATAAAAGCTGAAAATATTCACAATAAATACACACACACACGTACACAAAACTAGGAGTGTGCATGTGTGTATGTGTGTGTGTGTGTGTGCTAAAAAATTGAACAAAAAATGTAAACCGCAGAAAACAGGAGCAACAGGAATAGAAGCAACAGATTTTTTCATTGCGGTTCGCTGAGCACATAATAATTCCATCAACAGCAATAAAAACAACAACAACAACAACTACAGAAACAGTAACAGTAACAGCAGCAACAGCAACAACAAATTACGCTAGCGTTTAGCACAGAGAGCAAGAGATAACGGTAGCAGCAGTAGTGGCCACAGTAGCATTGGCAGCGACGTTAGCGTCAACGTCAGCGTCAGCGCTAACTTCAACGCTAACGGCACTTTTCCATATCTACAGCTGCATTTTGTGTGCTTTTGGTCAGCAGTTTACCGTGGGCAAAACACACGCATAAATGAACGAAAAAGAAACAAAAAATGGGGCACAAAAGTTTCATAAATCCAGCAAATTGAAAATGTGAAACAAAAGAGAGCACAAAAGAAGAAATGTAAACATCAACTGCTGCATTAACAACAATGCTGCGCCGTTAACATAGCCAGTCACTGCTAAGAGAGTGAGGCACTAAACTGTTAGCGGTTAGCATAGCATAAGCTGTCATGTTAAGGCATACGACTGTTAACATGAGATGAAATGGTTTTCAGTAAATTGAAAAGAGCTAAAATATGAGTTAATAATGACCCAAAATGCCAAATGAATATTAAAAAATGTATAAAAAACCAAATATATATTAAAATAATGCAAAATTAAATTAAATTTCAGCTGCTGAGTTTTAAAATAAAATATATGTAATATATCAACAGCGAATATATTGTCTGCCTGCTCTTAGGTTTATAGCAAATGATATACTAAGAGTAATATACTTAAGTCATACAAACAGTCCCGCTTCAGAAACGTTACAGAAACCCATTTTTATGCTAGAGAAAACACATATATCAGCCATTGTGCCATCACAGAGAAACTAAACTGGACGACAGGGCGTATGAGTAATGGCCGCATGCCAACCAGCTAAGTGGCAAGGGCGCTGATGATGATGCTGTTGCCCGGCTGCTGCCTTGAAGCGTTGCTACGCTTCGTTTAATTTTTGGGGGCAATACGTTGAAAATTTTAATATATATAAATATAAGTATACATACATATACATATATTTCACTTTGTTATTTACATGATAATTTTTTAATATTTTGGTTTATTTAACTTGTTGCCATCAAGTTGGAATTAAATAAATTACTTCGTCTCACTTGCCCGATTCACCTACGCATAAAAGTATGCTACGATTAATTTTATATCTAGATGCCTAAATCTGCGTGTGTGTGTGTGTGAGTGTGTGTGTGTGTGTGAGTGTGTGTGTGTATCTGCATGTAAACATTCATTTTAATATGTATGTGACGCGCGCCCGCTCAACTTTTAGACTGCGATGGCTGGGGGCGGCGGCGGGGGCGTGACTGAAACTTTTCTAATTAAAAATGTATGGCGGACAGAGTTAATGGGCATTTGGGGCGGCCTTAGATGTTATTTCCTCTTTACATTTAAATCTGCTTTTTTTTTCAAATAGAAATTACATTAATTAATTTCGAAGTAATTTCAATGCATAAATTATGATAAGTAAATATTGCGCAAAATTACAATAATACTTAACATTATATACGCTTAACGTGGCATCGATCGAGCGCCTTAAGCTGACTAATTAACAGAGCTATTCAATTTGTGGTCTTAATCAACTGGAAATTTTATAGCTGCGAGCCACTTGAGCTGAGTAGGAGTGGAAATGACCACAACTTAAGCGCAGCGATTGAGACGATAAATCAAGTGCAGCTCAAAGTTGAATTGGCTGCACAAGTTTGTAATGAAAACAAAGAGCGGCTCTTGCTCGAGAGTGTGCGCCTTCAAGATATCCTGGAATATACGCTGAACAATCTAGAAGTAGCTGCACATTTGTATTCGACTAACAGATACCCGGAATGGTTCTTTGGTATATTAACAAAGACTATTAACAACATTTTGTTAACTAATTCACTTTCACTTGCGAACACTTAAACTTGCAAGCATTTCAACCGTCTCTTACAGAGGTTTGTACAGAACCAATATACCCCCTTCAATATACTTCAAGTGAGTCTAGGATTTCCTAGCAAGTCTGCAAGTGAAATATCAGTGGAAACGTTTGCCACTTGGATTTTCGCTCTTTATAAGCTCTTGAGCTCTTAAATAAACTATAAAATACAGCAGTGGCTGAAACAACATTTAAGTATATTAGAGATTGTTTTGCAAATATAAACAATATATACATAAAATAGGGCGTGGCATATAGCTGAACATATTTAAAATTTAGTTAAACATAAAATCTAGCGCATTCGTTGCACATGAAAATATTTACGGCTTGTAATATTTTCTGCAGCACAAAGCGCAACCTTTAATAATTGGAAGCAAAGAATTTGTAGGAAAATATTCAGAGTTAAATTCTTGACTGTAAAAACTAAGCTTACAAACGGGCTTTCAAGAGAGAATTCCCAAAATAAACAGTTGGCCTGAAACACACTTGAAAGTCAACATAAACATAATAAATAAATCGTTTGTTAGCTGACTATACTTTATGTTCAGTCCCTCGGCAACTGTGATTGACTGTTGAATCAGTTAAGGGAGCCTCAGCTTGAATGTCTGAACAATCTTAGCATAATTGCAGCCACTTGGCAAACATCCAAATTGCGTTGTTTTCCAGCAAATCGTTTCCTTAATTGGCAACAGCCACTGATTTATGCTGAAGACATATAAACATATTTATACACACATACATATATGTATATATCTATAGTACGTGAGTAAGTATATATCTGGCTCAATCTATTTTAAATGTAAATTTGCTCAACGAACTGGCAACAGCTGAGCTCTGCTGAGAGCGCTGCCAACTAGAAGGTCCAGACCCTTTTCGGTTATACGACTTTCAGGGGAAAGCTATTTTCTATTGTCTGCCCTGATATATGCATATAAGCACATATAAATTATTATGCCGCACACACATCTACTTATCTATGCGAATGTTAAATGCACAGCAGAGAGAGCCCAATGTGCCAGCCAGCAGCTTTAAAAACTATTTCGAATCTTGCTCGAAATAAGCTTAAAGCATTGAAATCTCTGTTGCCATAGTTATAACAGCTCGACAATGGACAATGCAAAATCCATTCATATTTGACTATTCAATGTTTGATAGCTGAGGAAATTCATTCAGCATTATACAACTTTTTCTGCAGCACAAAATCACAAATGATTCGATATAAAAGTGGATTTCTTTTTTTTATTTGATAGAATTTCAATTTCTATACATAGGCAAACAAACTTTCACAAGCTGCGAGCAAAATAGTTTAATATGATGCGCGTTCACTCGAGGAATGGGAATGTTAAGTGGATTTAACATAAGTCTATCTGTGAATGTCGGGCTTAGCATTCCCTAACAGTGATAAGGTACTCAGTTAAAGAGAGAACTTAAAGATTCGACTTAAACTGTATTGTCAAGCATGCAAAAATTTGAATGACAATGCATTGCATTGACACTTTGACCTAAATTGATATGCATTTCTTAGCACTAAACTGAATACTTATTTGGTCAACAAATTATAATTTATAGAAATTTCTTAGCAGCTGTCCCCCACTCCCTGCCTGCCTGCTGTCTACACTGCCAGCATTGCTTCAGTAAGGCTGATTTATGAATTTTCTTATTCAAAATATACTTTGACATCCATATCAATTATATCTGGCAACAAAATCTTTCTGCTTGCATTTTGAATGCATTTGCATAAAGGCAGCTCAACCGGCTTTTAAGTCCAATACTATTTATTATATTATATATTATACATAGATTCACGAAAGTCGGCTACTTGCACACTTCAGTTTACACATTGCATGGCTTGTATTTCTATGAATTTGCATTTACTTTGAACCATATTTGCAATTTACTGTGAATAAACAATTGTTAATTGAATCGCACATCATTAACCAATTTGCACAGCTGAAATATCACAAATATTTGTCATTGAACATTTATATAATGGGCATAAATCATTTCGGTTATGCAGACATAATGAATTTTTAAATATGTTTATGGATGCAGTGTACATTTCTGTTATTTCCCTTGTATATCTTCTTTTTTTTTACCTATTCGCCTATTTGCAAATATTCGCTGTATTTGGCTCGTAAGCTATGCATAATTAATTGTCAAGTATTTCAATTGGACATTTTATCTGCTGCCCCACAGCCGCGCACCCCCACTGCGCCTACCCAGAACTCCATTATTGAACGAATGCCAAACAATTCGAAATGTGTGAAATTGGCGTTATTTGCTTTTCAGGTCTGCAAATAGACAGTAAATATATTCGGCGCTTAGCTTACAATCGGCATACAATGGGCCAATTGCCAGCAATTTGTGACAAAAAGTGAGAATGATTTAGGATAATTAGCAAATTTATTCGAAATTGACATTTAATAGCGAAAGTCTCTGAGTTTATTAGCTGAAATGAGAAGCTATTATGTTAAAGACTCACTGTTATGTTAAATAATTATGTTATATTAGCAGAGAGTATAGTTTACAGGTTTGAATGCTGTTATATACGCAGAGAGAGAAAGAGAGAGTTGGAGAGAGCGGAAAGGAAGTGAGAGGGAGATAGACTCACTTCAACCTTGAGATCTTACTCTATTCTTTCTAGACTTAGCAACCTAATATAATAGAAATATTCAACCTGTTATGATAAGAAAGAATACAATATTTTATATATAATAATTCCATTACACAGAATACTACTATTGAAGGATTCGACAAATCAGTCTTCATTTCACGTACAACACATAAGGCTGAGGAGAAAATTCTGTTATAGCTGTTAAAGATAACAGCACAACTGTTACTAACATTCTGCTAAAAACTATATTAATTGTTTTGCGCAATACATGTCTCTATATCTTTACATTCAAGCTATACAACTGTTTTTTAGTTATTTGCTTCCACGATGCATTCCTCAAATATTTGCACACAGCTATAATTGCATATAAATATGTTTGTATATATGTACACATAACTGTTTATTTGCACAGATAAGATCAACAGTATCGTATACTGCTTACAATATTTAAATATTTATATATATATTTTGCGTATATTGATATAGCAGATATTTGCATAATTTGCCACAGACATAAAAGTCAGAGATGCGAAACGCGCATAATTGGGGGCAAATAAGATTCGAGTCAATTTGCAACAGTTTTGCGGAACACAAATAATGCTAATGGCTAGATGATAGATAGTAAAGATTCTCTAAATAGAATATAAGTTTGCTCTTATTATTATTATTTTTTTTTATTACTTACTTATTGTCGTACAGAGTGGAGTATATTGGTTAGATTCGAATTCAAATAGAATACAAAATGTACAAATTGCATTGCTATGTGTGCGAAGGAGAAAATTCATTGTTAAATGAAAGTGGAAATTGCGTCTAAAAATGGAAATGGACCAAAAAGCTTTTAACTTGCAAAGAATAAATGAAATAAAAAGGTATATATATATATAAATGTGAAAAATGATTTTGCATTAGAATTGTGTATATGTATCTGCTGTGTGTGTGTGTGTGTATAACAATGAGCATGAAATGCTATTTATATTGTTCAATATTTAAGTCAAGAAATGTAAGAGAAGAAAAAACAAAAAAATGTTTGCAAGAAAGTGACGTGACGCATGACTTGGTGCAAATTTTCTTGAGTGTGTTAAGAGTGTGCGTGTGTATGTATATATAGTATACATATGTATATACATATATTTACTGTTGTACATTACAATTTTTGGTTCCATGCTTGATTTGTGCGTCTTCGTTGATTTCATTGGCTGCGCCCGACAAACTCAATTCACGTTTCGTTTCGTTTCGTTTCGTTTAGATTTTTCTTTCTTTTTGATTTTGTTAATTATTTTGTTATCGATTTCGATAACAATGTGATGTCGATGACGCCTTTCGATATGCTGCCCATTCAAGTTGCTGTTTTTTTCTCTTGCGCTGATTTGCATTACATTCGAGCCGCTGTTGATATTTTATTACGAATTTAACGGCTGTTTTTTCGGCACTTCATTTCACAATTTAAATTTTTTTTGCGTTGTTTGTTTATTTCTGCATTTTGTTTGTTTGTTGTTTTTGTATTTTTTCCAGTTCAGACGAAACCGTTGAATTTATTTGATTTTCTGCTTCTCTTTATTTAGCGTGTGTTTCTTTGTTTTTTATGTTGCAATTAAGTTACAAAAATGTTTGATTTTTGGTGTTTTTGGTTACTTCATTTTTATTTTAAGTTCAATTGAATTGATTTTGGTTTTATTTTTTAAATATTATTTACTAATAAAATGCATGTAAGTCAGTCCGTCGTTTCACAAATTGTTTGCCGTTGAGCTGTAAGTGTAATTCATATATATATATATATACACATATATATATATATATATATAAAAGATATGATATATATGTATATGTATATGCAACTTTTGGACAAGCACTCAGAACAAACCCCTCAGCAATTAGCAACAATTTAGCAACTCAATTGTTGCAGTTAGCTAAAGTTGCCTTAACAATTGCCACTCACACACACGTATGCTCTCACACTCACACACACAAACCTGCCCACACACACACACACACACACACATACTAACACACAGTTTCCATTTGGCATGGCATATTGCTCGCTTCCTGCCTAGCTGTTGGCGTCTGTTGGTCTTTGGCTCTGTTGCAGCTGCATTTGCCACGCCTACCAAATCTCTCAAGCCATTAAGCACGCTTCACACACACGCACACATATGCACACATACATTCAAACGCACTGCACTTGATGCTCGGCCATTAATTTTTTGTTAGCTTGTTTGTTTATTTGCTTTTGGGGCAACGTGAGATTTTTGGCTTGAGTTTCCTTCGAATGCGTATTTATTATTTTGCTCCTCGTCCAAGGCGTTCACAGCGCTCGGCGCTCAGAGGAAAAGACAACTTGATCACAGCATGGAAAATGTTCAACTGACCGAAGCGCGAGCCTGCTGCCACGCTTAGCCAAACGCTGTGGCAGCAGCGAGCAGCAGCAGCAGCAGCAGCGGCAGCAGCAGCAGCAGCAGCAGCAGCAGCAGAGGCCGTGGCAGCAACCGTTGGCTTTATCAGTTCGTCGTGCTCGTGCGGAGGCGCCACCTCGTATAAGCTCGTTTGGCTCGGGTTTCGGCTTCATTTCCTTTTTTTTTTTTCTTTTTTTTCGGTTGGCTTTTTCGCTCGGCTTTTCACTCGTTCGCCTCGCTGTGACAAGCAACATGTTGGACTC
Organism: Drosophila mulleri; assembly: GCA_035047565.1. NCBI lineage: Eukaryota > Metazoa > Arthropoda > Insecta > Diptera > Drosophilidae > Drosophila > Drosophila mulleri. The sequence goes on from JAWNPK010000060.1 coordinate 4,157,698, forward strand.
TGGCGCAGCATCCTTGGGTGTTGCCTCGACACAAGCCACAGTTATACGCTCAATGCGTGGCGTCACGTGTTGCACGCTTGGAGTGAAAATGTATGAGCAGAGCTTTCACTCAATGCGCTGCCAGCTTGCATTTGTTTATACGCTCGCTGCTAATGTGACTGGCCACGCCCGCCGCCCTGCAGCCCGCCCGCCTTCACCGTCAGCAGCCACGCATAACGGAAATTATGCATACATGTGTATGTTGATGATACGTCGAGCTGCTTCGATATGGTTATTGGATATGGCTGAAAGAATCATTATTCAGAAAATTTCTTCGATATTTTCCTTTTTTACCTTTCTACCTTTGCTGCCGTAAGTTTTTCATCCAGCATTTGGTTATCGAAGAGAGACACGCATCAGTATTTGTGTGTGTCTGTGTCTGTGTGGTGTCTCTGTGTTAGTTGAAACTTTTTGGATATAGCTGCTCTCAGGTGCATTCACACATGAGCGCCTGCCCTAGCTGCATAAGCTCGGAAATTAGAGTAATGCACAGACACACGCACAGCGAGGGCGGGAGGCGTGTCAGCCAGACTTGAGACACGGTAAATGCAATTATAAAGCGCTCACAGGCAAAAGCAAAAATACTTTGTACGTTTTTTTTCTGTTTTTGGTAATAAGCATTCGGCAATTTGTTAAATGAAATAAGTCACAGAACTGCAGCTAGAATTTTTGCCAACGCCCACACGCCACGCCCTCGTGCCATAACTGAAACAGTTGTAAAGTCTAGTTGGTAAAAGAGTGAGCCTACGGCATTGTAAGAGAGAGAGAGAGAGAGAGAGAGAGAGAGAGAGAGAGAGAGAGAGAGAGTTTGACTATATTTATGTATTTGATGCTCATAATTTGTTCACTTTGTGCATTTTATTAATAAAGTTTGCCAACTGGAAAAAGTCCGAGTTCGCTTGTCTGCCACACGAAGAACAAGATATAAATACATATATAAATACAGATTTATGTACGTATATGTACATATGTACATGTGTATGTATATGTCCGTAGAGTATATTAGCTATATAAGCATGAACAAGCTGCATATGCAGATTGGTATTTAAGTCAAAGTTTTTTGGTTACTTTTAAGCTGCGGTTCGAGCACATAAAAAACTTGTTCTTAAGCTCAAACTTTTTTATTTTCCTTCTCACATTCGCCCTCGCCCTCTTTCTTTCTTCCACACCTTTGAAAATACTTAAAGTTTTGGCCATCTTTTAAATTGTTGCTTATTGAAACATTTTGCTGCATTGATTATTTTATTTCTGTTACCACTCAAATTTTATATCAGTTCTCTCTTAACTTCGTGTTTACAAAGTTGTACCCAACTGTTAACAGAATCTTAGCCAAAAACTTTCTCGGAAATTGAAATGTTTAAGAAGTTTATTTGAATGTTAAGTTCAGTGCTGTGAAGTTGCAGATGATATGGAAATGTTATGTCAAAATGTTAACAAAATATGTAAAAAAAAAAGAAACTAATATGTATATGCACATATTAACTGACTGTTAAGTATCTGTAAAAAAATTCATAAATAATCAGTCTTAATGCTGAGAAGAGCTCAAGTTCCCTATTCGTTTAAACATAACTTTTGATGTTATCAGTGTTAAGCAGTTTAATAGAAGTAAGCAGTATTGAATGGCTTAACATAACATAGCTCTGTTAGGCCATAATATGATTGGAAGAGTTGGCAACGTTTGAGTTTCTCAATGAAAACTTGACCCATATGTTAAAGAGCAGTTCCCATGTTAACTCTAATTCTGCTTACTTAAAAACTCCTGTTAACTTCATAGCTGAGATTGAAAGACTTCAATATCTACATATGCAATAACTTTTATTTAAACACTTGAGCACTCAACTAACTACAGCTATTCAATCGAAACGTCTTTTCCGTAATCCATTCACAGCCGTTTAACAGCCAATTAACACTCAGTTGTTATCTGGTTTACCGCCATTCTGGCCATCTTGGGGTGGTGGACCATGTCCGTGTCCCTGGCCCGGACCCTGTTGACCATGCTGGCCGGCATTTTGTTTAAGAAAGCCGGAGTTCATAATCTGGCCCAAGTGCTTCGACGGCATTGGTGGCATCTGCGGCATTTGCGGCATCGCAGCCTATAAAACGCAAGCAAAACAATTTTATAGAACACATAATCTCAATTTGCCATCCGCCCACTCACCAAAGCAACGGCCAGCATCAGAAAGAAAACAGCGAATATTGCGAACTGCTTCATTTTGGTTTTGATTTGATTTTGTAACTGATTTTTCACAGCATTTGCATTGCCTTTTTATACCGTAGCACCGACTAGCCTCAATTATCTCCAGAGAACAATCAACATGAGCACATTTTGTTCATACTAATTGATTTGAAATTTTGCTTTTAATTGCCAAATAGCACGTCAGCTGCACAAATTTCAGGGCATAAACAAATTAATTTTTGAATAAACGTGAAATAGCAGTCATTATTTCCGAATGCCACATTTAATAATAATCTTTCAAAGTCAACGTCTGAATAGGAGATGACATTACGTATAAAAGAACTACGAAAATAATTATAGAGTAAGCCATTCGATAAGCGAAAAATAATTTACTTTGTTCTCTGGGACAAATCATCGAGATATAGTTTATAGAAATAATTGCCCTTTGCAAATAAACAAATTATTTGCACAAATCTGCAAAATCTACTGTGAGAATTGTTTTCGAATTTCGGGAGGGTAGTTTAAGAAATGTACAGAAATATTAATATTTATTTTTATTTTTATTTATTTTTTTGTTTTTTTGTTTAATAATTTTTGTGTATTTATATTACTTTTTATTATTTATTTTAAGTTTACTTTTGTTTATGAAATATATTTAATTTTTTTATATTTATATAAAAAGATTAAAAATTTTATTTTTTTTTTTTACTCCGATTTTAATTATAATTCAAATCAAGTCACTTTTAAGCAATCAAAAATTTATAAAACTTTATTTTTAATTATTTTTATTTTTTGCACACCACAATCTATTATTTTATTTTTATATTGCCCTACTTTTGCCATCTTCTTTTATTTGTCAAGAATGAAACAAACTAAAAATGCAAAACTTGTTATTTTTTCTAACAGTAAATAATTTTTTAGCATAATTTTTAGAGCGACAAGCTCATAAATTTGCGCTAACAACCCATAAGGGAAGTAAAAAACAAGTCAGACACACTCACACACATGAACGCACACACGCACGGGCATACAAAATACACATTTTATGAGTCGTAAATTGTGGAAATACAAATATTAGTTCTAAAATTCTGCTGCAACTACGAATATATATATATATATATATATATATACGATATACTATATATATACGTTATATACGACATCTTTCTTAAAGGCGCGCTCTGACATTTACGGCCCACTTGCATTGAACGGCGGGGGCGGGGTTTGCAGCTTTGCTGCCACCTGACATTTGCCACAAATGTCACCTGCGGCTGTTTCGTGGCAATTTCGCTTAGGCGCCACAGTGCCACAAAATGCCTTCAATTTGAGATTAAATTTTCTTCGTTTTTTTTCTATTTGCAGCCAAAACAAACAATTTTCTAGTTTGCGATTGGCAACAAAAGGTAGCGCGACAGCGACATGTGCCACGCCCACATGGACCACAGTTAGGCACACACACACACACACACACACATTGAGACTGGCATCCCTTCCACTCAATGTGGCAAACATGTGTGCGTGTGTGTGTGAGCTAGGCCTTTTCTTTTAAGGTAATAAATTTTCCTTTTTCGCTTAGAAATATGAATATTGAATATATGCCTAGAGTCGACGGTTCGCATAATAAACCGCAGGGCAATGCCAGCCAATGAAATGGTAACAACGGGGCGACTGAAAGCCGCTGAGCGTAAAACTACTAAAAAACAACTACCTCATTTGAAATTCCTAGGTGAAAGCAAAGGAGCACGTGTTTGCTGCACTGCGAGAAACGAATAGGGTAGTTCCTGAGATATTCAATTCCTGACATATAATTAAATTGATTTAAGACTAGTTAGTTAAAAAAGCTGCAGTGAATACTTGATGGTATAAATTAGACAAATAAATATAATTAAATTTTAAATAAATAAAATATTAGCAATAAACCAAGATCAATACTTAATAGATATATTTTTAACACTCTTTAAAATATTGCATATTTTTATAAATTAACAAAAATACATGTTTATTAAAAATAAATAAATGTTATAAATTTATCAATTTTTATTTTTATCATTTTTATTAAAGTTATTATTCTATTGTATCTTATTTTATTATTTTAATTAATTAATATATTATTTATTTTAATTTGATCATGAATAAATTACAAATAGTTTACATAAAATTCATAAATTTGACTTATTTATTATTTATGTTAATTTAAGTCAGATTCAGTCTGGTATTGCCTCAGCTTTTAATAAATATTGCCATATATGAAAGCTGCTTAGAATTTGTCAGCTTTCGCGCAGTGTATTTGTGTGTGAATAGTTGTTGTCTGGCCTGCAGCCCTCATGTAGGGCCACTATACATACTGAATAAGATGAGATGAGAGCCTGAGTCGGAGTCTGAGTCTGAGTCTGAGCTGCGTTCAGATGCTAGATGAGAGGCACTAATGAAGTTTCGGTCGGTTTGTCCTTTTAAGGACTCCGGCTTGCCTGCCTCATTGTTTGACTTTGCCAGCAATAGCTGCCACGCCACCACCTGCCAGATCTTCCCTTTATCAACCTACAAGTCAGAGAGCTCATAATGTTTGCACAGTCAACGAAAAGTGTGCGCCTGTGTGTGTGTTTGTGTGCGGGCCTGGCATTTGCCTGCTCTGCTGGCACTCTATTTATTTATGTTTATAATAGGATTTTTATCAAAACTTTTCTGCTTCTTGCTTTATTCGTTTTACGCTTTTCATTTTTGTTTTGCTTCTCGCTCGATTCCATTTTGGTAATGAGCATTTAAAAAAGACAACAGCTAGTAGCAACAGCTGACCCGCAGCTGCTCTGGCGTTTGTCCTCTGACACGCCCCAATGTCCCTCTGCCGCCGCCTGCCCACTCCCTGCACACACTCACTTAGGGAATGAGAGAGCCAGCGAATGCCCGCAGAAACATGCAACTTTTTGTTTTTTTTTTGTTTTTTTGGCTTATTTCCATTCACACCAAAGTTCAAACTTTATGTTTTACACTCATTTTACCACACTTAATATAATGCCCGAGCTCTGGCCACGCTATCCAAAAACCAGGCAACTAAATAATTACCAAATATTTGTGCACGTTTATTATACTCGTGCGCATAGTGCACAAAGAGAGTATATTGGCTTTATGCGGAAATTTCTGTTTGCTATTACAGACAGCTGTCTATGCTTCTGTGTCTGTATAAAACATTATATATATATGTAGATGTTATATATACTATGTATATACTATATATACTAGAATATGTAAAGTATACTCAAATCCCAATCGTTCTTCACTTTCTCTATAGACTGACATAAATTTATAAACATTTGTTATATTATATTCTATTGATTATGCACATATATTCTTCGATCTTAGAGATAGAACAGCAAGTTGGGAACTCCTTTCAAGATCTAACAGAAACTTTCCTTCTAGTTTCTCGCCTTCTTGAATAATCAAAAGAAAATCCCCTTTTTTTATTAATTTAAATTCAAATCTGAGCGAGTATTGAGCATTCCATTCAACCCGATTTCAAAACTTCAGCTAATATGCTTTGTTCCTTTTTTTCGAGCGCATTCATCTCATTATGGTTTGACAGCCTGTCGACACCGCCTCTGGGTCTGGCTAAACACTCATTAGCCACGGCCGTCCATTGCGACTGTCTGCACTGATTATAGACATTCGAGAGTAGAGACAAACATTTCTCACTAAATTCACTGCTTAAATATGCCGAATTTGATTTGGCATTTCCCGCTTTTCCGGGCGCTTTACGCTCAGGCACTTTGCCAAAAAAGCAGCCGCAATTAAAAGCCAGCCGCAAAGGCAACCGAAACCAATTGCAGAGCATTCAAATGCTATGAGCTCGCAAGTCAAGAACCTCAAGGACCAAACGGCAATGAAGATTACATTTATATACATACATACATATAAATTTGTATATGTGTATGTCTGTGTATAAAGAGACGATGCTGCACGCAAGCCACAAACTGGGATGAACTTAAAGGAATGGACATCCCAAAGCCACTCAGGCACTTTAAAAAGCAACTAGCTCAAATAATGAACGAACTGTGAAGCGAATTTTAATTAAAACTAGAGCAAAAGAAGATGCAGAAAAAATGATGCTAAGCATTTAAAAGCAAAATTTAATTTAGCTACAAGGAATTTATGAAAATTGCATAGAAAGGCGATAATTGAAGGGCAGAAAGAGAGCGAAAGATAAGAGAAATACGAGAGTGTGAACTTTGAGCAATGTACTAGTTAAATGTGCCCAAGCATATTAAAATCAAAGTTTAAAGTGTACCAAATTCATATGATAATCAAGCAGCTTTTCATTAGAAAATTTTCCATAGCCTGCCTTAAACTGGTGAAAATCGCATAGAGAGGTCATTGAAGACATAAGACTAATTGAGAAACTGAAACGTGAGCACACTACAGTGCCTAATTAAGAGTGCTAATCAGAGAGCAACGCTCTGAATTAGATATCCGCTCTGACAGATATTATAAATGGAGGTCGTGAAAACCGCATAGAACGGCAGGAGAAGCAATTTCAAAGGCATTTTAAATGAATTAATGTTTGTCTCATTATAAAATGTAAATAACTAAAACGACAGCTAGGAACAATCGCAAAAAAGGGGTTAAGCTGCGGCAATAGAGCAGCGCCTAACTGACGAGTTTTAATGACGAATATTAACCTAAACGTAGATGAATACATACAAACAAGCACGCACACACATACACATACAAATATACGTACGCATACATAGAGAGGGAAGAGTTTAGTTCTGGCTGGCAAATAATGACAAGTTTTCAAAGCCTCATTAATCATGAAAAGTTCATAAGGACTTAATCCATGCCAGAGCCAAACAGAGAACTAAGTAATCCCAACAGCTGGGTAGCACACACACAGCACACACACACATACAGTTGAGCTGTCGATATTTGTTTTTCGTTTGGCTTTGGCAACAAATTAAGAGCCAAACTGACGAAAAGCTGCGTCTCGCTTGGCCTACAGGATATAAACTTGCAAAAATTATATTCAACATGACTTTTTATTTACTTCTACATATATACATACATATATATGTATATATATTTAGTACATATCTACATGCTATTTGTCTTCGACTTTTTGTTGTTGTTTGTGTACAAAAATTATGCTGCTCATATTTGTTTGGAATGCTTTGGCTGTTGGTGCTGCTAACCGCAGCCCCGGGCATTTTCGGCTGGGCACTGTGACACACACACACACACACACACACAAACAAACAAAGGCGCGTACACCCACATAGGCTAGGACATTCTCTTTGTGGCGTTGTGTCTCCTGCAATGTTTGGCTTTGGCTTTCAGCTCTGGCCACGACTTCGTTCAAGTCATGCAGATTGCGAGGCGAAGGCAAGCTGACTCGTTTTGCTAGTATTGTTGGCTGCCACGCCCCCCCAGCACCACCACCACCCCAACCAGCACCGCCATGGCAGCCCACTCCCTGCAGCTGAGCCCGCTCACTTGCAAATACAGTAAATATTTTTAATTCTTTGCCAGCGCCAAGGGCCAATGGCAATGGCAATGCGTTTGCTACTACAACAACAACAACAACAACAACAACAACATTAACAATATGAAAGAGTGGCAGAATGGCGCCGGCATTTCAGCTTTTAAGCTAAAGCTATGAAAATAATTTGGTCCTGAAATACTTGCGGCTTTGGCCGGGCAATCGGAATGCCTTTTGTGGTCCAAGCAACAACAACAACAACAGCAACAAAACCAAAATAGAAGTAAAGGACAGCGCTTGACGAGAGAGCATGTTGATTAAGCCAGGCACAGGACGAAAGACAGCGCAGAATTTGAAGCAGCACGGGGCACATTGTTAAGCCACACAAAGTGCCGCTGCAAGTGGATAATAGCCGAGCGCAACTATGTGCATTTGTTTTATGCGCTCAAGTAAATGAAACAACAACAAAATGCGCGAAACAGCCAGACCCAGTAAAAAGAAGGAGAAGAAGCGAAAAATGGAAAAATAAAGACAAAAAACTGACAACTCGCGCGAGCCGCGGGCCAAGCAGCCCCAACGAAAATATGGTGGACGGAAATTGTGTGTGCGCTGTGAAAACTTTGCCACGCCCACACCAGCAATAGCAGCAGCAGAAGCAGCAGCAGGAGCAGCCACAGGCTTTGCTCAAGTCAAGCGCTGGCGTTGTCATCAGCTTCTCAGCATTTCGCAGCTGGGTTCTTTGCATTTTTGAGTACCCCACACACACACACACACACACACACACACACTCGAGCACACACACCTATACCCATTTAGCAGCCGCGTTGCTTTGTGCCGGCAGTCGCTTTGTCCGCTGCCGCTGATTCAACTTAAGAAATGCATAACTGCATTTTACATTTAGCAAGCAGCATAGCGCACAATGCACCACCAGCAGCACCAGCAGCAGCAGCAGCACCGCCCGCACCACCAACACCACCAGCGTGCGCCATTTTGCCTAAAGAGCGCTCGTGCGTGCAGCTGTATGTGTGTGTGTGTGTGTGCTCGAAGACTGGGCCAAGCCCTGGGGGGCAAACACACAAATTAGTTTTAACCAGGCATTGTCACGCTGTGGTGCACCCCATTGTGGCTACCGTGGTTGCCGATTAAGTGCGGCTTGCAGACTTCTATGCCGCAGTTCGCCCATTTTCTCTATGCATTGCCACGCCCCGTTGACATTGTGCCACACCTATAACGCGTTTCTTTCACTTATCAGCAGCAGCAGCTGCAGCAGCCGCTGCAGTCACATTTTGACTCCATTTTCTAATCAACTTTTTTTTCTCATTAAGTTTCGTCGAGGGTCTAGCGAAATTGATCAACACTGGCCAAGAACGTTTTTTAGCGGAAACACTGCTCCGCTTTTACTGCTGATTTAGTGTCAAATTGCATGGGGTTTATCTAGTGATATAAGACACCATTTCTGGCGTTTATCAACACTAAAAGTAACGCTTGATTAGCGGAAATCATTTTGAAATTTTCCATTTCAATTTTATTCCTTATTTAAAATAAATAAATGTTGGTCTATATTTTTAGCTAGCTCGGTATATCTTTAGCCACTTTTATACAGCTTTATATTTCTATTTAATGCAGCTTTGTCTAACTGCTGAGTTCTTGGTTTCCTATTCCAATGATTTTTTATTAATATTGCTAGTTTTATATGTAAAGCTGTTCTAAGAGACATAAATTCGTTCTATTTGCTACAAATTGTCTTGCTTCTAAATATCATCCAAGTAAAGTTTTAAACAATCTCTTCCATGCATTTCAATACTACCTATAAATATTAAGCGAAAGAAAGGAAAATCTAAAACAGAATTTCGAATAACCTAGAACTTTTCAAAGAAAATAACTATAAAATATAGCTTTATCTCTTTGCCTGTTTCCCTGAATAGATGGCAAAATAAAATGTCAACTATAAAATATTCAATATTTTCCATTTAAACAATTCAATGCCATATTTTTAAGACAATGTCACAAAGGAATATATTATATTATGGCATATTATTTCAGTCATATAGAAGCAATAACATACGAGAAAAAATTCTAAAAAAAAAAAACGAATAAAATTTCATTCAAATTTCATTTTACCTCTATTTTTTTTTTTTGTTTAATATATAATAAAAATATATATATATTTAAACCAGAAAAAAAACTAAAAGTGGATTAAAATGTCAAACAAAATTGTGTACAGAGAAACCATTCAGAGCTTAAATTGTGTGAGTCAGTGAATTATAATTTATGATTGATGCTGGATAGCTCACTGACAGCTCTAAGAGTCAGGCGGCGGTGGAGCAGGGAGACTGAGCGTCAGGGGAGGCTCCAAACATGCCCCAAACAACAACTGACAACAACAATGCGAATTCAAAAAGCAACCAAAATATCGAACAACACGCAAATCTATGCCAAACACACACACAGACACAATGGCAGCTCCTGTGTGCGTGCGAATGAGTGTGTTTGAAATGCAACATGTGATACGATGTCCTAGTTCCGTTGCTATTACTGTGCTGTTATGCAACACAATGGCACACATCAACGCATGTAAGCGTAAGCAGCGGCCATTGAGTTGGAGTGAAAGCTCAACAGCAACAATAGCAAAATGGAGTGAAAGCTCGCACTGAAAGCTCCGGCTAAGGCCAAACGGAAAAGCTCAGTAAGCAGCATAACATAAATGTAAACATTTTAACAGTTGTTCATATAACAGTATAACAGCTTTTTATCTTTAACAATATAACAGTTCTAGCGCAAGGCTTTAACAGCTGGTTCTAGATTTCGGTAATGAGACAAGCTTTTGTATTGGAAACACACTATACATTTATATAACAGTCACTAACAATAATATTTTGATACAACAGTTACTAACTGTAACACATAACATTCGTATTTTGACAGTTCCAGCAAAAGCTTAAAACTAATATGCAAACAACTGTCAAACAATTCGTTAACTGAAGCTCAAATCTCTTACTGGAACATCAAAATTTTGATTTATCAAATATATTTATATATAGAAATGAGTCTGTCTTGATGTGCTGTACTTACATTTCGTTAGGGATTCTAAAATTGAAATATAACGAAACAAAATACAATACACACGGCATTAGATATGTCATAGAGTTAGTATAAGAGCGACTTTCGGTTAGGTTTAACAGGTTTATTGCAGAGTTAGATGATATATGTTAAGAGTAAGCGATCTCCATTGAAGCGTTAGTTAAATATTTATGCATATGTACAATGTTTGGCATGATGTAGCACAACAGATGGATAATTCGCGTTTATCGAAATATATAATATATAATATGTATATGTATATATATGTAACATTCGTATAATATGCCTAAAACTTGTTCCATTAGATTTGCATTGCTTAAGACTAGAGGACTGCTTGGCAGGCATGGATCATATTCAAAGGGATTAGAGACTCGGTGAAAAGCATTTGGTATACCATTACAATATTGAGAAACTATATATGCAGATATTTATAGAAATATCACTCACCCATATCATCTATAATGGGTGCCATTCGTAATGTAACGCCGATTAGCATTAGGCACATCAGCAACAAAAGGCAGGCAGTTGCAATGATTGTCCAGCGTGCACGCTGTGAGAGATCATGTGGATCGATCACCTGTGAAGGGAGTGCAATGTACTATAGTATCGATCTGGCTATATATCCAATATATATGTGTTACTTGCCTTAACAACTTCATTATCCAAATCCTGCACAAGAATTTTGGGTTTTTTATGACGATGACGTTTTTTGTGACGATGTCTGAAATGAAAATTAGATAGAAAGGCATTAGAAAAGAGAATTTCTGAGACATAATGAAAGATAATAGGCGAGAGATACAAAGATCAAGACAGCAGGCAGCTCAGATAAAGCAAAAAAATGTCTAAAAAAATGATAAAGAGATAAGCAGAAAGAAAGTAGGAATAAAGCTTAAGTAGGATAAAAGCTTGAAAACAATATATAATGCAAGATCTCATATAATTAATAATTTGTTTCACTATTTAATGTGGAGTATACATATATCCCGCCTTCTGTTTTAAGCATAAGTAAACAGATTATAAAATATTTACACCTGATAATGAATTCCTTTTAATGACATTATGGGAGAGTATCGTCTATAACAGCGTCGAGCTAAATCAATTACTCAACAAACACACCCTTCCACGGTCACTAACCACACTTGCCTTCTTCCCTATCCCTCTCCCTCACCAGCTGGCATGGCATATCATCTCAGCAGCAACAACAACAAGAGCAACAGGAGCCGCTTAAACATATTTGCTCTATTTCCGTTTGGGTTTTGCAAAAACTTCCGCATTACAAAGCTGACACAATTTCCCCCCTTGTTGCATGGCACTCCGCTCTGCGCCCCCTCAAACCCAGCTAACCGCCTTCGCTACAAAAACAACATGGCGTCGTCTACCGTTACACGTTTTACAGCGGAAGTGCCTGCTGATGCTTCACAGAAAAAAAAAAAAAAAGAAAACAACAAAAATGGGAAAAGTGGAAACAAAAAACAAGGCAACATCAGTCTCTGGCAGTCGGTCGGTTGGTTCGTGGGGCTTAGATTTACGCGTTGGCCAGGTGCTGCCGGCGAATACCGTCGCCACCATATCCCCATCCCTCTCCCTATCCCTCTCCATCTGTGCCTTCCTCGCTAAGTGAAAGCTGTGCCGCACAAAGCTTGTCAATCAATTTTTGTCTGGTTTTTCGGAGTGGGCGAACGCCCAATGGGAATGCATTAGCCGATGTTTGACAATCGCTTTGCAGCTGGACACATTTATTAGTGCAGCTCAAGGACAGCAAAGGATGTCGCCATACATACATATTATGTTGCCTTTGTTGTTGCCGAACTGACCAGCTGACCAGTGAACAAATGGCCAACTGGGCAGCTGCCCCAAATGTTCATCAATGTCGTCTAATGCGCATTCATTTATAAGTTCTCTAATCATTTCTTAGCCGAAACGTACAGTGGTTAAAAATGTGGAGTAAAGGCACAAAATCTTTCAAATTTGGATGGAATTTACATAGAAAATATAAATAATTTAAAATATACTTAAAATTAACAATTCAATGTTTGCTTTTAATTGAGTTCATAACTTTAACAGGGAAATCCAAATAAATATTAACAGCACTGTAGCAGCACACACTTAAAATGTTAAAAATCAGCAACTCTGTTAAGTCTTTCTCGTTTCTTTACAGTTTCTGTTAGTGTTACATTTAAGCTGCTGCTATTGCTACTATTAATATGCTTTATATAGTTTTAGCTATACTCTGAGCCTTAGTGAACATATTTTGTTAACTTTTCCTATACAATACTCCCAATATATGTATTCTTCATGCTATGAACATGCTTACAATTAGCTGTAATTAGCTTAAAGAGCAGTCAGCTAATTATAGAGCTATACAAAAAGCAAACCGTGTCAAGGTTTAGCTACCAATACTTATATTACTTTAGTCCCACTGTATCATTGTTTACTGGCAGCTTGATGGACACGTTGCGATAGCATATGGGGACTTACCGATGCTTTCTGCGATGTCGCTGATGACCGCCACCGGGCATCATGTGCTCAAGGTCGTCGATTTTATCAGCGTCAGTGTCCATGTCCAGCTGCAGGTCACAAGGCGAGTCCTCGGCATTATAGGGGCATTGTCTGCGGGTAATAAATGAGCATGATGAAAATGACAGGCGACGCTTTTGGTGGACATTTTATACACATATTTATATACATATACATATATATGTATATAATTTATAATGGCAGCTAGACGACTTACATGGCCGGGACATCAGACGCCTGCCCAACCACATGAACGCACTGCTGCAGGCCATTGGGCGTGGGATAAACTAGCGCTGGATCCGAGCAGCGATGATGACGCTCTGCAGGCAGAATGCAATTGTATTAGTAAATGATATTTGTAACGTCGAGCCATAACAGTTCTTACTGTACTTCCGTTTGCGACGTCGATATTCATCATCGCTGCCCGTACTTGGGGCAGCTGTCGCTGCGGCCATCGTCAACGTTGGCTTAAAGCTTTGAAAGGGTTTTTTGGATGCCATCGATTTGGTTGCACTGCAGCAGCCAGTGGGAGCCACACTGGAACCCGTTGACGTTGAGGTCATGCGTTGCAGTTTCTCGGCCAACTGCGCCGGCAACGGCTGCTCGTAGCCCACCTCCCCCTCCATAGGAATTATAACCGCTTCGGGCGTACGTCGTATGGGCAGCAAGCCGGTGCTACGTGATTTGAGGCGCTCCGGCAGCGACTCTCGCCCAGCCGAGGCTGTGGGCGTGTTCGCATAGCTGGGCAGCGCGTGCAACGACTGCGAATCGCTCTGGGCCAGCACTGTGCTCACCGTTACATTGGCGCTATCTTCCGATGTATTTTGTCGCGAGAAATAACGCGCGTAGGCAGCGGCAGCTCCATCGAAATCGCTGCCGCTTTCAGTGCAGGAGAGCTGCTTGGGCAGAGGACGTTTGCGTTGCAGCGGGGCTTGGGGCTGGGCTGGAGGCTGTGGCACGCGCAACGCCTCGATTTGCACAGCCACATGGGGGGGCGGCGGAGGCGGCTGCCTGGCCAGGCTGGAGGGAACATGTACATGAATGCGCTGCAAAAACGGAGACATTAATAAGGATTTACTATGGAACTACAACAGACTCCACTCACCGCTTGCTGTGGCATGGGCAGCGGCACAGTGCGCAACATGCTGCGCGGAAAGACGGGACTGCATTGGGCGCTTATGGATTTGGCCTCCAGGATGCGCAATCTCTTAGCCAAACGCGCACGCTCCCGCGTATCCGCATCACCGTGGGCCAAGGCGATAATTTCAGCGCCTCCAAAACTGACCGTGCACCGTGAACTGGAGTAGGACAGACTCTCCAAGCTGCCGTGCAGTGAGCCAGTGAAACTATCATCCGCCATCGTGGAGCTGTGCTGGCCAACCACAGTTGCAGTGGCTGTCGCAGTGCCTGTGGCTGTGGCTGTTGCTGTCGCTGAGGTATTGTCGTAGCAGGAGGCAACTGGAGTCAGATACTCGGCTTCGCCATTGGTCGTGGTGCTCATGGAATGTCTTGGATCAGGCACGGCCAAGGCTTGCTCATGGGAGCTGCTGCTGCTGCCGCTGTTGCTGCTGCTTTCATGCTCTCCCGCCGGCGGCTTGGCGGGAGTATGCGTTTGCGCCTGCACCAGCAGACTGTGACGCGCCGCCTGGCGACCGCCCGATGAGTTGCTCAACGTGCTGGCCACGCTGTCCTCCAGCTCTAATTGCAATGGCAGTGAACCGGTTGCCAATTCAATGTCAGCCGGCCTATGGCTAGGTGCAGTCTTGCCTTGAGTCAGGCTTTTCTCAGGCAGTTGGTTCTCTTTCTCCATCTCCTTTTCCTTCTCCTTCTCCTTCTCCACCTCCACTTCGTCCTCCTCGGACCCCTCCTTGCTGGCGCGTCGTGGTCCGAAGAGCTTGCGCGGCAGCAGAATGCGCCCAATGGACTTACGTTTCTTGCGCTTCGCCCGTTTGTGCTCCTCATAGTCACGCTTGAGCGCCTGCATCTTGTGCTCCACGAGCGTGCTGAATACCGCCTCGTAGGTGAGCGCGCGCTGCAGATCGAGCAATATGTCATTTGTGGACACCGCTTTGTCCAGCTTGTTGTTGAGCAGCTGCAGCGAATCGCCAGCTCTGCCGCTGCCGCTGCCGCTGCCCCCGCCACTGTTGCTATCGTCTGCATCGGCCATGTTGTCCACTTGGAGATCTCTGCTTAAGGTGTTGCTCCCTGTTCAGGCTACTACTGCTGTAGTTGTTGTTGTTGCTGTTTTGTTTGTGTTTGTTGTTTACGACTATTTGCATTATTGTCGGCCTGGCTGCCGTTGATCCTGGTCCACGTCCTCGTCCTGCTTGTCATGTGCTTGCCACAGCGCACGCTGTGTTGTTGCTGCTGTTGTTGGCGCTGATACGTCGCATATTTTTGTGCGCCTCAATTGCCACTCAATGAATCTCTCCGGCAATCTCTCGTTTGAGCGCTCGCAACGACTTCAAGTGGTGCTCCAAGTGCCGCTTATATCCAAATGGTGCACACCTGCAATGGGAGACAATAAAAAAATATTAGACTACGCAACCACGAATGCAAGACGGTTCAATAGCCCATAGTCGATGAGACAAGGCCGCACACCTATATATACACACACACACACACACACACACACACCCTCCCAATTCCGCCCCCACACTCTGTCCCACTTCAGGCAGCTAGCGAGGACACGATTCCACAGTTTGCCAATAGTTTTGCACATTTTTGTGATTCAAATTCTGATTCGCTGCCTTTTTTATTCATGAGTGCTGCTTCCTACTTGTTGCACGCACACACATACACACGCCCACACATACATACTTTCATGCGCACAGGTGCGCCTAACCTTGGTTAGAAAGTTCATTTTTTCTTTACAAAATCGTAAAATTCCGCCATATTAAAAAGTTCTTTCTTATTGCAACGGTAAAACTAACAGCGCTTGCAGCACTGGCCATAAATGATCTTTTTCTTCATGTGCATTCTTTAGGCATTAGGTAAGCAACATATTTTACAAATATTTAATCAGAAAATTCGCTGGAAATGGACATTGAGTTAACTAGGTTGTGTTATTTATATTATTTGTTTATTGTTTATAATAGACTTGCATTTTGCAGCACTATTTGCCTAATAACAGCACCAGCTGAGCAGCAACAAATAAAATTGACATGATTGAAGAACTACTTTGAACTTTAGTTTGCAAAATATCAAAAGCCGTTTACGATGTTTATCTTTTAGCAGCTCCAGCTGAGCAAAATAACAAATTATTCAAATTGTTTTTGCAGAATTTCAAATGTCGTTTGCACTGCTTGATCGCTGCTAAATGGACTCTTAACACCACCAGCTGAGCTAAACAGAAAATAAATCGTTTTCAAATAATCAATGAAGAACTAATGCGAACAACCAGCGCTTGGAGAGAATCCCTAATGATGCTTTGCAATGGCGCTAGCTGAGCTTAGCGGCCATAAATCAAAATTAAATGATCAACGAACTGCTTCCTGTGAACTTCCCCAATGACTTACTGCAAAAGTTATATTTGATGTTGGCAACTCTTCGCCGTTTGGGAGCTCCTCGCTTACTGCACTGTGGCACAGTGGCACAGGGACACTGTGCTCTGGGCCATTGGGCGTGTGCCAGCGACAGCTATCCCCACGGCCGTTGCGCTTTCTCCTGCTACGCTTTATTCTTCTACGGTTGCTGTCGTTGCCAGCAAATAAAAATATACAATGGAAATGGATATTGTTTTCATTTCCGCAGTCACAATCGCTGTGCTCTACTGTGCATGTTGACGGCGACATTTGAAATATGCAAAGCACACAGACCAATACACACACACACACAGATAAATAGTGGAACATATGTATTAGTGCATGGTCGTAGGCCTGCCACTGGCAGCGAGATGCAAATGAGGCAGAAAAAAGGTCACAACAATGGCGCCAACAACCGTAATAGAAACAACAACAACAACAAAAGGAACACGAGCAAAACGTGATTAAATGCAAGAACATGCCAAAGGCGGCAGCCCTGAAGAAAGTTGCGCATTTGGGGGCTGCGGCTTGGCTTAGCCGCATGCATTTAAATATGCCATGCGGCAGGCGCTAATTAAACGATACGGCCGGATAATGGAAAAAGTTGAATGCATAAATTTGCACTTTCGCATAGGAAAAGTTAACCGTTACTAAGTAATCGTCGACGACCAGCCATGCTGCCTAAGCATCTTATCTGCCCGCCCCTCAGCAGCAGAATACAATATCAAACAAGCCAAGCGTGCAAACAAAACCAAAGAGAGAGAGAGGAGAGAGAGAGAGTGGGCAGCGAGGTGCCAATGAGAGTGAGAGTGTGCGGGTGCGAGTGTGAGAGCGAGAGCGAGAGCGAGAGCTAGAGCAAAAGCGTACGCATAAATCTAAACAAAACCACATGCCTTAACTTGGCAGGGCCGCTGCTGCTGGCGTCGCAGCCAGTCCAAAAATAAATCATTCGAGGACATGAAGAGAAGGCAAGCAAAAATTATAACTGTTGCTGCGGCGGCCACAAATGTAAATAACAGACGCAGCAGCAGCCGAAGCAGCAGCAGCGCAGCGCTGCTCAACAGTTGAACCAGAGAGAGAGCGCGTCCTGTTGCTCAGTTAGCTCGCTCTCATTTTCATGCTCTCGCTCACTAGCTGTTAAGGCGCTGTTAGCAACCTGCTTGTTGCTGTCCATGTAAAAGAGGGCGTGTGGCTATGTGTGTGTGCTCGTGGGTTTGTGTGGGCGGACTTAAACGGTAAAATGGTGAACGTACAGCTATGAGTGTGTGTGTTTGTATTTTTGTCAACAGAACTTTTTGGACCCAAACGCTTGGTCGTGTTTTCCATTAAATTTTATTTGATTGTATTTGCGAGCGAGTTACTTTCACTTTCAGATGTCAATGACAAGCATTAATAATGCTTAATTAGTGTTTCGCCCAGAGCCAGCACAGTGGGACGCACACATAGTTTATGTTGTATATGTAATGTGCCAAATTATGATCTGTCTCGCATACAGCATACAGCAAACAGCATACAGCATTTGCAATTGGCATTAATGCACTCAACCATGGCCTATGCTACAATATATATGCAATTGTTAATATTAATGAGGTGCAATTAGCCGTTGAAATCTGGTACGGAATTGTAAATGCCATTAGCTGGACCCAAGGCGAATCGCCCGCGGCGCCTGTTTAAATTTAATCAACTCTATACTATGTACATATATACATACGTATTTGGTCGATGCTCATTCACTGCTGGGTATTCAATTATTGACGCCTGTATTCGCCGCGGCGGCCTTCACACGATTTGGTAGGCGTGGCAAAGTGGCGTAGTGCAGCGCAATACACACACAAAAGGCGAATTCCAAATAAAACATGCACATGGCTTAAAACACATGACACCGAAACAAGAGAAGCTCAGCGGCCAAAAAAAAAAAAACAAAAAACAATGATGAAAAAAGAGTGAACTTAATTCAACTATTTATTTAAGAGATACTCTGTAAATTGTTTAAACTCCACAGTTAAACACTTTAAAAGTAGTTCTGAGGCAGAGGAAGTTCCACGAATAGCAACTATTAGCATTAACTATAAGTGGCTAGAATTAACAGTGACTGCAACAGTTGGAGGTTTTCAGGAAACTGCAATCCTATATACTCTGTAAATATCTACGGATTGCAGTTAAAGGTATTTATATATGTCGGTATAATAGAATAAGAGTTAGAAGAACATGAAGTTTCGAGAATGACAGTGGAATTACATAATCTAAAGTTAGCATAACAGCAGCAATTATAATAACAGTCTACTAACAGCATGCGTAAGCTAACCAGAGACAAGTTAACATAAACTCGTCTTACATAAATTGATAGTTACTGCATTACAATAAACTTCCTTCTACTTCCACACATGTTCTGCCCATTGAAAATACCCTGCTTTGGAACGACTTTCAGTGCAGGGTATGTAAATAAAAACAGAACAAATAGAAAACGCTTTTTGCACTGGCACGACCTTTGAAATTAGAGTTCTGAGATGTGCACGTAAAGTTTGTGTGTGCAACGAGTGTGTATATTGTATGTATATATGTATACATATGTATGTGTGAGAGTGTGGAAGTGTGGAAGTATGTGTGTACATTCAAAATGAGTCCTTGGCCGCAACGAGCTGCAGCAGCAGCAGCAGCATCAGTCCCCTGTCCCCAGTTACTGTTTCTGTTTCTGTTTCAGTTTTCAGTTTCGGTCTCGGCCTCTAGCAGCGTGTCAGATAATTAGTGAAAACTGTCTGTGAAGAAGAGTCTGTCGTCGTGGTCCGACTCGGAGGCTCCACTGCTTCACGTCGACGGCAATGTCATGCCATGCAGCCGACCAATGTGCCCCTATATGCCTGCTGCACCTGCTCCTCACCGCAGCTCACCTCTACACACCTCAGCTCACCCCACCTCACTTCACCTTTCCTCGCTCTCTTGGTTTTGACAGCCTTCGTCCAGATGAGCCATATGAAATGCAGCCTGACACTTTGCTGACACACAAACATGTAAAACGAAAGTGAATGAGTGTGCGTCAGTGTGTAAATATTTCGTTTGTCTGCATGTGTGTGTGTGTGCTGTAACTGTTACATTTCAGCTGACATTCGTAGACACCAGTTGTTGTTGTTGTTGTTGCTGCTGTTCGTCTGCATTCTTACAATTCATTTGAGAACATCTTTTGCCTTTATGCAAATGCAAAAACTCAGCACATATCGATGACAGATGTGCGTTATCATTGAGGCAATTAAAATTATTTGGTATGTAGTATATAACTCAGCAAAAATGTCAAGAGACACAGATGTGGAGCAGATCTCTGCATGATACAGATATCATGAATACACAAAGAGACCAAAGAAATCTCAATTAAGAGTCTCTTAGCTTAGTAATATACCATTACATATTTATTTCTTCTAGAAGTTGCATATCAGATAAGCAATCTTCAGCTTCTATGGATCCTGAATACTTGAGGCTTTTTTATAGAAAGACTGATAAAGGGTTCTCTTAAATTTTTACTTGTATTTTTAATTTAATTTCCTTGATATAATTCCAGAGTTACTTGAGGTCTGTTTTATGTATTTATGTTGCTTACATTTGCAAAACTAAATTTGCTTTGGTTCTTGAGTTCTTTGAGCTTGTTAATTTATATCTTAGGTAAACAAACACATGCCAACTCTACTATTAGCTCAGTTCTTTGAGTATATATAGATTGGATAACAATCATATATAAGAGAAACCCTGTAAACTAAATTAAGGAAAACTCTGAGTTCCCTGCTTATATAGAGATGATAAATTTATACTTGTTTATTATAAACCGTAAATAATTCGAGTCTTAGCCACATTTTCTACATATTAGCTCGGTTTCAAGGGCATTCAGCTATTTTCTAGCTATTTTCAGGCAGTTTCTTTTATTTATAGAAATTGATTCCCTTTTCAAAAAATTCCCACATGCTGAAGGCTATTGAAGTTCGCTGCGACGCTTTCTGTTTATTTGGAATAGTCGAGCTGATATTTATAGACTTTCTTAGCTGCTGCAGTCACATCAGTCAATCGCACAATCAACGGCGGCTGCCGCCTCCTGCCCCACAGATAAAAATCGAAAATCAACTAACTATATCTCGTTCGCTATAAACACATATGTGAGTCAAAGTCGAAAAATGTTTACAGTTAATTTGTCTTGACTTTTTTATATATACTCTGTACATATATATTTTTCTGGTATTTGACTGTCGATTGTTGTTGCCGTTGTTGTTGTTGCTGTGGCTGTTGTTGTTGTGTTTGGCATTTTTATGAATGGACTGCCTTTCCGTTTGCCATTGTCGGCGGCAACAGCAACAGCAGCAGCAACAATAAAATTAAATTTAATTTTTTCCGCTTAATTTCATGTTTTTACCTACAATTGCCAGACGAGCAGCCAGCCAGCCACTCAGTCAGGCAGGAAATATTGTGTATACGCAGCATTGTCCTTGCCTCTTATCCATTTCGTTTCATTAATTTTATTTTCATGTGAAACAAATTATGAATGCAGACTTTATTTGTTTGCTGCTTTAAAGTTATGGTGTTGCAATTGTTTTTCCTGTTGTAGCTATTCTTGTTGTTGTTGTTGCTGTTGTTAATGGTAAAACATTTGTTCTGGCTCTCAACATGCGCCCTCTGTCCGTCCGCATGACAATCGATTTGTGTTGGCCAGTACGTAAATACAAATCAAATATGCATTACAATTGGCCAAACGCTGCAGGCCTTGACCGCCCCGCTGGCCTCTGACCTGCCCTCCCTTCCCACACTACCCGCCTATACACTCTTCACTTATTGCTCGAAAACTTCTGTTGTTGTTCACACTCTTCTCCTTCTCTCTCTCTCTCTCTCTTTTACTTAGTCTCTCTCTCTCTCGCTTTCCTTTTTGGCTGTGCATTTGCAGGCCGCACTTGTAATTTAATGACGCGTTCGCTTCCAGATCACTAGCAGGGCAAAGGGCGCAGCTGTTGCCTCGTTAAAGTTAGCTAACTCAAACATATACACACACATACACACAAGAGCACACACAGGAACACACACACACTCACACACTCAGTCACTCATATATACATAGTCATTACACAGCTGTATCTGAAAACTTGTAGCAAATGGTGCAAAAGATGCCAGGCTGTGTAATTTTGCAACGCCTACTCAGTTGGGAGCAGGAAGTTGCACATACTTGCCAGACCTAAGCAAAAATACCCTGTAAAAATAGTACTCTAACATAAAGTGTAAACATAAATTAAACCTGACTAATTGGTTTATCATAAATTTCTCTCATTTCAGTTTTACTTCTACAAGATATGCCCATTTTCGTCATATATATTTTGTACAGGGTATTTGCAGGTTTCATCATTTTATAGACTCACTCGTAGCTTGTTTATTATGTCGGAGCAAACAAAATAATTTGTACGCTCAACAACAGCAAGAAAAATTATTGCCAAATGACAAATGCAAAACTTTGAAATTAAAATTCCATTCGATTATAATAAATGCATGAATATTTTTATAAATTATAACGTTTATCGCATTGAATTGAATTGAATTGAATTAAATTGAATTGGCATGCAAAAGATGCTGGGCCATTGAAAATACATATATACCCTCTACATATGCTATGCACACATGAATTATGATTCATTTAGTTGGGAGTCTGAATTTACAATTTCTATGGAAATTTTAGCTTTAAGCTTGAATTTTATTTATTTTTTATTTATTTTTATTTTTATTAGGGTATTTGCTATTAGGGTAAACTTTAGGCGCAACTATATATCAATATTTATCTACAATATATATATTGTAATTCGAAACAAATTAATTAGCTTCGATATCGATTTTCATTGAGCTCATGTGAGTGGGAGAGTAAAGCTTTCTGTAAAACAATCTCAAATTTCAATGCTTATAGGCGCCTAGAGGAACGTACAAATGGACGGACAGACAGACGAATAGACTGACTGATGGGCAGACAAACCAATGGACAGACGGACAAGCAGAGGGATAGACAGACAGCCAAAACAGATGGCAACAGGCTGGTGAAGGGACAGACAAACATATGGACGGATGGACGGACAGCGAGACGAATGAGTGGACGTATAGACGGATCAATGGACAGACTGCAGACAGACACCATAGGCTGACAGAGCGCAGGACAGAAAGACAAGCAGACGGATAGACAGACGGCTGGCGAGAAATATATACAGCAGACTGATGAGCAGTAGGCAGAGCAGACTGATAGATGGACGAAGAGGCGGTAAGCAATATACAATCGACTATAAACTATAAACTTAAGGATCAGCAATCATATACTTCGAAAAATATCGAAAAATTCCAGATAATAGATTCATTCTGGGGGTTTGAAGACACAGCTCACGGCTTAAAACTAGCCATAAAATACAATACAGTTTAATTATACATAAAAACATGTAAAAATCAAAAAATCTTATACAAATTATAGCTACAGAGAAAATCTAGCGCGTATTATGCATATGAAAATATTGACAAGCTGCAATAGAATCAGAGCAACGCGCAGTAATATAATTATAATTGAATAGACCTATGATAAACTTTCAAAATCTAATTAAAAACTCAAGCTGAAACTGAGACGGAAACTGAAACTGAGACTGAAACTGAGACTGAAATGCATTCGAAAATTGTTTAGATGCATCTCAAATCACAAGCACTTAACAGCCATTACTGATGCTGTCGCACGCATACAGATGTAATTTTAGTGCAATTTAATTGCAAAGCATTTAGTTAAATGTGTGTTGGCCCAAAGGGCGTAGAACGAGGTTGTCTATGTGTGTGAGCGTGTGTGTGTGTCGGCAGAAGCATGCGTTCAAGCTATTAATTAGAGCAGCTCAGGCGACGCCTCGTACATATATATTCCACACACCCACACACCCACACTCACAAGTGAATGGCAAATTTATAGCTGTTTATCGCTGCAACAAGTTTATCTCGTGTTGCTACTAACTGGCGCTCATTACGATGCCGTTTGTTGTTGCTGCTACTGATTGTTCACTTTGTTGTTGTTGTTGTAATCACTTTGGGCAAGTTTGAGGCAGCGGTTCGCTGACTGCGCGATTTTTGTGCGTACCACATGGCGTATGAGCAATCCAAATAGCTTTGGCCATAGCCCAAATGTTTGTGTCGAGTCGCGCATATTTAAGACATGGCATTAAAAGTTAATGTGCTCATAAACACACACAAACACGCACGCTCACACAGGCAGATGCTAATTGCGCTCATGCTGTGGGCGTGGCGGCAATAGAGGCGACAAATCGATGTGTTGTAAATTGAAGACGCGTTAATCTTAATTACACGCGAGTGCAAAACACACACAAAAATTGTTGCAATTGCAGCAGCAGCAACAACAACGACAACAACAACAGCTGAAAGAAGAAGAGGCACACATTGTTGATTGCATACGGCTGGGCTATATAAATGTATATGTATATGTGTATGTGTGTGTGTGTGTGTGTGTGTGTGTGTTTGTGGCTCATGCATTTATCATGATGTGTGAAGCCGACGGCAATGATTATGAATATATATAGTATACAAAGCAGCTGTGTGTATGCATATGTGTGTGTGTGTGCCAAAAGAAAAAACCAAAGACGCCGCAGCAGCAGCAGCAGCAGCAATGGGAAAACGGCTTATCCTTGAGATATAAACTGACATTTAAGCAACTCAGGCAGGCGTATGCATATCACACACACACACACACACACACAGTCGCACACACTCACGCAGACAACAGTAAACACAGCTGGCAGGCTTTGCCCTTGTGCCGCACCACGCCTACCGCCGCCCAGCCCCCTCATTGCCACCTCTCCTTGGCGCCCTCCACTCGCATTCAATGCAATTGACTTGCAAAAAAGTGTTGCATACTGCGCGGCGCATATCTTCCTATTCCGCTGTCGCCACGCCCACTCGGAGGCTGGCAGTGGCACATCTATTTGCATTTCACTTTTCACCTGCTGATTTTTTCTCTTTTTCGTTTCTTTTTTTTTTTTTTGTGTGTACCACACAGATTAGCGAACCACGAATTACAAGTTCAGCAATTAAATTCAATTGCAGTTTGTGTAAACAGCAAAAAAAGACAGAAGAAGCAGAGAAAAAAAAACGAGGCTAAAATTTTATGGGCCCTTTTTTATTGAAATTAAATTGTTCGTGTTGAATTACACTGCTGCATAATGCCTGGCTGGTTGCTGTTGCTGCTGCTTCTACTGTGTGTCGATGTGTGTGTGTGTGTGTGTATGCATTGCATGTGTTTATTTGCCCCTGCGTTTGCGTTTGTGCGTCTCGCTTTATATCCTCTGGCACGTCCACGTCGCACGTTAGTCAATGTCATGTTGCCTGCCAACACCAACACAGGCACAGCACACACACATACATATGCTTTAACATTTTGTGGCATTTTCTGCGTGTGTGTGTGTGTGTGTGTGCGGCATGCATGTGGCAGATATGAAGTATTTGTCCGTTGCGCTGCTGGCATTTGCTTTTTTTTGTCACATTTTTGCGAAATACCCTGTAGTTGTTAGTGCATAGCTAGTGGACATGATTAACAGGCAAGCACCTGAAATGGGAAACATTTTCAATTTGTGTATTATTTAACTAATTTTTAACTAATTCGGCCTATTACTTCCTTGAGCAAACTATTATTCAGAAAGCCAACTTAACTCTATTCTCTTGTATTACTTACAGGGTATTTGCTAGTTGATATTTTCTGCTCATTTCGCTTGTTTCTTGCAATTGGGATTCTTTCAACTTGCTGAGGAAGCTTGTCCCGCACAGACAACAATATTTGTGCCATTTACTCATTTTTTTGGAGTATTACAAAAATATTGTATCTTGTTCAAGAACTTAAGACTAATAGGAATAGGAGAGAAAAGAGACATATTATACATTCCTATATAATATATCACCCATTTAGAGTATTTGCTATTCGTTTGCCGCTTCTCAATTCTCTCTTCGCCAGTTTGCTTATTTAATGTCTTTTCAGCTTGACTTTTGGCTTAACTCAGTTTGTCAGTTGAGCACTTTATCAGTTCATCAATGCCCCACAATGTGGCCTCACTCTAATTGCAATATATATATACATATATGTATATATGTACATATATGTATATTATTTAGCTTATGCTAACCGCAATGCCAAATGGCTATTTAGTTTATGCAAATATTATTTGCCAATGCGGTTGCACTCTTAATTTACCGATTTATATGCAGTTAGTCAAATAGAAACGGCTGCCACGCCTACAAATTGTCAATGCTAATTGCATTTTGTTCGGCTGGCGCCCCCCAAAGGCATTTTATATTAAATTTCACAAAATGCCAAGAAAACTTTCCAAGTGCCAAGCAATCCAGTGAAGGACACACAATTGAGGATGCGGTTGCGGATGCGGATGCGGACGCGGATGTCCTTTAGACATTTACCCGGTTTCTGATTAGCCCAGACAGCGCCAGCAGCTGCTCGACACTCGACTGTTCGTATTATGCAATTAACAGCAGCAAAATTCTTGTTAAGAGCTTAGCATAAAAGACGCCAATAAGCTTAATCTAACTGAATTAAAGTTTCTCTCGCTCTCGCTCTCTCGCTCTCTGCTTCTTCGCTCGAATCAATAAAAGCGGAGCAGAGCTGTTGGCGAAGCTAGAGAGTTTCTATTTTACATAATAATCTACAATATATATTTGTATATAGCATATAAATATATATGTAGGTATATTAGCTATTATAATGGTCTTATTAGCCAGAATAAGGTGCAACTTTGATAAACGCTCTTAACTCGCTAAGTTGAGTTCACATGCTTTGCACTAAACTATGTAGTGAAATTTTATACAGAAATATATAAATATACATATATAACTATTATTTGTATATACTCTAGCAACTTCACTTCAAAAGGCGTTATTAACACATTATATATGTATTTAAAGGCCACTGACTTAGCACTGGCAGCAACTTAACTTTAAGCCAAGTTGGCTTCTATTGTTATTTGCTATGAACAGTGTGCAGGCGATTATCACGTCATACTGAATTATGTAAAAATAACAGTTCGTAGCACTTCATGGCTCTATAAGAAAATGAATATCTTTTGTCATGAGCATACAATTTCCGAATAGGCGTGAACAAGATTTTGTACCTCGAACTATTTTCATGAATAGTTCAATATGTATGTATGTATAGTTTGATAGTATATAGTAGAATATAATACATCGTATCATAAATGATATATGTATATGTAGAATCCCTAAAGATTTCGAAACAAAAAGATTATATATATTTTCTATAATTGCATATTATATCTTCATATACATTCACAGGGTATCAATTAGTCAAAAGAAACTGAAGTACATCTATATTTGTATATAACGTAATTGATGTTGTAGTACATCGATTTGCGCCATTAAACACAGTCCAATCGACAATCGCTCGCTATTTACGATTTATGATTGTCGGCTGTGACTTGCATTTGCAATTGCAATAATTTATTAAAACGCTCATCAATTAGGCACAATATAACGGCATACGGCAAATGAATTCAATGCCGAACGAAAATGCTATTTATTGTTGCTTAAAAAATGGCAAGTCAGACAACGAGCTGAATGCCAAGAAGGGAAAGGAGCGGGCACAGGCACAGGCAGAGGCCCAGGCTGTTGGTTAAATGTTGGCCATGCAGCATCCGCAATGTGACCGAAAAAGGGGAAATTGCTCTTTAATACTCAGACCCTAAGGCAGATCTCTTAGTATGTGTGTATGAGCGTCGTGTGTGTGTGTGTGTTTGTGTGGGCGTTTGTTTGATAATTTGAAAAAGTAAAGTCAAAGTCAAGCAACAAATGCTGATGATGTATGTCCTGGCTGTCTCTGCTCTATGCCATAAATATGATGCGATATACATATATGTATATAGCATATATGTACATATATACGTATGTATATCGATGATTAAGGAGTTGTCATATGCTAACCACAACAATGGCAACAAAGCGACCGAGCGACAACAATAGAAGCCTTTTGTATTTGTCGCTGTATTTGTGTCCATGTGAGATGTCCTTGTGCTGCGAGAAGCTGTATCACAGTGGCAGTCAATGCACTGCGAGAAAAGAATACAAACTTTCACAGGCATCTTAAGAAGTTGGCAAGATGGATTGTGACATAGATAGATAATCGAAGAGGTCGTATATATAACGAGATTGATAACAAAATGGAGTGAAATGCAGCATGTGTAACAGATGGATAGATACAAAAAACAGATAGATTAGAGAGATAGAATGGTGCTCAAATTGAATTATACATACAAGAGGGATAATTATTAGATGGAAATGCCGATGGGGTAGGTATAGGATAAAGAGGGAGAAAGAGAAATAGAAATAGCCCCAAATTCGATCTCATTTCACATTATTTTTGTTGTATTTATGTAAGGTATAAGGTAAGGTATATATTTGCTTATCAACGCAAGCTTGCGGGCTACAAATTGATTTATCTGATAACAATTTAAAATACCCATTTATAATTATAAGTAAACAATAAACAAGGCTTCAAAGGGGGCTTGCCTTTATGTTTTCTTACACCTTTGAACATAAAAATCAATAAGAAATTCAATTTCTTACTAAATTACTTTGCAGATAATCTGTTTAATAAGTAAGTAAATAAAATATGTATTTCAAATCAATAAGATTTGCAGCAGGAAAGCCTACAACTCTATGTAGAGCAACCCCAAGTAAATTTTATAGTCCCTTTGGAGGCAAAATGCCTTTGACATATGATAGCTTAGCTATGTACATATGTATATTCCCTTAAGGCAATTCGCATTAAAAGCGTTTAATTTACTTGGCATTTGCCGCTTGATTAACAATTTAGACAGTTGCGTTCAGGTGTAGTCGTGCCAAAATACCTGTGATTTAAGCACAACTTTCCCAGCTTTTCCTTTCTGGCCCAGTCGTGCCGCCAGCCAGCTAACAAAATTCGCATGCCAATGCCACGCAGATTTGTATTATTTATGCTGCCAACACAATATGCTGCCATATGTGCGTATATGTATATAATATGTGCGTATATATGTATACTTAATATATATATGTACGCATATAGACACATACATGCGATATGCGGCCAGCAGTGCAGATGCCGCGTTCCCAGCAGAAAAACCAAAAATACACATTCGACCCGCACACAATAAACATTTTCGGTGTTGCGCTAAGGATATTGAGGTCCTGTGCACAGATTTATGCGAAACTTTAAAATACATTTCCATTGACAGGCCAGGCAAAAAGAAGAAGGCAAGAAAGTAAGCCCCAAAAAGGGATGGTCGACAAATTCAAACGGATGTTTATAAGGCAGAAAATGAGACGTCAGCCAAGTCGCATACAATTATCTCAACAGAGTAGAAACTCATATATATGTATATATATGCACATAACATACATACATACATATATGTATGTGTATACATATACAACAATGTATATCCCCAAAAGTTTTTCAACAGCTTCTAGGCTGCGCTGTGCTCAGCGAGTCTGAAGTTTTTCAACTTTGATTTCAACTTTTTATATTTGATTCTGTGTTACACATACGCCCTGTTGGCCTCTTGTATTTTTGATATTACACATACGACCTGTTTTGGCCTGCATGGCCAGACGCCGCTTATGCGAAAGCATGCCCTAAGCAGTGGCACAGATTAAAGGCCAAGCACACATCTGATAGCCAATGAATGCAAAAATCAGTTTAGACCGTAGATAAAAACTTGGCCGAGTTTGTTGGCAATAGCTGCTTGGGGGGCTTAAATCTGTGATGGATTTATTAGACAATTGTTGCGCTTTACATCCGCTTCATATATTTCATATGTATATATACATAAATATATAGAGTGCGCTCTGACCGACGTGGTAGACAATATAGAATAATAAATATTTTATTCGCATAAATACTTACATTTGTTGTTTTATAGAATTTTTATCGATTGTTGTTGGCGTAATAAAATATCGCTTTTGTTTAAGGCTTTCTTTTCAATGCTGCAGATGAAAGAGTCTCCTTGTTTATGTTTATACATTTGTTTACATTTCTGTATAATTTTATATTTGCTGTGCATTGGAGTTTCGATTGTAGTCAAACGATTTTACAATAACTGTTATAAGTCATATATTTAATTATGATTATTAGGCGTGGTATTCTAGGAAATGTTTTATTTTTAATAGTATTTAAATTATTATCTACTATGAAATGATTAAAAAGCACTATTGAATTACATTTTTAATACATTTATTGATAAAAACGGAATATTTTTATTATATATTTATATATTCAATTTGAATTATTTTGGTCCATTTGTTAATGCAATACATTACTTTAAAAATATATTTGCTATAATATTATTATTAGGAACTCCTTTTTTAGTGTTATATAATAATTTTAAATGACATAAAATCTATTATTTATATCCTTTTTTTTTATAGTTATACATTCATAAGAATTATATTAAACTTGTATGTATATATATAAATATTTATAAATTTAGTCGCGCGTAACATTTATGTAATGCATTTTACTATCTCCTTTATATTTTAACAATTACACTTCACTTTATTTATAACATTTTTTCTATTTTTTTTCTTTTTCAGCTGCTGTTTTTTTACACATTTCCGAAACACATAATTAAACGTTGTTCAACACTTGTTCGGCAGCTTTATTTTTTAGACAGCAGTCTGTTTTGTGAAGCTAATTAAGACTGACAATCCAAAATATACAAAAGAGTAAGCGCATTTCTTTGGAATTTTTCGGTTCCCTTGGGAATTCTCTAGAGAACTCTGTATGGTGGCTTCTCGGTATATGTATGTATGCATGTGTGTATATATGTATATACATATGTATTTATATATATTTCTTATAACGTTTCCATAAACACCTCCTCAATGCGTATTCACTTCAAAGCACAACAAATTGTTTTTATTTCTTTTGCGCACTCATGTGTGTACAATATATACAACATGTACCGAATATATACATACATATATATACTGATATAGTATATCTCTATATATATTGTATGTCTGTCTGCCTAAATATGTAGCATATAAAGCTTGTATACACGATACGAGTCATTTGTTTATTTGCACGGCAATGTTTCACTTCTTTTTTTGGTTACAGAGAAAATGTGGCCAGCATTTTGCTGACAATTAATTGTGCATTAACTTTAATTAGGTAAATATTTCATCCTCTTTCAGAGCAGCGTCATAGACCAAGGCGTCGAAAATTGTTTTTTTTCTGCTGAACACAGCAGCAAAAAAAAAAAAAAAAAAAAAAAAAAAAAACAACTCGCCAGACCAGCAGACATTTCAATTAGCAGTCAGGCAATTTCTTTTGCTTTTACTACATATGTACATTCGCAGTATATAAATCATAGAACAGCTCATAGACAAGGCTTAAGGTGTGGCGGGGTGTGCTGCGTGGATATTGAACATTTGGGCGACCAATATAACAGAAATTGAGTTAGAGGCCTGCGCAAGCAATTGCCAGCTAGTCGATGTGAAAGTTTATAGATTTTTATGCAAGAATTTACATATATATAGGAGTGTATTTGTGTATAGTGAACGCTCATCAAAGTGCAATAGAATCCGAACTATTTGGGCTCTTCAAGTCTTAGGAGCTTTACTGTAGAATTATTGCATCAAATTTGTACTACAGAATCTTTTAATCACATCACATAGAACCCTAACTAAATCATCTCTATTGAATTCCTATTATAAAATGTTTACTGTATAAACTCTGCTATAGAAGCTTTACTGTAAAGTCAATGTTGGTTTAGCATTTGTACAAATAAAAAACTTTTCTAAAGCAAATTTTATGCAGAACGAAAAAAAACGTTTACTTTAGTCGATTTGATAAAGCCAGCAAAAAAGATAAAAAACTGAAAAGAAGAACGTTTGGCTCAAAAAGAAGCTAGCAAAGATTCGAGTACATGCACAGACACACATATATACATACATATATATAATTTTATATATATATAGTATATCTATAGATTGATGTGTATGGGAGAGTTGCCAATACTCAGACACTGAGCAACAACGGCAATTTACACTCATAATTTATCTGTGCAGAGCTGTGAGAGGTTTCACAAAAATTTTGACATACTTCAAGGCGTCGCACACGCACACACACACACACACACGCAAGCACACACAAGCGCGCCGAGCGAGCGAGGCGTGTTGCCACACAAATTGAAATTCTGGCAGCGGCAACAGCTTCAACTTGTTGACGACGTCGGAAGCAGCCGCAAGTAGTGGGCGTCAAATGCTGGGAAGGACGCGAATACAGCAGCAGCAGCAGCAGCAGCAGCAAAGGCAGAGGCAGAAACAGAGGCTGAGGCAGAAGCAGAAGCCGTAGCAGAGGCAGCGACAGAGGCGCCAGTAGGAGATGAAAAAAAATCAGAAGGCGCTGCTGGTGGATTCAACAATTTGTTGAATGTACATATAGTCGCACATACACACACACACACATATACACGAGCATTGCTATATGTGTATTACAAGAAAACACACAGAAAAAAGTAAAAGTATGTGTCGGACTTTTTTCGCTTTATGTAAAAACGAAACGAAATACACACACACACACACCCACACACACACACACATACACATACACAAATGAGCACGTCAAGTGCTGGGCAAACGGTTTGCGGCAAGTTTTTTACGTGTATGTGCGCCTGTGTGTTTGTGTGCGTGTGAAAGAAAGAGAGAGCGAATATTACAGCAGCCGGAACGACAGGCTCCAAATGTAGCTCCGAATCCAGCGGTAAAGAGCAAATAAATGGCTCGAAACAAACAAAAAACAACAAAGACGAAAACGAAAAAGATAAAGCAAAAGCGAACACACTGACAGTTAACAGTTAGGCAGCGCAGCAGCCGCAGCAAGATGTGCGTAAAAACTTTAGTTATATGTGTGTGTAGCTACGACTCCATATTATTTTAAAATTCAATTTCAAAAATTGTTTATGTTGACTTTTGCTAACTTAAAGTTAAAATAATATTTGCTTTAGTTTGTTTATATTAATGCATATATGTACGTATGTATGCAACTCGTTGGCTTGTTTTATTATTATTTTCAATTAAATTCAAACAGCGTAAACAAATGCTTTTTTAGTACTCTGTTTTATTTAACTCTGAAATATTGTGTTTCACTTGCACTTTATTGTTTATATGTATATATTTATTTATACTTTTTTTGTATATTTATTTTATACCACTAGCAATCTTGTTGTTTTTCTTTTGTAGGCTGTTGAATTTTTTATGAAGTCGCAACGTACACACACGTACAAGTAGACACACATACACTGAAATTCGCTCCACTCACTTACTAGGATGAGGAGAGGACGAGGAGTCGAAAGAGGGGCGACCCGCGCAGTTTTCGACCGTTCTCTGCTTGCGTAGGTATGCGTATAAGTGTGTCTGTGCGTTTGTTTGTTTGTTGTATCATATAAATTCACCAAGGTGTGCGTGCTCCCCAATGATGTGAACAGATCGACGTCTCGGCCACTACTGACAGTGAAGGTGCTGCTGCCAGCTAGAATAGAGCAGCAGCCTTTCTGTCCCCACTTTACAGTGCTCTGTTAATGTAACGTTACATGATAGGGCCACTCATCGCACTCAATACGGGCAATAGGTCAGTGTTAACAGTAGCTAGGAGAGCGAGCGCTGCTGTTGTCGCTGTCGCTGTCCTGGCACTGTTACTGCTGCTGTTGTTGGAGCGCTCGCTCGCAACCTGTTAACTTTCTTACCGCTGTTGTCGGGCTGCTTGTATAAGATTTTCTTTTTGTTTTTGTTTTTTTCTTATTCAATCTGGCTAACCTTAGTCTGTTATTTATGCGATACTGTTGCATGTTTTAGTCCAAGAATCTGTTTTCTATCAAAAACTTTGTTGTGAACATTTACGATGAACTAGTGTGAGTGTGTGTGTTTGTGTGTGTGTGCATGTGCGTTTGAGCTTGTGTCCCTGTAGGTGTATAGCCATATGAGTACGTCGGATTGGAAGCGTTTTATGGCACTGCTTCCGTTAGCCAAGCGGAAAAATGTTTACTACGAAGCAACACAACGAGAGCAATATGCAAAATGGCCCTTGTGTGTATGTGTAGTGTGTCTGTTTGTTCTGCTTACCTTCTCCTTTTACTTGTTGTTGCTTGTGCCATGTGCGATGATAGTCGGCACTCGTGCATGGACTAACGGTAATGCGGCTATTTCTTTTCTCCCATTTTTTGTGTGCGTATGATTTAAAATAACTGTATAGAAATTGTCAGCACAAGTTTCAAGCACGAAGACAGTAAAGCCCGCTTGAGTGGACGGCATATTAAATAGCCCTCGCTAGGATTAGCCAAATAATGAGAACATTTTTTATGAATTCTATTTTACGTTTTATATTCGTAAAAGCTGCTGCGCCAAATTTGAAAAAACGGTGTGAGCATGATTGCTTTTTTTAAATATGCTAAAAAGAAATTGAAGCTATATAAAATGTGATCCAAGTTAAGCACAGTCTTTACGGTGTCTATACATACATATTTATGTATGTATATACATACATAGATGTATGCATGCAAATGTTGCACAAAACAGCATCTGCACTATATGCATATCTGAATATAGATTCTGTGGGTATGTGAGGGAACGAGAAAAAGCTATGCAGGCTGTCGCTTCAACAAACTCAATTAAGTTAACCAAAAGCAAAGATTGAACAAGCAAAATCTAAAATAAAATAAAAGAAAAGAGGAACAGCCGTGCCAGCAGTAGACGCAGCTGCTCAAAAAAGGAAATACTTTCACCAGGACGACCCAGACAGTAGCACAGCATCGGCAGCAGCAGTTACAGTTATTCATGTTGGTGCTCTTGCTGTTGTTGTTGTTGTTGTCGTCGTCGTAATTGTAACGCGCCGCGGCGTGCGTAAAACACACACAAACACAGCTACAGCAACAACAGCAACTACAACAACTACAACAACAGCAGAATAACTGTAACCCACACACTTTGCTAATGGAGCTGTGTGCTTACGTTGATGTTGTTGCCACAGCCACAAAGGGAATACACATGTTCATACTCCTACGTGCACACACAAACATATATTTGTGCACACACACACTGAGCTGTTGCTGCCAAACACGCGCCACTTTGATTAGCCTTACACTTGATGCGTTTTGTTTAGCATTTCAATTTACATTCCAGTAGACAGGCGAACAAATCAATTGTATATTCCACGTTTATTTTATGCTTATCGCTTAAATCCAAACTGATTTTGTCTGAAACACGAACAGTGAATTAACTATTTATTGGCCGAGCAACAGCTGAGCGCAAACGAAAGCCTGCGAGCGTGTTCAAAGTACGGCATCAACTGTTTGGTTCCCACGCTCAATGCGACAAACTTAGCAGAAGCAGCGACAGTCAGCAGCAGCAGCAAAATTAACAGAGAAGAGAGCCTTGAATGTTAGTTAACAGCGAGCCAAAGTTGGCCAATAGGTCAGTTACACTGCAGCTGCAGCAGCTTTGCCGCAGCGCAGAAAACTCAATGTTAAAAATTAATTTTCATTAACAGACAGTGAGCACAAATTATGGAATAATTTAAATGTACCGGCTACCAAATACCCTATATTCACAAAACATTTTTGTTTGCTGTAAATATTCCAAGAAAGTTGAATATTTATTAAACACAACTATCACTTGTTTTGTGTAGATGTTGGTTAGGATGTAGCCACAGTTGTACAGCGATTGATAATAATAGAAACTATAGATAAATCTAAGACACTTAACGACGATCGGTTTTGCCTGTGCCGCGTTTGCCGGAATACAAATGCTTTGGCATTTTGGTGCCAATGAAACGATCCGCCTCACCCTTGAGACCCATTCGCGTCACCTTCTTCGCAATGTCGCGCTTGGCCATGATCTGGGCCTTCTTCCTGATGGCCACATCCTTGATGCCAAGCGTATCACGTGTCGGCTTACGTTTCAGAGGCTGTCCTGTCTTCTTGACCACCGCAGAGGACTCCTTGTCGAGCAGAGGCTGCTTGGGCGTCGTCTTGCTGCCAACAGCGACAACGCTACGCCGTAGATCCATAACGGACTTCGTGTAATTGGCCTGCTCATTACCGGACATATCCACACCCAGTCCTTCCATGGTCTCCACGAGTTTCTTGACGGAACGATCACGCACCTTGGGCTGCTTGTGACGGGGAATGACGGGCTTGTTCTTTCTGGATGACAGACGTTTCTCGTCGCGCAATTCGAAACGTTTGCCACGGATTTGCTTGGCCATTTCGCGAATCTCTTTGAGTGTTTCGTCCATAGACATATCGGGCACTGCGTAGACGCCACCAGCCTCTCGGAGACCCTCCTCGCGCTCCAGTTCCTCCAGCTTCTCGAAGATATCGGCATCGATGTAGTCCGCAATATTGCGACCCTCCCAGAATTCGGGTATCACATCGTAACGCTCTTCCTCTGGGATTTCCTGGTAGTTCTTCTTCAGATCCAGAGTGTAATCATCGCCCATTTCCTCTTCAATCTCCTTCTCAAGTTTGCGTTTGCGCTCAGCCTTCATAGCGTTCTTCTCGAGACGAGCCAACGCCTGTTCTGGTATACAAGGAGCTCGAACCTTATCATCACGAGGAGCAGGCATAGCCACATGCAAACGGTTCAGTATGTTGTCCACCTTCTTGGTGCGCATCTTCTGATCCACACGATAGGAAAGCAGACGCTCACATGCCTCGTTCTTCACCTCCACCACACCAGTCTCCTGCACCGTGGACATAAACATAACCGGAACCTGTTTATCCTCCTGCAATTTTCTGATTATCGCTTGCCGCTCTTCAGACAGATCATCGAGCTGCAGTATGTCGATCTTGTTGATGGCCAAGATAAGCGGTTTGTTTGTGAACAAAGGTTTAATGCTTTCGAAGAGCGCCACTTGCTCCTCCAACGAGTGACCACATTGCTCCGATATATCCATGAAGTACAGGACACAGGCACGCAAATGAGCCAATGCAGTAATTGCCTGCATTTCAATGACATTGCGCTCCTCCAGCGGATGATCCAGAATGCCGGGAGTGTCAATCACTTGCCAGCGCAGATATTTGTAATCTGTGTGACCCACATACAAGGATTTTGTGGTGAAGGCATACGGCTGCACCTCGACGTCGGCGCGAGTGATTTTGTTTATGAACGAAGATTTGCCCACGTTAGGGAAGCCGCAAATGATGATTGTACGCGAATACGGATCAATGGTGGGCAAACGTGACAAATGCTGACGCACCTGCTCGAGGTATGTCAGGTTGGAGGCCTGACGCTTCATAATGGTTGCCATGCGACCAAGTGCGGCCTTCTTCAGCTGCTTGCATCGATACAATGAGTCACCGTACTTAAGCAGACGCACATAGTCCTTGGCCACACTAGAAATATAAATAATATGTATTAGCATTGCTTTTACAGGGTATTCTCATTCACTTACTTGTCGATCAAATGCCTGGCTGTATTCAACTGACCCAGCGCCAGTTTGTAATGATCCTTGTCGTACAGCACATTCATTAAATCTGCATAGAATGGATGCACATCGTCAAGCTTGGGGAAATCCTGTATTATCTGCGAGAGGCGATCGTGGAAATTCTGTTGCGTGTATTTAACCTTGCGCGTGTAAAATGCACGAATACGCGAGATTTTATAGCCCTTGTGCACGACTGTGGGTGTCTTGCGCTGTGTCTTCGACAGCATAATGTCGATGAAGTCCTGCAAAGTACAGACAAATACAAATACATATAAATAAATTGCATATTGCGCATTTTGTAAACATTAGATGTGAGGTTAGGTACCGTGCACTGTCTGCACTGGGTGCTCCGACAGGCATAAACTAATTTAAATGCTTACCTTTGCTGGCGGCACCACCATGATTTTCTTGAAGTTGTACAAACTCATTTTTGTGGCTATTTATTTATTTTCCACGGCAACAAACGGAAAATAAATGAGGAATCGCTAGCATAAACACCACGCGGTGTTCGCAACAAATTCCAAAAAGAGCTGATGTAGAGTTTAGAGATGGTAGCTCAAAACGATAGGCCTAAAAAACATCGGAAACGTCCAGAATATTAGGAATGGTTGGCAACATGACAGCATCTTTATCGAATAGGATATCGATGCTGTATTTTTTTTATCTTTATTGACGTATTAAGAATATTTGAGCTTAAAATGTTAGAAATCTCACAAAACAGATTATTAAGGAATAATTAGGAAAGAAAAAAATTATTTCTTTGTGATATACGATTGGTCATAAGTATAAATGCTGCAATAAAATCGCAATACTGTAAATATAAATATTGTAATGGTATTTTCTTCTAGAAACGAATGTAAACAATAAACTCTTCAAAATCGAATTAGAAAAAATGTTGGATAATGCGCGTGGTAAGGCGTACAAATGTGAACAGTGCAACTATACAACCAATCGCTCCTTCGACCTGCGACGCCATCAACAACGCCACGAACGAGTGAAGCCCGTGGACGGAGCTGCATTCAAATGCAGTGAATGTCCATTTGTGACCAAATGGAAACGCAACATGGGACGCCACATGGAGAAGCATAAGAGAAATGCAGCAATACAAATGGAAGAGGGTTGGGAGGAAGAGCAGAGTCAACAGATGAACGAGGATCAGGCTATAGAGGAGTATATAGTGGAAGTAATTGAAGCAGACGAAGACGAATACGAAGAAGAGCTAAAGGGAGCTGTAGAGCAACTAAACACAAATGTAATCTTAGAGCTGCCTCAGGAGGAGACTAGTCAGGCACCGCCAATCAAATCCCAGAAGCGTTTCAAGTGCGAGCTCTGCCGCTACACATCAAAGAGAGCCTTCGACTTGCGTCGGCATAAACAAACGCATTTTAAAGTGAAAGTCGTGGATGGGATGGCCTATAAATGCTCCGAATGCAATTTCCTAACCAAGTGGAAACGGAATATGAGGCGACATATGCGGAAACACGAGGAGCCCGACGAAGATGTCGAACTCAAGGAAGTCAAAGAGGAAAAGTACGAAGAAACGTACGAGGAAACCGTTGAAACATTCTGTGAGCCGGTATATGAGGCACTACAAGTCAAAGATGAACCTTCATCCGAGGAGTATATCGTAGAGCTTATAAATGCAGAGCTACTGAATTCGGATTTGGATATGGCCACAGTATATCCAGCTCTGTCGGAATGCTCCGAGTCGCAGTCGCAGGATGAAGTGCCGGAGAAACGATTTAAATGCAATCAATGCGAATATGAATCAAAGCGCGCTTACGACTTGCGAAGGCATTCGCAAGTCCACAAGAAAGTAAAACCCATTCAAGGCATTGCTTATCAATGTAATGAATGTTCCTTTATAACCAAATGGAAGCGAAATATGCGAAGGCACATGGAGAAACATAAACCTAATCCCATCGTGGAGGCTGAGACAGATGAGCAATTTATTACACAACAGAAATCAAATGCACAAATGGATAGAAGAAAGAATAAGCTAGACGACGATCCAGAGGTACTGCCATCCTATTGGATTGCTCTACCATCAACATAGAGCGGATCGATCCTATAGCCGATAACCAGAAACTGTAAAAGTTTATACATATGTGTATATGTATATATGTATGTGTACAAAGCTATTAATAATTATACAATTATTATATTATAAGAACTCATAATTAAATAGGAGTATTTTATTGTATCTGTATATTTTTGTCAATAATGATATTTATAAATAGCTGGTATATTCAATCAAAATATATCGATTGCATTACATCAATCAAATATATATTTATTTATGTCTAAAGATGTCGAAGTGTAGATTGAGAAACTACGAAAGTTTTAGCATAATAAATATTAAAAATATGCAAATTTTAATTATATAAAAATTATTTTGTCATACATCGATATATCGCATACAAAATGAATTATCGATGTAACATACATATAAATCGCTGTGACAAAAATCGATATACGGATGTTCCATACATCACTAGTTTCGATACATTTTTTACATAGACAACCACACGGAATTGCTGCTTAAATTTTACTTAAAATTAAATACAAATTGCTACGTCTTAGTACAATATATAAAGGCAGCGACAAATACAAATAGTTATATTGAGATGGCCGACGACTGGGGTAAGTGCACGTGGATGCGTCACCAAACGTAAAACGTGGGCGCTGCGCATGTGGCGCCCCCTAACCCAATCGTTCCCTCTCTCCGCCCACTCCCTTCACTCAACGAACGCATTTGCGACAAGAAAGGAGACATGCATCCAACCTTGATATTTATATATATTTATACATAGATGTTGAACTGGCATATACTTATGTATGTTTTTATGCATATGTATGTAATAACAAAATTATATATTTTATTAATTGACAGAATCCGCCGCCGATAGTGAAATTGTCATACGACCGAATGCAGCTAACAACATAAACAAGTGGGAGGGCGAGGACGACGACGAAGATGTTAAGGTAAATATAGTGTTTTTTTAAAAGCGCATATACCATATTGTTAACAAATCAACCCAATTGTTGCTGCTTTGTTGCTCAGCAACCTTTGTTGCTGACAGTGGTGGGCAAAGATTAAAGCGTGACACGAAAGAACACGACGTCACCAACAAGATTCGTTAACATTACGTATATTTTACTATCTAGTATGAAGAAATGAAATGAATATAACATATAAAATTTTATATTTTAATAAACATAAAAATAAAAACAATAGAATATTTCATATTAAATCTTGTATATTGGTAACGTGTTGATACGATTTGTTATTCGTGTCGTATCGTAAATAATCCAACACGCATTCATCTCTAATCTAAACTAGTTATTTTTAGCTCTTTTGTTAAAACGATTTCACTTTCAAATTGTTGTACACGTGTGCACTTTAAAAATGCACTTTTTATGTTGATAAATAAACTAACCTGTTTTCAACATTCAGGAAAGCTGGGAGGATGAAGAGGAAAAGAAAGATGAAGAGAAGCCAACGAAAACAGAAGCGCCAGTCAAAACTAAACCCAATAAGGCGCTAAAAGCGAAATTGGAAGAGCAGGAGGTGAGTCTGTAAACATAAAAATATAGTTAACTAAATAAATATATATGCATTTAAATTAATAGCGCCTTAAAGAGGAGGAGGAACAGAAGCGTTTTGCAGAGATGACACCCGAAGAAAAATTAGCGGAAAAGCTGCGCTTACAAAAGATTCAAGAAGAATCTGATCTGAAGAGTGCTCTCGATACATTCGGTGTGACAAGTATAGGCGGTGGCCTGGATGCCTTCAATCCTGAGAGTAAAGAAGAGTTCAAGGAATTCGGTGCCACGCTTAGCTGGAAGGTTGCTCAATACCGAGAATCCATACACTTTCCACAATTCATAGAAGATCTAGTGCGCAGCTTATGCTGTAACTGTAAGTGATCGAAAATATATATGCAGTATGTTCTGATAATAATTGTTATTTCCCTGTTATAGTGAGCGCTGCTGATATTAAAAAGGTCAAAATGAGTGTGGAGAGCTTGCACTCGGAAAAGCTTAAAATGGAAAAAGCAACTGCCAAGAAGTCGGCCGTCAAGGGCAAGGGAAAAGTTTCGTTGCGAACGGAGAATGATGTAGGTCAAATTGCATATTGATTAGCATAATATTTATTAACTACCAATATCTCTTCTTAGGATATCGATGGCTATCAAAAGTATGGCAATGATTTTACCGATGATTATGATGATTTTATGTGAATAATAGGATCGATAGTTACACGCATATAACTAATTGAATATACATATATAGTTGCTTGTTGATGTCAAAGAAGGAAAGAGAGAGAGAAGGAGTGGGAGAGAGAGTTGAGAGATGTTAAGAGAAATGCGCAGGAATTAAATGTCCTTTTTTGTTGATTTTGAGAATACTGTTTAAAAGCGCCATATTAATATAAATATATGTACATACATTTAAAAGTGTTTGCATATATATATATATTTTTATGACACAGTCAGACAGACACACATAGACAAACCAATATACATACATAAAAGCATGTAAAAAATTGTATATATATAAATACTTATATATATACTAAAAATATATTTAATAGAATAACTAAAGTCAAGTCAAGCAAGCAATCAGGAAACCTCAACGAACATTTTTCACACACACACACATACACGCAGGATTAATTAGGTACATGAATGGCTTCTTGTAAATTCACTTTTGTATAATACTATAAAGCGATATTAAATTGTAAAACAAGCTCAAATGTTGTCTATATTTATTTATTTATTTAACACTGGGTTCTGTTTTAAATAATCGACTTATCGATTGAACTTGCTTGATAACAATACCAGCTTTACTATTGTGACGTCATAAATATCTCTCTGTTAGAATTTAGCAACTGTAGCCCTGCAGACGATTTTGCAGCCCTGTCCCGGGCACGTGTGACATTCTTTTTGATACAAAACGTAAATATGAGTTTAAATGAATATATTGCCGGTACTTAAACACAAATGCTTCTTATTGTCCATTAGAAGGCTATTATATATTATATATGTATGTATCTATTAATTTTAGAGGCAGCAACTATTGAACTGCCCAGCTCAGATGATGAAACTGATACTGAGCATGCAGAGGACGCGGACGCCTGTAGCGATCAGCAGTTGGCAAAGGAATTTCGTGTGCACTATATAAAGGATGAAGCGTTATTGGACTTTAATCAATTATATGTGGTGAGCTTAGCTGCTTCTGCTGATTTCACGCGACTGGCTGTAGGCCAAAATATTCCGGCTGTGAAGATCTACAATTTGAGTGAAGGAGGCGGACTTACGAAAATACATGATGAACTTGGTCCACGTTACCCGATCTGCAGGAACAATGGCCGAGAAGTCGTTAACCGTGGTGTTCGCTTTTTGGACGAGAGTGGAAATACACTACTAGTGGGCTACTCAGATGGAGAAGTGCGACTCTTCGATTTACGCACGTCTTGTGAACAAGCGAGGTTTAAGGCAACATTGAAACTCACGCCTTCTTTGCCAGAATCTATCAGATGCTTTGATCGCAATGCGAATAGTCGAATCCTTTGCTGCGGCACAAAGAAAAGAACCAATACTTATTTACTCTTCTTTGATATAAGAGAGCGTAAAGAGCTGGGTCTCTACTGCGAAAGCCACTCGGATGATATCACTTCTGTTCGGTTTCATGACACATATCCCGATTTGCTTTGTACTGGCAGCACCGATGGCTTAATAAATGTCTTTGATATCAAAGAAAGTGATGAATATGAAGCGCTTCAAAACACAATTAATACCGAGAGTAGTGTGCACTGTCTCAATTGGCATCAGAATGCTAATAATAAGGAAATTATCACTTGTATTACACACACAAATGATTTCAAGAGCTATGAATGCTTAGAAGGTGATGATTGGTTATCCTTTGAACGTTCTGAAATTGTCGCTGGCATAAGACGTAAAAGTCCAGCCAATTTCAATCTAATTAATGCTCACACTATGCAGGATAGGGGATTATTTTTGCTAGCAGGCACAAACTTCAACAAAGGGTAAATATCTAAATCTTTAAAGAAAATAATGAAGATTTCAGAATCATAAAATTGTTTTATTTTAGGGATATTTTGCGTTCTGTGACTGCTCCGGCCAAAGGCTTGCTGAAGCCTTTTACAAACTTTGTTGGCAACAAACAAATTGTACGCGAGAGTCTTTACGATGCTAAGCGAGATCTGCTTATCACAGGCGGCGAGAGCGGCATCATTTCCATTTGGACAAGCGATGCGAGCAACGTAAATAGCTACAATAATTTAAAGAGTACATCTGCAGTAGCCAAAAAACACAAGAGTACACCGTATTAAGGACTATATAAATATAAAAATAAATATTTTTAAGCTAAGGCAATGTCTTTTCTATAACATTTTGCATTCATTCGCGTCAATTATAAACTAATCCGAGGCGAATTCTGTTTAATACAACTGAATTTTAGCGCCCATTGTCCTAACGTTGCCAGAACCAATAATTTATAGTGCGAATAAATGGTTTATAGAGTTGCCACTTCATTAAATGTAGTTGGCCTGCATGCAAAGTCTGCTTGCTTTAGCACATTACGCATGTACTAAAACGTTAAGACTGTTGCGTTTGTATAAAACGTAAGGCTGACTGTGACGATTTCTATAAGTATTTTCTTAGGGTGGTTTGGCAAATCCATTGAGAAACTTTAAAAATCGATGCAGTGCTAGAGTAAATATTGAGCTTGTATTTAGCTATTACTAACGGTGATATACTTAAGTATGAAAGCTTATATCTTTATACAATATAAAATACCAAATGGAATATGGCGTGTACAAGATTATTTTAATTATTATTATTTATTTTATTTAGAACTACTTTAAAATTATATATCTAATATACTACATAATATATATATATCAAAATATATAAATAAACACACAAAAAAAAAATAATAAAATATACATACAACTATTAAGCATGAAACATTATTTAAGAATAATATGAATAATTATAATAACGTATTCGTTGTATAGGAATTGTATATCCAATATTAAAGTCTATTAAACCAATTTTCTTATTGTTTTTATATAGATACTAATCTTCTTTCACCCATGCTACTGCATGATAAGCCTCTCAAAAAGTCCCATCAAGCTCTGCTTAGTAAAAAATTAGCACATCCTTAACACATACTGTTTACACCTAACGCGCTCTCCCTCTCTCTCTGCTTTTCTCTCTCTGTCTCTATAATTTCTCAATTACCATTCTTCGCATTGAGTCCCATCCCGGGCCCAATTAGTGCTGCAGTAGGCATTGCAAATGCGTGCCCACAAATCGTCTAATCCGGTGCCACTGGGCCGAGAGCAGTGCGAGCTGCGAGCTGCGAGCTGTGTGAGGCTGCTGGTGCCTAAATGTTGACAAATACAACACCTACGATACAAATAAAATTGCTACAGAAGTCCCACCTAGAACGCTCTAACCGGAACGACTTAATTTTCACAAATTTACGCCAGGATACAGGACGACTCATGCAGTCTCCTCTCCACTTACCGTGGCTAATTGCTCATGAATAAATTGTTTCGGTTTTCGAATTCCGTCGAAAATGCATAGACT
The DNA here is from genome assembly GCA_035047565.1 of Drosophila mulleri. Lineage (NCBI taxonomy): Eukaryota > Metazoa > Arthropoda > Insecta > Diptera > Drosophilidae > Drosophila > Drosophila mulleri. The sequence goes on from JAWNPK010000060.1 coordinate 4,202,645, forward strand.
GCTTCGCTCTCTCTCTCTCTCTCTTTCTGACCCACATATGCCTACTCTATCTGTCTCGCTCTAGCTCTGCGAGTCCTGCGGAGCAACCAAAATATTATGGTGTTCCCTGCTGTTAGCGCACAGTCAATGCGAATTTGCTGCGGTAAGAGATGTTGCTGCTTGTTCCTCATCTTCGGCAGGCTCTGCATCGTCTTCCTCGTCTTCTCGTTGAGTGTCCTTTTCTGCTCCTTGTCGTCGCTCTGCGACATTTGACATGTCTGTTTGGCTTGACCCTGAGTTTGTGTTCCACTTTGATGTGATTCGTCAATGCGGTGGACTACCGGCTACCGACACAGCAGACTCCAGACTGCATATTGCAGACCTCTCAACTTCAACTTCGACTCGGTCTGCCCTAAGGATTCCCAGTCTGCGCTCTGACCCTGCAGGAGTCTGCGTCTCCTGCCGACTGCCCAACAGCGTTTGTTGGCGTATCTCAGTGTTGTTTGTTTGGCTGCCTGTCCGTTTGTTTGTGCCGCCGTCTGCTTGTTTGATGCCGCACTGGCATTCGTTCAGCTCCGCATGGCCACCGAGTCGGTGGGTTTTGAGTTGGCTTGAATTCCATTCCACCTCCTGGTGGTTCGCATACCGCAATGCGCTGTATTTATAGTAAACGTAGCCGATCGATTGCGGTTCTGCTTTGCCCTATCACAAATGGATGTCCAAGGAGCTGCAACGAAGTGATGAGAGGGAGAGAGAGATAGAGAGAACAAGAGAGACAGGGAGAGACAGTGTAATGAATATGCTATAATATATCCCTGCATAAAGTCTACATAATATGGTTTATATGATGTATTGAAGTATTTTTTTGGCTGCTAATGTAGCTATAAAATAAATTATGTAAATAAATATTATATAATGTTTTATTTTGTAATCCTTAATAAGTTGATTTGCAAGCCAAGCCAAGCATATATCTAAGTATATTTAATAGACAAAAACTTGTGGGCTATAAATCAAATATAGCACAATTTGCATACGAAAATATTTAGAGGCACAAATATTTACTTCACAATGCGCAAATATAAATAAAATAAACGTAATTATTAATAGTATATTGAAAATATATTAACAAATAATATGTGAAAATAACTTAATATTACAATATACATAGATCAAACCTTAACAAAGACATCAGGTGCTCTGTAGATACTAGAGGAACTGCAAGGTATAGAGCCTCATCTATCTGTAGAATCTTCCTAGATGAATCTTCCTCAATGCACTATAAAAGTATCTTTAAGATACAATCTTTAAACCCATTCCCTAAAGCTATTTAAATCTTAATGTAATGGGAGTATATATGGATATTCTGCATACTACTGTTAACTCATAGACTTAAAAGTATCTTTGAGATACAATGCGTAATCCATAATGAAATACTTCGATATGCTTATGCATCTACGTTATGCAAATTTCCATCCATAGATACAATAGTATCTTTAAGATACTTAATAGCTTTTTCTTTGCGCCCTTCTGCCGCTGCCCAGGTACATCTCTCTGTTCACATTTCACGTACTTATCCGGCCATTCAACAACTGCCGTCCACTGCCAGCTTCCCAATCTCTCTGCGCCAGCTTCGCCCTAAAAAAGAAACCGCATGATTATGCGCCCGCACAATATCCAACAATGGCTCACCTAATTATTTGGCTCGTGCTCTCTTTTTCTTCTCGTTTATGTCTCACGTTTTTTGTTCGTTTTTGTGTGGGCCGACAAAAAGCGAGCCAATTTTTAAACGATTTGTTTCTCTTTTTATGAGTTTTTTCCATTGTGCGCATCTTTAGCTGTTTAGCTGTTTAGGTGTTCGGCTGCTCTACAAACCTCCTAATTGCGGCAGTTCCGACTCCTTGTCCGTGGGTGCCCTAGCTGCAGGCAGCCTCGTGCGCGTCCCTTTTTATTGCGCGAACGCATTTCCACTAAAAATTGTGCCATTTTTTCTCCGCTGCTCATTGTTTGGCCATAAATTGACATGTTTTAGGTAGACGAACGCGCCTTTTTATTGGTGCAACTTCAGGCGAAAATGGTGCGACAACCGCAGCCCAGCAGCGAGTCCTTCACCAAGGACCTGCCCAAGTGTCTGACGAAACTTATGCTCAGGCCGCTCCCTAGGACATACTTACATACATATATATATGCCATATAAAGATAGTTGATACAATAAAAAATATTGATGCACATAAAAACTATTTATAAAAGAACAAATATTTACAGACTCAAAACAATATAGATTTTTAAGTAATAAATAAAATACCAAAAATTTATTTTCAAAAGAAGAAATAAAAATATAAATAAATTCAAGTTTTTTATAAATAAAAAAGTATTTAAAAATATTTAAAAATTTATTATGGTAAATATATTTGAATTTAATTCTGTTTTATGTAACTGTATTTAAAATAAAATTATTAAAGAATTTATTGAGGGGGATTTTAATAAAAATTTGTATTTATTTATTTTTTGTTTTAGAGTATCTATTAATATTTAGATTCCCTGATATACGTATCTACAAAGAAACTAAATTCAATACATATACAAACAAAATAAACAAAATTTAAGTCTTAAATTTCGATTTTCTGCACATTTTTCATTTCAATATATATTTGATGTTTTCTAAGCATTCACTTCTTCCAACGCATCTCACCCAACATAAAGCCGTATATCCTTGCTCTAAATGTCCTACAATGCGCCGCTCTCGTTTTCGCGTTTGCCTCAATATAAAAATTAAGGAAAATAAAAAAAATATATATATGTATTTCAGTTCTCGATTTTTTCCTTTGTTTTTCTGTGTGGCAAAAAGAAATATTGTTTGTCAGAAATTTTTGGTAGAGATTTTTGAGTTTTTGGTCCCGTTTTGCCTTTTTGTTATGTTTGCGGCAAAGAAATGGTTCAAGAACTTATTTCCTCTACATATACATATACATGCATACAAAATATAGACGTTTATGCAGATTTTTATGGGCTCGTAGCGTCTATGGCTCGTTCGGGGAATTTTCGTTCGCTGGCCATGTCCTGTCGCGCATTCCGAGGACCGTATATTAGGAATGTAGATCAGAAACTTTTTTGTTTTCATTGTTTAATTTTTTCGCTGCGCTAGTTTTTTTCCCCGAAGCCAGAAAAATGCGGAGCGGCGACTGCCGACTGCTCTAATTTTTTAATTCTTCACGGGTTTTTATGACTGGGCCGGAAAAACGTCTTGGAAAACATGAAAACGCACAGAGAGCGAACGTTTTCTCACAAGGTTACTTAGCACCATTTATATGCGTATATATGCATATATAGAGTAGTCTCCCGGCTTTGCCTACTTACCTGTTAATTGTGGCCATAATTCAGTGCGCAGCCACGTTTTTACCAACTGCCCAGGCATATTTTTATTAGGGCGTGCCCTAAGCGCATATTACGCTCATAAATCTATCGCACTGAAGGCAGCTATTGAAAACTAGAACCAGAACCACAACCAGAAAAAGTTGACAAATTATTTCATTTTTTAATTGCTCAAAAATGGGATTAGATGAATAGATCAATCTAAATTCATAATAATAATAACTTATTTACTAGATTATATAAATAGAGCTAGACGGTTCTCTCTAGTTAGGTTCTCAGATAAGGATAAATTATTTTCTTTTTGAACTATTTGACATTTATTTTCCAGTACATTTACTTTACAGTTGATCAGAAAGACGTTTCAACGGTTTAGTTATTCCAACTATAGCCACACATTGAAAGTACTAGATATCTATATAGAAATTCACTAAATAATACAGTACAGCAGCTATGAAATAAAATTCAGAATCAGAAATCACTATAGGCCGATCTACAATTGATTTTATAGAAGATATAATTCTCTGGTCAAGAAACTAAAAAATTAATTTTGTTTTTTTATCTCAACTTAATCTAACTTATACTCATTCCATAATTCTCAAAAGAGAACTAAGAAGAAAATTCACAATTTGATTTGCTAATGCCTCAGTAATAATTCGATAAACTGGGCTTAATTTCTACAAGCCATACTATGCATATGTGTGAATTCTGTATCTGTATCTGTGTATATGTGTGTGTGTGTGTGTGTGTACTTCCCATAATCAGCATAATCAGCGAGATCGGCGCTTTGTGCTGGCAAAATGCCAATAAAATGGCAAAAGAGCAACAAAAGACGACTTCCATGAACTGAGGTTGTGGGCCAAGACAAGCCAAGCGGCTTCGAAAGTGTTCGCTGGTGATCGGTTAGGGGTCAGAGGGTAGGGGTCAGGTACACTCATCGATACTCAGCTCACTTTCGCCTGGCGCGAAGTGAAAGGTTAGAGAGTGCCGTTGTCGCTGTTTCTGTCGCTGTCGCTGCCTGAGCCGCCATAAAGGGTATTTACTGTCGCTGCCGCAGTGTCGCGTTGATTTGCTCGTTGAAAAAAGGTTTGCTCATTCTGCCGTAGAACAAAACCACCGGACAGCGGACACCGGCCAGCGGACGATGAACAAAAGCGCAGATGAATGCACAATAGGCAAGGTTGTGGCTAGGGTTCGGCAGTGGGCAAGGCTTGGGCTTACACAGCGACTCGATCAGGTCAAACACACGGAATGCGATGCAGGAGCTTAGGTAGAGCCGATGTTCGGCGAGTTAATGCAAATTGCCGCGCAATATAACCCAATAATTTTAACTAACTCACAACGACGACAGCAACAACAACAACAACAACAACAACAACAACTGGTTGAGTTACTTAGTAATGCATAACAATGAGAGCGAGAGACAGTGAAACCGAAATTGAAATTGAAATTGAGCGAGATCTGTAGGTTGAAGGTTTCCCTCATCCAGCCAGCCAGCCATCCATCCATCCATCCATCCATCCATCCATGGGTTTGGCATTGAGCTGCTTGTGCGTTAATCCGTTTGCCATCAGCGACATTATTAGTCGATTTTACAAAGATTTTGAGCAAACAGTTTTCACTTTCGAGTTAGATTTTATTGCAGCATCTTGAACAATCGCTGCGTCAGAGACAAACTCGGAAATTGGATGTGGATTTTGGACACACGCTGTGCCTGTCTCTCTACTCTCAGTCTGCTCTCAGTCGCCGTGCTCTAGTTTCGCTCGACTAAGGTGATTTAGTCGGAATTGATGTCATGTCATTGTGTTTGACTCCGTGTTTGACCGGGTTACCCTCAGGCAGGCGACTTTAACTTTCAGTTTAAGCGGCGACTTTAACTCCCTTTTCGACTTTAGCTGCTGGCATTCGACGGGCCTTTCCGCACAGGCCGCAGCATCTTTGTTTGTTTGTTTATTTAGTGGATTAGACAGCAGAGAGCAAGGGTGAGAGAGAAGGCAGAGCAGAGCGGGGCTTGACTTGGTTGAACTTTTGGCGAACGGCTTTAGCCGCGCTTAATCCATAGGTCATAAACATGCATAATGATGACAAGGATTAGCTAAACACACACACACACACATGCATATATATGACATAATTAGCGTTTGCTGAAATTTGGTTTATTTTTGCCTTTTCTCCCTGAGCAGCTTAAGCCTAAGCCAAAACCCTAGCCCAAAAACCCGCGCAGGTATCAAGCACGCTTACGCAAGCTAAAAAGAAAAGCAAAAATCGAAAACAACCGAAAACAAAAAACTGGCAGCACTTTAGCTCGCTCTGCCTCCAGACGCGCCCCTCTCAATTGGCGCCCCTTGTAACTGCGCTCTGGGTACAGTTGCGCCTTTAGGCAACATGATTATATCATCATAATAAATGTTTGCCGCAACTAAACTGAAACTTTTCAAATTAAGTTTCAACAACTGCGCCCCCAAAAGTATTTCATTGTTTATGCATGTGCGGCTATGCGTGTGAGTGTCTGTGTGTCTGTGTGTGTTAGTGTGTGTGTGTGGGATGGCCTCTGTGGGCGTTGTCCAAAAGTTTTGCTTTATTTGCTCAGATAAGCTTCATTTACTGTTAAAGCTGCGACGCCAAGCACTCTCCCTCACACTTACGCCATTGCCTTCGCTCTCTGGCTCGCCCTCTCCCTCTCCCTTTCCCTTTCCCTCACACAAGTGTGAGCCCGTTAAACGTGCGGCATAATATTAAGACTTCATAAAAGAGCAAATTATTTGGCTGCCTCCGATCGATATGCCAAACTGCCGGCGAGTGAGCGGGAGCAGTTAGGGGGTAGCTGGCGCTCTGGTCGCTCTTCCTCTCGTACTGTGCATTATGCCATATCATTCTTTTGCCTGATGAAGCCGATAAAATCCCATTATTAAGGGGGCCACTCACGTCTCGTTCGCACCCGTGGCGCTGCCCGCTTGCGGACAAGCGAAACAAAAGATTCGCTCATACGCTATGAATATATGAAATCGCATTCGCCTCTCGCAGCATGAGCGAGAGACAGCGTGAGCGAGAGAGGACGAGCCAGAGAGCATTGCTGCTGCTGCTGCTCCATGATAACTTGATTATGGGCAGCAGCGACTGCCGCTGGCTTGGACCACCGCCAGGCTGCGCATTATCACGCTTTGCTTGCGCTTTTGCCCCGGCTCCTTTTTTATGTACCATTGTTCCGGCATCGTAATTGCCTTCATCGTCGCATAATTGTCAGCCAGCAGCAGCAGCAGCAGCGAAGGCAGCAAAAGCAGCGGCAGCGGCAGCACCACAACATTAGCACCATCGTTCATTGCACCGCAGCAGGCAGTGCGAGGCAACGGCAATAGCAGCACTATATGCACAGCCCTAGTGCCGTCTCGCTCGCGCACAGCACAAGCCACGCTCATTGGCTGTTGGCCTGCCTGCGGCAGCCATTGCTCTGCTGCCGTGGTATAAAAGAGAGCCGGGGTAGCTGAGAGCGATACACTTGAGCTGTAACCATCGCAGAGTCAGCATCGTCGCTTTAACCGTTAAGTCGTTTAGTCGTTTCGCATTTCGCATTCGCACTGCCCAGTCCGAGCACTGTGACTTGATTATTCGGAGAGATAGTGACAACGCCCATACACACACACACACACATATATTAATATATATATATTGAACAAAATGCACGGATACCGCACCTACAACATGGAGAGCCATCATCATGATAGCAGCACCGCCGTTGACCAGAAGCCGCTGGTCGTCGATCTGATCTCAACACAATACGGCAAACCACAAACGCCGCCGCCTTCGCCAAATGGTAAGTGTCCAGCTGACGCAAAAGTTGCTCCAATCGACAATTGGCTAACCGAATCTCTCTCCTCTTCTCCTCTCTATAGAGTGCCTGTCCAGCCCAGACAACTCATTGAACGGCAGCCGCAACTCCGAGATTCCCGCTGATCCGTCGGTTCGTCGCTATCGAACTGCCTTCACACGTGATCAGCTGGCCCGTCTCGAAAAGGAGTTCTACAAGGAGAACTATGTGTCGCGCCCCCGCCGCTGCGAACTGGCCGCCCAGCTCAACCTGCCCGAGTCGACAATCAAGGTCTGGTTCCAGAACCGCCGCATGAAGGACAAGCGCCAGCGCATCGCCGTCGCCTGGCCGTACGCTGCCGTCTACTCCGACCCCGCTTTCGCCGCTTCCATCTTGCAAGCGGCTGCCAATAGCGTGGGCATGCCCTATCCGCCCTATGCACCTGCCGCTGCTGCCGCCGCCGCTGCCGCGGCCAACCCGATGTTGGCCACCGGCATGCCCACCATGCCAGTGCCGGGACACTCGCCGTACGGCCAGTACCGCTATGCGCCCTATCACATTCCCGCTCGCCCCGCACCGCCCGCACCGCACATGCATCCGCACAGCCACTCGCACCCCATGCAGGCCGCCATGCCCATGGGCTATCCCGCCGCCATGTTGGGCGCCGCCGCCGTTGCCAGCATGCCGCCCAGCTATGCCGCCGGCCAGCTGCAGCTGCCCAAGACCCAGACGCCGCCGCTGGATCTGCAGTCCTCCTCGTCGCCCCATTCATCCACGCTGTCGCTGAGTCCCGTCGGCTCCGATCACACCAAGGTCTTCGATCGCAGTCTCAGTCCGCTGCGCAGCTCAGCCGCCGCCGTTGTCGTCGCCACCACCAGCAGCCCGCTGCCAGCGCCCGGTCTCCTGATGCCCAGTGCCAAGCGGCCAGCGTCTGACATGTCCCCGCCTCCGACGGGCAACACAGTCATTGCGGAGCCCAAGCCCAAGCTGTTCAAGCCCTACAAGACTGAGGCGTAGGCACCTGCCCTGCCCTACTCCCCCACTCGCCCTCTCACATCCTCCCCTTGTCAATTGTACAAATTAGTATTTAGTTGTTGTTGTGGACCCACCACCCCTTCGCCCGTACGCCCCCACGCGCATCGCCGCCTCTGCTCAGTGTGCAGAACTGGAACAAAAGAAAAAAACTATTTATCAGTTGTACATAAATTGTAAACTAGCTTGTAATTTTAGTTAACTTTAGTTAAACGAAAACCAAAATCAAAAATCAAAATAAAACTATGAAATGCAAAAACAAAAATATTCGAAATTTTCTCATTTCTCATTTACCTGGGCAACTGCTGGCTCTACCTGGCTGCATGTGGAGTTTACCCATTGCAGCAGCTGCTGATCTCGACCTCGACAGAGAGAGAGACACAGAGAGTGGGCGAGTGAGTGAGAGGGCGAGCGACAGCGAGTGAGCCTGTCGTGTGGCACGCTTGACCTTCAGGCTGCAGCGGGGCCCACCCACAGGCGGGGCGAACGCATGTGGCACAAGTCCTTAATGGCGTATTAATGCAATTGAAGCAGGACGAGGAGCAACCGAAACGATCTCCGCCAGATTGTCACACGCAGCGCCTATCCAACTGTGTGCCAAATATCCTTTTCTCTGCCAGTTGCATTTGCACTTTTGCAGCAATGTCCTTGCCGCAAGCAGCAGGCAGTTGGCCACCCTGCCACGCGTCAGGTTGCCTCGCTTCGACTCGACTCGCTTATCCTGTCAATGCGTATCAGTGTCCTCGTCCTGCTAATTAATTGCTGCACTCTGTGCCGTGTTTTGTTTGTTTTGTCATTGTCAATTGTCATAATTGAGAAATCATTGGCACAAGGACAAACACAAACACAAACACACACACACATACGTGCATAAAAAGGGGCCTCGTCTCTAATCAAATTTGTATTTAATTGCCAGGACCAGAAACATGTGTTTCAAATTGTTCAATTGCCTGGCTCAAAGGGTGTCAATTGCCTCGCCTCGCCTCGCCTCGCGTCACCTCATCAACGCCAGCTAAGCCCACCTAGCTGAACCCTTAAATATATGCATGTACATCTACAGTTACTATATATTCATGTATCTCTTCCCTATCTCTCCCTGTGTGCGTGTGTGTGTGTGCGCTCTATCAAAACATGTTTTGACAGCGCATAAAAAATGTTCGTCGCACCCCTTTCGCTGCCTTTTTTATAGGGGGATGCAGTTGGGAATCTCTGCACGCGGCAGCCAAGTGGCAACATTTTATGATTTGATAATGCCAGATAGCCCACATAAAAAGCAAAGGAACTGAGCATGAGCCAGACTAGAGGATGCCCTGTAAATGGAATTGCCTCTATTTCCACTTCTACTTCTTAAAGTACAAAATCAGTTCCCAAGTTTTCAATCAACTTTTTGTAGAAGTGTGAGCCTTATTGATCAACAAGTCAAGGATCCATAGCTGTAATAAGATAGAACGATGTAACTAGCCTAATGCTAAAGCCTAATCTAGCTCAAGTATATTACGTTCCCATAAATTCAGTATTATTATTCTACCCGTTTTTCTATTGCTACAGGGTATCTAGGAAGAAAGAGCAGTGAGTCTACCCTGGGGACCTGGGTCAGGGGACTTGGGTCCAGAGGCAACTAAATTAAAAAGCGCAAACGGAACGGCTTGGCCTCAACTGTGGGCTGAGCTGGCACGAAGGGTGTGCGAATGTGTGTGTGAGTGCGAGTGTGCGAATGTGTGTTTGTGTGTGTGTATTACATTGGTGGGCGGGGTAAACAAGTCGATTAATTTCTGTTTAGGGGTGTGACTGCCCGGCTAGCAGGTTGTTGATAATTAATCATGTGGGGATTAAGTTGTTTTTGCCAAGTGCTGAAAATATTAGCAGGCAGGCTTATTGAAAAATTATGCACCATAAAAAAAGGCGATGAAAGACTGAGAGAGAGAGAGAGAGAGACTGCGAGAGAATTACAAGCGAATTGCTGTGGATTAGCGAGCAACATTTGTCAGTCAGCAGCAGCAGCGACAGCAGCTGCGCGATTCGTATCCGAAATAAAAACAAGTTAACAGATTTTCAGATTTCCAAACAAAATATAAATGCGGTATTATTATCAATTAGGCGGGTATATCTAATTCCAGACGCGATTCAACATTTTATTGCGCACAATCAATGGCATTTGGCACTCGAATGAATGGCCGACACTTCATGAGAACTTCTCCCACAACTCGAACAAGAGATGAACAGAGATGAACAGAGATGCGATGAGAAACAAAAAATAAATAAATAGAAAAACAATGCATAATTCAATAGCTCAAGGCCCAGCCCAAACGCATTTATGGGGGCAATTTGCCCTCCTCCCCCCCCCCTGCGCCTCCTGCGATGTTCAAACAAAATTAAGTTTTATTGGTGCGCGCAGTGAGCTGAGCTGAGAGATGATGAGTGGGAAATTGAGCGCAGCTGAGACAAAACCCAAAACCCTTCGACAGTCGAGAATGTAGCCAACTGAACTAAGCCTCGACTGTGTTTTGCTTCTTTTTCTGATTTCTTTTAATAGTGAATTAGCACCTCGACTGCTGCTGCCGCCGTCGGCTCACTCTGTTTGGCTTTGGCTTTATGGCCATCATCTGGCTGCGTTTTGTGTTTTGGCTGTCGGGCCCACTTTCCCAAAACCGTCGGCATTTGCACAAAAGCCAGCTTTTGTAACCAGGAGTATGTGTGTGTGTGTTAGTTCGGGGCAACCACAATTTAGACATCCACTTCTTAGCCCCGCTCTTTATGATGTACGAATTTCACACTAAGTGTCAATGAATATAAAGTGATCATGGCACAGTCACAATCATAAGTCACAAGTCACAAGTCGCAAGTCACAGTCGCAGTCACAGCTAGAGTCACAATTGCAGCTCAGAGTTTCGGCGAGATCAGAGCTCGGCCCTTGGAGTGTTATACAACTTGGCTTCATTCCCAGCGTTCAGCCAGCTCAGCTGTCCCATTCATTGCGTACAGGAACTGAGTTGAAGCGCCCAACACTGGACAACATAAATGAGGCTGGTAACTGGACAAGTCTAAAAGTAGATTATTTAAATGATATGTTAACAGCTGAAAACTGTTGTATACACTACGTATATGTGTATTATTTATATATATTACATTTTATTTACTAAACTGCTACTGCTATATTTACCTGTTAATATTGATTGAATTGTACAATACACAAGGGAACATAGGCTCATATGTCACTTAAGACATCTGTTCATCTCATGGCAAGTGCCTAAGCAATATATAGATGTAAAATAAGAGTACATACGTATATATTAAATCCTATATCAATAACTTGATGTTGTTGCACAGTGTATTTAAAGTAGATATGTGATTTTTTATGCAGATGCCAATTGAGCTTTGCATTGTTTGCTGTTGCTTTGTATTGAGTTTTGGGCAACTTTTGCAAGCGCTTGTGGTTGCCACACACACACACACACACACACACACACACACACACACACACACACAGAGAGCATGTCTAGTTGCTGTCGCCGTCGTATGAATAAACATCTTTGTAAAATGATAATGCCGCTACACACAAATAATTTCACACATTTAACGCATACACAGCATACACCCAATCAAGCGGTCAATCAGTCAGTCAGCCAGTCAGTTAGTCAATCAGACAACAGCTAGTCAATTAGTCAGTCGTTTGTCATAACACGCAAAAGACATGTCCAACAAAAACAAAAACATGAAACATAAATATGCGTACAGCTTATTATAATTTGTGTATGCCTGGGGTAGCTTCGGCTCGGCGGAATGGGGAGCGGGACGCTCTCTCTGGCAGTTGGCCAATTTTCATGCTGTCCATTAACGAGGCATGCGTCCATGCTTATCTGTGAGCATTTTTCTGTTGGTCTCATCATTTTCATGGATATTAACAACTGATAATCGCAACAATCAAATCGAACGGCGAGAAATGAAGCCAGCGCACAAACTTAATACAGACAGAGAGTGAGAGATAGAGAGGGAGAGAGAGAGGGAGAGAGAGCACAGAGGGCGGGGTTGTATATGATGTCAGCAAAAATGTTTTGTATTATATTTTCACATTTCCATATGCAATTCGCTGCGCTGCAATTGGCTAGGGTTGAGCTGGGCAGTTGGAGCTGGAGTTGAAGGTTCCAGGCATTAGAGCAGTCTGATAAGCTGCAAAGTAATTGCTATGGCAAAACACGAAAATTGCCATAAAATTTGACCAGTCAAAGAGGGAGGGCGGGCGAGAGGGAGGCTCACAATGAAGCGAAAATAAAATCAATTGCTGTTGATAGATGCTGCGGCTGTCCAGCGCTTGGGGTCGCCGACAATAAATCTGCAGCTGAGATAATGAAACTAGAATGATTGCAGCAATCACTGGTGTGGCGAGCTGGAAGCTGAGCATTGGAGAGTGTGGACTGCGTGTGTATGTGTGTGTTGTGGCTGCGCTTCAGTCAATGCGCATGTCGAGTGCCATTTGGCATACATTATGTACAGGATTCGTCTGCTTCTGCTCAGGTTCGCCTGAACGGATCCTGCGCATTTGAAACGTGTCAATTTTATTGCGGTTTGACTTTGCCCAAAAAAAAAAAAAAAAACTGGTATAGCAAAAAAGAGAGAGGGAAGCCAGGAAACCGTAAAGAAAGTCAGCCAAGTCAAGGAAAAGCCCTGAGGCTGACTGCTTTGCCTCAACTTCTTCTTCTTTCTATTCTCTCTGTCTGTTTCTTTCTGGCTTGACTTTGTGATTTATTGCGCTCGTTTTTTTCGCGTTATTTTTTTAGGGCGTTAATGGCCATCGTAAAGCCGCAGTGGGCCTGCTTCCAGCTCGACTGCAAACACCAATATCAATCCAACTGCCAACTGCCAACTACCAATTGCAGTTGCAGTTCGCGCACTGATTCTAAAAAATGAAAACAGTTTTTATGAATTCTCTGGTCTCTGACTCTGACTCGGACGCTGGCCGCATTGTTCAATGTGCGCCTGATCCTGCGCGTTGTCCTTTTTCGCATACATTTCTATTTTTTGTCCGCTAGCCTCTTCGCTGGATTTTTACCTAGCCTTCTTCGTCTTTTATGGCCAAACAAATGGCAGCGATTATATTCGGTTTCGGTTTCTGGCTCTGTTTTTTAGGCCATAAAAATTAGGCGGCATAAAAAAACTGCATTGGAATTCTAGTTCTAGTTTCAGATTTTTAGATTTTTAGGTTTTTGCACATTTCCTTTTCTAGTTTTCTATATTTGTGTTTTTATTTTTTGTATTTTTTTTTAGAATTCGCCGAATTTCGGAAGCGGAACGACCTTGTCGCGCTGCTGCGGTGCGCGAAATATTTTTTAAGAACTGACTTTTCGTAAATGTCAATTGTGATCGCAGCTCATCATAAAAAAAGATCAAACCGAACGTCTCTAGAAATGATTTTTTTATTATTGACCTAAAAAACTAAGAAGTCGAACAATGCGAACGGCCCAAAAAGTCAGCCAGGTCCACAAGGTAAACGTCAAAGAAGAGTAAAGTGTGATTTACACATTATTTACAAGGCTAGCAAAATCAATGTGGCAAACGGGCCAATGGGAATTAACTTCTGGACGGGTCAACACTGAAGGCGAAAAAGATCGAAAATCGGCTGTTTATGGTAGAGTAAAGAAGCAGGCCGGTATGTATCTATATCTACTTGAGCTGAGTTTTTGTTTATTAAATTGAATTTCACTCAATAAGTATAAATATTGTATGAAGTACTTAATATTGAAATGAATGCAAGACTTTCTGTGGCAATAAAAGCGAGCCGAAAGGCTGGAAGCTGCTTTGAGACTTTTTCTGAAGATACAAAGTAGATAGATTTTCGATTTGCATTGGTTTGATTTGATTTTAAATTCTTCACAATTTCTTAAATTTTCATACAAGCTATAGTGATCATGCTTTTATCTCTCTTTTCTCACAATTTTATTTTTTTAATACACATTTTGAGTATATCCTGCTGGAAAATTTGAATACCCACAGCTCCTAACATTTTCTGATTGCCTGAAAAATCTTTTTCAGCTGGGAGAAACTAATTAAATCATCCCTAGAAAACCGCAGGATGCAAGTTGCGTAGTCTCAAAACATCAAATGCCGCAAGCCGACGCGAATTCCATCGAACGTTCCCAGTTTCCTCGTCTTCGATTAGATGCAGCTTTTTTGAACTGAGCCGCCTAGTCGCTGGCCACAGTTGCGGATAGATTTGTGCCGTTGTTGCATCCACATGCAAATTACGCAGATTAATTGTGGCAGCGGTCACGCCCATTAGCCAGCCGCCCTTAGCGACTGAGTGTGTGTAAATGTGTGTGCTACGTGTAGCTGCAACAGCAGCCGTGACCTTCAACCTTTTGTTGTTGTTGTTTCTGGTTCTCTTCTTTAGATATTTTTTCACAGGCCATTTCATGCTGCTGCTGCCGTTGCTGCTGTTGCCTGTTCGTCCTGTCGTCCTTTTTTGAGCATGCTAAAAATCGCGACATCTTATCCAGAATTTCTGGCCGGATTAAGCATTTTATGACGGCAAATGCTGTCAATAAAACGCTAAGCGCTTTCAGCTAATCCCCCAAACTGTAAAATCTATCTGCATCTAAGGCAAGCTGTATCTGTATCTGTATCTGTATCTGTATCTGTATCTGTATCTGTATCTGTATCTGTATCTGTATCTGTATCTGTATCTGTATCTGTATCTGTATCTGTATCTGTATCTGTATCTGTATCTGTATCTGTATCTGTATCTGTATCTGTATCTGTATCTGTATCTGTATCTGTATCTGTATCTGTATCTGTATCTGTATCTGTATCTGTATCTGTATCTGTATCTGTATCTGTATCTGTATCTGTATCTGTATCTGTATCTGTATCTGTATCTGTATCTGTATCTGTATCTGTATCTGTATCTGTATCTGTATCTGTATCTGTATCTGTATCTGTATCTGTATCTGTATCTGTATCTGTATCTGTATCTGTATCTGTATCTGTATCTGTATCTGTATCTGTATCTGTATCTGTATCTGTATCTGTATCTGTATCTGTATCTGTATCTGTATCTGTATCTGTATCTGTATCTGTATCTGTATCTGTATCTGTATCTGTATCTGTATCTGTATCTGTATCTGTATCTGTATCTGTATCTGTATCTGTATCTGTATCTGTATCTGTATCTGTATCTGTATCTGTATCTGTATCTGTATCTGTATCTGTATCTGTATCTGTATCTGTATCTGTATCTGTATCTGTATCTGTATCTGTATCTGTATCTGTATCTGTATCTGTATCTGTATCTGTATCTGTATCTGTATCTGTATCTGTATCTGTATCTGTATCTGTATCTGTATCTGTATCTGTATCTGTATCTGTATCTGTATCTGTATCTGTATCTGTATCTGTATCTGTATCTGTATCTGTATCTGTATCTGTATCTGTATCTGTATCTGTATCTGTATCTGTATCTGTATCTGTATCTGTATCTGTATCTGTATCTGTATCTGTATCTGTATCTGTATCTGTATCTGTATCTGTATCTGTATCTGTATCTGTATCTGTATCTGTATCTGTATCTGTATCTGTATCTGTATCTGTATCTGTATCTGTATCTGTATCTGTATCTGTATCTGTATCTGTATCTGTATCTGTATCTGTATCTGTATCTGTATCTGTATCTGTATCTGTATCTGTATCTGTATCTGTATCTGTATCTGTATCTGTATCTGTATCTGTATCTGTATCTGTATCTGTAACTGTATCTGTATCTGTATCTGTATCTGTATCTGTATCTGCATTCTCCATTTTATCTGCTAGACCCTTAGCTGTCTCTCACTCTGTGGTATTTTCATTTTTTTAGCTCTTCCTTTATTTCCACCCGCCACCATTTTTTATTGATCAATGAATTCGGCAGCCTAACAAGCCCTCTCCACTTCCCCCTCCACTGCCACGCCTGCCAGCTGCCTTATTGAAATACCATAGAAAACGAATCCAAATGTGAATCCGGAACTCTGAGCCAAATATAGCTCAAGTCTTTGAGTATCTCTCATGGATGTAGCTCTCTGTGACAATGCAATCAATTAGCATACAATTAAAAAATGCTTAAACAAGGAAATCAACAGCAGCAGATGCACAGCAGACTCAGTCAGATGTATCTGCGGCAGTAGCTGGGGATCTATCTGTATCTGTATCTCTACAGATGCGTTGTAAGTGGTCGCAGATCAAAGCGACGACGACAACATAATTGCTCGTTCACTTCACAGTTTTCTGATGACTTCGACATGGCCACAGCAAACACTTAATGCTCCATATATATTTCAGCTGCACTGTGAGAAAAACTCGGCTACATTTTGTTATGTATGCTGTAAGTATATTTGATTGCAACTGTTTTAAATTCATCCTATTTGCTACCCAAATTTCTTGCAGCGTAGCTGCTACATTTGTATCTTGCATTGTTATAAATTGTATCTTTTATGTTGTTGCGGCTTGTTGCGACTGCTCTGGTGGCCCTGCTGGCCCTAGTGGCGCCACAAGCTCCTTTAACCGCTGACTGCAATGCTGCTAATTGAGTTTTAAGTAGTTTTGCTGCCACGCAGCATCCACTTGAGCGCAGCGGAAGTTTAAGGTCCTGCTGCATTTCCTGCTGCCGCTTGCCCTTGACTAGTCTCGCTCGCCTTCTCACTCTCTCGCTCTCTCTCTCTCAATCTGTGCGTGTTTGCCTGAACAAAGTCAAACTCTAATCCACAAATATTTTCAACTCTTTGGCACTAAATCGCTGCCTCTAATCACTTCTACGAAATGCATAATTGTGCCATTGCTTTTGATACGCTAACCGAGAGAGAGAGAGAGAGAGAGAGAGAGAGAGAGAGAGAGAGAGAGCGAGACCTGTATCCTTGGCCAAGTCTATTTCACTGCCCGCAGCCAAGTGCCAAATCCTGGCAGAGACAATGCCAACAGAATGAACGACAAGTAGCTGCGAATTATCAATCCTATCATGCTTTTATGGCCAGCCCAACTCTTCCACAGTTCAGCGAATTTTCGCATTTGCATACCCAGCAGCGGGTCGACCCGATTCGGCTACCCCTTTTTGGGCGGGTTGTGCGCGCCGCGCTGATAATCCTTCTAAATGTTTGCATTAATTTCGAGGCGTAAACGGATTAGGGCGTCGGTACTGGGCGTTACCCGCAGCCAGCAAAACCACCGAGGACACCGACTGACCGACTCGCTGACTCGCTGACTCGCTGTCTCGCTGGCTGACTGACCTGCACCGGCAGCAGCAGCCACGCCTCCTGCTGCTGCTAAGGCTGCTGCTCCTGCAGGAGTTTTAATCCTTTCGCATTTGCGCTGACTTCTGCGCTAAATCTGCGCTTAAGCCGCTTAACCCGGGCGAACGGGTTGCGCCTGCGACTAACGGGATTAACTCCGATTACTCCAGATGATCCGCAGAAGTCAATCGGCTACAGCAACAGCAGCAGCCGCCACCGTCGCCTAATTGCAGCAGCTAAAGTAAATTTGTGAAATCCCCGATGCAAATCCAAGTTTCAAGTTTATCATCCGTCCGACTCTGTGTTTATTTGTTTGTTTTCGTTTGTTTTGAGAATTTCTGGCAATTAAGTTGGCGATTTGCTGCGCCTATTTCTGCAGCTCGGGGCGTGGCGCAAGTCGGGGGCGTGTGCAATATACCTGTTAGCCAACAGCAACAACAAGCAGCAGCAGCAGCAGCAGCAGCAACAGCTCGAACAGAGTTGACTTTCCACTCAAGGTCGAGTCGAATCAGTTTTTTAAGCAGAACTCGCTGTTTTTTCAGCGTTTGACAACGGCTAATACTGCAGATTATGCGAGGATTATGCGTTGATTGCGCGCAATTATCGTGTGCTGCTCCTGCAGTGCCAGCAGAAGGCGGAAGGCAAAAGGCCTTTACGATTCACGCTAAATCCTTTGAGCAATCCTTGCGTAAAATTTCATAACCCTACACAACTCTTAGCCGAAAAGGATATTCGTCGAAGTTCGCACATCCTTCCACATCCTTTTTACCTCTTGCCAATCCGTTGGCTAAAAAACAGCCAAAGATTTCCGCATAAATCCTCAGGTAAAATGCGAAAAAAAAACTAACAAACAAACGAATGTTTCGCAATAAACACGCAATGCTTATATAACGGGGTTTTATGATATATAACTGGTAAAAGAAGAAACTAAAGAGGAAAAGTTGAAGCCAAGCCATTTTGTTTGTGTATTTTCCAAGTTTTTCACTGTGCTAAAAATTGACGTTAATTGCAATTGCAATCGCTGGCAATTATAAACGGCGCAGATGTGGCTGCAACAACAGCAGCGGCAACAGCAGCGGGTGGTGGCTGAGCGTGGGTGATAAATGTGCGTGATTTGGAATGAATGTGCATCGATTAAAACCGCAAGGCAATCAATTTGCGCCTTTTAACCGATTCCAACGCCAAATTGGCCTCGTACACACAGCCAATTAATGTCAGAGCAGCAACAGCAACAACCCTCTGAGCAAAACAATTAACGCAGGACAAAGGGCAACGGGGTCAGGGGGGGTCATTTCCAGCATTTAGACACATTCCGCACGATAAACCCAGCAATAAAGTCAAGCCGAGGCGTTTAATTGCTGTTGTGCTCGTCAGTTGTCGGCTCTTCCTTTTTGATTAAACGCAACGCGCGGCACCTGTAAAATGGCAAACGCCAGGCAGGGGCTAACGGTAGTAACGGCATCATCGTTGTACGCATCATATACCGCAATGAATAAGTGCCTATAATTGGGACTTTTAGAGCTTATTTGCAACGGCGACGGCCATTTTAATATGCCAAGCACATACAACGGTAACGACAAAAAGCTGCTTATATACGCCAGAGAGCGTAATGTAATGTGCTCTCACTCACTCGCTCTCTGTCGCTCGGCTCTCCTGCGCCGACTCACACAAGTTGCGCACTGATTGGTGGTTTGTTGTTATGGAGCCATTGCTCCATTTTGTTAGCGACACGCCCTACGTTGACGTCGCCGTCGTCGTCTGCGTCGACGTCGCTGTTGTTGACTGTTGTACGCTGCCGCTGCTAAAAGCTAATAAAGTAAAATGAAATAAAATGCTGCCATAATTGAAGTCGTTAATGCTAAAACCATGAATACTAAAAAGTTTTCATTTACTGCAGCTCAGTTGCGGCTGTAATAACAGTAAATTGCATTGCTTCAATGACGGGGTTGATGCTAAAGATATATTACTGAAACGGGAAGAAAATAATAATAGACTGCTGCAACAGTAGTAAGAATAATAACATTAAACTTATAAGCCTTTTAAGTATATGCAAACAATTTTTTCTTTGATAACCCGAAAATAACGTAATCACGTAGTTTAATGCTTACGGAAACCAGAAATAGCGTAGGCTCTTCCAATTTTTTAGTACACGTATACGTTTCATAGCGCCGATCTTTCGCCCCTCATGTGTCTTTCCTTGCCACTACTTTCAATAATAGTAGCAGTATGGCAGCACGAAAATTGCCACTCAGTTTTTAACATAAAGTGTGACCGTCGTAAAATATCAGAGTTGTACATTGCTAATCATCGATAGATAATTGTTAACAGTGCACTTTGAGGACAACAGTGCACCAACATTCAGCTAACATCAGCATTTACGTTAACATACATATTCGGGAAAAAACATTGGAACGGGTTGGACGCGGATAGCACACTTCTGCATTTTTCTGCGAAAAAATACAATAAAAACGGAAAAATAAGCGGTATTTACAGGGAAAAATCGTTTTGCGAGTATAGAAGGGATTTCTTTGTAACACGCGGCAACTGTTTGTTTTCGTTGTATCGCGAGGCAAAGCAACGCCAACGAGAAGAAAAAAATCAGAAATAAAGTGCGCTAAAAAAAGTGAAATCTAATGCTAAAAGTCAATTTCTTATAGCCGAAAACGTGATTAACAAAATAACCAATAGGGCAATTAATTTTATGTGACGAATTGTTTTAAATAAAGAATGGGAACGAAAGTGCAACAAAACGACAACGTTGCCGCCGCCGACGTCGCAGCAGCGCCAACGGCAGAGGCGGTCGCCACCCACAGCAACGCCAACGCCACAACAACAAGAACAACAGCAACAGCAACGATAAAAGAAGCAAAGCCCGAGGCAGAAGCAACAGCAAAGGCAACGGCAACAGCAGGCGCAATAACACCAACGCATATAATGGAGGTAAAGTCACAAACGCTGCCCACACATGCAGCAGCGGCGACGCCAGTGCTAATCATTCCTGCCGCCCAGGCTTCCACGATGGCCACAAATGCCGCCAAAAAGATACGGCGCGCCTTCTCCATGCCACGCAATCCGTTTCGCTGGTCGCGCAAATTCAAGACAATCGGCACGACCGCCGGCAGCGGCGCCGGAGTCGCCGACAGTGACGGTAACGTCGGCAGCGTTGCCAGCAGCACGGCACTTTCATCCTGCGTGAGCGGCGGCCGGGGACGTAGCGGCAGCATTGTAACTCTCAGCAGTTATGAGGCGACCGCCTCTGATGCGCCCATTGGCAAGGACAAGCATACAATTGGCTCAAATAGGGCGGCGACCATTGCAGTCGGCAACAGTAGTAGCAGCAGCAGCAGCGGCAACAGCAACAATAATAATAACAGCGGCAGCAACAACAACAAGCGTGCACGTGCGATGCGTCGGTCGTCCTTCAGGAAATTTCTGAATCGTATCGCTCAGCACTTGAGCGCAACGGTGAATGTTGGGGTAAGCACTAGAAATATAACTGTAAATTTAAACAGACAAACACTCATACTCATGCATTATGTGCATATGTATGCAATAGGCTAGAGTGGGACTGATTTCTATGCGTGACACGAACCGCTCACGAAATTTCCTATCGCATTAGACAAGTCCCACGGGCGCGCATCTCTAGGGTGCACTACTGTCAACTACTTCTTTGTAGAAATGTGTGTACATATTTTCGCTTTCTTTGTTCAACAGCAGCCGCTAACTCCCCTTTGATAAGCAGCGCTTAGTGCTGCTGTTCATCTGTGTGCGACTATGTGTGTGTGTGTATTTATAAAAACATCGTTTGGTGTTGACGTTATCGTGGCCTTTGTTTTGCTCAGCATTGCCGCAGTCGCAGTCGCCGCCGCAGCCGCAGCCGCTGCCATCGCAGTCTTTGTCTTTACGCTTGCACTTTGCTGCCTTCTTTACTTTTGTGCAATACATTCAAAGTTTTACAGTATTTGACACACATGCTTAAATAAAATTAATAGATGTACAAATGCATACACATGTGTGTCCTGCATTGCTTGCCAATTGTTCTTGTGTGTTGCTGCCACCCACTGGGCGCGCCATACGCTGGTCAAATCGGCATTTGCCACGTTTCCATGTTTCGTTTGGGCTGTTGTTATTTGTTGAGCCGCCGTCTGCTGAGTCACACTGAAATGCGTGTTGATAACAGAGACAAGCGTGTTGCTTCTCGCACCATACGCCTGGAGTCTAATAAAACTCATGTACAGCCAGACACAGGCAGCAAGGAAGGAAGTAGGGGCGAGAGACAGAGGTAGAGAGAATGTGTGAGTGTATGTATGTAATTCACATAGTAATGTTATGTTAATGTGTATGTGTATTTATATATATATATGTATGTATATAGGTCAAGACTAAAAAGCATATGCAAAAATGTTAGTTAAACTGTTAAACTTTCTAACAGTTTCGTAAGCCGAAAGAAATTAAGGGCGTGATATATATATATATATATGCGCAGGGGGCAGGGGAGGAGAGAGTAACTCGAGTGCGACTCGTCTCTGTTTATTCTTTATTTTATAGACTTTAAAATGTATGTAATTACCATGCTGACAGCGCATGGAAATTAATGTTATTTTTAAACAATTGCTGTCTCATTATTATTTTTATAATTTATTTCGCTGAGAGAGACCCTAAATTTGTTGCAGGTGTTGGTGTTGGTGGGCGTTGTGGCAGGGTCTCCCATTGTGGTTAATTTCTGTTTTGTTTTATTTTTAAAATATTTTGCGACCAACAATTGTTCAAACAATTTGTGTAAATGTTGGCAACATTCGTGGCTATATATAATAATAACAATAAACAAATAAAAACAGGCAGCGACAAGCTCGGCTAGAGCAGCAACAAGAATAACAACAACAACATATCAGAATAATAACAACAACAAAGCGGCTCGAGACAAAAGTTTTTTTTAGTTCGTGCGCTGTTGGAGCGTAGCAGACGCGGCCACAGCTGCAGCTGGGGCCCAGACAATGGAGACACACAGCAGTCCTGAAGACAACTCCTCGCGGCAGATTGGCAAATGTGTGCCACGCTTCATCATCTGGAAGAAAGAAGAAAGAA
Source organism: Drosophila mulleri (assembly GCA_035047565.1). Classification (NCBI taxonomy): domain Eukaryota; kingdom Metazoa; phylum Arthropoda; class Insecta; order Diptera; family Drosophilidae; genus Drosophila; species Drosophila mulleri. Next base: position 4,225,160 of record JAWNPK010000060.1, read on the forward strand.
AAGCCTGAAAGGCAAGACACACAAATGTGACAGCCGACAGTTGTATACACTTACGCGTACAGTGGGGCATGCGCTGCACTGAAATTCAATTTACGCTAACAAGTAAGACACATACATATATGTACATTTATGTATTTGTATGTGTTGTAATAAGCATGTAGATTAATTGTAGAGGGCAAGACCTTAGACCGTTCGCTGCTGACCTTTTACGCGACTCGAATTCCTAAGCGTTAACACGAAATACACAATTTCAAATGCACGAAACGAATTGAATTGGAGGCAACTTCAATGATGATGATGATATATATATATGACTATATTATAAACATGCATATAAATAGTTACAGTGAAAGCTCGACAGAGTGCACTGAAATTACAAACAGCTAAAAAAGGGTTTACTTGCAGTAAAGCCTCTGCTCTAGGCAGCTGTTCGTTAGCAGAGCTTTCACTGTACTCAGCAGTGTTTTGTATTTGGCTTAAGTGAAGGCCTTCTGTCATTAGCCAAGTTTTCGGCTCTGCCACCTTTCACCAGCTGTGGTGAGGCAATTGTCCATTGTTGCTGCTGCTATTGCTACTGTTGCTGCTGCTGCTGCTGATGCTGATGCTGTTGCTGCTATTGCTGCAATTGCCGTTGTTATTGTTATGATTACCTCACATTCCAGCTGTGAGCCTCGACAGTTGATTTATGATTCACGCTTCAAGCATCTCGCATTGATTTTATTCAAATTGCCTATCCGCGGCAAGTGCAAAGCGAATAAGCTGAAACAACAACAAAAACATCTACAATAACAACAACAATTCTATTTGGCTTATTAAAATGCCAATTGGCGAATTGCGCGTGGGCCGACGTCACATTGTGCAAAAATTGCTTATCAAAAAAAAAGAGAGAAGGAAAAATATTGCACATATGACAAACGGCCGCAAAATGCATAAGGCCGGCAGGCGCAAAAGGGGCGGGACTGAGCTGGGAACTTGGTTAGCTAGACGACATTAAAGTCAAACAAACAAACAGAAAATTGGCATTCAATAGGGAAACGTGCAACATGAATTTCACACGCTTTGGCATAGCAGCTGATGATGGCAGCGTGTCGAAACATCTGCCAAACATCGCATGAACTAGGCTACAACTAGACTCAGTAGCATTAACTAAATTAGGCTCAGGCAATTTGATCTGTACTCATGTGATTTTACGTATTTTATTAGTATACTTATATTGTTTATTTTGTTATTCAACATCCAAAGTTTGTTTATTCGTGCTGCGTCGTGTCACGGCACGCACCATTCTCCGCTTTAATAACAACACGTGATTTTCTTTGTATGGCTGTATTAGGGTGCGACCAATCAGGAAGAAGGAGGAGGCAAGAGAGGGGAAGCGGGTTTCATTTGCAAGCCATTTCCGTAAGCTTTTGGCCGCCCACCGTTAGACATGGAATACTATGTAGCATGTTGCTGTTGTTGCTGTTGTTGCACTTGTTGATGGCCGAGATTAGTACGTAACAGCGTGTGCCTACTCGCTGTCTATGTGTGTCTGTGTGCGTGTGTGTTTATTTCGCTGCTGATTTTCTATGATATTCACCGTAGTACGTTTGCTCTGTGTGTGTCGATGTGTGTGTGCATTTCGCGTACTTCCGCTAGGTAAAAGCTAACACGTAACTTTTTTTTTCGATTGTTGTAGTTGTGCGAATTATTTTGTCTGTTGTTGGTTTTTGCGCACGTTTTGCTACTCACGCTCTCTCTCGCTCTTCCACTCTCCGGGTCTCTCTCACTCGCTCACTGTTGCTCTTTTGAATTCGCTTTCAAGGTAAAATCAATTGAGATCAAACTAATTGAAAATGTTTTTCAAAACGGGTGTTGTTGCTATTTTTTTTATATCTATAGTATATTTGTGTTTTTCGTGTGTATATTTTTGTAGCAGCATATTTTCATAAACAATTGTGCGGCGCGCGTGTAAAAATAGTTGCCTTGCAGCATTAAATACAACAAGAACAATAAAAATTTCTCAAACTATGCGCTAAACTAGTTGATTAGCTAAATAAAAAAAATACACAAAAATATGTATGTATGTACATATGCATACTATGCAAATATACACACAAATGTAGAGAATTTCATGCGAATCACATCAGATCAGCAGACACAGTTCATTCACTTAAGCGGCAATCAGTGTTGCCTGTGACTACTGTAATTGTCCGGTTTCAGTGTTGCTAAGCTCAGTTAGGTAATCAACAGCTAAAGTTGAATTAACTTAGACACTCACAACTAATCTATTTATAAGGCTGCTATCAGTTGAGCAGCCTAGACGTAGACTGTTCTTGAGAGATACGAATCATCTCAACTAACAGCTTAATTTAGTTTTTTATTCTATTGAATATAATATTCATGCGTTAAGAGCTAAGATTAAAAGGTAAGGATATATATAAATCTGTGTATATCATTCTAGATCAGCGTGGAATTTATATAGCACTCAGCTTTGTTTGCGTTATCTTTGCCACCTTAACTTGCACATCATTCAGCTTTTGTGAGCAGATACGAATCTGCTGCACTTTAACAAATTGATGTTTTTAATCATTTAAATTCGTTTGTCAGTTTTATTTATAGCAGATTTTGAAGTGTGCATTTAATTGTTTACATGTCTCAATAATATTTCAATGTATAATTAAAACAATGACCCTGAACTCTCGCCGTTAATGTATTTATAAGTATATTTACCCAAAATACAACAAAAGGTCAGATGTACAAAATGGCGCCCATTTTCTCTATGAACAAAAAAAAAAAAAATAATAATAATAATATTAATCGCAGAAAACACTCGAATGTTTGCTGGTTATTGTACTCGCATACAAATGTTTAAAAATATATATATCATACATATATACCAGACACATAATTAAATTGGGCTTGTTTTAAAGCAAACATTTTGCTACACTTCAAGTTAATTGCAGACATAAATTTCAGCTCACAGCGCCTATTATAGTGCCTAGATACTGTTATTATATATACCACACACATACATATCTTTGTATGCGTATACAAGTACTTCTAGCTGTCATCAAAATTGTCCACGTAACACACCTATAAGTTGTGTTTGTTATGCAGTCAAGCGTGCTTGATAACCAAATAAAAGTGCAAATTTGCCCAGCTAACTGGACCGTTTGTCCTTGTGATATCATATAACCGAAGCAGCGAATAGCTTGGCGAACGAACACAAATACGAATACTCATAGTCATATTTATATTCAAACACTCGTTTTGTGTATCGCGCTTCTGATAAGCGAGCGACAATTCACACAGTCAAGGTGCTGATTAGGAAAACCTTGGTAAAAATATCTGTTCTAGAGAACAAAAACAAAAAATGTGGGCGTGTTGGCCACGTGTGGCGCGAGCACCATTTATATAAGCAGCAAAAACAGTGCATTCTATACATAGTCACACATACATATGTAGATATGTATATATATTTATAGCAACGATCGCCTGATCAAAACATTTGTCAAGTGCTAACATCGTTGGCTAAGGCAAAAGCATTCATCAAACGACTTAGAGTGTCAAGTGTATTTGCTCGATTGCGCGTTCGATTGAATTCAATTGGAATTGAAATTGGAAACACAATCGTAATACATCAAGTTCTACAACTAATTGCATTACCAAAAACAAATAAATCCACAGAAGCTTTATTTTTGGCTACATTCGAATTTATTGAACTGAGACAACGATCAGACTTAAGCTACGTAAGCGTCTCGAGACGTCTGCTGCTCTATCTGTATCTCTGACGTCTTTATGACTTCATATACGCCACAGACTAATCACTAATCGTTAAAATAATCAAACATTTAAACGGAAGCCATTAACCAAAAGAAAACACTAAAATTAATTAGCAATCTGTTTTAATGACGAACGCGCCTGTCACGTGTGAACATTTTATTTAACACCTCAATCATTGGCATAATTAGTAAGTGCAATCGTTGAGAGTGCAATAGGTTAGGCATATTAACATTTACACCCTGTATGTGAAAGCTGTCTGCATTTTGTAAATCGGAAATAGACTCGCCTGACTATTGGCAAACTTGTTTCTATGCATAAAGAAAGTGGCTCGAGGCATGTCTTTGTTTAAAAATCTTATACAGTTTTAGCAGCGCATTCAAGCAGGCTTTTGTAGTCTGATCGAGAGTTGTACGAGATGTGAGAAACTTTGTGGTCTTATCTATAAGCCAAAATCAATGAAATGCCAAAGAAGAACTTAAGAACTCACGGACATACTGAATCTCATGTATAGCTTCTATATCTATAAGCAGCCCGCATGGCTAATGTCCACTTTGGTCTGTTAATAAGTTCTAAGTTGAACGTTTAGCAAATGACGTTATACAACTTAAACACAACAAATCTGTAGTAGCTGAACTTTTCGTGAAACAAGTGAGTTCAGAAGCTATGTATATCGCATATACACCTATTATTTATTTTATAAATTCCAAAACAAAGTTGACGAACCGGTAGAACAAACGACGACGGCTCTGTGGGCCAAGCCTAGTTTTTTTTTAAATTTTTTTTTAGCTTAAGCTCTGTTATTTCATTCATGCCTGGCATCAAAAAATAATAACAACAACAGCAGTAACGATGTCAATTATCTTCAATTATTTAATAAAACGTAAGCGTAACGGCAAACAACAACAACAACAACAACAACAACACTAGCGACTATTGCTGCAACTGCCACTGTCACTTGCTGCAGTTACGTAAAGGCAGCAACAAAATTACTCATACGACTCGTAGGAACGATTACTTTTGGACAGATAAGTAATCGTAGCCTCTAGGCCTTATCGAGAGACACTTTTTTTTTTTGCTGCAACAGCACATAAACAATTTGGCCGATGGAATTTTTTTTAGATAGACAGAACAAAACGAAATATTTCAAACGAGCAAACAAATCGCAATATTCGATACCAAATAAATAATATTCACCAACACGTAGTCAGATAAGTAAATATATATACATATCTGCAGAAGTATATGTATGTATATGTATATAGGAATCAGTCGTTACTTGAAACCCGACTCATGTATTATTCTTCTTTCTTGATTTTATATAAATAAACAAACAGAAAGCGCATGCAAAACAAAAGATAAATGCGTTAAATATATAAATAAAATGATGATAGAATTGCTAGAGTAAATTGAGACAAGTGGCGACGTAGACGACGCAAACGATGACGGCTTCTAAGGCTGGTCAGATCAATTAACGAACAGAAATAAAAAAAAAAAAACTAAACTAAATGGGGCTGTTGACTGCTAAATGCCGTTGTCTCTATACCCTAACTGACATAAGATACTTTAGTTAACAGAAATATGAGTGCGATTCATTCGAAATTAAACACAGCCTATTAAATGGGTGCTAATGGAGCTCCCTCAATTCTATATATAAAGTATTTGAAATTATTGGTAATTTTGTTTAAGTCTATATTTTATATCATTCAATATTTGCTCGAATTACTGAAGTTTGATATCGTATTGATTCACTTGCAGCGTTGCGTGCCATTGGAGATATTGTGTCTAACAGCAAACAGTAAAAGCTAGACCCACTCACCAATGAATTTTAGATTTTAAACAACAATGTATATATGTATATGCTTTAGCTCAATTTTGACTAAAGTGCAATTTTACTTATCTACGGTTAATGATCTACAATTTATAACGGGGATACAGTCTATAAAGCACTTGCACAATATACGCGTTTCTATGCGTGATATACAATCTACAGTCAACGATCTTAGCTGTACGGTAAACTATATTCAATGTTCAATCTGCGATCTGCTAGCTATGATATATAATCTAAAATTGTCAGTATATGATCTTCAATTTACGATTTTCAATCAACTGTCTCCGATCTACGATCTACGTCTAATTTTAACTCTAAAATCTAGCGCTCATATTGAATAGAAAAATATTGAAAGCTTCAAATATTTTCAGCACAAGGCGCAAATACAAATAATTATTAAAAATAGAATTGTCACACAAACAAAAGTTTTTTTCTCCTTGTTTATTATGACAATGCAAGATTTATGAATAATGAGAGTCTACGTACCTGAGCTAGAGAATAATGCCTCTATATAAGGTACTAAGTGATTAACAATGCATATACGAAAAACTCCAGGCTTTGTGCTTCATTGTACTTAAAATATAGTCTGATAAAGTGCCTTTGTTATTAATGAATTTGGAAAAACTTGCTATTAATTAAAGCTAACTGGGTTCATTGACATTGCGAAAATGAAATATTTAAGAAACAATTTTGTGCTGTTACAAGAGTACAGTAAACATTTAGTTCTAAGCTGTTGTTTTTAAGCTGAAACACACAAACATGTATGTATATACATATGTATATATATCTAGATATATGTATTAAGATATATTGCCGTACCGGTTTTGATGACCGGCTGGCATTGCGCATACGCCGCGTTTGCCAGAATGCGAGCAATGGAAAGAAACGACGTCGCCGTCTCCAGCTGTGTGAGAAATGCTTTACATTTTGTCTGACGCTGGCCACGGCGATTAGGTCACTAGCCAGCGCACATCAGCAAATACATATACATATACATATATGTATACATGTATATATAACTGAACATGCGTTTAAAGCAAATTCCACTCAATTTACTTATTGAGGCTCGTCGTGCGTTTGAAATACCTTTGATTCAGAGAGCCACACCACGCCAGCCCCAAAGTGGGCAAAATAATTTGTTGCTGTTGTTTCTTGTCTGTCTTTAAGCTGTGTCTTAGCTCGGCTTAGAGCATTTCGTTTTAATTGAGCTTTGTTTAATTGACTAAGCTGCTTTTCGGCTTAATTTGAAACCCCAAGCCAAACCCAAGCCCCAAATCTAATCAAATTTTGAATTGACTTAATGCGTAAAAACTTGACTTGAGCAAATCTAAACTGGAGCGGCGAGCAGAGGTAGATATATTTATGGAATGAATAAGAATGATGTAATAAAGTAATAAAGTATGTTGGCTGTCTGTGGATACACCTAGACTCTGTTCGAATTCTCTACTGCATTAATCTACCTCTATTTGTACACAATTAAAGGGTATACAAAGACTTTACTTTGTCTAGAAACTGACCTTCATTCGACTGAAAACAATATAGGAATTCACAACTGCAAATTGCACTTGGTTGTCAGCCAGGATATATTCTATGACCTCTTTTCTATCACTAGTTGAGGGGTATAAAACGGGTAGAGCGAGAAAGGATAGGGTGTGCATAGTCAATGTCATTTGTCCATTTGTCGAATGCACTCCGTTCCAATGCCAGTGCAATGTCAATTGAGATAAAAAAATAATAACAACAACGGATGCCGGGTTCACTCTGAAACAAATACAATATATACATATGTATATACAAAAAAAAAAAAAAAAAAAAAAACAACAATGCCTGCAATAACTTGTTGCTGACACACTCATGAATGAATGAATGACAGCATTCACAACATTCACATTCGCAACACAATGTGAATAGTTCAGAGTGTGCATAGGATTCGTTTGGTATCGGTATTGAGATTGGAATTGGTGTCACATGCACTCGGCGCAAAACTTGACAATAAATCGCTAATGACGTTGCTCAACCCGGCCGGATAGTGTATGTGAAAAAATTGTTGAAGAAATCCGAAAGGGAGTGAGTTAAAAGCTAATGATGACTAAGAGAATATTGATTAAGTTCAATATAAGCTGGAATGCTCTGATTGAGAATGCTAGACTAAAAAATACCCTGAACGGAGATTATTTGGGTGTATTTTTATAAAGGAATATTCTGTGTTGTGTGCAGGATTCTAATATAATAAATATTAATTAATATTTATTCGGTTAATATTATTTGAGAATATATTTGTTCATAATTAATACACAAATTTATGTGGCAGAATTAATAATGACAATGATAATGATGATGTTGATTGTTATAATAATTACCATATGAAAACTCTACAACGATATTTAAGCCTTAACTACTTACGCTATTAACTTATGATACTTTCTCTTTACTATCTAATCTCTTTCTCTTTGGCTTTATCGATATCTCTAATTGTAAATGCAATCAACGCAGTCGCCTGAGAACAACACTGCGCATCGCACAACTTTTATTGAAATCGTGCCATTCTACACCGGATGCTGGCGACGAAAAGAGGTAAAAAATGTAAATAGGAAAAGTAGGCGACCCTTTTTGGAGCTTATATTGATTCCTGTACGCCTGTTTATGCCAAGATCAACTCCGAACACCAACTCCCAACTGATTCCAAGTGCTACACCCACGCATATGCTTTTGGCCCGGCCAATTGTATCTAGTTTTATTGGCAGCCGCTTTTTTAGTTTGTTTATCTACTTTGATTTCGTTTGGCCCAGAGTTTTGCGTGGGTTTTTGCGTTTCGAAAAAGAGAAAAACCGGCTTGAGCTAGCGCTTCTTTTGGGTTTTTTTTTCAGTTTTTTCCTTCCCTCTTTATATTGTGCTATGTTCCATGACGTTATAAGCTTTAAGACTTGCCCCCTATACGCTATGGATCACACTCTATTTAGTTTACTTAACTGAATGTGCATGAATATGCCAACTCACACATATGCACACTCTTACACACACACACTTGGCATTTAGCATTGACCTCATAGTCAACCCCATAACCTTTGACCATTTGCCTGTGATTATATATCTTTTTTTTTTGCTGTTGCTCTTTTCGTTCTCCTTACTCGCCGCTTGCAGTTTCATAATTATAATTCAACAATGTTTTGTTTCTTGTTTTATTCTTCATTTGCAATTCGCAATTGCGTTAAATCCACTCGCACCACACGATGTCTGGCAGTGTGGCTGGCGTCTTGTTGCAAAGCATGTTTATAATGTCGTAAATCCATTCGACCTGCGCGTCATTTTTAATGACACGTGCGAGCACAATTTACATACTCACAAAATGCACCAGCTGAAAATATTTACTGTATATACATATGTACGTACATACATACCTACACATCTATCTTTATAGGGTATTGCTTACACTTTTCATTTTGTGGTGTAATTGTTGTGCCTCCTAATTTTATTCACTCGTTAAAGCGTCAAATGACTGCAGCTTATAAATAGTTGTGGCTAATATTGAACTTCACTTGTTTTATCGCCTATCGAGCTGAAGTAACCTACAACTCGCTTTACAGGGTGTTAACAGCGATATTATCTGGCTTAAGCTAACTGTTTATGTTGTTGTTTTAGTTGCTCCTTTTAGTCTCGTTCTTTAGTAAATTTTGTTTACCACAACTTACGTTTAATATGTTTATATAATACTCTTTATGCCTAACAACAAACATTCAAGTAACCCATTCATTGCCGTATCTCGAATCAATTTGCTTTTCTGCTCTGTATATTTGTTTGCTTTGTAGATTAACACTGCTACAAAGTAGATAGCTATATAGATGGCTGTGTATATAAATATATAATGCATTATCGTCTATGATTCGCATGTTAAATATTGGCACAGTGCGGAATCTGTGCTTTATTACGTGATTGTCCGAGTTGATAAGCAGCTCTCTCCAATAGAATTGTTGCTGTTGTTGCATTTCGAGATATTTCTTCATTTATCGCAAATTGGCGCTGCTCTAAACAATTTTTAATTGGCAACGAAATTGAAACCCAATTGCCTCAAATCCCCCCATCGAATACCACTGCCCCCCTCCTTCGCCGCACGCCAACAGTCGTTGCCCGTTCGCCAGTTCACATTGGCATCTGGCGGTGGAAACGAGTTTCCTTGCACTCATCAATTTGCAGTCTCCAGTGAGTAATCGCAGTGTTCTCTGTTCCTCTGCAGGCGAACAAACATGGCCAAGCGAGCATGGGAAATGCGAATGGAACGGAACGTGTGCCGCCCATTGGAGGCTATCAGTGGCCCGCCGATCAGACGCCCGGCGTAATGGGCCTTAAAAATCATGGCAACACCTGCTTCATGAACGCGGTGCTCCAATGCCTCAGCCACACGGACATATTAGCCGAATATTTTGTGCTGGATCAGTATAAGGTAAGTGGAACAGATTGTAGGCCTAGATTTTCTATACAGTTTCGTTTCCTTATCAGGCTGATCTGAAGCGTCGCAATAAGATCAATTCACGCAAATTCGGCACCAAAGGTGAATTGACCGAGCAGCTGGCCAATGTGCTGAAGGCTTTGTGGACCTGCCGCAATGAGAGCGATCATAGCACCAGCTTCAAGGCCGTTGTCGATCGCTATGGCACACAATTTCGCAGCTCGACGCAGCACGATGCACAGGAGTTTCTATTCTGGCTGCTGGACAAGGTGCACGAGGACTTGAACACGGCCAGCAAGCGACGCTATAAGAGCATCAAGGTAGGCTGTCAGCTCAAGCCATCAACATATCTTTATACCCACTCATTGTAGAATTTTCTAAACGCACAGAACTCGTATGGTCGCTCGGATGAGATAATTGCCGCCGAGACTTTGGCGAACCATATACGCTGCAATAATAGCTTTGTGCAGGCCGTGTTCCAGGCGCAGTTCCGCTCCTCGTTGACCTGCCCGCGCTGCCAGAAGCAGTCCAATACCTTCGATCCGTTCCACTGCATTTCGGTGCAGCTGCCGCAGCTCACCCAGCTGACCGTCTTTGTGACTGTCGTCTTCATGAAGAAGCAGCCACGCCAGCTTAAGATGGGTCTGCGTGTGCCCGCCGGCTCACCCATTGTTGCGCTGCGCGAGCAGCTCCAGGAGACCAGCGGCATTGCCGCGGATCGCATGGTGCTGGTGGATCTCAGCTCGGAGGGATTTACACGCGTTTTCTACGACACTCAACCTGTGGAGACGCTAAGCAGCGTGGAGAATATCTACTGCATTGAGGTGCCCGAGGTGAGTCCAGCGCCAAAGGCCGCACTAGAGGCTGCGCCCGCGGATGGAGCCGAAAAGACCGCGGCGCCAAAATCAGCTGCCACACATTCCACGGATCTGCTGCTGCTCGTGGCGAATGTGCATCGAAAAAAAGGAGACGTGGGCGAAGGCGAAGGCGACGACAAGGAGACTGCCAAAGATGTGTGCACCCGTTTTGGCGCACCCTTTAGCATGAAGGCGCCCAGAGATTGCAGTTACCAGGACCTGCAGAAGCGCATGCTGCGCGAAATGTCCGCGCTCCTCAAGCCGGAAGTGTTTTCCTATGCAACGCCGCTGACGGATATGTTCAAGATACGACTGCAGGATCCCTCTGCCGATCCGGATACATACCTGGAGCAGGTGGAGCATCCCCTGCTCACCGAAATGATTGATATGGCGCTGTCGGTGCTCTCTGCGGAGGCGGGACCGACCCACATCAAGCTGCTGATCGAATGGAGCGCGCCCGAAGCGCATTTCGTTCAACTCCAATCGGATGCCGACGCAGTCGTGGAGCACGAGAGCGTAGCGCGCCTCAGTGCGAGCAAACTGAACGATACGGCCGCCCTAACGCTGGAGCAATGTCTGGAACATTACACCAAGGCGGAAACGCTCAGTGCAGAAGATGCCTGGCGCTGTCCGCACTGCCAGCAGTATTTGCCTGTGGTGAAGACGTTGGGTTTGTGGTCGCTGCCCGACATATTGGTTGTGCACTTCAAACGCTTCCGTCAGCATCAAGCCAAGGGGCCGCAGGCAGCCAAACTGACTACAATGGTCAAGTTTCCGCTGACTGCCTTCGATATGTCGCCACATTTGGCGCGTGGAGTGCGCGAATGTAACAGCTTGGGGTCCGCCATAGAGCAGACGGGCAAGAGCAAGTCACGCACCGGGGACTCGCGGTCCTCCACGTTGAACTCACGCGCCGAGCCAAAAGACACGCGCTACGATCTGTATGCCGTCTGCTATCATCAGGGCGACACTCTAGAGACGGGCCATTATACGGCGGCCTGCAAGAATCCGTACGATCGTCGGTGGTACAAGTTTGACGATCAGCGAGTTAGCAAAGTGCCCGAAAATGACATCGAACAGGACATTATTAACAACGAAGCGTATATGCTCTTTTATCAGCGACGCAGCGCTGACGCTCCCGCCGAGTGCTCCGGCTCCAGTTCCACTTCGGGCGATCATTGGGTCTCGCGCATTGCGCCGCCAGCAGCAACTGCCAGCAAAGAGAAGGATTGTGTGCCAACAACATCGGATGCGCCTGAGCCGGTGCCAGCTGTAGCCGAGAAGACGCCCGCCAAGCCAATGGCTGTGCCCATTCCCATACCCATTGCTGCCTGTGAAATCGAGGAGCAGGTTGAAGGTGAGTGCTGCTCGGCTTACCTAAGAAATACATATTACAATATTTACAATTCTTCAGTTACTCATGCAGAAGCCATCACGGAATCGTCCACTAAGGATGTGCTCAACATTGAGGCAATAGCTTTTGCCGATGCCGATGCGGATGCTGAAGCGGAGACTGTCTTGCCAGTTGACTCAAATGCTGAGCCAGCTGCGCCTTTACCCACAACGCCAATGCCAGTCACTGCGGAGCCAGCTAATGTAGCAACTGCTTCTACCATTGAAGATGCTGAGGCCACGCCCATATTTGCCATGGATGAAGACTGCGCTGAAAAGCAGACGAAGATAGCAGCCGACGACGGCACAGCGCCCACCGTGGCGGCCCTTGAGGCAGCCAGCGAAACTCCTGCTCCAGCAGAAGCCACAACCAATGGCCATGCGGCCAGCCCTGGAACATCCTCAATATCCAGTTCGGCTTCGTCGGTTAGCTCGCTCTCGTCCCGCTCCTCGCCACGCTCGCTGAGCACCTCCGTGACGGCCGCCTCGACGCTGCAGAACAAGTTCAATGGGCATATGAATGCCGCATCCGCTGCTGCGGCTCTGCTCAATGGCAATGCAACGCCGCAGTTGTCTTCCAGTTTGCAGCTATCGCGGCATGCGATGCAGAACAACTGCAATCACAATTGGTACGGCTCACGCAGCAGCGTCTCGGCCATTGAGAGCGCCACACAGCAGCAGCAGCATCAGCAACAGCAGCAGCAACATCAGGCTGCAGCGGCTAGCCTCAGTCTGCGGCACTCATTCTCCACCAGCTCCAATTACAAGTTGCGCGAATGCAGCGAAACGTTGTCTTCGCTCCTGCGCAACTCGGCCAACACCTGCAGCAAGGACACGCTGCTTTTTATAGACCAGCAGAACCATCATCATACGAGCGGCTTGATTGAGGACGATGATGATTCATACATGGGTCGCTCCTTATGGGTAAGTTAGTCTCATACCACTTAGGGAATGCGAATATTTAATAGCCGATATATAAACTCTCTCAGATTTCACCCGTGACGCCACACAAGTTAATTACCGTCTCCCCCAAGAATTAATGACGATATTGTTATTCGATTTGGAATCAGAATCACTCACACACAAAACGCACTATAGATATAAGCCTAAAGTTTACTTTATATTGAATATTTCGATCGATGCAGTTGCATCCGTATATATATAAATATACAAACATAGTTGTAAGCTACAAGATGTTATACACAACGTTTACTTTAACAATTTGCGATTTACAAACATATATACACATACTCGTATATAGCATTATATAGGCATACATATATTTAAGCTATTTTAAGAGCGAGAGTTAATTCAGCTTTTGTTTTTGATTTGGTTTTAAGTTAATTTATTATAAACAAGAGACGATTGTTAACTAAATCGGGAGAATTTTTAAAACAATTGACATTGCATCGTATGTTATATTATTTATTTAGTTTTATGAGAAAGTACAATATGATTTGATTTTTATTTCTTTTCATGCAAACAAATGCAATATTTTTTGTAATATAAACTCCATTTAGAGCAGTCCGTGCAAGGCATATTATGTAGAAGAGGAAGATGAAGAAATACATTAGTTTTTGTAACGAAACCAAGTTTCAATCTACGTATTTATATGCATACGATCACCCCAGAATGTATGCATATATGTGTATATATTCAATTCAATTACTACATCTAGTATTTGTATTTTAATATTTGCAAGCATACTTTATATATATATAGATATAAAAATTTAATAACTACAAAAAAAAAAAAAAAAAAAAACGCACAGTTGCAGATTTCTTTTTCTTTATATATATATTGTAGATCGTAAGAGTTATACATTTTTTAATGTATATTGTATGTGTAGGAAAGCATCAAACCAAAACATTATATTGATAACAAATGTTGAAAGACTTTGAAACATTGTTTATTGCATAATGTAAAACACTTTATTATTATATACATATATCAATTATATAGATATATATATATATATATATATATATATATATACATATATAACTGAGAATGATTCAACTATTGTATGTTAAGAGCATGTTTATTAATTGATGATGAATTGTGTAATGTACATTGTATTCATGAATAAACGTGAAATTGTTGGATATCAAATCTGCGAATCTCTAAATATGAAACAACGAAACTTTGTAGAGGAAGACACATTTCTTTTTGCAGGAGGCCTAAAGGCAGTAACTACATAATATCGATCGCCTGCGAATATGCCACATGCACATGCTACTTGCCCCTAAAAGCATACCACAACTCATGCTGTTTGCCACTTGTTCGGCTCTCTCGAAAGTTGTCTTTGAGCTGCTGCTGCAGAACGCTGAGCTGAAGCTTTCTTTACAACTTTCTGTGGCTAGTCGAGTCGGCACTCTAAACTCTCTCTTCACGGCTAACCGTGTTGGCCAAGTTCAAAATCAGAGGTTCAATGTCTGCTGGTTGAGCGTTCAGAGGCTCAGTTCATTTACTGCACTTGCCGCGTCGAGTTCTGTGTAGCGCAATACGCCAAAGTTGGAAAAGTGACAAAAATAAAAAAAGGAAAATTCTTGTGTGTCTCGTTTTGCTGGGCAACTAAATAAAAGGCTATTAAAGTTGGCCAACATGGATTATCGTTTACTGGTGGTAAGTGCGGCAATGTTATTAAAATGTATGCTCGAAATCAAGTTTGTTGCCCAAGTCTTTTGTTTTGCACTGGGTTCTGGCATTTACTGTTAGCATAAATTCTGGAGCAGTTGGCTGTTTTTATATGTATAGACATGCTAATGAATTAAAATGACGGGCCAATCGACTTGAGCTACACAAACACACACACACACTCACACATTGAGTGGCTGTTATTTAAGCCTGGCATAGAGCAACTTTCCCGTTACCTAAACGTATTTAGAACAATTTAATAGCACACACACACCACACACACATGCACATACGTACACAAAGTAACGACAAATTCTGGCCCCGTTGAACAGCGGTGCTTTGTATTAAGTCAGCCTTAAATATAGTCATTAGATGGCCAGCAAAGTCTCTGTCAGTTACAGCTACGGCAGCAGTTGCAGTTAACTCTGGCTCCGAATGCGGCCAGCACTCGAGTTGCAATTAGGTGGCAGGCAGAGAAAATGCTGCTGTTTGATAGGTCAGCCATCCCAAAGGGGCAAAAGGCAATCCCAATCTGAGTCCCCGAAATAAAGAAACCGAATCAAACTAGTTTTACGCATAACGAGATGGATATCGAAGAGACAACCCACAAACGACATCGACAACGACAACGGCAACGCATTGCTCATTAGAATAAACAAAAATTATAAAAAAAAGTAAAAAAAAAAGTTAAAAAAAAAAGAATTCAAAATCAACAGCAGACCGTGGCTGACCCAATTTTCGCTCTTTCGGAATGCCGAATTTTGTTTGTGTGGCTGTGAATCATGTCACGAACGAGATGCAAAGCACAAAAGACCTGAACACCCGCATCCCATACGAAATTGTTGGGCACAGTTGAGTTTCATGAGATTCTCAGAGTGTTGGCCCAATTATGCATACACAAGAAACCAAAAAAATGTGAGGGAAAAACAGTCACCTACTTGACCCGAAAAGCTTGAGACATTCTGAAACTTTTGATTTCGTTCAAACAGAGACGCAGACGAAGAGGAAAATAAAGAAGCTGACAGAATTTCAGGGAAAGTTTTTTCCTCAAGTACCCCCACAATGAGACTAAGATGCAAAAGTCACACTCTTGGTCAGTGCCATTCGTTGTTGTTGTTGTTTCAGTTTGTTTATTTTGATGCTGGCGAACAACTTTCGCGCTTTCGCCAAACGTCGACTGAGAGCGCGTCTTTGTGCCCATTGGGGTATGGCGGAGCATGGAGCCAGGGGCCATGACCAATGCCACAATGCGAGCCATTCAAATAGCAATTAATTTGATTTATGCTGTCGCGTTCTTTATGCACATAAAATATATATAAATTACACATTTGATGTCCAAACTCGTTTTATCTTTAGAAAATACTCAGCTTTTTGCTGCTCGCTCAGCTGTCGACGGCGCAGTCTGCCCCACAGTCGCAAACAGACTACGGCGAGGAGCCGCCCGAGGGCTATTATGCATTTGTGGAGTCTCCGAATGCCGTGCCACCACGAGTGCGTCCACCGCCGTACACGTTCATCAATGCGGACTGCAAGGATGTGGCCTCCGGCAAGAAATCGGCGGTGTCTGTGCACAACATCTGCGGCGACTTGAATAAGGGGCAAATTCCCAAGAATCCGCTGGGTCAGAATGTGCTCGGCGAACCGTATCCCTTGTAAGTGAATGCATATCCTTACACATTTCCATGTAGCAACAATTGGTTTCCGTCTCGCAGCGAACTGATACGCAATCATACACTGAAGTTCCTGTCGAAGACGTTGCCCGTGCTTAAGGCGGACGACACGCTGCCCAAGGTGACACAGATCATTCGCGACGAGCCGGTGGATCAGCTGGACAACAACAACATCGATCGGCATTATGCCACACGCGTCACGCGCAGCTTGCCCGATGGCGTGGTGCCCAATGAGTATAGCTACTTTGATCCCGCTCTAGACGAGGAGGACCAGCAGCAGAAGAAGCTGCACGAGCAGCGCCGCGCCGCCGAGGAGCGCAAGCCACGCAAGTTCTGCGATGGAGGTGGAGTGTAAGTCCACTTGCACAAATTGTCAAGCTGTATATATATATATATATATGGAGCTCATCATATCCGATTTCGTTTACAGCTTTTGCACTCTTTACCGCGCCATTCAGGGCGATACCAGCCCCGCTGTGTCCGCCGCACAGACAGCGGAGCGGCGCGAAGAAGTGGGACCCATACGCTATGAGGGACCGCCCACGCCCTGCCCGGCCAAGGTGGAGTATGCCACGCCCGTGTTCGCCAAGAACTATCAGGGCGCCTGGCGCTATGTCGTGCAGATACCCTACGAGGGCTACTTCACGCAGACTGTGGAGGTAACGCGCTGCATCCAGGCACGCTGCCACTATCTGGATGGCGGCTGTTTGTCCTCGCCACGCTGGGTCAGTCTGCTGGTCGCCGAGATTTTCTATCCGAATGCAGAGGACACGGTGCCAAGTAGCAGCACGACGACACAGGCTCCATCCGTGCAGGACTTCCAGGCCTACCAGCAGTATCTGCAGAAGCGTGCCGGCGTGGCCACTGCCTCCGATGGCAGCACAGGTGTCCAGGGCGCGGGCGCCCAGAGTGCTCCGGCCGACGCGCACTGCGATGGGCACGATGAGCTGGGCTGCTTCCAGGTGCGGCTCTACTACGACTGGTTCTTGATACCCGGCTCCTGCAAGTGCTGGCGTCCCGACTACTTTGCCAAGTACGTGCGCCGAAAGTCTGTCGCCGATTTGTAGGCAAGAATAATCTAGAATAAACTAAACACACATTTAGCATTTAGAGCGTGTGGCATGAAATGCTCATTCTAGCGATCCGACTAACATGGACTGCGCAGAGTTTGCATTTCTTGCAAGCAAGTACATGAATATACATGACATACATACACACACACACTCATGTATGTGTGTGTGTGTGTGTGTGGGCTTAAGTAAGCAATTAGCTATCCTTGACTGAATACGCATTGAATTTCTACTAATAAATATTTCTGCTATAATTGTACCACTGTGATTTTTCTGCTCCAGGGGGATACAGCTACACTACAGCTAGGCCATGGCACGCGTTCTGCTCTTGGTATTGGTGTTGTTTGAGAGCGTGTGCATGTGTGTGTGTGTCTCCCTAAACTAAAATTGAAAACCTGTCCCGCCAGCCACTCAACCAGTTGCGCATGCGTGCGCTTTGCTTAGCGCGGCTTTGCAGTCTGCCCAACCAGTTGGTTGGGTTTGGATGTGTTGCCCGCTCTTCCAGCTGCATTACATAGCTGCAAAATAAAAGAAAAACCCATTTCAAGTAACGTCAAATTGAGCAAGCCAAACAAAGCCTTGACGAACGGCCTCAAGAGGCTGCCATAGAACCGCATATCCAGTTTCCGCAACCAGCAGCAAAGCAAGTGAGTGATTTAGCCACAAATTGTTTAAATGTTTGTGTATAAACAAAGCTTCGATGGTGCCGCTCGTTCGCATCATTGTCTTAGTTCGTTGCCTAAGTCTTTCGTTATGATTATTCAAAAATATGCATTGAGCGCAAATAGTGTGGGCGAAATCTGAGATATATGTTGATTATTATTTATGCACGCTTTCATTCGTTGTCTTAATTTTTGGTCTGCTATTAATTTCTAATTTAGAAGATGTTGTCCAGCAAGAGCGGCAGCCTAAGTTCGCTGGACGCGCTGCCCAAACAATTTGTGTTGTCCATGAAGAAGCTCTTCGACATTCTGGATGATAAGCAGAGCGGCTATGTGCGCTTTGCGGACATTGAGAAGGGCTGGCAGGACGATGGGTCCAAGGGTCTGCCTCAAGGTGTGCTGGACTCATTGCGTCGCGTGACGCCGCCTAGTGGCCTGTTATCCTTCGAACGATTCTGTGCGGGACTGAAGCTGTGCCTGTTGCGCAATCAGCAGCAGCAGACGCAGCATTTGCAGCAGTTACAAATCCACGATAAGATGACCAAGCCGCCGCGTCCGCCATCAGCGCCACAGCTGCTCGGTCTGGGTCTGGGCCTGGACAGCAGTGCGCCCACAGCCAAGGTTCGTCCACGATCGCAAATCAGTCCCGAGCTGGAGCACGAAGTGGATTACGGCACGCCAGCACCGCCGCCAAAGCCACCGCGTCAATCCGCAGCAGCTGCTCCGTTAGCCAAGGCGGACATACGCAATGCGCTGCAGAACTGGCAGCTGAGTCTCATGCACAGCGAGCAGAAGAGCTTGAAGACTGCTCGCGAGCAATTCGAGCATCGCGGCTCTGCAGATGGCGGCTCGTCCTCCACCTCGGCAACGGACTATACGATGGGTGCATTGACGCTGGCGCAGCCATCCAAGAAATCGAATAACAAACGACGAGAGTCGCGGAGGCACACCTTGCAGCATGGCATTGACTACAATATGCTGAAGCGACTGAAGCATTTGGAGGAGCAGAGAGAGTTGCTGCTCTTCGGCTTAGATGGCGTGGAGAAGGCGCGTGATTTCTATATGCAGCAGGTGCTCAATGTCCAGGAGCAGATTAAGTATTTTGGCCGTTTAGGCACACGATTCGTAAGTCGCATAACTGTATACACATTAATGCATATAATGAGATCTGCTTGATTTACAGGAACAATGGTCTGAGCTACAGCAGGAGAGACTCAACTATCAGCGCGCTCGCGTACTGGAAGCCAATCGTAGCTTGGCCCTGTTGACAGACACCTGGGAGCATGGCGGCTATCCGCTGCACATTAATCTCGCCTTGCCGCGCAAATCCCTGCAGCACTTCAATTGCAAGGCATACGGCTCGAATGATGCGGAGATCTACGAACAGCAACAGCAGCACACACAATTTCACAGCTTGCGAAATATGTCGAACTTTGTGCTGAGCCAGCCTTCACCTGTGAGCCAATCCTCTGCGGGGCTGGGAGATGCGGATGTCGTCTACTAAAATAAATTATGAATAGCAAAAACAGTGAAAAGACTTTGTAAATAATTTGCATATATATTAAAATGCTTAACAAATCATTGGGCACTATTGAGGAACTATTCTGGATTGGGAAAGCGTCTCATGTATTTGTTCAACTGTTTGTAGTTCAGATTGTTGCCGGGTTGCACAATGCCCTGGTTGATCGTCTTTTTCGCCTCGAATTTGCGATCCATGTAGAATTTGTAGCAATTCTGAAATTGACTAATCTCCTTGTGGCAATACTTCTCCACGAACTCGTTGTCCTTGAGGCAGGCAAACAGCACACCCATCTCCTGCAGGCATGCTACATCGGAGCCAGAGTCTGCCTTGCCGCTGACCGTGTTCTTCAGGCGCAACGGCAGTATCTCCTGAAATGGCACATCCTTTTCGTTTTGTGGCGTGCGGCCACGTGCCGCATAGAGTGCCCCTGGAATACGCATCTGCAAATGAATCTACTTAATCACATTTTCTTTCATTATTTACAATTTTATTTTAATTCACCGTGTTTTTCGTCGTTTGGCTGCCGCTGCAATCAGCTGTTTGCTGTTACGTCAAAAGCGAATACACGCGTTTACCAACACAGAGAATAAAAAGTAGCTAGTTTCACATTATTCAACACTAGTCCCATGTCACTCTGATCAACTTAAAATTTACACAAATAAAGAAATACATATGGTAGAAATAAACAATACTAGAAAACATGGATGCCGTTGATGACAACCACCAGGCGCCGCATCTAGCCGACTTCGCCGGCAACAATGAGGCGGACCGAGAACAGATCGATGCCGCAGCAATTGTGAATGATGCAAAAGTCGCAACAACTGGTGCTGGTGTGTGGGAACGTCAGCTCTTTCGGTTTCATCCATACCATGGCTCCAACATACGCTTAGATGACGGTGCAACAGTCGCCTTTCGACGCACTAGCTTTGCCGATGCTCTCACCTTCTCCGAACGACCGCTGGTAAGCATTGTTAATCTCTATGTATCTATATGGGATGTAAGTATATGTACATATGTATGTGTGTGCGTGTTTGTGAATATGGCATGTGTGTGTGTGTGTGCAAGTGTATCAAACCGTGAATGTTAATTGATTAATTTCGTGCAGGCGCCCGGCGAAATATTTCTAGTGGAGATTGAGAAAATCGAACGGGGATGGTCGGGACACATGCGACTGGGCCTGACGGAGCTGACACCAAACATAATTGGCATGCGGAGCGAAGGATTGCCGCACTTTGCGTTGCCTGACTTGGCCAATTTAGGCAACAGCTGGATATATCCGATCTCAAAATTTGAAATGAATCAACGTCAAGAGCAAGCCGGCGAAAACCTTGATTTTATAGCCAATGAGCCGCCCCAACGTGAGTAAAAGTGAGATCCCCAATGGACCTAGATCATTGCTCAATTGCTTTAATCCTCAGGTAATCTACTTGGCGATGCAACGCATGTGCGTACGCCGCGTGGCTTACTGCCCAAGAGACTGTTGCGTCCATCGATGGACAATGGGAACTCGGATATACTGCTCACAGACAGAGGCTCACGCATTGGCATCATGTATGTGCCCACAGAGACCGATGCATCCAAAGGCGAATTACACTTCATTATTAATGGCGTGGACAAGGGCCCAGTGTCAAAGGAAATACCATTAAATAGGTCACCTTTGTACGTTGTTATTGATGTTTATGGCACGACAAAGCAAATACGCATCATACAACTGGAAGGCAGTAAGTAATGAGATTCCATTTATAATTAGATTCGTTCAATTGAAATTGTTGCTTTTCTTCTCTTTCTGTAGTACTGTCCTTGCAAAGTGCTTGTCGCAATGTTATATTGGAGCATATCGCTACTGGCTCCATTGCGCGGCTGCCGCTGCCCGAGAGCATTAAGCGTTTCTTATTGCGCCGAGATTAGGAACTGAGACAAAGCGCACACACTCACACATAAAAAGAAAATTAAGCAAAACACACACTTTATGTAATAGAGTGTGTGCTGTTGCTCTGTACTGTTGTGCATCAGCGTGCGTCGTGATAGCCTGTTTACCCATTTATATATATTTTATACGCATATATATTGTAGGCAGTTGAAGTTGAAGCTGTCGTTCATTGACATTTCATTCCTCACATGCGCCGTTGGCGCTCTCGACGTTACTTGCCCGGCCGCACTTGAAAAGGCGGCTCTTGATCGGAGAGACAAATTAGTTGATGTCATAGTGTATCATCATCTCCATCTCTAGCTGCATCTGGTCGACGGCGTCGATGGTGGATGTGTCAAGCAATTTGTATTTTCATTCTGTAGATATAGCTTATAATATTTTGGTTACGTGATACCAGTTCTTTATATTTATATTTTATATACGTAGATTATGTTTAAAAGCATCACATGAATTTTACTCACTGTTACAGAACCTGCCCCATGACCCATCCCCATCATATTTAAATGCGTACATACCTTTAAATATGTACAAAGCGCGCTTTGCTTAAAAGTAAAAAGACAAAAATCGAAAGTGAAAGACGATTGGAATTAAAAAAAAAAATACAGTTTCCCAAGAAAAGAAAAAGCAAATAGAAAATAGAACCTATGCACCGATCTGCCTTTAATGCCGTTTCGGTCCACCCCAGGGCGATTTCCGTTTCCGTTATTGTAAGTTTAAGAATATTGTTGCTAAATGTAATATAAGTTATAATTACAATATTGTAGTATGTAAATTCTATGTAATACTACGACGTAATATATTAAGGGATAAAAGTGTATGTAATAAAGACATAAAAATTAGGATTTAATTGTATGTGTATTGATAAAATAAAAGTAAATAATGAAAATGATAACTTTTGTAACAGTTAACTTACTGAAAAGGCTGTCTATCCATACAAATCTTGGTGGTAGCATTAGCATTTATTCTAGCAGCCATATCTTGGGTAATCGAAGTCCGATCTTGGAAAATTCTTACTTAGGTAATGGCGCAACTGTTTAGAATCTATCCAAATCAATTGCTTAAAAATGGAAACCTCTTTTGAGGTTTTATTCGAAATATTCGCATTAGACAATTTCCTCTTGAATTTATGCCTCTTATAGTTTCTAAGCCCTATTTTTAACTTTTGTTATTTCTGAGCATTCCAAGCCCAAGAATATTCAATCTTTTCTCAATAATCACACTATTATTTTACTTTTGACATGCCGCAAAGTATGCTGTAAAATATATTTTTTGGTTTTGCCTGCAAGTAATTCGCAATGAAACAGTTACAATTTACATTTCTAATATATAAAACAAACGAATAGCTATATATCGGGTAAATAAAATAATTGATTTACCCAAGATAGTCTAGTAAAAATAATTGTTAAAAACTTACAAACCTGACCAAGGAAACGCCAGCTAATGCTGGCTACTATATAATATATATGGATATTTATAACTGAATCTACTTGGAGCGATTTTCAGCTAGCTTGGCCTTGAAGAGAGCCTTCAGCTCCTCGGCACCCTCCTCGTTGATGGCCTTGTAGTAGGGCAGCTCCGCAAGTTTCTTTAGCCAGGCGTGCACCTTTGGAAACTTGAACTCATCAATGGGCGCTACATCGTTACCGGATGTCACGGTTGCCACACAGCAAAAGTCCGCAATGGTCAGTTCGTCGCCACACAAGTATGTCTGATCCTTGAGGAAGCCCTCCAGTATCTCATAGCACTTCTGCACATAGGCTATCTTATCAACGGAACAGTCAGTGGAGCCAGAGTAGAGCACTGGTTCATAGAGGAAACGCAAACGGGCGAACAGGTGGCCAGAATCCAGGTGGAGGCGCGCATCTACGTTGGCGCGTTTGACCAAGTCCTTCGGGTACAGTGACTCATGTGCCTTGCCGTATTTCTCAACCAAATAGGCGCATATAGCATGCGAGTCGATGATGTTAGCATCGCCATCGATCAATAAGGGAATCGTGTGCTGAGGATTCAATTTCAGAAACTCTGGCGTCAGATGTTCACCTTTCAATAGGTTAATTGGGCTACAAAACAAAGGCAATTCATTAATTGGCCAAATGCATTTGGTGTGGGCTGCACTTACCGTAGTTCAAGTTCAAGTCCAATTGCCTTAGCCGTCAGCATGACAGCGCGCGACGGCGGGCTCAGTGTGGCATAATAGAGGGCTGGCTTCGACATGGCTCGAGCTGGAAGTCATTTAAATGATATTAGATTAAGACACGCCTATTAATAAACAGTTATCATATATGGTTGTGCGATAAGCTCATCGTATGTTTACTTTACTTACACATCTACACAAACTGACGTACCTGCCCTATGCCTACAAATACATATGTAAAAGCCTTGTCTTCGTGAGCCCCCTACAGCTGATAACACACAGCGACATGATAAGCCAATATCAAGAGTGCACACACAGTGAAAGCTCTGCTTACTGTACAGGTGCACCGTATAGTCGACCTCTGTGTGCAGGCTGTCTGTTAACCGAGCGTTTACTATATAAATACATACATATATAAATACCTGTACAAAGCTATGCACAGGTACATATATCGGTGTGGGATCTGACCGGCACTCGCTTAATATACAAGCACTATTATATACAAACATATGTAAATTCGCTGCGCAGCACAAACAATATAAATTTAATTAGTAAGGGGACAGACTCGCATACACTTATATAGGTATGTATGTGCATATATATATGTATATATGCATATGGAGGAAGATATGGACACATTCACAAACTAATAGGAAAAATACAGGCAGATCGCGCCTTGTTTGTTGTTCAACAGTCACACACATCGACATTGCCGGCAAATAGTTTTTATAGCGCTTAAATGTTTATGTTTATGTATACCTGTGTGGGTGTGTGTGTGTGTATGCGTGCGTGTGATTGTCGTGAGAACAACGCTAATAAACAAGTCATGTATAGCTTCCTATAGAAGTTCCCTCTCAGCTTGCTTTTTTGATTTTGCGCATCCAAATCCATTTACACTAATATACTTACATAATGCGAATTTATTTATATGCTAGCCGCAACAAGTTATTTTTCTATGACCGCTCGCGCCGAACTCGGAAACGTGACTGAAAAAGCGAAACGTAGAATATACGAGCGCAGAGAGCTCACTGAACGAAACCAGAGAGCGGGAGTAGAACACTTCGTCAGAGCCAGAGCCAGTGCTCAGAGCTCGGAGCTAGGAGCTCAGATCTCGGATATGATTGTATTAGTGAGCGAGAGGCGTTTAATATATTGCTCTTGGTTTATTCATAGAGTTTTGGTGTACATACATATGCGCAAACGCGTTATTAGTAGACGTTAACGAGTATGTCGATTACATTAAACTATTAAATATGATATAATGAATATAATACCAGCATTTTCGGTTTGTTTTAGACAATCAAAGTATCTGCATTGTAAACACTATGGAATATATATGTATATATATATATATATATATATATATATATATATATATATATATATGTATAGATACACGACTATTGCAATATTTTAGTCACCAAATGACCTATAAGAATTGAAAGCAAGCGTATTTTACAATTCGGAAAGTTGCTTTAAAACGCAGTATAGTATAGCTGTATTTGTTAGTATATAGCCATTTAATGCGAGCCAGCAAATCGCTTATGTCGAGATTGTTCGTATGCAACATCACATTAATAGCTGCTTTGGGTAGCCAAATGATTCAGTTGTCGAGTATGCTCCGCTTGAGGGCCTCCTCCAAATCGGCGTCATAGCTCTCGGGCTTCGAATAGTCCGCAGCAAACTTTTCATTATCTTTTTTGGTCAGGTATTCCTGGTTCTTCTTGGTGGCCCCGCTGCCACTGCCATTGAGCTTGCTCTTGTTTGAATTGCTGTCGTTAAGCGATTTGCCAAAGTCGTTGGAGAAGTTGTGAGCATCGAACGCATCAAACTTTGCAAAATTAGTATCCAACGTGGTTGAGTTTGCAGGCTTAGCAGATCCAAAGCTGTCCTCGAAGTTATCATTGAATGCATCAAAGAGCTTGGCGTCCGATTTTGTTTTCGTTGTCGTTGTCGTACTCTGAACGGCGAAAGCATCAAATGCGGCCACATTCGAGTTGAGCTTAGTGTGTTCGTTGTTTTTCGAGTTGATTGAGTTAAAGTTGTTGTCATTGAAATTGTCATTAAATGCATTGAAAAAGGAATCGTTGAGTTTGTTGGCTCCTTTCGTCGCTTCGCCAACCTCTGCAGGCTTCTCCAGCGCAAAGTCATCAAAGTCAGCAAAAGCATCCAGTGCCTTCGGATTCGATGCGGCCGATTTTTGTGAAGGTGCAGGACTGGCATTCAGATTGAATGCATCAAACTGATGCATCAATTCGCTGCTGAGCGGTGTGGCCGTATTTGATTTGTTATTGTTGCTCACGGCCTTCAGGGGGAGCTCATCTGAAAGTGAAATCGAATGATTAGTGTGGGCGAAGTTGATTTATAAACTGCTGCAGCACATACCCTCCGAGCTGAAGTCCTCGGCGAAGTTCTTCTTGCTGGTCCCCCCTGCAGACGTGCTCTCGTCATCATCTGCAAAGGGATCTTTGATATTGAAGGGATCCTCATAGCGATAGTCCTTGAACGGGTCATCGTTAAAGTCTGTCGGCCCTTGTATTACAGGCACTGGCGTGGCAGCCGGCTTCACGATACTGCTGACGCTGCTGCCGCCAAAGGCATCAAAAAGACCTGCTAAAGATGCTGATCCGGTTCCCGTTCCCGTTGTGGCCTGTTTCTGCAGCGGTGTATTGGAACGCGACAAATGTTGGTTATTCGTGCTGACTGCTGTGGGGGCTGATGCGGATGCTGATGCAGATACTGATGTCAATGTTGATGTCGATGCCGATGCCGATGCCGATACTGATGCTGATGCTGATGCCGATGATGTCGATAGCAGTGTGTGGGTGGAGACTTGTGGGTGCAGGGTTGGCAGTGTTGGTGTACTTGTGCTGGCTGCCTTACCCTGGCTTTGAGGGTCATCAAACAGCGAGAAGCTATCGAGCAGCGTGGCATTTAGCGCCGGTATGGGCGTGGTGGTGTTTGGGTTACCGATTGGAATGTTTTTTAGCTGTGTCAGTGGGTGTGTGAAATGAGCAAAAAATCGGTGTGTTTTGTGAGTGGAAGGAAAAAATAAATACAAATCAAATTAATTTGAAAAGAAAAAGAAGAAAGAAAATAAACTATTTAGTCAATGAATAGACAATTATTACCATATATTGGCAAATCAAAACCAGATACCATAAATCATAACAAAAAGAAAAACTTTAAGCTTTTATATAGTGTAATATATATACTCGGGTGTAGCTGCTGTGGAGGCGATAAGTAGGGGAAGGAGACCTGCATGAAACAAAGCTGATATAACCGGATGCGACAAAAATGTTTCTTTATTCTCTCATTATGGTTATATTTTTGTTTATCATAACTCAATTGTTATATGCATTATTATTATAATTATTATTATCATTATTAATGATGTCGAACATATTTAGATATTTTGTTGTTTAATTAATGCAAAACTTGATGGTGTGACACGTTAGTTTGGGTACCCATTATATGTATAAGTATTTATGTATTGAACATTAAAATCAATGTACGGGAAGCTTTAGGTTTCGGTATGTGAACAGTTTCGTGGTTGTATATAGTATTAAATATATATATATAATTTCCATGTATATATGTATATTTTGTATGCATGTTTCTCAAAACAAATATCGTAACATATTGTACAAACAAGTGTTTGATGTGGGACTAGATTATCTATAATTTATCGTTGACCAATTATCCAGAGTGCATACGAAAAAACAATTGTTATTCGATCCTATGGCTCCTACTACACCTAGTCGATAGCAACGCGTCTTTTAAAAGTATTAACAATTTGTTTATATAATCGGATGATTCTATATAGGTTTCTGTTGGAATGCAATTCGAGTACACGAGCAATTAATGAAACTTCCATTTGTGGAAAATTATTTAATAAATAGTAAAGCAATCATCTTGGAAGTTACAGGCTAATGAAATTCGAGCTATATATGTATATATATGGTGGATCATAGGCTGTATAAATATGTGTATGTATGTATGTATGTATGTGTCTTGTATAATTGCTATAAACTTTAGTATTATATGCAGAAAAAACAACAATTTGCATTTAAATTCCTTAATTGAGTTATATATGAATCTATCAATCATTTCGAGGCTAGCATTTCATCCAAACTAAACGGTTCGGCGTGCACTTAAGAATTTCAGAAATATGCTCCGTATGCTCCATAATAGTATGCAATGTATATGATTATTTGGTCTTTAAACGAAAGCAAATCTCAAGTAAATATGATTTAAATACAATAATGCACAACATTTCATAGTGTGGCGGCGTTAGTTAAATTTAAACATTAAACACTTTGACTACATTAAACACGACATAACTTTAAATTTTTGGTTTTGTTTTTCTGTTTGATATATCAATTGATTGATTGTAGATTCGAATTGAATTTAGTACATTTATCTAATTAGGTATGAAATCTGCGAGTATGCTGAACGGCCATGAGTGTAATACAAATACGAATATTCAGCCGGATCTAACTCTGATATTTGGGTTCTATATGCAATGTCTATATAGTATACGCAATTAGGTTTTGTACACTTCAAATTTGTTGCTAGGCTCAACTGTTGACTGAGTTTGTGTCTATCTGTGTGTGTCGTGTCTCTGTTAATATTATATTATATATATATATATAAACTGTATACATATATATTTATATGAATTTATTGAAATATGATTATTATTATTAAGATGTTCACTGAAAATAGAGAATTGCAAGAGATGAAAGCAAATAGTTAGTTTAGTACGGGCAGCAGAGTTAAGGCAATGTGTTTGGGGATCGAATATGTACCTCTTGCATTTGCAATATTTGCCCAAATCAATAATCAATATAACAATTGCCAAATTACTATATTACAACTTCTACTTAAACCAAAAATAAAATGTTCGAGTGCAGAATGCTTTTTATTTGTTAAGGGTTTTCGCTTAGGTGAATCAAATAATAAGTTAAGACAACTACAAACAATTTAAGGGTGGGTTAGTGATAATAATTAATAACGAAAACAATCGAATCGTAGTAAGATATTAATATATAGATATGCATATATAATGCCATGTTAATGCAAACAAAAACTTAACATTGTGTGAAAACAATTTCAACTATTTAACAAAATAAATGTTGCGGCGGTGCGATGTGCATGCATTACCACCGATCCCAATGTACATTAAACTTGCTACCAACCTTATTGTCAAAATCGTCGAAGTCAGCAAATCCGCCTCCACCGCCGCCGCCAGCGCCGAAGCCGCCGGTAGGCTATAAATTTGAGAGTATTCATTAGCCTATCAAATAATTTACTATATTTTTAAAATTAATTTACCTGCGCTGCGCGTGGTGGAGCTGGTCGAGGTGGCGGAACCTTGGATTTCTTTGGTGGCAAAGCTGGACTAGGTGATTCTGGTCTGGGTGGCGGGCCAGAACGTTGCGCATTGGGACTAAGCACCTGACCCTGACCCGTGGGCGCATGCAGCGCGGCAAACGGATCACTGCCAAAATCGTCTTTGCCAGGCTGCGAATACAATAAATATATTTAATATTATCTTACCAATTAGAATGAAGAACTCACCTCTGGCGTTATGGCATTTGATTTATTGGCACCGAACGCATCGCCCCCAAATGGATCGCGTTGCGTTTGTCCAAATCCGCTAGCGCTGCTATGGCCAAATGCATCGAAGCCACTGTCAAAGCCAGAGCTCATATTAAAGCTGTCATCAAAGCCACCGATAGCGGGCGTGGGTTTGCTGCTAGCCTGCCCGCTGAAGGGATCGTTGTCAAAGCCATTGGTAGCATTATTAGCTGCACCGCTGTTGTTCTCCTGGAATGGATCATCTTTGGGCATTTCGACTTCTTTCTGCAGTACTTTGCGCGCATCATCAAAGTCTGGCTCGATTTTCAACTGATATTCCGAGACGAGTTCAGCATTTTGATTCTCCATAGCAGCGCGACAAATTAGCAATGCATCCGTCATCTGTCGCTGTGTTTCCATCAGCTGGGTGACCATCGAGCGTACCTAAAATCGACAATACATTGGTTAAAACTGCAAATATGCAGATATTTTAGGAGTCTATATATATTTATTTACAGAACTAATCTGCAGCTGCGTATTCTGCAGATGTTTTGTTAGCTTGGATAGCTCTCGATTGTTGTTGTCGTATTCCTTTTGTAGTGCTGCTTCCTCATCCTTGAGTTTCTGCAGTTCCGAGCGCTTGGCATTCAATTCGCCCTCCTGTTCGTTGATGGTCTCTTCTTGCTTGTGACACTGATCCCGTATCTTAGTCACCAAACAGAACAATCACAGGTTAAATATTGTGCCAGTGCTCTTCATTTCTTGTAAGATACACATAAATTAAACATAAACACAGAAACATAACATACAAACATAAAGCACTAACGATTATAAATAAACAAACCTGATTGCTGGTGCGGGTTATGTCAAGACTTACAGAGGCCAACACGGCCAGATTTTGGGTAACCTTAACGTTACGTATGGTAATATAGTATTTTAAGTGCATTCACCAGTTTAGTATGTATAATTTGGGTAAAATAATTGCGTACCAATTTGTGTTAACAGTGGAGGAACATAAATAATAAAGAAAAGGGAAATGGAAATCATATTCAAATTAAACCCATCGAAATTCAAAGTCACATATTAAGGAAAGCAGTTAAACCCAATATTTAAGCAATTTAAGACCAATTGCAGATCATGCAACGATAACTACTTGAGCCTGCAGATCATCGAGACGTTTCTGTGCCTCGCCACGTTGATTCTCCAGCTGCTTTAGTGTAGCCGTCAAGGTATCCAATTCGCTCTGCAACAAATCGAATTTAATTATAAGAAGCTCTATACATACATACGTATGTGGTGCTCTATGAGTTACCGACCTGTAGGCTTCGCACTTCACCATTCTTGATACGCACATCGGCCTCTTTTTGTGCGATTTCCGTTTCTAGGGCACGGCGCTCGCGTGCTAGTTCTTCGATCTCTTTGGATATCATCTCCAACTCGGGGTTTGAGTATGTCGGCTTTGTCTCCTGCGGCTGAACTTCCACACCAGACACAATTGAACGCATAGACGGTGGCACCATATTAGCTGTTAGCACTTGAGGCGGATCTACGCCACGCTGTTTACGCTCCACAAGCCACATGGCCAACGCGAATTGCTCCACGGTCAGCTTGCCCGATTGATTGGTGTCGCAAAGTGCCCTGTTAAAGAAGTAGGAGAAAAATATATTAATTTGAGATCTTTTAGAAACTACATTGCATTGCTTACCAAATATCTGCGAGAGTGCGTTGTGGTATACCCGATTTAATGAATATGTCTTTCACTTCGAGTCCAGAAACCAAGCCATCCTTGTCCAAATCGGATTGTCGGAATATTTCCTCAAATCTGAGTAATTCGACTGGACTGACCACCCAATCAGCGTTTGCCGTCACCGACGGTGGTGCTCCAATGGGTATCAGTGGATCAGTTTGAATCAGTGGCTGTGCGCTAACTGCTCCCACTGGTGGAATGCGTGTCATGGGCGGCACAGCAACGGGCAATGGTGGTATTGCTGCTGGCGGCGCAATATCTTTGGGAAAGTTGGCCACAAAGCCACCATCACCAAAGCCCTCGCCACTGGGTGCGCGTGGCATGGGAGCATTAACTCCAGCAACAGCTGGTGGCGGTGGCATGGCAGGTTTGGGTGCCTTTCGAAGTTCTGGGGGCAACACACTGGGCACTGTGCGTTTCTGGAGTGTCTGATAAACGAGATGCATTGCGACAATAAACTCGTGCTTATCCAGATTGCCATCCTTGTCCTGATCAGCTAAATCCCAGATAGTGCCCAGTATGTTCATCGGCAGCTTAGAATCCATCAACACGCCTTTGACTTTGTTGCCCGGTAGCATGCCGTTCTGCGGATTTAGCGATTCAAACAGTTGCTCATACTTGAGTCGATCGATGACACTGATACTCCAGTCCCCACTTGGGGCACCTGCGCCGGCAACTGGCACTGTCTGTATGCGAGTAGGTATGGCCTTTGGTATTTCACCCTGGAAAGCATGTGACACAGATTAGGTATTGGTTTTTCTTCGTTGGCCGTTGTGTAACAATTTTACCACTTTCGGTGGGTTCACCGTATCCATGTAGATGTTGTTCATATTGGCCACCTGACCCGCCTGAGAGAGTGATACCAGTTTGAGAGCAACAAAAAATCCTGGCTTATCCAGAAAACCCTTGCCATTCGGATCGGATAGATCCCAAATGCGGCTGAGCACCACATCGCTCAAGCCTGACTTTTTCAAGAACTTAGCGGCCGTCATGGCCTCAATGGCACCAGTGCCCTTTGGGTCAATCTATAAAAATAAAAATTGGGCACAAGCGCGCAAAAAAATCAATAAGGGGGTTGTTAATCACCCGCCGCACACACATTCCAGCGTACGACTCGTCGTTACCTGTTTGTAGTAAGCTTCATAGACGAGGTTGTGCTTGCCGCACACTTTAGTAAAATCCAAATTCATATTGCCACCGATTTGTGTATATTGTGTGCACACTCCGATCTCAAATAGTATGCAGAAAAGCCACGGAATTCGCTTCTCTGCCTATGCGTTGTTTTAAGCGTAAGCGCTGTTATCACTATCACAAAATCGATTTTTTTCTCTCTTATTGGCGTAAGGGTAATCGAGGGCGGAACTCGCTTTTATAATGTATGTACGGTGGACCCGATCCTTAATTTTTAAGCGCCGCGAGTTACACGTACAACTTGAACAGTTATAGTGTTGCAATTGAGCACATTACGGATACAATTTTATTACACACATGAAATTTAATTTTTTGCTTTTGCCTTTTTCAGCATCGGCCTCTAGCTAGTGCTGGGCAGCGTGTCTAGACTATTAACCAACTCGTTTACTAACACTGATACCAGGGCTGCAAGCCATATAGTTTGAGGCGAACTGCATAAAATAAAAATGCAAGCCTAACGAGCCGAATATTTAAAATACATTTCGGCAAAAATATGTTTTAAAGGTTTATTTTTTTTTTTAGATTTCATTATAGTATTAATCGTTTTTGTGTTTAATTTGTTAACTACTAGGTGCAGCCATCTACAAATACATATATATGTGTGCATACATTTAAAGTAATCGTATTCGACAGTTGGTTGCTCCACATTGACAATAAAGCACTTTGCCGGGTACCACGCCCACCTCGTAGTTATAATTCCAAGTCAGTTCGGTGCCGGAGCGAATGTGGTTGGCCGAGAAGAAAGCCACCCAAGGAAAACGTAGATCGTGCGTGTCCACGAACACGTTCTGCACAAACAAATTTGGCGCACACGAATGCTGCAAAATAATTAAATATGCGTTTAGTTAAACATTATGGCAGCGAGCGTTACGCATGCACTCACATTAAAGTAGCGCCCCAAATTGCCAGTTGTTTTTGCATCCATTATGTAGGGTGCCTCATCTCTGCCAAAGAGTCGACGCACCGAATTCTCGCGCACTGTTTCGTCCAGGTCTGCATTCGGATTGAAGTTTATCACAGCTCTCTCCTGTGAGTCCTGTTCCGTGGATTGTGTGGACTGGCTGCGGGAGACTCTTATTTTATCCTTTTTGCGTGGTTGATAATACTTAGCGGGCATGAAATCCGCATCATCCTCAGGATCTGGCACATAAGTGTCTTCTTCCTCTTCCGCCGCTGAGTGCTCAACATCCGATTCGTAGCCCTCTTTCAACTGCTCGGCCACCTCAATGTAGTCCAAATCGGCAAAATACTCATCACCGGCATCCAAGCCACCTTCGTTGGCCATTGTTTCGGTTAGCAAGTGACCGGCATAAATGCAAATGAATGCACCTTTCGGTATATCGTTGACGCAGCGCAAACCCCAACCTCGATTCGAGGTCTTGAATACCTGCAGCTTCATTTCTAGCGAATGTTGGACCACACGGTTTAAGCAGTTCTTTTTGCATTTACACCGCGAATTACATTCATAAATTCCAGTGGGCACATGTTCGTGCAGACGTTTGTATTGATAGCCTATCTCTTCGATCGGCTTGTTGGGATTGCAGTAGCGGACACCCGCTACTGTCAGCTGCCAGCAGGCGCATTTTGATTTGTCCTAAAAGAAAGACAATTAGTTGGCTTGCGGTAAGGAAAATCAGGTCTACTTACCGAGCAATCATCCTCACAATCGCAACCCACCAGGAACTCCTCGTCGAGATTAAGATGCACGCCTTCTGTCGGTATGCGCTGTTTGGCATAAGTACATGGCGGTGGCAATGTGTTGTCATAATAGTTAACGAGCGGTATGGCCATTTTTTCTTGTCCCTTCGAAATGTCTGCTTCTTTAACAATAGTGGGATCTATGGAGTACTCCGCCAGACAACGTAGATCAGGAGTAAAATCAAAGTTTTCCACGTTTAGCACATTATCGGTGGCACGCAGATATTTGTGCACTTCGGCCAGATTACGAAAACTCTTGCCACAAGGGCCACGATAGACAACATTTCGCTTGGCTTTCTGCTTAAATACTAAACGTTCCCAACCAGAGAGCAGTGGCTTGGCCAACGGACTGTAGCTATCCAGGCGATGAATGATCTTGAACAGACAGGCCGGCGTACATTCATGTGGCGTGTACATCTTAGGTGGCAGATTACGTTTGGCGGTGAAATACACGACGTGACCCTTGGGTCGATTTTCGTCATCCACATAGATGGTGGAGTTGTTCAAATGTCGAACAGTATTCTTGGCTGCAGCTGCAGCAGCTGCAGCATTGGAAGCAGCCGCTGCTGCAGATGACGACGATGACATGTTTACGTTCTGTGGTGCGGAGCTGCTCTTCCGGGCAATGGCGCGCATTTGCTGATTAACCTGCCTGCTGCTTGTCTCCATTTCCTTGGTGTATCGTATAAAGGGCTCGGTGCGCTTAGTAGAGAATGGGCAACATCAATAGTTAATATGCGTAACAGTCGCTAATATATTGTTAGACTCACGCGTGGAACACGATGCTGTTGCATGGCATTGGCGCTGTTTAGTGCGTTCTGCGTTTCCTTGAAGACGGGACCAAGACGCAGGGAACCACGATAGATCCATTCAGTATGATTCTTGTCATCGTCGAACTGCATCTGCACTAGACTGCAATCAATGTCAATCACTCGCGCATACAACCAAGTGCCATTGGATTCAGTGTTCATATTCTGGCCACGGGTGCACTGCACCATAGGTCGATCCACAGAATATTTCTCCACATATTTTTGTATAAAGTCACGTGAGCCTGGGTGCACATCCTCCCACACTTTTTCTGACGCCATGCAAACCAAACGCACATCGTTATGCTGCACATACTGCGTGTAGCCGTCATCGTAAAATATGAGATATCTGAAGCGATTGGCCTGCTTCAAGGGTTCCGCTATGATGCCCGGATAGAATGCGCTGGGAACGACGCCTTTTTCTTTGCCGCGCGACAAAGTGCTGCCATTGAAGTAGGCTATAACCCGAGTGCCTGTTAACAAATCAAAGTGAATATTATAAAATCTTAGATATAATATATATGTATATCGGTGTCTCACCTATAGTTAGGCGTACTGGGGGCGGTTCAAAGTAGGCCAAATGTTTGGCCGTTACAGTTTTAACCATTTGATATGGGGTATTTAGATATTTAATCTTATAGCTTTTAATTACGTTGCCGCCCACCGTAGAACTCTCCGTGAACTCAATCACTTTGACTGACACCCAACTGGCAATTGCTTTGTTCTTCACAGCGTAGTAGGTCTCGTTCAGCTGAATGGGTGGACGTTCTATCTCACCAGCTGGTGGCACTTGCTGTATGATGCATATATATATAGCAAATAATATTTAATTGTTTCCTCGTTATACTCACCACATAATCATTCATGTTGTGGTACAGGTCAAGTGGCGGCAAATGCTTGTGAACCACTTGACATGAACTGTACAGAGCAAAGTGCATCTTGTCTGCCATATTTTGCAACTTGCAAAGCTCGTCGTTGACCATCTCGATTTCTTGGCCTATGCGCTGCGATTTTGCCTCAAGTATGCTCTTCGACCAAGCCATTTGGTCGTCCAAATCTACTTTCTTTATAACAGTTTTTATTGCATCCTCTAACTCGTTCTCAATTAGCTGTAAATCATTCGTTGAGAACTCGGGCTTGCCTGTGCTTGGAATATAAGACGTCAGCTTTTTTATAAAGATATACGTTCACACTTACTCTGCTCATCGTCGTCTTCCTCCTCATCACTACTGTCAAGTGCCACAAAGTCCGCATGATTCTGGTTGAAGCTACGCAACAGTAGTGGTTGCTTGGCCACTAAGTGACCCGCATAGTCCTAAATTTTCCAGTATATATTAGATATCTCGTTTGTCATTTATTTTGGTCTACACACCTCATACATGTCCATGGCAGTGTCATAGCAACCCATGCATATGTACTGGCGCTTATGGGCCTTCCTTGGCACCTTGTAGTAGTTGAGAGCTGCCAAACTAGCCCGCACGTATTGCTTGTGCAGCTTTTCGCAATTGCAGTTGAGGCAATCCTTCTTGTAGTAGATTTCGTTATCCTCCTCATAGTCAACGGATTCTTTTGAGTCACCCTCGGGTTTTGGTTCTTTATATTCTTCTTCGTGTAGCTTGACTAAACAGCTGCTTTCGACTCCTTGATTGGGCTCTGCTTCTATGGGCTCATCTTGAATGGATTCCATTTGTGTATTGCTTGATTCATCGGGTTGCTGTGGCTCCTTAGCTGTCATTGATTGGGATGCAATCGGCTCTTCTTCTACAGCTGTGCTTTTTGTTGGCATAGCTGAATCGAACTTAGCACCTACTATTGTGGCATCTTCTGTATTTGTTATTGATTGTGTGATGTGTTCGGTGCTAATTTGCTTATCTCCACTTTCTCCTTTGTCTTTGTCATTTTTGCCAGGATTACTATTAACACTCTCTTTAACGTCCGTTTTGGATCCGGTTTCCTCCTCATTGCTGCCTTCCGTATTTCTCGGACTGCTAATCAGTTCAATGCTGCTGTCGCTATCCGACTTGTTGTCTTTTATATTATCTGTTTCGGACAGTTCTTTTAATGCAGGACTTTCAATTAATTCAATACTGCTATCCAAGTCATCTTCGGTCGACTTAGGTGCATCCGTAGAATCCATTAGAGGGACAACGCATTCCTTAACTGCATCACTTTCGTCAGTTGAGCCTTTGATATTTTTATCTGCGGCTTCCAGCTGCTCGGAAATTGGGCTACTGA
Organism: Drosophila mulleri; assembly: GCA_035047565.1. NCBI lineage: Eukaryota > Metazoa > Arthropoda > Insecta > Diptera > Drosophilidae > Drosophila > Drosophila mulleri. Next base: position 4,262,328 of record JAWNPK010000060.1, read on the forward strand.
TTAGTTCAATGCTGCTATCCAAATCAGTTTCAATCGGTTTGGTCGAATCGAGCTTCATTATTGATGATTCTTCTGTTTTTTCTGATGTAATTTCTGCGATGTTCTTGTCCTGTTCAGTAGCATCAGACTTCTCTGATTCTTTAGATTCAGAGGTCGCCTTCGACGGCTCATCGTGATCATCTTCATCCAAAGACATTTGCTCTTCGCCTTCTGTCTTTTCCTCTTGTTCCGCCTCTTCTTCTTTCGCTTTGCTTGCCTTTCCAGCCGGCAAAGCCGTTACCTCAACCGAAGAGTCAATTGCTGCTGCATCGTCGTTTTCTGAACAGTCTACTGCTGCAGATTCCGCATCCATTCTGTATTTTACAGTTATACAATTTTTGTTTATCCAAAACAAAAGTTTTCAAAGTCGTTCAAACAATTTTGCAAAAAAGAACAAGAGCAGCAATTGCAACAGTGCTGTACAATTTTTACCCTTTTTAAATTGTTTAGCAGCACTGCTCAGGCAAAAAGAAGCATGATATACCATTCACAATAATTCAAAAACCTTGCGCTCGAAAATTTAAAAAACCTTTTTTTAGATGTTCATGGCATATATTTCGTTTTCATATTCGTTTCGGCTAATCTACTGTTGGATAATGACGGGTTTGTAGCCGTTCTCATCAGCGGTGTAGGTGACTTTGATGACCTTGCCTTCCTTCGACACGTATTCATATGATCCCTGAACCAAAATGGTTTCATGGTCCTTCAAAACACCATTCTGCTGGACATTGCTGCCATCAGAAGTTGCCCATTCGTATTTGAAGCTATCGGGATTCACTTCGTTATACTCCTTGACAACAACCGGAATATCGGCGAAAGCAAGAGCCAAGAAGCAAGCGAAGACAATCTACAGAAATTTTAAATATGTATGCATTATAACAAAATTTATAATTATCGCCAATATTAATACTAACCACGAATTTCATGTTGAAGGATATTTAGTTGTCGGTTAGCAGACTGCGAAACAGAACTAATGAAAACTACGATCCCGCTACGTTTATATACACTTCCGAAAGTCAGATGACATTTCGCAACTTGCCTAACAACTTGCATAAATAAAATAAACTTGATCTTTTTTAATTAGCTAAAATTTTCGGTGCAGCTATTTAAAAAATATTTTGTATGAAATTGTGTTATTTATCTCCTTGCCGAGCTTTTTTTAATATATGTATCTATATAAAATAGCTAAATATTTTGTCCCCAGTCAGAGAATTAGGAATTCAAATTTAATTTTCATATCTTTTTTTTTTCATTTCTGTTGGAATTAAGCTGTTGGAATTAGCTTCTATAATTTTATTAAAAGTATATTTATATACATACATCAAATATTTACAAATTATATATTAATATCACTTTTACTATGTGAACAACGAATAATTTATTATTATCAAGAACTTAGATCATGTTAGTATTTGCATAATATTTATATAACTCAACCGGTTTGTTTAGCAATTCTTTCATTTTTCAAATGTACTGCATATATTAGTCGGCTCAGTATCAGGTTTGAAATAAATAAAATTTGTTTAAAGAACAAGGCACTAGGCTTCCCGAAATACACATGAAAGCCACATCAGCTCCAATTGTGATAACACATGATCAAACAAGTTTATATAATTAAGATCCAAAAATTTAAAGTTTCCGCGATTATTTTCTGTTTGTATGCCTAAGGAAGAAGAGGAAGCATGTAAATTAGCCATTCACAGGGAATGCTAACGTTTCACACGTGCTGAAATTGTTTTAGTGTTCTTGAGAATTGTTTTTGTATTAATAAAAACATAGCGCAATGGCCGGTAATGACGACGACTCTGAATCTGGCAGTGATTATGACGTGGAGGTGTATGTAAAACCCAAGAGAGTTCGACGGACAGTCAATGACGACTCCGCTGATCTTTTGGGGAACTTTGATGACGAGAAACGTAAGGAGATTTTCGAGGGTACTTATGTGGACAAAGAAACTTCAAAAAATCCAAGCGATTCGGAAAGTAGCGAAGACGAGGAAGCTAAACTAGATGAAGTGAATGGCGAAAGTGTGGATCAAGCAGTCAATGGTGCAGGAGCTGAGAGTGAGGCCTCTGTCTCGGAGGAAGAACAACATGAAGATGGACACATAACCACGGATCAATTAAATAGCTTGCTTCGTGGTGCAGCTAAGGTGAACAGACACGTACTCTATGTAACTAATCTAAACTTTGAAACGACCAAGGACGACCTGGAGTCGCACTTTTCAGTGGCTGGTGCAGTCAAATCCATACGCATCCCTAAAAAGCGTCGCGGAGGCTTTGCCTTTGTGGAAATGGAAGACCTAATGGGTTTCCAGCAAGGTTTTCGACTGCACAATACAGAGCTGCAGGGAAGAAAAATCAAGGTACAAATTTCGGAGGCAGGCAAAAAGAAGTCAGCCAACAAGAAGAACATTATCAAACAGAAGAATCGCAAGCTGGCCGAGATGCGCAACGAGCAGAAGACATTCACAAAGAGTGGAAAGTTCTACGACAAGGATCTGAAGAAAGAAAAGGCTAAGGATTTGTTGGCGCGCAAGCGCTGGCGTAAGCCCAAACCAAAAATGTAAATACTTAGTTGAAGACTCGTAATTAAAATAATATAACTTAACTATTAAATAATTATCAAACAATTGTGTGCATCCTTAACTATTGCCAACGCACTATGTAAAAGTTGCGCTTACCAACGCGCAATAAGGATACGCCATTACGGAGTATGTGAATGCCGGTTGTTATAACTTCTGCAATGTTCTGAACACGCTTTTGGTTAATGTAGAAGCCCCCAGCACTGATGATACGAACGGCATCAGCTAGAAGACAATAATTTAGTTACATAAACTTCCATTTTATATTTTCAACTTACATTCTGTTGGAAAGCATTTTGCTTTCATGGCCAGTTGTAGTATGGACATGCCCGGTTCGGTCAGTAAATCAACGACAGCAGCTCCTTGAAATGTTTGTTTGATTTCAGCATAGTTCAACTCGGCCAGGCCGTCCACGTTGCCCTTGTAGAGCGCATTGGTAACGCGCTCTGCTTGTTTTAAGCCATGCTCTGTGGGTGAAAAATGATATTCGAGGAATATTAAAAAGGCAAATCTATATTTACCGCCATGAACCAGCAAGGTGACATCTTCAGCCAGCAGCGTCTGGGCTTTACGTTTCTCTGGCTCTTTGGCATGTTCTCGGATCAGTTGGTCGACCTCGGCCAGTGGTATAAAAGTGAATAGTTTCAAGAGTTTCTCCACCTCGGAGTCGGGCATACGCAAAAAGAATTGATACAGTGCAAAAGGCGATGTTTTATTTTCATCTAGCCATACTGCATTCCCCGCAGATTTACCGAACTTATCACCCTCCTCATTCGTAACTATTGGCAGGGTCAAGCCAAACACTTCACGATTGCGCTCCACACGGCTTATCAATTCATGACCCGTCATTAGATTGCCCATTTGATCGGAGCCACCCATCTGGAAGCAACAGTTGTGCTTACGCAGTAAATGTAGCCAATCGTAGGCCTGGAAGATTTGATACGTAAACTCCGTGAAGCTCATGCCATCCTCCGATTCTAAACGCGTATGGACGGAGGATCGCGACAGCATGGATCCCATGCGAAAATGCCGACCCATGTTGGCAATGAAGTCAATTAGATTTAGATTTGCATACCACTCAGCATTGTTAACGATTCTATACAAGTATTATATATATTATATATATATATATTATTAAGAATTGAATTTTGAAATAAGACCATGATACTCACGTAAGTGGCGCTAGTTGGGATTTGTTGTTTCGTGTATCCCAAAGGCAATTCTCATGGTTTTTGAATACTCTACGCAACTGTCCCTCAATGGCTTGCAAATTTGTTTCTATCACAGACTGTCCCAGCTGATTGCGCTCCGTTTTACGTCCACTCGGGTCACCTATAAGACCAGTGGCTCCTCCAACAAGCGCAATCGGTTTATGGCCGGCACGCTGGCAGTGCAAGAGGCCCATTATCACGAGCAAGTTTCCAACATGTAGGCTGTCCGCAGTGGGATCAAACCCGGCATAAATGCTTTGTGGGGATTTCGTGAAGAGCTGCTTTATCTTTGGTCTATAAAAAATTAAATTTTCATACAATATTTCAGCATTTGATAATCTACATTTTATCTCACGCTGCTGTGTCCGGAAAAATGCTCTGAAAGAAGCCTCGATCTGACAGCTCCAGCAGGTTTTTGTGGGTGAAATTACGCTTGAAATGGCAACAGCTGGTGTGCAGCGGTTGTAGCATCCGGAGTTTTAATGAAAACATTATGCAAAACTTATCATTGATATAAAGTAATGATGCACTAGCAAAATGAACTGAGGTTATGCGAGATGTTTGGCTACTCACAGCTACAGCTGATTGGCAACAGCTGTTGCACTGTTGCTTTGAGTTACAACTTGGTATTTTTTAACAGTGTGACGTCACAGACGTACATTTATCGGCACACATATTGCGTTGTTCTCTTATACGACCGTTCGAGCGAGACCTTTTTGCTTGCGGAGATCACAAGTGTGTGTGTATTGCGTTTGTTTGTTTTGGAAAACAAAGAAATGTGTTAATAACTGTTTTTTGTGTGCTGCAGCTGTAATGAGTGTTTCTTGTATATAATTGATAGAAATGTTGTTAAAAATACGGCATGCACTGCTGGAGGTCAGCAATAAGTCAGCGCAAGAAACAGTGAAGCAATCAGCCGTTATAATCAACAATGAGATTATAATTAGCTGCGCCAACATTCTGCAGTCCTTTGCTCGCCAGTCGGATACAGGGGAGAGACTCCTTCATAGCCTGCAGCAGTGCAATCTGGTCGATGCACAGGACGTGCAATGCAGTGAGGGCAAACTACTGCGCGAATTAAATTATCTGGTGACCTTTGATCGACATCGACGTCCAGTGCCCGATCGCAGTATACAGCAAAGTTCGGCCCATCCAGCAAACATTCTCACCCGCTACACGGCTCAACCTTTGTATGTATTTTGCGCTGCAGAAGTGTCGCGTAGTTTGCACAAGATATTGAGGAATGCCGACTCCGATGAGCAGAATGTGCTGCGCTCTAGTTTTCTTGTGCTGACAATGAGGAAGTTGATGGAACGTGAATCCTTCAAGCGCTTCATTCAGCACATTTCCAGCTATTTGCGGTATTTGCAGCCCATTCACACACTGGACGATGTTCTGGTTATGTGCTCGCCCTTCGGCATGGAGAACTTCTACAAAACCATTAGCATTGGCAAAGTGTGCAATGTATTAGGCAATTCTCTGTTTGGCCTATCAAATGCTTTGCCTCTTGGTTGTGAGGGAGCCGCTGTATTCAACAACAAGCTGTAGGTGTTCCAGAATCCATTCGCTCACTTTTAGACATTCACTATTGACGTCTCTCCATTTCAGCCGACTTATAGGCATCATCGTATGCACATCATTCCAGCGGCAGCAGGAGAACGTTAATCTGATTTTGGCTGCCAATTTTGGTTATCTTGTCCGGGATTTTATGGCGCAGCTGGGCACGCGCATTACCATACATAGTTTGCCACGGGAGACATCAAATTTTGCGTGTATGTAGTAATCAAATACAATACATACATGTATTTATTACAGCTGTTTACTTCCCAATTAAAGGGGAGCGTTCGATTGTGGTGATTGAGTCGGCTTCTCACCAAGGTACCGGCACTTACATCAGAGTCCACGACAAATGTTTTATTCTTACCTGCGCGCATGTCGTTGGCAAGGTAAATAAATAAAAAAAATATATACATATAAAATATACATATATACTAATTATATTGTAAGATTGATATGTGATGTGTTATCAAATTATTTACAGCTAAATTCGCTAGTTCAGTGCCGAGCTTTCGATCGAAAATTCCACTCTGATGTCATTTGGTGCAATCCGGATGAGGAACGCCCCTACGACTTGGCATTGCTCACCGCACCTGCAGATATTCCTAGGGATTACTGTGTACGCATAGCACGTAATCGCGCCACATTGGGACAGACGGTGTATAATGCTGGCTTTCCATACTATGTAAACTTCAACTTTAAGTACGACTTCAATCCCTCCATATTCCAAGGACGTATTATCAAGTGTGATCAGGGCGCCATAATGTCTGATGGCAGCGTGCAGTCTGGCCAGAGTGGCGGCCCAATGTTTGATCAGAACGGCTGCATTCTCGGCGTTTGTGTGTCTAACATAAAACATGATGATATTGTTTACCCAAATATAAATACAGCTATACCAACATACGATATACGACGAACTCTACGTGAATTTGCCACGACGAATGGTGCGTATGCAAGCATATGAAAATATATTCCCTACTTGTTTGTTATTTCAATCTATCAGATGTCAGTGTACTAAACAATCTCGTCGCGAGCCAAGAAGTCCGTCGAGTCTGGTCCCTGGATATGCCGCCAATACAAAGTAAACTCTGACGTCTTCCTTCAAGTATGCCCAACTTGTAATTTTTGTACATATATATCTTTTAATATATCAATTTTATAATTGTTGTGCTTACAATAAATAATATTTAACATATGAGCTACTGCGCAATATTTAATTCTTATCCAAGCAATCATTAACATGACTTTGCAAAACAGATAAAGAGGAAAAGGGATTTGAGCAAATCGGACATCGCAATGTCGGCTCCGCTGTTTTCGCGGCTGCGCCTGTTGGATCTAGGACCTGAACAAAAATGTTAGTGAATTAGTATAATTTAATGCATATATATAAATTGATTATTGTTGCATACTCTTACTGGTCTCTGATCGGGTCGCAAACTATTGCTGCTGGCTCCTAGCTTTGATGGTCCACAGCTAAACTTGTTTGGCTTTTGTGCATCAGCTAATGCTTCGATTAGTTCTTGGTTGCGTCGTTGTAGTGCACGTAAATCCATAAGATATTGCTCCTTTTCGCCAGCATTCTTTTCGCGATCAGCGCGCTCCATTTCAAAGTCCCGTCGATATATTTCAATCTGTGTTTTCAAGTGTGTAATCTGTTCATCCTTTTGTGCGTCATTTGCTTTCAATGCCTTCACGTCTGCATTCATGGCTCTCATTAGTTCCTCAGCACTGGTCAAGTTAACCTTGAGGCAATCTATTTCCTCGATATACGTTTTTTTCTGCAAGGTATGTAAGTCATTAAATTTTGAAGTGATTTGTTATACTCATTCACGAAGTGAATTAGTATATTGGTTTTGTGCAATGTCCGTCTTGCTGTCCGTCTGTCCGTATGAACGCAGAAAGAAAAAAAGAAAGCTGAAATTTGGTATGTAGGTCCGCGTCGACCACCCAAGTCGTTTGGGCTGTGAATGAGTATGGAATGTTTTTACTTGTTTTTATATGGAGCACTTACCATGTCCTTAAATTCTAAGTTCTCTGCCAGCAGTGCAGACATTTGTCGCTGTAGATTCTTAACTTGGCTATCCTGATCATCCTGACATTTGACAGACGCCACACTTCCATCATCAGGGACATATTCGTAAGAACGCTGGAAATTTTGAAATTGTTTATATTGTGATTAGAGCAAAACAAAGCGCAAATAGTATATATGTATAAGTATGTATGTATATAAAATTTTAAATGCTTAGGTATATCTTATCTTAGCTTGAGTGGCGTTATAGGCGATAAGAATTATAGTTATGAGGTATGTTAATATTTGCTTGTTATTTTAAATGAACTTTGGGACTCACCAGTTGATTCTGCTGTAATTTTTCAATTTCAACAGCCATATTGCTAATCAGCGATGATTTCTCCGAAACACATTGCCTTAGCTCATCATGATCTCTCTGGTGCATCTCTTCAGACAGCCGCATTTGCTCCAAATTACTCTCCAGTTCCTTTTTTAACTCTTGGTTTTCCACAGTTAATTTATCGATCTGCGCTTGGCATTGCTGCAGTTGCACCTGATACTGTTGTTCTCGAGCAGCCGCTTCGTTTCGCCATTGCTGAGTGATTTTATAATATTCTTGCATCGTATGATTCACTTTATCCAAGGTCTCTGTATAAATAGATGTGTTAGATTTGGTAAATTAGTTGAGATCTTAATGACGGCAGGCCTTACGAATCAGCCCCTAATGTAATGTATGAGAAGGATTATAATATATACAAATATAAATATGCAGTAATCTAGTTAATATATATAGTTAACACAATTTCAATTAGATGTTTGCACTAAATTAAAGCATATCTACATTTATATATATTATAAAATGAACAACCACTGGACATACGTTTTAAAGCCATGTATTCGGTCATCATTGTCTGTAGCTTGACTACATCCTCGGCGCGGGCTTGCAAAGAACAAAAACTGGGGAACTGGGAATATATGCTGTTCTGCTTGGAGAAAGTAAGTTAGCATATATGTGTGTATATTTCGATATGTTATAAATACCTTGAGCACATCGGCCTGCACCTCGCCCATCAAAAAGCTGGCTGCCAGAGAGCTTTGACCAGAAGGTAAAGTCGTGGGTAGACTGCTTTCTGTGGAGTTCGTTTGCTCTGGCATTGGGCTCGGCTGACTTATGCTGGCTGGTGTTTCCACTTTAACGTCCGGGTTTTGTTGAGCTTCTACAGCGGTTTCTGTTGGTTCTTTGTCCAATGCATCGCTTAACAGAGAACCGCCTTGAGAGCAGAGCGAAGATAAAGGCGAACTGCCTAAAATAACGAATGAATCTTCTTCAGCCATTACGCCTTCACTTTCGTTCCGTCACTGAAATTGCAAACAACTTTGCGATTACAACTGCGCGTTAAATGTGGCACACTTGCAGGGGAGTCCCCAGTAAACAAATGAAATTGACAAGGTTGATAGAATCAGGCAGCAGAGCACAGGTTAATCGATAAATTGTCAACACTGAACCTCACACACCTGAGGGAATAAATGAGCTGTGTTTTGGTATTTGTTGCTGGTATAAATGCATACAGATATGTATGTACTATTTTGCATGCTTCCTTAGTTATCTATACTTTTGTGATTCATCGTCAAATGTAATTTTTTGGCTTCACCGCTTGCTGCGTCATGACAAATATTATTGATATTACTCATGCATGTACTTATGTACAAACCTTATCGGTAGCTTTGTAGGCACCGGGCTATAACAAATTATTACTTTCTATTCTTCGATAGGTTATTTTTGTAATAACAGTTGAATAAGCTATTTTTATATTTGTAGGAATTATGGCATTATTAATTCAGTGTGGCCAGAGTCAAAATGTGAAAACAGCTGTTTGTCGAGCGAATCGTGAATGGCAGTTCTGTGTCTGAGGCGAATTGGAGATATTTTCCAACACTGCACACAAATGCCGCTGCTTTGAACGCGCCTTCTGTTTAATATAATTTGTTGTATTAATATTACAGATATAATAGATATAATTATTTATACATGGTTAGCAACAAGCTCCTGTTTTTTAATTTTCGGTGCTTCAGGGGTCAGTGGATAAACCAGAATATTTTTGGCAATACATGAGACTTTGAAATTGGCAAATTCGTTTCTAATTGCTGGTTTTTCAGAATTGACATTATTTTAAGTGATAAATGAGATTCAGAACCGGATTCTCAGTTTTTATAGTACATTTTCATTGTTTTCATTGTTCAGTTTAAAGTGCAAACACATATGTACGTATGTTTTGTATATGGGTTAATGAGGCGCTCGCGTGTTGATGAGTATATGTAGTAAATACATACATATGTATGTATGTATGCACATTTATAAGTATGTACATACATATGTATATTTCCATATATAGAGGGAACTGGATTCCATGTAAATACATATATAAATATGTATGTATAAAGATGGAGATGCTTTGTTATCGCAACTTTCATTGCATAAACTCAAGTATATTCGCATATATGCAAATAATGCAAACTGGTTTTAAATTCAACTATACAAATAAAAATATGAAATTTTATTGAATTGTGTTTTATTTTATAAGAATCTCTATTTCAACTTAAAACTAATGCACAAAAATAAATTAATTATAGAAAAACTTAAACGATGTCATATAAATTGTACAAATACGAAATTCAATAAGGTTTAAGTGCAGGAAAATCATCTATACACCTAAACATACACATATGTATGTATGTACATATCCATATGAGGATATGTATAAACATATATATGTACATAAATATATTATAATATACATTCACGATCAAAAATACGAGGATGGATATTTACCAAAAACATATGTGTATATTAATTAAAATAATTTAATTTTGTATTTTTCTATATTTCTATCTTCGTGTTAAGGTGAACGATTTTTCGGACCACCCTCGTATATAATATATATATCACATTCATAACTCTTTCAGACACCCGGACGCACTCAATCATATTATGTCTTAGGATTAGCTACGATCTAGTACATGTTTAAGAGAAAACGCTTCGCCACATTTACGCCTGCCCCTTGCTGTAGTAGTAGCCGGGGCTCACCTGTGCCTGGCGGAACTGTCGCCGCACCTGTTGGGGATGCGGTGGCTGCAGCTCGCGCTGCAGAGCAATGGCCGCAAAGTGTTGCTGCTTGAGTGCGCTGATGGTGGCGATCTTGCGATGTCTGTTCGGCCTGGGCAGGTTGCTGTTGTTGGCCATGCGATACGTTTCCAGATCATCGTCACGTGGCAGCGGACGATGCTTATCCTCCTCGACGGGCGTGCCATCGGGTCGCAGGCGCATCACCAGTGGCCCACTCAGATACCTTTGTGGCGGCTCAGCCGTCAAGGCGGCGGCAACGGGCAGTTCACTTGCTGCTCCAGACGGCTGCTCCCCGCCATAGCCATAGGCCATATCCATATCCATGGCATACTTGTGCTTATGCTCGCTGCTGCTGGCGCTGCTCTCGAAGAGCGGATTCTGTGCCGGCTGCCGGTGTGTGAGTATGATCAGAGAGGAGGCGGGCGGCGTTGGAATTGGCTGTGGCTTGCGTGTCGTTATCAGCTGAGCACTGGGATGATCCCGCATAATCGATGACCAGACTACGGAAAAAGATAAATAGAGTCAACAATCAAATAACCACGTACACTTATTGCTATCGCATATTGTGTATATTAATGTGGAAAACACGTTTCGCTGCCAGAAATAAGAAAAATATAATAACTGCAGCAGCAGCAGCAGCAATAGCTGTTATCGCATGCGGAAGTGCATACCGAACGGATTCCCATGATTCGATCTGGATGCACTCATAAATATGCAATACTCACTCAGCTCATTCGCATCGCGCTGGTACGGATCGAGCGCCTCCAGTTGCCCATCAGAGAATGTCTGCAATTTCTCATAGCCATAGCCGAGCAAATTGTGCTTGCACTGATTTACAGGTAAGCCGCCGCCCACCGTCGTCTTGCAGTGCACGCTAACCAGCTGCGCGAACGTCGAGTACAAGTAAGACATCTGCCCATCGCGAGAGAGATGAGGAGAGGGAGACAGAAAGAGAGCGGGTTAGATTAGAGACAGCATTAAGCAACTAGTGCCTTAGGCAACAGTGCGTGTGAGTGATGCGCACAAATGAAATGCATTTCAAAATGTGTGTCGCGCGTTATGCAATGCTGTGGAGGAGTGAGCGGGAGAGGCTGAGGGAGCAAGGGTTGCGCTGCTCCACTTCTTTGTTGTTGTTTTTCTTTTTACGGTTCAGCAGCCAAAGCAGTCTATATTTGTATGTATGTACATACATATGTATGCATCTGTAGTTGTTTGTTTGATTGTATACTGTGGCTTGGGCTATTCTGTGCGGTCAGCGAAGCGTTGTCTGAGCCGAATGTTCTACGCCGGATGACACATACTACGCCGAGATTAAAATGACGTAAAGCTAGGTACGGCGTACGCGACAGCCATGCTAATCAAATGGAACGCTCAGCGATAATTAAATGTAGAAACTCCCAAATCCGGCATTTCTAATTTATTAGCAGCTACGCTTAGTTTATAGCGAATTTAAGCATAAACAAAGAAAGTCCCAAAAGGTGTGTGTTCAAATGTAGTAGCCTTTCTGTATACATGTATGTGTGTATGTATATGTACATGAATATTTATAGGCTATATATAATTATATGTATGTCTCTATATACATATACATATATTTCTAGTTAAATTGGAGTCTTTACAGGGATAATACATGAGCTATAAGAATTAACTAGAATTAATTATTGTATTGTTTTTGTTTATTTTATGATTTTGTTTATGGTTTAGCAAAAGAGATTTATTTGAATGAGTAATTTCTAGAAATTTCAATATAAATACATGTTTTATTCATAATATGAATGCTCTATCAAAAAACCCGCTGTAAACAAAGCAAATATCCTATTCAGTAATTTATTTTAATTTATATTCATTCTGCTTCCATTTAAACCGCACATAGCTTTTCATTCCTTTTAAAAATGTTTCCAGTACATCTACTGGTTATATGGTATTTTTTCTAAAATATATTTCAAGTTTTCTTTTCATTATTAATTTAATTAATAATATTAATAATTTCATTAGGGTTTCTTCCAGCAACTAGAATTCTTTTCTCCAGCCGAAACTGAAACCTAACTTGTGATAGAATATGTATGCTTTGTTTATACATAATGTAGGTCTGTTTGTATGTATATAGTTTTATACATTTATATGTCCGTATATAATTCTCATATATTGCACCTTGATCTGGTTACACATCAAAACGAATTATGCATTTGCATTGGCTTTCAATTGTGCTGCGACTTTACTTCTTAAGTCTTGGCTTGGCTCGGCTTGACATGGCTTAGCTTGGCTTGGCTCTCTTGGCTATATATTTCGAGTTGTACAATTTAACGCTGTTTGCATAATGATATGCTCGATATGCACAAAACGCTGTCTCAAATAACAAATTACCGTTAAGCCCACAAATAATAGCAACAACAAAGGCAACAACCTGTAGCGCATATGTTTATTGACCACAAAACGTGTGCAAACTGTAAAATGCAATTCGAGCCGAAATTTATATACATAGGTGTATGTATATTTATTTGTATACATTTCTATATATACATATATCTATATGTATGTATGTATTTATATCGAAATATAACTTTTTATGCCAAATGCTGTTTGTTTGCCAGGCCAATCGTGTGCAACACAAATTACTTAATTTACCCAAACCAAATATACAATATATATGTATATAAGCCTGTAGGCTCGGTTCATATATACACAGACATTTATATACATATGTATACGAAAAATTCCACATTAAAAATTATCTGATTTATGTGCCTCTTTTTTAATGGTCCAGTCCCTGACACAAATAATTAGTCAGAATTTCAAAAATATACAAAAATTAAAAAAAAAAGCTAAATTGAAGGCGGGTGTAGTCAAAGTCACATATATTATATATTATATATATTATATTATATATGCCTGATCTTAACTTTATTAAAGTCGGCTTATAAAGCAGAGATAAGGCTGTCAGATTTTGTTTATTTATGAACAACGCAGCTCAATGATTTACAACTTGACAGCGATTGCAATTAATTGACTAACAAACAAGCCAATATATTGTATCTAATTGAAATTTTTTATGAAAATGCATATTTATGCATATTTCGAGGAGGATGCATGTGTGGGAAAGTGTGTGGGAACGTTGCGGAACGGGTGTTAGTAACAGTAAAATACTCGTTACAAATGTATTTAAACAACAAATACGACTATAAGATCTGCATATATGTACATATATTCAGCCTAGCTTTAAAACTCCTGTATATTACTTTATACTTGCATGCATTTAGGCATCTAAAATTATATCGATTTCTATAGTGGATGACCAATCTAATCTAACTGTTAAGCTTTGTATCATACTTTCATTTTAACAAAATCAATATACCCCTTCTACTGTGTGAGCGGGCATCAAAGTTAATTGAACAAGTTTTCGATTCAGTTAGAAGCGCACTTGACCTTAAAGCCCCCTTATGAATAATGATTAGTAAAATAGCATATTCTAAAAATAGAAGAGAGTTATGTTAACTTAGCATAAATACAAGGAACTTCGGACCTGTTGTAAATAAATAAATATATAAATAAACTTGAATTAAACTACTTTTCTAATATAGAAAACCACAAATATTTCTCGGGCTTGAGCCTATACGGAATTCCTAAATAAATACTAATTTATTTCATTTTCGGTTTTTTTGTTTTTCTTAATTTTTATGAAGATGTAGTTTAATGCCTGATGTCTGGTTCAATAACCTGTTGATCTGCGCAGTTTATGCTATTATGAAACGAGCAACCAAAAAAAACTGAAACAGACATCACAAAAAAGATAGCAAAACAAGTAAAAAGGGTTTACAAAACCTAAAAGAGAAACGTTCGAGCCCGAAAAGAAAAATATGGAAAAGATAAAAGACCCGCACAACATGATTGCCATTACCAATGGATAAGTTGATACCGTTCATAATAATGTGTATGTATGTATATACAATATATATATGTATATATACAATCATGACGATGCTACATTTTTTTTGCATATGTAAAGCTCGCACACATACGTATGTATATGTACATATGTATATAAATACATTTTACGTAAAAAAGTAATGCAAACATAATTTATTTATTTATTTAAGTTCGAGTCAAACCGGCTAAACGCGCTGCCACCTTAACATTAAGGGCACGGAAAAAGAAACGCGAAGAAAATATATAAATAAACGTTAACAACAACAAAAACAACATTGTTTAATTACCGCTGGTGTTTTTGTTTTGTTTGCTTGTATTTTTTTTAAAATCGAAAATCGAAAGCGCTAGAGATGCGATGAAGCATGCGCACAACGGTAAACAACATTTAATTAAGATTTAGACTATGTAAGCAGGTGAAACTAAGCTTTAAAATACCCTATAAATGTTTTCTGTTCCAGACAAGTTTGTAATATAGCAAAGTAAACAAATAAGCTAAGCATATAAGCAGAACAGAATCGCAAAGAGAGGCACTTCAGCTAGTTGAATTCACTTGGTGACAAAAGCATTTTGATGGATAAATTTAGTAATGAGTTTATATAGACAAAGTTGAAATTCCAATTAGCAATTTCTAATGTGAATATTTTGTTATTCTGTTTTGTTTTCTGGCTTGCGCAAATTGCGTTTTAGAATTTGGATTTTTTTTTTGCTATTTTTTTTGTTTTTGTGCTTTTTTTTTTTGCAATTAATTAGCTTTTGGAAATTATTTTCTCATTTGTTAGTGGACATGCGGGTGCCGGATGTACGGACATATGTACATATAATACCTCTATACCTGCTGCGATCGTCTCGTATCGCCTTACACAAGCAAGCGCTGGCTCCATTGTTCTATTCCAACTATTATATAAAGTGGCTTAGAATACTGAATAAAAATAACAATATAAAGCAGAGGTGAGTTTTTTAAGGCGCAGTTCGCGTGCGATGCGTCGCCAAATTCACAAACTTTGAATAGGATCTACGACATGACTAAGCGAAATGGGAAAAAGTCTGGCTCTTATAGAGCTCTATATGAATAATATGCATACATACGAGTGTGTACTAATAAATTTAGTTTTTTTTTTCTATTTTTGTTCAACATTTCGGAGTTCATTAACTGTTTACGAGCGTGTAACGAGCACCGAACTGCCAACACTTCCATTGGATGCCACCTAAGTCCGAGCTTCCACCAACCCCACAGCCAGCCACTCTCTCAGCGAGGGGAGACAGACGCCTTCATTGTCACGCTTTGTTGCGCAAAAAAGTGAAAAGCTTTTTATTTATTTATTATTTTGTTACTTTTTTTTTTTTTACTATACGTTTTATGTTTCATACTCCCCGCCCCTCACTCGAAATGTACATGTAAATGAAAATAGTTTTGGCTTTTTTTTTTTCGTTTATCATAAACGAAATTTAATGTTTGTCTTGTTTTCATCGTTGCGCTTGGCTTGACTCGGCGCGGCTTGAATGCAGCTCATTTGGTTTTATTGTTCATTTTGGTAATTACTTTTCATTATGTTAACAAATGCTTGCTGTCATTTATGCCAAATGTTCATGCTTTATTGTTGAACAGTTCACTTAAATTGCTAAAAGTTAGCTAGTGCTAAATAGAAAACAACACATTTCAATTGCTTAGTTAATGAAATGTTTCTTCTTGACTATATTAGGTAAGGATGTTTGAATTAAAAACTGCTACTCTGCTTTTACTAATTTAGATAAAAATAAAAACTATAAAACATATATTATTACATATTATTATAGGTTATTAAAATACAAAATATGAAACAGTATTTTTTAGATTTTCTTAAGCTGAAGAAATCGGAGTTCAAGATTTACTAGCTAAAATCCTCTTTAGAAAGGCTACTTCCCAAAGACTATGTCACATCAAAAACTCACATTTTCTCAGCATTTATGTTCCATCTTGTTTCTAAGTCAGCTATATATGTATGTATGTACATTTCTACTCAGGCAATCAAATATTTATATATATGCCAGCGTGTATACGCAAAGATATTCAATCGTTAAGTGAATCCCACTAACGCGCTTTATGTTTTAAGCCAACAAAAATAAAAACAAAACGAAAAAACCTGCCTTTCTAAATTTCCGTTTGGTCACTTCCATAAAAGTCTAGAGCTTTTTCTGATGAAACCGGCATAATATTAAGTCGATATGTTGGTATGTATGTATGTACATACATACCTATATATATAGTATATATATGTGTGTATATGCATCAATGTCTGTATATATTTGCAAACACTTGAGCAAACAGCAAACCAATCAATTTACGAGGCAACAAGGCAGTCTAGCCCGAGCCATAGCTCAATATTTGTTTAAAAAATATGTTTGAGAGAATTTTAAGCCAAAAGTAAAGCAAACGCTTTTACAGATGCGCTACAATTGATAAGGTTGACAATGTCAAGATCAGGCAATAGAGTCTCATTATTTATGTCAAGGATGGCTAATGCCGATATTCTGATATACATAAATTCATATATACATATAGTAAAGGGGCAGCAGCAGCGGCTTCTGTTGTTGTTGGATCATATTTTTATATTTCTATTATTATCTTCAGCATTTATTGTTTAAATTGTGATTCAGCTATTTGTTGTTGTTGTTGTTGTTATAGTTGGTATTGCGGTACAGTTATGCAAATGAGACGCAAATAGCGTAGTCTTTATATCTGTTATCCATATGCATATTCAGCATTCAAAACTGATTCAAAATTCAGTAAAAGAAAAAAAATAAAATAAAAGCATTCAAATATCGGTGTGGAAACGAAAGACATAACAAAAAGCGCCGTTAAAAACTTACACACACTACAGCTAATTATGTGCCGAAATATGCATAGTAATTGAGGCAACGCTATTTATGATGCTCATTGACAAAAATCATCGAAAAATTGAGATCTCATAAAAATATGGATAATGTGCGCAAAAATTGTGCTAGTTTTTTGTTTCTTTTTTGGCAGATCAGTCCAATGCCAAGGACGCCCGAACACCTTAGCATTTTCATTATAACTGGAGCGAACGTGGCGTATGCGTAATGCTTATGATTACAATAAATATAGATCTGTATAGGTTCGTGTGTGCGTATGATTGTATGCAAATGAGTAGCGGCTTAGGTTCAATTTGGAATCTGTTCATATCTCTAATGCATATGGTATATCATATGTTGAATTTACCTTTTCGTTACGCGACAAAAACTCCCAAATGGGAATAGCCGAGGCAGCGCCCATTTCGATGGCTATTGCGCTAAGCAGGCAGCTGACCAAAATTAGTCTGGCACCACTCATCGCCATCATCATTGTTGTTGTTGTTGTTGGGTTTTCGCTAAGGCAAAGGTTGCCTGCTTGCCTTTGATCCCAAGCGGTCAGCTGTGTCAATTGCACACCGTTAGCTTTGCTGCTCGCGCTGTTTGTGTAATCCGCGTTGCCAGACTTTCTTTTTTGACTCAGTTTTAAAAGAAAACTTTCTTTGCTCCCAATATCTTTGTTTTCGCACTTAATTAAACTAAATTGTACAACGAGCTTTACTAATTTCGTATTATTTGTTTTTGTGTCGGTTTTATTTGCATTCGAATCGTGTATCTGTATTCCAGTTCATAAGGCAGAAAGCTCGTCGCAAATTTCACACCCACAGTTGAAATTCCTCACTAACACTGACAAACACAATTAAATGAAACGCGTGAGCCATGCGTTCGCAACAACGACTCGTCTTCAAATGAAGCGACTGCCACTGGTGCATTCGTATTTATGCTTGGAGCGCAACTCAGCGGGTGATGTGAGCGTGTCACGTACACGAAGAGCTCGTTGCCTATTGCCCACAATCTGCTCTCAGCAATTGTGCTTGATCGAGCTCTGCAGAGCGGCACGAGCGCAGCTCTAGTTAAGTTACTGAGAGAGTAGTTTAAGTGAGAGCATATACGAGAGTAACCTAGCGCTCTCTCTTCGGAAGCGGCATAAATACATACATTCACACATACATGGGCACAAATGGCAAACTTGTTCTACTAATTGAGAAAAAGACAATAACAATAACAACAGCAAAATATTGCAAATTTTCAAAGTCAAGTTTACAGTTCTAAAAGCTGTTGAGCTTCAAAGATAATTTTATGAATATGCAATTTTTCTCTTTAAATGAAGCGAATTGCATTTTGAGTCGCTTTTGTTTTTTGTTGTCAAAAATAATAAAGAAAAAAAATCGGAATTATTTAACAATCAACTGTTAATTAAACCAAATTAAAACATAGACTGCCATATAAATAAATATATATTTATGTATTTATGTGTGCATTTGTATTATGACGGCGGCGACGGTTTGTTCAAGCGCTAATTTTCATGAAAAAAGGGAATTATAAAATCCAATCACTTGGAATTTGTGTCGCCAAAAGCCGATAACAGAAACCAGTTTCAAAAGCATTTTTAAAACACGCATTTTCGCTAATTGTTGAAGGATGGAATTTCCTAATTATAAATTCTACATTGAACGCTAAAATAAAGGCATTTAAAACAATCATTGTAAATTATGTTTGTTTTACATATGTATATTTTATAAATAGTCTACATATATTTAAGCCAAACAAATTACGTTGACACAGGCCTAATGGAGGAGGCTTGTTTTGAGTACAGTCATCTCCAAAAAGGGATTTCGTGGAAAGCTACCACGAAACCGTTAATCGATAATGCGTTTCAAACTGTCACGCGGGCTGTCTTTTTTTTGCATACTTGTTGACAAGAGACGGAGCGAAAGACAGATAGAGAAAGAGCGAGAGACAGTCTTTGGGTGCAATGATCGCTTAATTATTTAAAATCTTTTCGTTTTTCAATTGTGGTTTTATTTTGACCATTGCGTACACAAATTTATAAAAACTGGCATTTATCAAAATACAGGGTATACATAGGTAATATAAGTACATTCACTTTCTCATGTAATTTTACGGCCCATCTACAAACGATTGTATTGCATGAAATTTCGATCATA
This sequence comes from Drosophila mulleri, assembly GCA_035047565.1. NCBI lineage: Eukaryota > Metazoa > Arthropoda > Insecta > Diptera > Drosophilidae > Drosophila > Drosophila mulleri. Next base: position 4,281,790 of record JAWNPK010000060.1, read on the forward strand.
GCCGCCATATAAGTCCCTATCGTCCTTGTTGTACAGCATGAAATCGTTGCTCTTCGCATCATCTGAACCAAAGATAGGTATGTAGCTGTTGAAGCTTAGATCCTGCTTGAGACGCTGGTCCGGATCGCGACCTAGATGTATGACCTTCGTATACAGCTCCGTATCTGCTTGCAGAGCACGATCAAAGTCTTTCCAGTGCACGAATTTCACATGCTCGCTGGGTATAGCATTACGATCCAATAGCTCAAACAGGGTATTCGAATTGACGGGCTGAACGACGCTCAGCTCATGCTCCACACTGCCAGCGGCTCCAGCGCTCGGCAATCGGCGTTTGCTGAACTGTGGATCCGCATCCATATTCCATAGCCAGGCCAGCAAAGGAGTAATAGATGCCTATAAAATTGAAATAACTATTTATTTGATTAATTTTGTATGATATTTCACTTACCTCTCGATCGCTGCGTCCTATGCGTGGTATAGTCTTCATGTTCTTCATGAGAAATGCTTCGCCGCGTTTGCCCAGTCGTGGCACGTTCTTGGTGATCTTCAGGAAGAAGCCAGGACTCTCGTCCGCATATCCTGCGATCCAGAACTCAGCCAGCAGCAGCACAGCAAACAGAATTGTAAGTCTATTCATCGCAGTTGGCCCACGACTGTTCCGCTTCAAGGCTTAAAGACAATATTTATATAAACGTTCATATGCGGGCAACAGCTGCTCTAAGAATTTACATTATTGATCAGCTACCAAATTGACCTCATTACATAATTAGCAATGCCAAGAGGGAAAGGGAAAACTTTACGGAATACACAGGAGGTGGAGTTGACAGTGTATATAGACACATATCTCTATATGATCTATAGATCATACAATAGCAGAGCTTATCTAAAATAATCTTAGGCATTAATAAACATTCAGTTAACAAGAGTGTGTAGAAAAGTATATTTAAATATATTAATAAATAATGTGTAAAATTAAGGAATAGTCATTTGCTTAGATTAATGAGCTCTGTGCCCATTGTGCTACTTCTGTGGGCAGCGCCTGATAGCGTTGGACCGCCTGCTGTATCTGTCCATAGGTTAAAGCCATTTTATGCATTTCAAATTCCTTTTGGACTTTACCCATGCCACTACTAGATAAGGGCATTATTAGCTCAACAATGCGCAAATGCTCAAAGGCCTTTAATACTATGGCACGCTCCACGCCTTGCATCGTCGTAGAGACTTTGGCGAACTTGGAGAAGCGCCCAAAAATGATCTCAAAATTGAAAGGATCGCGATCATAAATGCTCGAATGATGCTTTATGGCTATTAGCAAGCACAGCTCGAGCACAGACAGCCCGCAAAGCAGTTCTACTTTGTCATCGCACTCGTATTGAGCGCCCAGTGCTGCAAGTTGCTCCACTGTTATATGTGGGGCATCAGCTTTCAATTGTGCCACCAGACGGAATATGAAAGTCTTGAGAAATGCTTCGCTTATATCAAAATCGTAGAGCATTTGCAGGGTCTTTTGTGCTGCGGGCGTCTTGATAAGTTTTCCGATTTGTTTATTCCAGTTCTCGACGTGTTTCTTATCAAACGTATATTCAACTCCATCGAAATGATTACGATGAAAGGTAAAAGCGTCCGATTTGAACATCTGCAGGCTGTCAATACGATCGGCACTTGCTTCTAGCTCCTTATTGTTGGGTAAGCTTATTAGATGCTGAAAGAGTGCGACATAATCCTCAAATTTGTTGGCACTGGGAAAAAGGAAAACCTGCCTGCGACGGGGATAAGTTAACGAATGCGATTAGAGTTATATGTACATATAAGGATAGAACATTTGAGGGCATACCTGTGCGAGAATCGCGATTTCACACGCTTCTCAAGCAACTCAATGACATCTAGTCGACAGGTGACGCCCAGCACACAAATTGGCGCCTGAGCTGACTGCGAGACATCAAACAAGTTGTATAACAATGTCTGATTGTGATGTGTGCAAAAGAGATCAAATTCCTCCAAGACGAAGACAACGCTCTTTGACTTTTTGTCGCCAGCCTTAAGGCACTGCAGCAGGAAGGCCAAATTCTCGGCAAACGAGCCAAAGACTTTGCCATCTGCTGCATTCTCCAAGCGCATTTGTACGGTGATTGATTTGAGAGCAATGCGATCATCTGTATGCAAATTGCCATCCAGGTGCACAATGAGCGTGTTGTCCACAAACGATTTGTTCACCAGCAAATCCGTGAGAACGGCATTGATGAGCTGCAGAATAAGCCAGAATCGTAAGCAGTAGCCGAAAATAGTAGCCATTACTTACTGTAGTTTTGCCGGCACCGCGCGGTCCTATCAACAGCAAAGAATTCGATTCACCCATTTCAGCTGTGCGCTGTAGCAACTGCCGTACATTGTTACGCTCCGATTCATAGCCACGGACAGTGGTGTAGTCGCGTTGCAATCGCTCTTTGAGAAAACGTCGCGTTTTAGCTATCTCCTGCACCGATTCATGCATAATTTGTAGTACAATTTATCACTGGGCTTTGTTTGCGCTTGTTTTGAATAGCATTCGCCGCCAAAATATCAGCTGTGCTAGTGGTGGCCCGCAAACGATAGTCACACTAAAAACACGTCTTGCTCTGTTCGTTCGGTTAAGTGAACTGTTGCGCAACGGTGGTGGAAAAATAATTCAAAATTATCTCAGCGTCCCTAACTTTTTTATTTCACAGCTCTTATCTACTTATATTTTATCCATACAACAAATTTATTTAATAATCACCAAAATATAATCTTGCATTCATTCGGCCATATGTTTGAACGCGTCGATTTCAGAAGATATAAAAATATCAGTTGCTCAAAGGGTTTAGGGGATCTCGTAGTCGAGCAGTCTCGACTAGAGCTTTCTTACTTGTTCACAATAACTTTAATGGGTAATTGACGGTAATTCTTAATTTAAAACACTTATGTATTTGTTTATAAATGCTGTCATTGGTGATGATTGTGATGAAGCACATAAACTTTAATATTTATGTGAGTTACTAATTATTATAGTAACAATGTTTTCAAACGGCAGACGTACGGTATTTTCGCGCTTGATTTTATTTGTCGCTTTTGTAGGCATAAAGGGTGTAAGTTGCAATATCTATTCACAAACTTTATGAACTGCATAAAGATCGTGTATTTTTTGTATTTATAGATTGCTGCAGATATTGAGTTTAATAATATTAAGTGTATTACTTGTGACAAGGAGTATTTAGAATTCGATTATTGTTATCTGAAGTCCGTAAATCGCACGTATAAATACTTATCATTAAAAGCTATACTCCATCAATTGCCAGTGCGAAATTGTAAGGTAAGAAATTGTATTAAAGTAAAATTCAACAATCAATAAATATACATATACATATCTATATACAGATATTGTTTAAGATTGCACAACGCGACAACCGCCACATAGTTGGACCATATAACGGATCTATAGATGCCTGCAAATTTTTGAGAGATGGTCGTAATCCACTAGCCAGTCATATATACCAAACATTTAAACCATATTCAAATATTAATCACACATGTCCTTATAATGTAAGTAAAAGTGTTTATTTACAAAATTTGTTTAAGACTTAATCTTGCTTTTATTTGATAGCACGATGTAATACTGGAAAAGGTATCAGTATACCATGTGAACAACGTATTAAAACAACGTATTTTATTCCCGATGGACGCCTTTTGCTGAATCTAACATTTTATAATGACAATATTGCACGTGCTATGGTCATCGTCTATTTCTTAAAATCATAATATATTTATTGCCTGCTTTACAAAAGTTTTATGTATTTCAGATTTAGTAAACCAGTATATACGAGACATAAAATATAAATCTCGTTATTAGATTCCTGAAGCTCCCTGTATTGATGAATTAATTTGAAATATGTAAATATGAAATAAACATTCTGAATGCATAAAGATTCAAAGGCGTTTAATAATATTGTCTGCTTTGCACCTGTTTTGTGTTTAAAGGTGTGGTACACCATCTATCAATTACAATGCAGTATTACAGTAAAATTCGTTATGAAGTATTTTTATGACGCTTTAGAGTTTCAAATTTATAACTTAAATTAGCAACAGTCGTGATTATTAATGTGCGCTAGTGGTGGCATGTTGTCGATAGTCATGCTCAAGCGATAACTTGTGCAAAGCGTTCGGTTAACTCAACTGATGAATAGCGACGGTTTTTGTCACCGCCAAATTCAAATCAATAATATATAAGTGCCCGAGCCACAATAACTTTGATGAGTATTTGATTGACAATAATTCTTCATTTAGAATATATAACTACACGGATGAATAGCTTTTTGTTTTTAATTTTAATTCGTATGACTTAATAGCTTAATAAATGCTACTATTTCTAATTATCAACCGCATTGAAGCATATAAAATATATTGTTCAGATAGGCTGGGAGTTATTATCGTTAACGTGTTTCCATACGGCAGACAAATGTTATTTTCGCGCTTAGTTCTATTTTTTGTCATTTTTGGTATAATAGGCGTAAGTTGATATGTGTATTAACTTTAAAACCAGCATGTAAATAATTTATTTGTGCTTTAATCTTAAATTTATTTGTACTTTTAAATTACTGTTCATTTTGAGTTCAATAATTTCGACTGTGCGACTTATGGTAAAGAATTTTTGGAATACGAATATTGTTATTTGAAGGCTATGAACCGCACCTACAAATATTTGTCATTAAAAACTATTTTCCATAAATTGCCGATTCGAAATGCTAGGGTCAGAATTCATTTTATAATTTTTAGAATGTTATTACAGATGACGTTTAAGGTTGTAAAACGTGACACCCGAAACATATTTGAGCATTATAATGGCAGTATAACTGCCTGTAAATTTTTGAGAGATCGGAAAAATCCATTCGTTAATCTTATATTCGTTATCTATATTCACCATATTCAAATATTAATCACACTTGTCCTTATAACGTACGTATATCTATTATTATGTATAACTATCTCTTTAAATCAAAACTTTGTTCATTGTGCTTTTATTGAATAGCACGATATAATAGCGGAAAAGTTGCCAATACAATATGTGAATGGTAAAGAATTTTATTCAAGATGGACGATATTTGTTGAATCTTACGTTTTATAATGACAATATTGCACGCTCTGATGTTAAATACGACCTCAATCTACGAAATATTAATCGATTTGAAATGATTATTATTTAATAGTTCTGTGCAGCTCTAAATTCCGACAGAACTACATATTTAAATGCTAGAAATGACGGAAAAGTAGCCAAATTGGCAACAATGGTAGCTAACGTGCTTACGATAGTAGCGCTCAAACGATATCGTTTGCAGTGCGTTCAGTTTAGTCAACTGATGTGTAACGGAATCGGAAAAGTGTTCAAGCGCTCCATAGTAAAAATAACGGATGAACAGTGAACATAATATCTTCATTGAGTGTTTCTAAGTTTTATATTTATATAAAATATTCAAATTCGCTGATGTATAGAGTATATTTTTTTTACTTATATTGATTAATATCTTTGGAAGTAATGACATTTATAATTAGCAACTGCGTTGGCTATAGGCATGTAAGCAATATTATTCGTAGTGGGCAGTCTGAAGCTATAATTATTATTATTCAATTGGTTTCTATCAGCGGACGAATGATATTTTTGCGTTTAATTCCATTTTTTGCCCTTATTGGCATAATATCTGTAAGTTGAAATATCTATTCATTAACTCCAACATGTTCATATAAATATTATTTACTTTCTATTTTTAGATAACTGCCGATCTTGAGTTTAATAATGTTAACTGTTTCACTTATGATAAAACGTATATGGAGTACGAATATTGTTATTTGAAGGCAGTAAATCGCACATACAAATACTTTTCGTTAAAAACTATTCTCCATAAATTGCCAGTGCAAAGTGCCAAGGTAAAGAAAATCAATTTTTTTATCGGTAATTTCGCTAATTATAAATTTACTATATAAATGTACAGGTGGTATTTAAGGTTGCAAAACGTGACACCCGCAACATATTCGAGCATTTCAATGGCAGTATAAATGCCTGTAAATTTTTGAGGGATCGGAAAAATCGATTCGCTAATCTTCTATTCAGTACATTTGCAGCATATTCAAATCTAAATCACTCATGTCCCTTTAATGTATGTATAACCACTCATTTTGAATATTATATTTTTATTTATTATATTTTATTATATTGATAGCACGATTTAATACTGGACAAGCTGCCAATACAATATGTGAACAGTGTAGTAAAGAACTTCCTTCCCTTTGGACAATATTTGTTGAATCTAACATTTTATAGTGAAAATATTGCACGTACTGATATCATCGTCTACTTTACGAAAACATAATGTATTTCGAAGCAAGTTTCTATTCGGTTCATTTATTCAAGTAAATTACAAAACATACAATGTAAATCTGGTTAGAAGCTACATAAAATTCACAGTATGATGAAGTATTTTGACTTTCAAAAAATTTAGTATATTTAAGAAAAAAACAGAAAAAAAAAAAAAACACTAAAACCCAAACAAAAAATTAATAAGTAAAGTAGATTTATAGAAAATAAGAAAGCGATTCCATAATGCCGATCGATGTGATTACGACAGACAATTTGAAATATCATCGTCTGGTCGCCAGCAAGGATACCAAGACATCGGATCGTTGGCAAAAGCTGTTCAGCTGGTATCCAGGCAGGCAGAATATCGAGTTCAGTCGCATCGCTCAGATCTATTGTGAAAGCCAGCATAGATACGGGCAGGATATATTCCTACAGTATGCACGTGAAAGACGACTGAACAAGCTGCACGCCTACAACCATTTGGATTCATTGAAAGAACTGGAAAAGCAAGATGAACAAAGTCACAATGTTAACAACAATGCCAAAGTACCGCCCACCACAAATGGCGAATATGGACGCTTTAAGCCATCGAGAATGCACTATTGCTAGGAGCAAAATGGAATCTTTTACTATTGGATTTTATGAGCATTTCAAATTTACAGTGTAATCTTTAAAGACCAGTAACTGCATAGTATAAATATATCATAAGTATATGTATATTGTTTGATATTTTTATCACAAATTTCAATTCAGTTTAGTTGACTCTGGCGGCTAAATCTGTTAGCCGTTTCGAGTAAAATCCAATAGATGGCGCCAGTTGGCTGCTTAACAGTTTTGTACGATAATTTTGCTCAAGTCCTTTTGCTGCGTTAACGCCTACAAATACACCTACGGCACCTGCAACACCTGTATCCACACTTCTGGTGGCCTGCACCTGTCACCTGTACTCGGGTCAGACAGGTCAGCAATGGTTTTTATTTTTATTTAATTTTTTTTTTTTTTTGCAATGGCGTTCATTCAAGTGGTTTATCTATTGGTAACGCCTGACTAAATTCAGCTGTTCCATCATTATGGCCTAGCATCGGTTATTAAGACCTTGTCGTTCATATATATACGTATATACATATATAATCAGAATTAGAGTGTACATCATAATGGTCATTGGTCGTTTAGTAGATTGATGTGGAATACATTTATTGGGTCTGAAAATTGTATTTGATATTTCTGCTATTAGTAGCCAATTGAGTTTTCAGCTCATCCATATATGACATCTAATAATAATAATAATAATTTGTAAATAAATCTGCTCTTCTCTTCATAGGTCTTACCAAAGGCATTATAGATTTATAGATTAGATACAGCTGTACTTAGCTAAGCAGCTGCTGTTTCCCTAGCTGTTTTTGGGAGGCTGCAGCTCCAGTTGCCAGTTGCCAGTTGTTTTCACTTGAGCTATGCAATTAAGAGATCATCATGACCATGTCTCGTTCAGCGTCCATCGTCCATCGTGCTCGACATCGCTGACAATGCAAGTTTGAGTGGATACTTCATTTGGCCACTTGAAATGGCGCGCGATTTTGCATGACCGTGCGCATAATTAACAAGGTGAAAATGTCAGTTAGTAACCGGTTAAAAGTCAACTTACAACGAGTGTTCACTGTAACGCTGCGGGCCGCGGTGCACGTCTAGTTGAAAAGTTCGCACAGGTAATTAACTGCGACCACGACGCGGTTGCACTTTTTTCTTGTACGCTTCCACCATGCATCAGTCAAGATGACTCGACGTTTGTTAATGAAAACAGTTTTTTTTTATATATAGGGCTAGAAGGTAACCCGTGCTCAGATCACACTTGCTGTAACCATATGTTCTTAACTTAAAAGTTAAATTAAAATTTACGAATGATTTATTCATTCATATTCATATCAATAAGTGGCAGATCCATAAGATGTGATTTCCATATCATTTAATATAATTAGCATGTTCTTGAGAATCGCATAGGAAGGCCATGTACTTATACTTATATATACATATATACATATACATACATGCATTATATATATATATATATATGCATATATATATATGCATATAGACAAAGAAGTCTTCAGATATATCATATCACATAAAATATAATATTACCTTGTTTAAATTGATTATTGCTATGTATTTTCACTAGCTAGGTATTATCTTCAACTTTGACATAAAACTGCCTGCCTGGAATATTCTAGCATACATACCTATAGATCATACATATATGAATTCAATAACCATCAGGCATGCGCCTTTCCTTAAGTGATTTTTCCTTTATGCATGCGTAGACCCAAGCAGTTGTTAGCTAAATGATTATAGAGCTGGTCAAGTGCGAATATTACCTGAATATTGGCAGAGGTGAAGTTAAGTGCTTTGGGTCAATGAAAGGTTTATAAGAGTGAAAAAATAAAGTTATCTATGCAAATTATTGCGAACAACTTTTGCCGAGTCGACATGAAATAGTTGAAATTTCGTCAATACCACAGACCAAGTTTCGCTGTGAATCATCAAATTTTAATATATAGATTTACAGCCGGACCCGAGTGCCCCGAGTGGCCCGAGTGCTGGAAGTCTCTTTGGCCGATTGCGTGAAAAAGGAAGGCGAGTGCGAATCATTAGCCACGTGGCTGCATTCACAGCCAAGAGTCGCTGGACGCGCTTCTGATGAGGCAATATGGTGTCGTGCCTGCAGCTGGCAGAAGCTAGAAGGGAGAGGATGGGCGGTGGGCACGCAGTGGGCCATAACGAGAGAGCGGGAGTGGGAGTGGAAGGGGGGAGCAGTCGAAAGCCGTGTGAAAAATCAAAGTCGAAGCTCCACAAAATCGCAATGGGCACAATTAAACGGTAGCAATAATTGCTATCGAATGAAATATAATAATGGCTATGGGGTGTATATAGAAAATAAAAGATATATATATTTAAAAGATGTAGATATGACTGGATGTGTGTTTGTGTATATGTGTGTGTGCTTTGTCGGCTATATCTTGATTTGGCTTGAGAGCTTTCGATGTGCCTGTTTCTGCGGTTTATTGTTTGCACAATTTTCCCATCGATGCGAACTTTTTTTGTTGACTCACGGCCAAGAACAACAAGAAGAGGAAGAAGCAGCAGCAGCAGCTGCAGCATCAGCCGCAGCAACAACAACATTTCAGCCCAAAAAGAAGTTCGAGCTCGAGCCGTTGCCATTGCTGTCGTGGGTGTCGCTCTAAAAACAAAAGGCCACAATCAGCAGTTGGCCAAAACAAAACAGTTCAAGTAGAGTGTAGAGCGTAGAGCGTTGAGGTCTAAAATGCACTTGACGACTTTTCGATGGATGGATGGATGGGCTGACAGCGCAAACCCCTTTTTCGCCAAAAGGTAAACAACATTTGCGGATTTCACGCCAGGCTCAGACAGACACAGCCATAGCTGATCCTATTAGCCCAGCACACAATGACAATGCCAATGACAATGGCCATGGCTCAAACCTTGCACTGACTGGCGCCATGTCTGTGCGCAATTACATGAGGGCGGATTAGGACTTGGCTAAAAGAAAAGCAAAGTAAAAGAAAATAGAACCTAATCCAGTTTTGCTTAATTCGCAGCAGGTATAAACAATATTGGCAACAAGTGTCGAAAATGCTCGGCTCAAACCCTGCAGCGAGTGGGCTACGAGCAGCGACTCCGACTACGACTGTTCTGTGCCGGAAAAGCCAAATAAACGTATAAAACTAAAACTGCAGGGCTCAACTTGAACATTATAAATATAAATAAATAAAATGCGGCAGCTCATAAATGATGTATAAAAAAAGGAAAGAAAAAACTACTTAAATTGGACTTGGAGCAGGCGCTCGACGCCGTTGCCAAATGTGACTTCAAATTAAAACGCCATTGGCATTTTGGCACGCATAGGCTGACGCAGGCAGCGAAAACGAGAGCGACAGAGAAGGGCGAGGAAGAGACAGATGTGGGGCCATATAGAGAGGCAGACGCAGATGCCGCGCAGACGTGAAGCCGCTCATCAGTCTAAAGTCAAAAGCAACAACAGCACCAACCAGCAGAAACGACTAAAATATAGATGAAAGAGCATCGAATACTCTTGCACTTGAGATATAATATTGTTTATTATATTTATAAATAAGGCATGATGATATCTGTAAACACGTTTGTGTGGAAATATATACAATATATAATTTATATACCTCCTTGGTCCTCTCATTTCTCTCTGTGCCTCCCTTATCTAACTTCTGTCTCCGTCTGTTTGCCTAGCAGCTCCTCTCTTCTATTTATATTTATAGATATACTATATGATTTGAGCTCTTAAGCTGGCCAAGCTGCATTAGTTAACCGCAAAAAAGTTTCAGTAGAGTGGAGTCACAATTTTTACACAATTTCAGTTATATATTATATTTTTACTACTTGTATGATATATGTATATATAAATTTATGTATATGAACTATAGTATCTATGTATTAACTAGCTTATATCTATCTATATCTATATTTCTATACGATCATATACTCAAACTCAACAGCATATTCAATAACAAAATCATTATACCCCGCTGCTACAGTCACAACTCTTTTGGCCGGCAACGTTTTAACGTTTTGATTCTTCGGTTTCTTTTTTTTTTGTTTTTAATTTGTGCCGCCTGCCAAAAGCCAATTTGCCAATTTCTTGGAGTTGGTTAGAGTCGAGTCTTAGTTTGATTTGCCGCCAAAAGCGCCAAAGGCGCACTAAAGTTGGGGCCTGGTTGTTGGGCCTGCATTTAGGCGTCAGCTAGGCAACTACTGAGCGCCTAGATCTAGACACAAATACACATGCACACACACACACCTGCCCAACATACAGAGTCTAGCCAAATTAGAGTTGCGCTCATAATTCAATCAACGGATTATCAATCAAGGCGCGCTACTAGTCTTGGCCAATGCGTCAGCCAGCCAGCCAGCCGCAGCTGCAGACATCGACTCTACAGATTCTGGCCAAGTCAATCAGGCATCAACAATATACATATATATATATATATATATTTATACATATATGCTGTGAAACACGTTTGAAAGTCATTAACTTAAATGATTCACTTGCTGCCTCATAAATTTCGCCACTAACTGGAGCTGGATGCTGGCGCTGAAGCTGAAGCTGAAGCTGGCGCTGAAAATTGGAAGCTGAAGCTGGAAGCTGTTCAGAAAACTGCAAGTTACACGCCCTCGCGCCTCTCACACAATTTGTATGTATGGCAAACGTTAAAAAAATTGCTAAATAATCGCCTTAAATGAGTCTATAAAACCAAACGCTGCTTGGCCAAATGGGCTGCCAATCGCCGCTGCCAACAAAATGAAGTAGCTCAAAAAATAACTAAAAAAAAAAAAAAAAAACAACATATTTTTGTTTTGTGCTTGAAGTGAATTTTCATTACCAACGGAAGTCGTAAATCAATTTTATTTTTTTGTGGTAGTAGTGGTGGCGGTGGGGTTACCCTCTTCCCTCAAATATAACAAAGAAACAATGAAGAAAAAATGCTGCATGCAACAATATTTTTTTTTTTTTTTTTTTTTTTTTGGGCCTAGAAATCACTAAGAGCATGGCTGCTGAGCTATAGAGCTGTTGCCTAGCCCCTGGAAGCGCATCCGCCGTCGCTGCTGCTGCTGCTGCTACTGCTACTGCTGACCAATTCAAAAAATGAGTAGAAAATGAGAAGAAATAAAAAACAGTCAAAAAATTTTCAAGCCAAGACGACAGCTATAATGATAGGGGCCACTTTTGCCGCCACGCAACACGCTATCTGTATGTTTAGACTATGTATTCGTATTTTTGGATAACGCTTCCGTTTCACAAGACGCCAACATGGCGACATTTCCCCTCGCATGATTACACTGGGCGAAATAGCTTTAAATAGCTGGACATATACAGATTTTTAGTTTAAGAGTTTCTTTTAACTAATTTTAGAAAATTTTAAATGAATTTTAAAGTTAACTGAAACGAATATTAGCTGCAGAAATTTTTCCAATAAATATTTCCATTAAATTAACTAATAAACAACATTTTTTTTATATATATTTCTTTGTTGTGCTTACTTGAACTTTTTGAAAAAAATGAATAAAAATTTATGGATATTTAAATTGCAATTATTTTAATGAAAATTTAATTTAATAAAATCAATAAATCTGATAAATTTTGTGCCTATATATAAACACATTCTAAAGTTAAATGAACTGCAAAATTGTAGTAAAAAACCTCGCTTCACATTATTTAAATATGGAATAAAATTTCTTTAAGTGTAGCTACGCTTTTGCGTGTTTTTAGTCAGAGAACTTGGGCCGCAGTTGGTGGCTTTGGCTATGACATAAGTGCTTAGAGCCACACAAAAGCGGCTCATTATAATGTCAATGGGATTAACTATGGACAGCACACACAGACACACACATACATACACATGAACACACTCTCACACAGACCCATGCTCGGCTAGACATTCAATAATGCTGTGAAACTGTGAAATCCTTTTAAGCGGAAATTATGAAACGGTCGACAGCAGGATACAATGCAGGAGGCCACAAGTGTTGCGGCAGATTGAGCAACAAAAGGGCAATAATTGTTAGAGCGAGAGACAATGCGACACATTCGTGCAACAGGCCAAAGGCCACAGGGGGCGAACCACAAATCCAGCCATGCAGCGGTAGGTGTGGCTGCCAGCCAACAAGCCAACAATGCGCCTCTTATGTCCTTTGGCTTTCTTTCTTTCTTTCCAATACCAATACCAATTCCATTTCTATTTTATTTTTTTAATGAGCTGCAGCAAAAACAAACCATAAAAATCATCTTAAATGTTGCCACATTGTTGAATGCATGCAACATGCCGCCGCCGCGGCAACTTTCCTTTGTGGCCACCTACAACGCTCCGTTGTTGACACTTGGTCAAGATTTATGCCCCACTCCACACCAACACCAAACAACAAAAAAAATATATATTTGGGAAATTAAATCATTGGCGCGGACAGTTTTATAGACGGGGCGTGACGACGGCGGGCGCAGAGGTCGATGCAACGGCCAGGGGCAAGAGGAAAGGGGCAACGAGCCGGCTCAGGTCGGGGGCATTGGTAGGGGCTGCTGGATCTAAGCGGGCAGCTGTGACTCTGACTCTGTGGCCTCCGTGTGGGCGCCGTCGAACAATGCCCGTTGAGCAATTGGAAAAAAGTCAATTATGCGCAATTTGCTTAAGCAATTGACATTTTGTTGTTGTTGTTGTTGTTGCTGTAGCTGGTTGCACGCATACTTGCGCAAATAAATTGACAAATAGGATTTGCGTTTTCCATTTGACAAAGTTTTTTCTTTCTATAATTTTTGTTTTTTTTTTTGTTGTTGGCCATTTTTGTTTTGTGAATTAATAAATTGGTCGCAATTTGCCGCCAGTCTTGCCAAGCGTGGAAACCTGGCAGGCAAATAAAAAAAAAAAAAAAAAAAAAAAAAAAAAAAAACAAATAAATAAAAAATAAAAACCTAACACAAAATTAAATCTCTAGCATGGAATCTCTCCATGGGTCGATTTAGAATATAGACAAGAGTAAAGTTTACTTTTATACTTTACAAAGTATGAATGAAATAATGAATGACAAGATATACATATATAGGTTTAAGGATTTATAATTAAAAAATATATAGCTTGAGTAATTTAAATATAGTATCTTTAATAAATCAAAAAAAAAAAAAAAAAAAAAAAAAAAAAAAATTAGAGTAGTGCTATTCCCTCGAAGCTACTCGCTGAAGACTCACAAGAGTCACAAAGCTTTCTGGATTAAGCACTCAAAAGCAAACACTCAAAGATAAAGCAATTATTCTTATTTTTAGAAACCAACGCAATCTCGGCAAAAAAAACGAAAAAAACGAAAATCAAAAATATATATACTATATTCATCTATATATTTGTTTTATCGCTGGCACGCAATCGAAACGGAAGTTCAGTTCAATTGATTGGTGAAATTATCTACGGGCGACTTGAAAGCAGCTCCAACCATCGGCCATGCAGATCTGCTGTGTTGTTCAAAGTAAATGGTCCATTGGAGCGAATGAAATGCGAGCAATCCGCTGATGCGATCTACTGGCCAAAAACAATCATTGGTTCAACCTTAGCCGCTGAACCTGTGCCCCTTTTCAGCCTGCCCTTTCTCTTGTTCGTTTTTTGGCCAGTCATAGCGCCAAAGAGCTGGACAATTGAATTAGACGATGTCAGGACTCATGAATGAAACTGAAATGGGCGCACACAGACAGGCAGAGCGAGAGAGACAGAGAGAGAGAGAGAGAGGCACACTCACGTTGTTGAACCCATTTTCTCACCTGTTAAAGTTGTAAAGACGCAACCAAAAATCGTTTATCGCTGTCGAGATGCGCTCCTCGAGAGTCAGTCAGCCGAGTGACTCCCTCACACTCCATCCTCTGGGCCTGGGCCCTGTTGTCGATTGACTTCGATTGCATTGGCATTGCCGCCGCGTCATACGATTTAATTGCTGCGATTGTGTCAGCAGTTTTGTTGTTACTTGTCTTCATCAGCAACAGCAACAGCAACAGCCAAAGCAACAGCCACAGCAGCAGCAACAGTTGCTGCCACAGCCTCCTCCTTAGACTGGCCGCATTTGTTGCGGAAGGGGGCGTATTGTGCCCAATCTCAGGCTGAAGTCGACGCCGATGTCGATGGCTCGCTCATAGGCGCTCAATAATTTGATGATCATAATCAATAGGCTGACTGACATTTGCCGCTGTTCAGCTTTTCCTTTTTTTTTTCTTACATGTGTTGTTGTTATTTTTGCCGCTTTGATTTGCGTCTGGTCTTTGTTCGATTTCGGGGCCTCTAACAAAAGGCCAGCGAAAACTTGTTGAAAGCCGTTTGATCCTGTCTGACGAGGCGCTCCATGACGCGTTGCAAAGTCAAGTATGCGGCGGGCAGTTAAAAAGGATGCCGCACTGGCCAAGGAGAAAGCGCAAGCCGCAAACAGGATAACAAAGCGTGGGAGTTGCCCCGATGCAGATCAAGTGGAAGCAGAAGAAAAGAACAGCTATAATTCTTATTTATATATATATTATATGCATATTTATATTTCCTTTGCTTAGAATTGAAAAAAGAAGAAGAAGAAGAATAAAAAAGCAGAACGTAAAATTCATTTTTTGTTTCAGTTTAATGCTCGAATCGCATGCGTAGGCTTTCTATAACGATTAAAACCCTCATATGTCAACCAGGCCCATTCATCATCTGCAGCAACTGCGGCTGGAACTGGAACTGAGACGCAGCCTGAGAGTGAGACTGAGACCTGGAAATGGGTCTGGGAGTGGGTCTGCGATTGGAGACACAGTCGCCAGGCACTTGTAACGCGTTTGCCTAAGCAGACACGAAATGCTGATGAGCTGAAATCTCATCAAGAAGTGTCTGAGCAACAAGCTACAAGCTACACGCTTAACTATACACTGACAAAAATTTATTGCAGCACTAGTACGATTTTTATTTGAACTAAAATAATAGACAATTTGTACGTATTCATTTCATTAATAAAATATATATATATATAAATATATATAAAATAATGTTAATATCAGAAAAATCAATATATGTTCTTAACTATGTATATATTTATCTCAGTGTATTTTTGTCTTATGATTATGCTTACATTTATTTTGTATCTGTATAGATTTTGGGACTTACAGCACCTACTTCAACATGCTAAGACACTAGCTGGCTGGCTGCCTGCTTGACTGGGCTTGATGACTTAATTTTCATTTCAGTCTGCAGGCTCTATAGACCCTATACACCCGGAGCTTCCATAACAGCAGCAGCAGCTGCTGCTACAGGTGCTGCTATTGGAGTTGGAGTTAGAGTTGGAGTTGGTGATTGGAGTCGGAGTTGGAGTTGGCGTTGGAGTTGGAGCTGGTGCCTGGTGCCTGGTGCCTGACTGAGCACTTGAGCGTCAGCGCAGTGACACACGCAAGTGTTTGGCTTGTCTTTGGATATGTTAGCTCCAACTCTGACTGCCAACTACTCCCGCTCGAGCACTCGTCCGCCCTGCGTACCCTCATCAGTCGCTGAGCTCTGAGCGCAATGATGCAGCGTTTTATTCCATCTTCCCTTGATTTTATTATTATTTTTTGTTTTTTTACCTACTACTTTAGAGTTTTGTTGTTCTAGGTTCATCTTCAGGTTGAAAGTATTTGCTTAAATCATTATGGTAGCGCCTGCTGACTGCTGCCAGTTGCATCTAGATGATAAATCTATCTTTTATTAGCATTTCGAAAAAAAAGAAAAAAATTGATGTTGTGTGTGTTGCACGTGTTGCGCTAAATGAGTTGTTTTGAACTTGTTTACAGTTTGTGGCTCTACGGTTGACTTTGACTAATCCAATTAATCCAATTAAAAGTACATTTTTCTTTCGACTTTTGATTCATAGAACCTTGGCCAAAAGTCAGTCGCCATTTATTCGAAGCGGAGAGAAAAAAGATAACTTTAAAACTTCAGACAAATTCAAGTGAAATCATTAATAAAACTAAAGTTTTTTTTTTGTTATTTCTTCGAGTTGGAGTTGGAGATTTATAGAACCGTAAGGAAACACCCCGAGCGACTCGTGCTGCTGCTGTAGCTGCTGCTGCTGTTGCTGTTGTCTCTGCGCCATTTCCTTTCGATGTGGTGTCGTATATAAATCGCGTGCTGCACTGGAGGTCTTCAAAAACGCTTACGAGTTGATGCCCAGCGGCTAGGTTGAGCGTCCACATCCACATCATCAGTGGCAGTGGCAGCCGCCTGTCTGCTGCATCGTGGCCAGCTCTCATTCATTTTTTTGTGTTTTTGGTGGGGCTGTGGCACTGGGTGTTAACCGGCCACGGAAGACGAGAGACCAGACCAGAGACCAGACCAGGCTCCAGAGCTCATGCTGAAGCCTAGCCTGCGGTCATGTTGAACGAACAAATACGCCAAAGCGCTCGCTGCCCCAGCTACCACATGTTGCTCCTCGGCCCCTCTCTTAGCCTGTCTGTTGGCCCGGCTAATGATGAGCGCGACTCAGTTGCTCAGCTAAGGGCTGCAACACGCTTCTGTCGCTGCTCAAAAGTTGTAAAACAATAAACACGAAACGCCAAATACCGATTGCCATGCGATTTAATGGCAACAAGATTGATTTCCTGAAATCCGCAATTTCGCACACTACTTTTGTATATATATAAATATGTATGTATATATGTATATGTTACTACTACGACTATATTTCCGAAAGCGGAAAACCTTGAGTCGCAGTCACGCAATGAACGTGAACGTTCCAAGGAACCAGTTCGCCGCACTGAACCTGACGCCAGATCGTGGCCCGATCGTGATAATGATGTCGAGTGCGTGGTATTCTGCCCCACGTTTTTTTTTTGTTCCTCCCCATTTTTTCCTGAAGTCTTCTTCTCTAAGGCCTCTTCCATTCATACACACTCGACTGTGGGCCTAACAGCTTTGTTAACAACTTTGTAATGTGTCTAGAAAGATGATTTCTTATGCATATATCAGACTTATACTAGGAGAGCGTAAAGGCGGAAGTATTTTAAGAACTTGCTTTGGTTTTCATATCAGAGCGCTTCTAAACTTGATTATAAATATATATAGGGCTTACAATGTACATAAAAAACATATACTAAACATTTCTCATTTCATTTCATACTACTCATCTTTGTACTCCTATCTTATTCTCTTGTTTCTACTGCGTTTACTTATGTTTCTACTGCGTTTACTCATTCTTAGACTAATGCATTCTACTACTTTTGCTACTGCTGGCTATACTAAGCACTCTTTCTTATACTTACAGTTTGCAGTTATACTACTCATCATGGTGAAGATATTACTCATGTTTTTATGTGGAGTGTGCATGCTATTAGTATTAGTTTAAAAAATTCGGATACTCTGCTCATTTGGATTCTCTTCTTACTCATACCTATCTCAGCCTACTCATGCTTGTACTAATACTTAAATTGCAAGTATACTCACTTGTACTCATTCGCACTTATACTATTGAGATTTCTATATATACATATATATGTATTCTTTTGCTTTGATGATAAAATAATATATGCTTCGACTAATTCTTACTTATACTTTTGCGTATCACTTATATAACTCATGCTGATCTTATACTTTCACAAATACCCTTTTAATAAGTTCCTGATTTTACTTATACGACTCTTATACTGCTCTTTGCATGTATAATTGTTCTTATACTGCTTGCTCTTTACTCATATTTTTCATGCTCATCTTCATCGCTTATACTACCCCTGGCCAGTGGCCACATACTCATCTTATACTCTTCAAATACTTTGCTACTCTTATATCCACACATTACTTATACTTATACTTATACCCTTTCGACTTACATTTAACTCAATGCCACTCAAACTCTTTATGCAAATACGTATAATTAGCAAGGGTATTTAGAGTAGGAACTGCTTCCAGCAGGAGCCCAGCTTTGCGCATATTTTCGTTTCATTTTTTGGGTGGCGGCTATCATAGCCAGTCGCGGCAGTCGCCAGTCGCTGTGCAAGAGCCGCCAGCGAAATGCAAAAACAAATTGTTTGTGGGTCAGCCAACAAACTGCGAGCCACTCGGGAGGGGCTGACTAAAAGAGCAAAGAAAGAAAATACACAGAAAAAGAAGAAACGAAAAAAAAAAAACGGTGCAGAAATCAAAACGAGCTTTTCGGGCAGCCCTAACAAGGCGCGGCAGAGCACGCAGCAGGACGCGGACGAGGGCGTTGCAATATTGCTGCGAAATTCAAGGAAAACGAGCAGCAGGAGCATCAGGAGCAGCTCTTGCCCCGGGCAGTTGGCATTCGGTCGCGTCTGGGCCACATGCCACATGGTGGGGCACAACTAGGCAGCACGGAAGCCTAATGGCCGCTGCCAATGCGATTTGTGATTTGTGCTCTCTGCATTTTTTAGTAGTTCTCGCACACATAAAAATCTATGTACATATCTCGGTTTTATTTTTATTTCTCTCTGCCCCGTTTCCATGGAAAACATTTGGCGAGAAAACCGCAGCAGCGCATTCTATGCCAAGCGCTGGGCCATGGCAATGACAAAGCGCTGCAAATGGAGCATATGGCTGGCAGTCGGATGAGTCTGAGGCGTCTGCGACGTCTGGGCGGCATGCTAATTTATGAAGTAGCAACTTGCAGCGACATGGATGCGGTAATTATATGGCTTGGCAACTTGTTGCCAAACCCGAACACGCCAGAGTGCATGAATGAAAAGAAAGCCAATGCGCCACAGCCCTGGCCACAGCTACATAGAGCCAAAGCCAATTCCAGTTTCAGTTGCAATCGCAGTTTGGCCCGATCCTCTTCCAGCCTTCCAGTTGGCCATGTTGCACAGAAGCTGTTCTACGGCTGGCCATGGCGGTTGCTGCGGATGCTGCTGCGGCAGCAACATCAGGTGAACGCGCCCACTTGGTTAGCACTGCGCCCGAAATGAAAGCAACAACAAAGAGTGCTCTAGGTGAGCATGACAGACGATGAGATGCCCTGCATAACTTTGTTAGTATGTAGTAATAAATATATATTTCGTATTTGGCTTGATTTATACACATACATATACTATTTACCTATACTTTTTATCGCTCTACAGTTGTCTCTTCCCTACCTATTACCAACTACGTGCACAACGTCAACATACCCTGTTTTATGTGTGCCAAAAACATGTTGCACTGGGTATGGAAAAAGGTTTTGGGCCCCGTGGCGTTATACGATATTTTGCTTCATATTTTTTTTTCGTTGCCCAGCCAACAGCCAACAACGTACGTGGCAGCAACATTTTCACAGCAACATGCGGCAGCAACATAGTTTCCACACCTACCGATGCCAGCAGCAACATGCACTTAACTGGTAGCCGTGCTGCACTTTATAATGCACAACATGGCCAACATGTCGACGATGGAGAGTTGAGAGTCGGGAGTCGGGTATCTTCTGTTTTTGGAGTCAGCCTTGATAGATGCTGCCTAACGGCTGCGGGCGTTGAGCAGCGCAGGGGCGTGCCAGCAGCAGCAACAGCAGCAGCAACCAGAGCAACAGCAACCGTTAGCTGACTTGTGAGCTTAAACCTCATTTGCATGCCACAAACTGGGCCAGAACTCTGCCTCAGTTGCTGCCTCTGTTGCCGCTGCTGCGCATTAGCATTAACCCAGTTCGCAATTGCAAAAATTGCGACCTGGCGCTAGCGATGACCTTGCCAGCGTTGAGAGGATCAGTCAACTGATCCGGCTCAACAATTGAGAGCAGGCAACTGGCAACGGGCAGCAGGAAACGGACAACAACAGGGCTAGCGACAACTCATTAACAACAAACGCCCGCACAGCGTGTGGCACCTGTACAGGTAAAACTGATTATAATTAACAGCAGCGAGCCCATAGACAAACGACACCAAATGCAAATTGTTTGACATTCAATTGAGCTGCTGCCGCTGTCGCTGCTCGGATTAGTGCAAAAACGGAAACTGGAGCGCTAAAGTGTGAAGACTGTACAGGTTGCATGCGGCGCAGCGTCGAATCCTTTTACCTTGCCTCATTTAAAAGGGTGTCTGCGGCGCATAAAATTCTGAAAAACGGGCCAAAAACAGAAATTAAAAGCGCAGCCGCCTCTCATCATCATCAACCCACACACACACACACACACCGACACGCATACATATACACACACACACTCATGTATATACTCATATTTTTAAGCAGACTTTAAAGATGCCGCCGAAGGTTTGAGTGTGGCGCCGCCGACTCAAGACAATATAAATCATATCACTCAAAGGTTGCTCTCGCCCCACTCCATGAGCCGCATCCTGGCAATTAATTTTATACGCACACACACGGACACACACGCACATACAAATATATATATTTGCTTTATAGCCTATATGTGTATATACAAATTGATATCTGAAACCAATCACACAAGCTTTGCTTTTCTTTCTAAATCTTTACTTTTTTTTTTCTTTTTTTTTTTTGTACAATCATTGCTTGCGTCTAGGACCAAATTTTGAAGTTGATTCCATGTACACGTGGCTGTTGCTGCTGCTGCTGCTGCCGCTGCTACTAACGGTTATCATTGATATAAATGGCCATAATGTGAACAAAAGCGTCTTCTGTCATGCCCAATGTCCGGCCGATTTACGATTTGACGCCAGTTGCAATTTGAATTCAATATCCGACGAACGCGATTCGTCGATGCAAAGTGTTACAGCGGAACGTTTGCAGTTGAGCCGTGGTTTCATTCTGCTGGAGAGTGTATTCGTTTGGTTGGGCGCTCGCCTGTTGATTGCCTAACAACAATCCAACTTGGCCTTGTGCCACTTGAATGGGTAAATATAGTTACAATTGATACAACTCTGCAATTCAATAAGAATTATTTAGAGTGCATGCAGAATTTGGAATACTGGAATCTCTACTATGTTGATGTGTTGTTGTGATATATGTAATTGTTATTCACTTTTTGTTTCGCTTTCGTTCCACACATACACACACGCAGATTAATTTGCTTTAAATTATTTTTCCAAATATAATTAAATTGTTCAAATGTGCTTCAATTTTGTTTTCTCCATTTTGTTTACAATTTTTCTCCATTTTCATATTTGTGCAGCGCCCATATCGTCCCCCGTGTCAGGTATTTTGGGCGCCACAAACGGTGACAAAAAAAAAAAAAAAAAAAAAAAAAACGCTGACAAATGTTTCCGTCAAAACACAAATTTCAGCTTAGTTGGTTGTCATTGTTGTTGCTGTTTACTGTTGGTGTTGCTGTAGTTGCCTAAGCTGTTTGATAATCGAGCATAGGGCACACTGCACAGTGTTACCAAAGTATGTGAGAAAATTTTGAATTCAAAAGACTGGGAGAAAATGTTTTGAATAATCAAATATATTTCCATATAAATATATATATTTTTTTTTATTTGTAATATTTGAGGCTAGCTTTTTATAAGAAATTTTTAAATATTATTATTATTTATTATTATAAATGTTATTTTTCAAATACTACTTTTAGTTAGTATAATAATTTAAATATTTGTTTTCTTTGCAGGTTATATTACAGAATTGTAGAGATCGCTGAAATATGCAAAGAAGAAGAGCGTGATTCTATAATAATGTGAAAATGGTTGAAACGTGTTTTGTTTGTTTGTCTTAAGAAGAAATCAGACAGAAGGGGATCAATAGGCAAAAGTTGGACTTTGAGTGTCTCGCAATAGCTTGTGTTTGGGCCAAACAGCTTACAGCCAGTTATTAATTTCAGTTTTACACGTTCGTATAATTATTTAAAATTAATTTATTTAACAATATTGTCATGGCCAAATTTATGAGCATAGTGTGTATTTCAACTTTAGCAAAAAGGTCCCCTTCTACCGATTGTAAAGTATTTATCATACTTTAAATAAAAAATGTAAAGAATAAACATAAAATATATTATATGTTAAAACTATGTTAAAAAATGTAATAAATTCAATAAATAAAATATTTATTTTTAATGATTAAATAAATAAGAAGTACCAATTTTTAATATTTGAAGAAAAATCCTTTAAAAAGTTATTCAAATATCAGTTAAAAAATGTAACAAAAATAGGAAGCTATTTTAACTAAAAAAATATTTTAAAATTATTCTAAAGAGCACTGCAAATCTATTATATTATCTATAGAATAAACTCTCTTAAATTTAATTACATTTGTATTTCTCTAAAAATTATTTAATAAATATTTGACAGGTGCTTGTTAAGTTAAGTTAAAAACTTGCTTTGACAGCTTCGACAATTAGCATAAAATTAAATTCGTGTCAGCCTTTGCCATAGCCTGCGTGACACTGTGCACACTTGCACAGTGTGCTTTGCTTATTTGTTATTATTCAACTTTAAATTCGGCCTGTCAAAATGTGATTAAAAGCTGAAATAAACTAAAAGTAAAGTCAGCCATTGAAAAAATGTAAAGAAATGACAAAAAAGCAAAGTGAGAGTGCTCCAGTTGTGAGTGATCAACTTGAAGATACCCTGCAACATACGAGATATTATTTCCAAGTTAGTAAAGTTCGATATTATTTGCTATCGATTTCATGGGCTGGGTAAAGCTGATCGATTATTTGTATGAAACTGAATAAACGTATACCGTGGCAGAATCTACGTGAGATTACAAAGCTTTAGCTATTAAATTGCCAGAGATCCGAGTATTCATATTGACAGACAGATAGATGAACGGATAGTTAGAAACCAGAAAAACAGAACTAGATTGATTTAACTCTTGATCCTGAGATTTCGTTCATATATCCATATGGTTGTTACTTATATCTTAGCATAAGCATTACGCCCAGTTTAGTCATATGCAATGGGATATACACAACCCCAAGTACAATATAATTTAAAACGAATTAAAAGCGCACTCAACCTAGCCCTCGCCGTCGCCGTCACCGTTTTAAATGTCGGTGGAAACGCTCCCAATCAAAAATAGCAACAAGTTAATTTGAGCCAAACGCCCCCGCCCAGACTAAAAACAAAAAGAAAAAACTTTTCTATTTTATGATTACGCGTCATTTTAAGTGGTTTTGTTTTTGCTTTTCTAAAGTTCTTTGTGCGGGTGTGTGTGTGTGTGCGTAGTTTTTTGAAAAGTCATTAGATAAAATGTGAGCCGCGCAATTTGAATATTTGATGGGACGTTGGTTAATTTAAGGTGATAATTGCTTTTTAATGTGACACAACTAAATTTTCGTTCGCTCTGCCGGAAGTTTTCCTATTTTCCTATGCGCATGTGCAGTCAAGAGGCGCACATACACGAGCACTTGTTACGTGGATGGGCAGGTAACAACAATGACAACGGCGACAGCAGCAGCAACCAAAACAACAACATCAACAACAACTCGACTACAAGTGCCAACACAACAAAAAGTGTCAACAATTATTTTCAAATTTGAAAACATTTCATTTTGGGCACGTATATATATACATATATATATATATTTTTTTTTTTTGGTGACGCTGCTTTAAAGGTTTCCCAGGTGTGAAATTGTTTAACACCGGAGGTTGAGCTTGTTTGATTTTGAGCTAGAAATCAAAAAGGGTAGCAAACAAGTTTGTTGCCTAAGTCTTTCGTTTTGCAAGCCTGTGAGCCGGGCCAGCGGACATTGATTAATTGTCGCCGCAGGAATGCACAAAATTGTGCGGCAAAAGACACACGCGTACGTGGCAGTGGCACTTGCAACAGCTGCAGCAACAGCAACAGCAACAGCATCGATACTTTTCAATGAACACATCAACAAATGAGCAAGTGGCGCTGCACAATTTATTGGCATTGACGACGTCCAATGGCGTCCAATTAACACAGGATGCTCGAAGCGCCAGCCGGCCATCCCGCCAGCCAGCCAGTCAGCCGTCCAGCCAGCCACCAGCGACGTTTCTTTCTTGCTTGAAAGATGCCGCCCCAGAGCCAGCTTCAAGCTGTGCTCCGAGTGCAATGAAGTCGTAAACTCTGATTTATTTCGAATTGTATGTCAATACAGAGAGTCAGTGAATGAGCGAGCGAGCGAGAGAGACCGAGTGTGGAGAGAGTGAATGAAATGGAGAGCCACAACAACTGGCAGCAGCAACAGCTCCATTGCTTCGCTTCCTTTGGCAGCCTCGGCTAATGCTTCACCACAGGCGGTCCCCATAGCCCGCTGTAGCCTGACCCAATTTGGCGCCTGCTGCGGCGCTTTCATCAGCGACTCCTCGTACATCATAAACAAATTCATAAAAAAGTTCGCCCTACAGCTTCCCAAGCCATCGAGGAGATGCATGCATAAAATTTATGGCGTTGAAAGGCACATCGAATGGATTTTTAGTTTTCTTCTGTTAGTTCTTCTGTGTGTTCAGCGGGTTGTTAGCTTCTAGTTCTTGTTGTTGTTGTTGTTGTTATTGTTGTTATTGCTGTGAGGTCAGCTTGTAGTTTGTTGTTTTTTTTTCTCCTTCTTTTTGCTACTAGAGCACACTCATTAAAATGTAATTTGAGCGCGTTGCTTCGCATTTCATTTGGTCAAGTGAGCGGGCAGCAACAACAACAACGTCGTCGTCGACGCCGCCGTCGTCGTCGTCAGTTTCCATTTCACTTCATTGAGCTTGCATCAACCCCCAAAATAATAAAGTGAGACATGCTCCTGCTCGCTCTAGCTGCTGTGGATTTGATTGATTTATAGACGCTAGCCATCTCTCTCGCTCTCGCTCTCTCAGCTCTCGAGCACTCTAGCCTGCCTGCGCGCCTTTAGCTCCTTTCTGCATGTGTGCGTGTGTGTCCCTCTCGTCATTTGTGGCACATTATTATTTAAATGATAAATTGTATTGCCCGTCAACTTTGGCTTAAAGAGAGCGAGCCAAAGGCAGTGGCGGCACTGAAGGACGGTGAGCGAGAGGGCAAGTGGGGTCGCTCATTGCTTTTCATTTGCTTTTATTGCCCGCTATTCGTAGGTGTTTCCGTGTTGCCTGCGTTTTCTCCTACTTCTACATTCATTTTTTTGTTGCTCTTTTGGTACGCCTTCGCCGTGACCTCTTCTCAATATTGTGAAGAACCCTTGACGTTTTGCGCTTTCTAGCTGACCCCTTCTTTCCGTCCTGTGGGCGTTTTGCTGTGCATTTCAAATTTTCCGTTGATTTTGGGGTCGTTTGTGTTTCGTCTTCGCCTTCCTATTCTACTTTTTGGTCTTTAGCTTACCTTCTTTTTGGCCTAGGCCCAACAAAATTAATCGTCTCATTTGTCCAACATTGCATTGCATTGACGGCGCTCGGCTTTCATTTCTAGCCACTAATGTTATTTGGTAATAAAATCGATTAGGCTTCCGTATTCGAATGCCACGTTTATTTAGTGGGTGATTTGTTATTTTATTTTATTTTTTTTTTTTTGTGGTATTTTTTCCTGATTTACTTACTGGGGCGTCTACACTAAGTGAGACATCAATGAGAAAAGTTCAGAGCTTGTTCATTTATTTACTTATTTAATTGATTAAGTAGAGCACATGGGAGGAGCTCGTATTCAATTCAATTTTGTGTATAAAGAAGAGTTTCTTGCTTTGCTATACTTTATTAAATACATAGAAAAATACATAGTTAAATATAATTTGTATATGAATATGAATATGTTTTCTGGTTAAAGGGAAGATCATTAAAAAAGTTCTTATAAAATACTGCGAATAATCAATACTGTTAATATTGTAGCTCTCTCTCTCTCTCTATATATATATATATATATATATTCAAACTCAAATCTGTTAATATGTCTGCACTTCATAATTCGTCTTGTTTGGTTTGACTTCTCTCAATCATTAAGCCGATCAAGCTATTAATTAGCTTATGGCAGCTACTAATAAAACATGAAATATTTGATATAAGCTTTTAGACAAGTTAATTTAATGGTCATTTGTTGCAAAATTGACTTGCTAACGCGTTGATTTGACATATTTCCACTGCACGTGTTTCGCAATACGATTTATGTGCAATTATTTGGAAGAGACAGCAGACACACAGACATACACGCACACACACAAACACTCACTCACACACACACACACACATCGGTCACATTGTAGTGGGAAAGTAAGCAGTGGCCAGAGTCAATCATAATTTGCATTTAATAAATATTTCATTAACTAATTGCAACAATTACGTGCATTTTACTTTACTGCCCTCAAATTAGTGCAGTCCGAAGCGGTTTGTGTTAGGGATTACGGCTTTAATCGGATCAGCCAATCGTATTGAACCGATGCACGTTTCTTGTCTCTAACAATAAGACTGCGCTTTACTTGGCCCGGCTAATTGCCAAGGCTTATGAATATGTAACAGCAATAGCAACGGCAATGGCAACGGCAAAAACTACAACAAAAAAACCCAGTCAAAGCGGAAATCCTCCTCGGGGGCACAGGTGACAACTGCTGTGCGGGCGAATGGAGGGGAGCAAGCCGTACAGCTCACAGCTTGCGCGGCTCTGTTAAAGGTTCTGCTTGTCTTCAAAAAGTGACCCGGCATCGGGCGCCGTCTTGTGAATGAAAACGGCTCGGCTTGTCGCGCTGAGTGCTGTAGAGCGCGCGCTGCAAAGCGACAGCGACGTGTCGCCATTTTGAATTTGTTGCTCAGCAGTGGGCGGCGTCAGCGCGAGAGCAAGAGAGCGACAGAGCGAGAGAGCGCAGGCGCAGGCGCTCTCTGTATACATCTACGCTGACTTGTGTATGTGTGTGTGCCGCGCTGGGGGCGTGTATAGCGCAGCACATGTGTGTTGGTGGCTGAGTGAGTGTGTGTGTGTGTGTGTGCGTGTGTGTGAGTCTGTGCTTGTATTGTATTTTAGTACCTGTGCCGTTTGAGCGACGTCAAGTTGTGGGCCAGTTTGACTGGTTTGTTGCCTTTTGTTGCTGCTGTCGCCTGTCAAGTTGCTCAGTTTGGGCAAGTAGATGGCGCTAGTTGTCTTCAAGTGGCTTTAATATTAAAGTCAAGCCCTAAAAACTTGAGTTATTCCAAATTATTTGTATGTCTTAAGAAAGACATAAAATTATATAAAATTGATACAAATTTAAGTAGTTTTATAAATTTCCAACACCTTGATAAAAAATAATTTGTACAATTACTTGTTTTAATTATATAAACAAATACCTTTGGTTCTGGTTATTCATCCAAATGCAACTGTTGATTGCGTGTCGCTGACAAATAGCAAAATAAAACCAAAATTACAGGTTCAACAATCAATTTAATAATTGAAGCCTTTGCATTTAATCAACATTATTTAAAATGTCAAAATATTTGCACTTTCAATGGCAGCGAGCGTCGCCGTCGTCCAAAAACCGTAAAACCCAAAGAATGCCAGCTCGAAAAAAAAAAATAAAGCAAAAATTTGCATACAAATATAAATGTTGATAATGTTGTAAATCCCCCAAAGAGGGCCGCTGCTGCTGCTATTGCTGCTGCTAGCCACGCCTCAAGTGGGTGGCTGAAAGGGGGGGCGCCAGAAAACTAGACGGACTGCCAACTACAAAGTTGATATAACATACAACAACAATAGCGAAAAGAAAAGAAAAGAGAGCACAGAAACACAACCGCACCATCCGTTTGGGGGCGCCCCTCGTCTGCGCCGTCTCCATTGATAAAATTTATGGTATTGGTGCGGTTTCAACACCAACCGCTGCCGCGACAGCTCACACCGATGCACACACACACGCCAAGCGGCGGCAGCGACGCGACGTCAAACCGGTTGTCTGCCCTGCCATTGGTTTTGGTTAGTCAGCGCAGGCAAACAGCAGTTGCCGTCTTACTCGCACTCGCCAGCTGTCATTAGCAGCCGTTGCGCTCGCACGCTACAGCGACAGCGCTGCAAAGCGACATCTGCCGGTTTTTGCGCCACCAACAACAGCGCAGTCGGGCAGCGCGCAATCGCAGCGCTGAGCTCGTACCTAGTCGTATACGCACTTTGTTCGTGGTTGGTTCGTTGTTGCTGTCGCTCGTCGCAGCGCCGTTCGCCCGGTTCGTTTCGAGCTCTCGATTCACACGTTTTTACGTTTTACGCTAGATTCCAAGCGCTGCTACGGCTAGAGATTCTCTCTACTGGGATTCTAAATAATAAATATATTTACATACACATATGTATATATGCACATATATCGCGTTATCGTTCGCGTTGCCGTCGCGCAAATTGCAAATTGCAAATTGAGAAAATAAAAATTACATAGATTGTTGTTCAGTGTGTCGCTCTTTTGGCTTGGAGTGTGTGCATTTTATTCCTGAATGCCAATTAAATGCGCGCAGCAACAACAACAAAGAGAAAGAAAAGATAAATAAATAAAATAAATAAAAGGCATTCAAATACAAATTGTTACAAGTGGTGTCAACAGCAGCTACAACAGCAACAGCAGCAACTGCAGCAACAACAGCAACATCATCATCAATAACAACAACTACTACATCATTACTATTAAAAGGGTGACCCAAATTTGCGAGTGCAACAATTCTTGAGTGCTAAAATAAAAATTTCAAATTAGAGAGTTAGAGAGAGAGAGAGAGAGATAAATACAAAGTGCTTACGCTACAAATGCTGTTAAGGATTTACGCGCTTAACTCAACCAACTAACTAACTAATATAAACTTGTTTAATGTGCAATTAAAACTAAAGTACACACATACACATACAGCTCACACTCACGCTCTCCCACACACACACACACACACCCACACACATAGAGACAGCTGCAATTTGTTGTCTTTAGCATTTTGATTTTTTTTCGCGGGCGCACGTGTCAAAAAGTAAAGCCGCCAAAATTCTTGATAAAGTGGCCTCAATAGGCGCCAACACGCTCAATTTTACGGATTTAGGGAGCCCCTACGAGGGGCCTCCCAGCACCCCACAGTCGGGCATGGATGCTCCAGATGCACCGCATACGCCCAAATATATGGACGGCGGTAGCACGGCAGCCGTTAGCGCCAGCATAACACCTGGCGTTAATATACCTGGCAAATCAGCATTTGTGGAGCTGCAGCAGCATGCCGCCGCCGGGTAAGTACACTCCAAACAAAGATACAAACAACATGCCACAACATATCCACTTGCCTATGCTGCATTTTCATTGTTTTGCCTATCAAATGGCAAACGAAGGACAAATGCAACTGTCTGACTGATTGACTGACTGACAACTGTCTGGCTGATTGACTGACGGACTAACTGAACTCAGTGACTGACAACTGTGCGTCCCCCTGCATTGCACTAAATTCAGCTCCGTTCAGCATTTTGGTTTGCCTTCTTGTTATCAGCCTCACGTCATCAGCTTTTTATATAACACACCCAAAAAGTAAAGCAGGCTACGAGACATTAACTAGGGCGTTACCCCAGATCTTTATAAGACTTTAATTTGGTTCAATTGTATTGATTGCTGTGTTTAGCTCTAGGTCCCTGATAATATGCAAAATAATAAAGATCGTAGATAAAGTTAACTAAAGCATTTTATTATGGCTAAAGCAACTCTGGCTAAAGTGTAATATAATATTATTGACAATTATAGAATAACAACCCTAAACGATTTTTGCATAATGAATTAAGATATTCACATATAAACTCAAAAACTCAAAATATACAAAAATTCATTAAAACTAGCAGAAAACTCTATTTAATAAATACAATTAACAAATTAGATATCAAATAATAAAATTGTTACGAGCTGTTCTATTTTTTAATTCTATTTCCATTTATAAAAAACTTTATATTGTGGCTTATTCTAGAATTTGAAGCTCTAAAATTTTTAAGATTTTTTTTTAATATTTTCTTTATAATCAAAAAAAAAAAAAGATTTTAAATTAATATAAAATAAAAATTATGTTTGCATCATTTATTTGATATTATATCACATAAATATGTATATTAAATATAACAAAAAATCGTTTCACATTATGCAAATTTCAAAAATAATTGCATTTCATAAAAGTTTCGCTATATAATCAGAATTGTGTAAAATAAAAATTTGTTAAAGAAAAACTTGCATATATTTAGCTCCAGTCTAGACTGGTTACAAGCAAAAACGAGTTTTTCGCAATATAATTTTCAATAAATATAAATAAGAATTAAATATAATATACAAATATTTCACTTACCTGCTATAAGAATGCCGTCGTTCATAATATATATGCTCGGAACCCCTTTCCGACAGCTTTCAATCTGTAAACAAAATTCGAATTATCATATTTATTTTATACAATTTATGGATTCTACTTAAGCTATCTATATTAATATACGGCTAATGATATGCCCTGATATAAACTTGAACATGGACAGCTGTCAATGCATTTGCCTTTTATCTGAATTACAATCTTTTGTAAATGTTGCTTTACCGCGGGCTACGAAGTGCCAAAGTTGTAGCTCAGTATCAGATTGCTGAAACAAAGATATGGCCAATATATACTTAAACAGGTCCGATGTGTATTTTTATCAGTTTATGAAAACATTTATCTATATAGGAGATGAATGTATGTGTATATATATGATGTATAAATGCATATATACATATCGCCCTTTTTATCAATTGAAGCGTTCTTTTCTGTTTTTTTTTTGTTTCTTGATTGAAGAAGTCACTTGTTGTTATTGTATATATATATATATAGTATATATGTATATATACCCTTAGTTCTCTGTTGTATCGGTGCTATGTTTTTATGCTGGTGTCGCCCGGCATAGGGCGCTTTGGACTCCCTTTTACAAAAGCCCTGCGGCAATGAGCGGAAGCCAAAAATAAATTCAATTAAGTTCAGTTTAGCAAACGTCGGACTTTAACTTGTATGCATACTGTACTCCATATGGGTAAAAACTTCGATCGAGGGTAAATATTATTTATGCTAGCTGCGTGGAGGGCTTCTATGAATCTCTCTCTCTCTTTCTCTTTCACTCTCCCTAGTGCTGCTCAAACTGTTTTTGCAACGCACGATTCGATTTTTCATTATGCATATTTCATTGCATTTTTGCGTTTTTGCGGTTTTGAGTTTTGTGGTTTGTCATATTTTTTTTCTGCTACTTTTTTTTTTGTTTTTCATTTCTTGCGGTGCGTGTGCAACACCAAAGTGGCTCGCTGGCTGCCATATTGTCGGAGTTCGAGCTGCGGTTTCCCTCTGTCAGTTGGCAGTTGGCAGTTGGCAGTTGTCAGTCAGTTGCATTTCGTGTTGTTGTTTCCGTTTCCGTGTTGCCTTTCGGCCCGCTTTGTATTGAATATTTCATGGCTTATTATTGGGCAATCGCTTAGAAATTGTGCCCAAAGAAGAACTCGAAAGCCAAACTCCCTGGGAAACTGTTCAACTGTTCAGCGGTTCGACAGCAAAACTTTAAGCTTGCCTCCGTTCGAAAAGTGTTAACAAAATATTTACTACTACTATTGATTTTTAGTCTCCCTTTAATGAAGTTAGCGCAAAAGTTTGTCATGTTAAATCCCGATTTTGTTTTTCAGCTCTTTCTTGTTGTGAGAAATAAAGTTTCGCTTCGACGCTTTGTGCATTAAACATGATAGTTTTGCGGCTGAGGTTTCTACTATATTTGTGGGGCGCTGGAATTTAATGGTCGTTGTGCAGCACTGAAAAGTGTACACAAAGCACGCAAACGTCAATCGTTGTCGTTGAATGTTTTACATTCATTTGTTGTCCTTTGACCTGAACTAGCGTGCCAAAAGGGCAACAATGAATAGGATATGAGGCAGTAGTTCCGATTTGATTTCATTTGATATACATATATGTACATATATGTATGTATCTATTTATATATTTACTATATTTATAAAATTATTGTTACCTTTACAGTTACGGCGGCATACGCAGCACGTATCAGCATTTTGGTCCACAGGGCGGCCAGGATTCGGGCTTCCCGAGTCCACGCAGCGCTTTAGGCTATCCATTCCCGCCCATGCATCAGAATTCCTACTCTGGCTATCATTTAGGCAGCTATGCACCGCCCTGCGCCAGTCCTCCCAAGGATGGTAAGTACAAGCACAACTACTCAAAACAAACACATGTACATATCTCATCCCATCTCATCTCATTCCGTTCATCAATATCTCATACAGCTGTTATTCGCACAGCGCACATCACTTAAGGTTTCGTCTGCTATTGTTGTCTGAAGAGTTGTTCAGCTGGTCAGGCATTGCCTTTGGCCTCTGCTCAAGATCCAACTCAATTCAAGCTCTTTAGATTCGCACTTTTTCGCGACACTTGAGCACAAGTGGACAACGCTCTCTCAAGCCTCATCTAAACAGACTTGACTTTGACATTTCCACGCTGATCAAAAACCAACAGCAAAAACTTTATTAAGTTATTTCTGTAAACCAACAAAAACATGGGTAAATTGCAGAAGCAAAATAAATTAATGTTTCAATTTATAAAAATATAGATAGAAAAAAAAAAGTTGATTATTTTCTTAGCTTTTTTTTTCACACCATTTCTTAAATCGTGTATTTTTTGTTTCATAAATTTCCGTATCAAAAACTTTATTATGACAAAACTGGCGGCACTTAATTTCATAGCCCATTAGCTTAAACTACTCTTAAAATTCTCACTTCTTTTTTATAGTGCCATAATATGGTTTTATATAGATCATTAATTTTTCAATGGACCAGTTCAGAGACGGAATTTCTATTTATATTAGTTTACGGTAGTCTCAAGATATTTAATATAAAATTTAATCGAGACATGCAAAAATTTAAATAGCCAAGAAATATTTGGAAATTTTATAAAGTAGCTGGACAGAAAAATTAATATGATGATAGTCCATTCTACAGTCACATGAACAGGTATTTAAAGTCTCTTATCCTATCTGTCAGATATTGTGTTTTGAGAGATATATAATAATATCATTCTGCTGAAAAATATCTGTGTGAAGGGCTCTTGCTAGATAATCTTCAACTATAACACGTCTTTTGTATAGCAAATATATCGAATAAAATAATAAAATTGAAATCGCTACAAATTCTTTAAATATATGAAAAATGGGAAATGTATGCAAAAGTACAACAACATATATTTCCAATTTTCTATATTTTCTATACTCCTACAGCATTTTTTTTTCATTTCATTTAGTAGCTGCTACTCTTTTTAAATGATTTTTTGCTATTGCTTTTTTAAAGAATTTTGCGCAACACAAGAAATATTAAATTCTTTTTATATATATTGTACATGTGTTCCAATGCCTGTGACATGAGCTGTAGTCGAGTAATTTTTTTTTGGCTTTTTATTTCGTATAAAAATTTTAATTTCGATATTCATTGTGGCTGGCATAATTGCGCGCTTGACTGTGACATTTTGTTAACTATCGCATTTTGTTAAACAATTTTGTTGCTGTTGTAGTTTTTTTTATTATATATTTTTTTTTTTTCGCTTTTTATGCGTTTTGGTTGAGCAGTTTTGTACGTAAGTGAAAAGCAATTCATTTTGCCAGCTATTGTTGCCGCCAACACAGAGAAAAAACTATAGAAGCGTATATATAGATGCATATACACATATACATACGTGTTCAAGCTGTATGTTAAGTAAGGCAGTTTGACATTTTGTCACACATTTATCACACATACGCCACATTGGCTGGGCTGGCTGGAACGACTTGGGCGTGGGTGGCTTCGCAATTAACCTTGACTCTTGTCTGTCTGTCTGTCTGTCTGTCGGCTACAAAATTTTGTTTATTGTGCTAACAATAACAGCTGCTAGCCAAAATTATTTTGCGCGCCAAAAAGTCTTTAAATACAAATGCCTAAAATTAAATGGCCCACTGGCACACACACACATACACACACACACATACGTCTGTATGTAATTATAATTGCGGTAATTACGCTTTCGTTTGGCGTAATTAATTACACCATTCTTTGGTGTAGCGCTGCCCCGGCCAGCGACATGTGCAGCAGCAGCAGCAGCTCACACACACACAAACACACGCACACACACACACTTGGGACCTGGTGTCAGTCTGACTAATGGCTTATGTGCTGGGTGGTCAAATATAAGTTAAGGCAATTGCCATCTCGCTCGCTCGCAGCCATTTTGTCATTAAAGCGACAGCACGTGCTGCGGCGCCAATATTTTCGACACAAACGCACACACACACACACACACGCCAATACGCACACGTACAGTCAGGTAAGGGTAACGGTTACCATATATGGGCGCTTAATAATAGTTGGCTGGATTCGCACACACACATATACATATATATATTTATATATATAGATTCGCATGTATTTTTCACAATTAGCTACGTCATGAGCTGCACGTTGAGTGCTTTGAACTTTTGCTTTTTGTTTATGCGGTAATTGTTAATTAAAGTTAATTGCAAAGCCGTTTACAAGTTACTTAGCGTTCGATTTGGTAGCCCAAATAGCGACTCGCCGCTCTGCTCGCTGTCGGTCTTTCTCTCTATTTGGAGTTGCTCTGTCATGCATTCCGAAGTGCAGCTCATGAATATTTATATAGACGGAGTTATGTCCGCAGTTCGCAATCGCAGCGCTTTGCCATAATTCTTATGCCTTATTATAAATTCATCATTGCGGCCCATTTATGTCTGCAGCTCCCTCTTTTTCTGGCGCTCTCAAATATATATATAAATACATACATACATATACATACATTCTTTTTGCAGACTTTTCAATCTCAGACAAATGCGAGGACTCCGGCCTACGCGTGAATGGCAAGGGCAAGAAAATGCGCAAGCCACGCACCATTTACAGTTCACTGCAGCTCCAGCAACTGAATCGACGTTTCCAACGCACCCAATATCTGGCTCTGCCCGAACGTGCCGAGCTGGCCGCGAGTTTGGGCCTCACGCAAACGCAGGTGAGTTTCATACATATATAATATAGATTTATTTGTGATGTGTATAAATATAGAATGAGCTAAGTTCGGCATATTAAAATATATGTTCCTCATACTATATATATATATATATATATATATATATATATATATATATATATATTTATATAATCTTTATCGACTTTAAATATTTTATATAAATACCCTATGCATTCTTTATACTTCGTATACTCTCTGTTTTCCTTATTCTCTCTCCTCTCTCCTCTCTAGCTTACACTCTCCCTATTCCATATACTCTACTGTATACCCTACCATCTCTACCCAGCGTTCTCCTCAAGCTTTCATTCTCAAGCCAAACTATTTAATAACTTAAAAGTTCTACACTGCGAAAAAACGGACTTTCATTTAATATGCAAGGGTATACACGGCATATACGCTTACTCTTACCCACACCAAGTCAATTCCCCAGGTATATAAAGTCCTGCCCCAGGGCGAAAAAGCCAGAAAACAAAGCTGCAGTCGCAGCAGCAGCAGCAGCAGCTAAATGCATTTCAAATTGAATTGTTGACATGCCGCTAATGTTGACTGACAAACGAGCCAAGCCAAGCCAACCAACTTGCAAACAACAACAACAACAGCTAGCTAGACATATGCTAACGCCCACGCCTGTGACATACATATATACATATACATATGTATGTAGTATATAGATATATAGATACATGGATACATAGTTACAAGCCGGCAGACAAGCTCTAACAACTGTGTTTAATATCATAATGTATGCGAGCAGTGCTAGCTCTGCCTCTCTTTATTGTTGTTGCTGCATTTTGCACGTGTGTCAATGTCAACTTTTGTATGACGACTCAGCTAAAAACAACAACAACAACAATGAGTATCTTGCGAATACACGCGCTGCTGCCCACGACCAAGAGAGAAAGATACAAACATACAAAAATTATAATTGTTATGGAAAAAAAAGATGTATATATGTGTATAGATAGTATATATAAAACGAGGCCTGCCTGCCATTGTGGCTGCTTTGGCGACACCCACCCAGTTTTTTCAGTTCAAGTTCCAGACTCGTAGTGCCCGAGCCTCTGTCTCATTGTAGTTGTAGCCGTTGTTGTTATTGTTGTTGTTGTTTTGTTTTCGCTACAATAGTTTTCCACATGGAAAGCAAAAGCAAATAAAATAGTTGCAAAAAAAAAGTCAAGTAGAGGAAAAACAAAAGTTGATGTGAATGAGTCTCGTTTTTGAGAAATTTATTGATAGTGGGCGTGGGCTTCCTAATTGAATTAGTGTGCCACAAAAGTTCACGCACACACACACACACACATGCACACACACAGAGAGAGAGAGACTGACAGAAGGGGCACAACTGTGGCACATTGCAAGGCAGCTCAAATGAAACTTGTAAAACAAGTTGAAGACCCTGCTCAGACGGTTGTGTGTGTGTGTGTGTGTGTGTGTGTTGCGTGGGTGTTGCTTGGCCGCAAGTTGTTTATCAAGATAGTTATTTGAATACACGGCTGCGTTGCTGCCATGCCACAGAAACAGAAACAGACACGGCGCACAGTTGAGACTCGCCGTCGTCGTTTTGCCTCTGAGGCGGGGCGTGCCACACGGCGGCTGTGTAATAAATTTGTGGCAGGCCAAAAGCCGTTTACTTAGTCACCC
Source organism: Drosophila mulleri (assembly GCA_035047565.1). Lineage (NCBI taxonomy): Eukaryota > Metazoa > Arthropoda > Insecta > Diptera > Drosophilidae > Drosophila > Drosophila mulleri. Next base: position 4,319,130 of record JAWNPK010000060.1, read on the forward strand.
CATAAACGCTGATTTACAAGAGGGCAAAGCACCCAGCGTCCTAGAGAGAATGAGAGCGAGAGGTAGAGCCGGGCTCCATAAAATGTGCCAGCAACAACAACAACAACAGGCAGAGTCAACTGGCAGCTGTCAATCGATGTCCGCATTGTCAGCGCATGCAGTTTTCTACTCACACTTTTTTTTGCGACCTAGCTAACTAAATAAACAGCCACGCCCACTGTACCACAAGCCACATACACACTGCCCACGGGCGACACAATCAATTTGCTTTATCTGCTCTGACCCTGCAATAAATACCCAAGGTAGGGTTAAGCACAAAATTTAATTTATGACTGCAACAAAGGGTGTTTTTTTTTCTTTTTATTTTTTGGCTAACTGTTTCTCTGCTGGGGGCCAGTAGCTGCCCCCAGCTACTATGCAGTTACTTCTGGCCAGAGTCCTGTCTGTCCGTGCGGACTTTCGCTTTCGTGGCACGGCGCGTGTTAATTAAAACCGCCCTCAAAGTTAACTTTGGCAGCCGCAACGGAAGTTTTTTATTGATTTGCTAGCGAACATCTACAGCTATAAAGCTATAGCTATAGCTATAGCTAAATTGTAATCGTTATTGTAGTTGTTGTTGGCCACGCCAGTGTTTGAGCCGTGCAAACAAACTATTGTGCTTTGGCTTAAGATTTATGCGTTACACAAACAACAACTGCATTGGCCACTCGAGCGCCGGCCGCAGCCCCAACCCCAGCGTCAGCAAACATGGCTTAATGGCCTTCAGCGGGCAACGCCGGGCAACTTGGCTAAATTAAAGCTTTAAGAGGTTTCTAAGTTTTCAGCTATATACTTTTTTTTTTGGCTAAGGTTAAGATACAATTGTCGTGAATTAGGCAACGTTTAGGGACTTGGATATTGGCTGAAATGTATTTCAAGTAGTAGTATATCTCAATGTGCAGTTGCTTCTAAGTTAATTTGACTCATCAATTCATATGGCCTTAGCGGAAAGCGCAGATATTTGGGATATGTTATCATACAACTCTTATCATGAGCTAAACCAAGCAAAGAATAGTTCAGATAACTATTTCTATGTAGAGTATGGAGTACTTTTATGTGTAGCTTTGAATCTGCATACTGCATATTTAACAATATTTATATCTATATAAATATATAGCCAAGATGCTCAACTAAACTTTAGTATTACGCCAAACACAATAGTGCAATAGATCTTCTTATAAATAGATTTATATATATAACACATCTATGTATGTATATACATATATACCGTACTCACACATACTAGAGTATTAAAACTTCATTAGTTTGCAATCGTTTATTTCTCTAGCTTTTTCTATCGTTTTATTTTTGGGGCGTATTATACAATGTTGTTGTTCTTAAAGTTTTGCATGTTGAATGGATTTTTGCATTTTTCAAAATGCTGGCAGGCAATGCTGTTGCTGCTATTGTTGTTGTTGTAGTTTGTTATTTTTGTAGCTGAGAGCTCTCGACTCACGGCTGACACTGACAGCTCGTCGTCGTCGTTGTCGCTGTCGTTGTTGTCCGGCCTCAATCTGGCGACACGTTCTAACACCTGCTAATGAAAAATGCAACAGCAATGGTCTATGGCTATATAGATATGGCTATAAAACTATACGATAATATACTTTGCTCAAAACTGTGGCACATTTTGCTTGGCTTTAAGTTTTTACCGCGTTTCGTATTTTTTATAGCCTCTGGTTTTTTTTTTTTTTGTTGCTTCTTTTATATATATGTATATGTATGTATATACATATATATTTTAGTGCTGGCTGCAAAATATAATTATGGTAATTTCATTATTATTATTTTTTGCGTCTTCTGCTGCTGCTGCGGCGGCTGCGACTGCAAAGAGGGTATATAAAACGAGTTTCTGCCGTTGGCCGTCAGCTGGCTGCCCCCTCGACCTCCCCCTAGTTGAATCTCTCACTTGGCTTTAAGTACGCGCACTTGTAGTTTGATTTTGAAAGTGCATCCGGTGACTGTTTCGCCAGATCAATATACTATATAGCTATATCTATATATGCTACATACTTACTGTATGTATGTACATATGTTTGTATGTCTCGCTGTCTGTCGCTTTCGCTTTGATACAGTTTCAATTAGAGCTAAATACTGGCTACTGTTTTCCTTCTTTCTGCTGTGTGTGTTTTATTTCTTGGCTTACACCGCCTGCCGCCTAATTGAATAATTACATAGAACGTTGGCAGCTGATCGCCAATGCTTCAATATCAAAAACAACAAAAAATATACACCCAAAAACAAAGCAAAAAAATAAGAAAATAACGCACATAAAAACTCAAGCACCAAAAACTCAAACTCGAAGCTGACAGCGCGAGACAAACGCAAACACTCTAAAAAAAGAAGATATATACATACATATATGTGTGTACATATACATATGTATATATAATATAAATCAGAAAGAGCCGAAATTAAACAGCGCTCCTGCCCGTGCGAACCGCTCAACGAGCTGATCTGAAAAGCGAAAAGAGAACCTTTTAAACTGCGTGTTTATGAGCTCATATCGGCACATTTTGATCTGACTGCGGCTACGGCTGCGGCTGTGCTCGCCCGCCTGCCACAAAAGGGCGCAACGGCTGAAACCGAATTGTAGGAGGCCACGCTCGAAGAATCCCGCAAAACAAAGGATTTTTGAGGATTTTGGCAGCAACATCAAGTTTATGTTTAGCAGATGAACTGCCAAAACGGCGCTTGTAGAAGCTCTTCAAAATTCAAGACTCCACAGAAAATATTCGTAGTGAAGAAATGCAGAAATATTCTCAAAATTAAACAAACAGATACAAACTTATCTTGAAAAAAGAAATAAAAGAAATAATGCTGCTATGAAAAGTGATAATAATAATAGAAGTTAAATTTAGAATAATGATAATAAGAATGAAATAATATGGATAAAATGGCAATAAAAATTGCCGTCATTAGGATTCGATTTATTAATGTAATAATAATAATAACTACGATTCTAATCATACTCATTTTAATGCTTGTAATAACAATAAAGTGTTAATTATAAAGTGTATTGGCGCGGGTATGTGATCAATGGAACAATTTAAAATTTGTCTAAGAATTAGCACGGAGTATTTACTTTATTTAATCCCATTGAGAATTAGCTAAACATATTATTTAGATAATGTGTGCTTATATACAGAATTACAATAAGCTTGCATAGCAATTAAAAAAACTTATAATGTTGCAATACTCATTTATTCAGATTGATTAACTTATAAACATTTTCAACAATTAATTTTCATTGAAGCTTTATTGCCTTATCACTGTCCCAGCATATACTAACATTTTGCGACTGGCTTACTAGCTGCTCTCGCCTGTCTGCAAAAATCAACAACGCCTGCTTTAGGTCTGTGTGTGTGTGTATGTGCGTGAGCGTGTATGTGTGTGTGTGTGTCTTGGCTGCTGCACGCAGACGCAGACGCATCGCCCACGGTGCACACCTTCGCAGCAGCCTTTGTTGCGCTTGTTGTTGTCCCTGTTGCTGCTGCTGCTGCCAGCGATAAGTCTGCTCCACCCCTAGCCCCAAAAGAGCGCTGAGCAAAGGTCATGGACTTCACAAAAAACACAAGCAAATTTCAACGGAATTCCAAAGAAACTTTTATAAACATCTCAAAATACTTGCCAAAAAGCATTAAATTATAAATTAATTTAAAGAGCTCGGCGCACAAAATAGTTTTATTGCATTAAGCGAAAAAAAAGAGCTTAAATGAAATTAAAAAAAAAAGAAAAAACAACAAAAAACTAGCACAACTTGATTTAAATAATACAAGTGTCGAGTTAGTATCAGCGGCTAACTTGGAGCGACAGCGAAAAAAAAATAAATAAATAAAATGAAATAAAATGAAAATGAAAAACTGGCTGACCGCATTTAAATGCTCTGGCAACGAACGTGACAGCAACAGCACTAGCAGCAGCAGCAGCAGCAGCAGACACGGCAGCAGCAACAACAACAATGACAACAACACATCGTATATCAGTGATTGCCTGATTTACGCGCGCAATGTCAATTAAATTATGGCACATAATACAATGTAACTCAGCAGCCACAACAACAACAACAACATGTCTTAATCACACGCACATTGCAATAACAACAACAACAACAACAACAACTCTGTGTTACCCACCAGCAACAGTTGCTGATCGTCGTCGCCTCCCTATGTCGAAATTTTGCACCGTGCGCTCGCGTAACAGGAACTTTGAATTAAGTTTGATCAGCGCTTTGCTGTTATTGTTGCTGTTGATGTTGCTGTTACTGATGCTGGTACTAGTACCTAATACAACAGCAGAAACAACAACAGCCAGCAGCCAGCAGCGACAACAAATCAAGTTGCCATTAACAATGATGCATTGCCCGAACTGGACGCGTAGCTCCAGCTCCAGCTCATCGCATCGACGGGGTGTGGGCACTCAATTTCTCACTCTTCAGTCAGCCTCAATCAGCCTCTCAATCATCAGCAACAACAGCTCTCCCCACACACACAAGCACACTGAGATAGAGTGACCGCATTTGCATTTGCGAGCGCATCTAATGCATAGCACAATGTATCTACAGCGCGTACAGATACAAATGTATCTTTGAAGAGCGTGCCTTTAATTTTATTATGGCCAAAGTTTTGTATTGTTTCAGTGCATGTGCTTGTGCTTACGTGCTGTTTGCACAATCTTGATGCTGGTTGACATAATTCGAAGCAATCAAAATACAACAACACAAAATGTATGCCAATGGATTTTTGGCTTAGACTTTTTTTGTTAAGGCGTAGTTCGTAGAACAGATTCGCTGCGCTTTGCTGCTTAAGCGGAAGCTCTTTGAACCAGTTCAGGTTCCATAGCGAATTTTTCGATTTGAATTGAGGCTTTTGTATGCTGATTCTAGGAATTATAGTTTGTAGACAAATTACCTAAATCCTAATCTGAAATCCTAAATTTCTAGTCATCAAAGCTATATATTGATTTATTGATCTTCATCTTATCTTAAATGCCTCAAAGTTAATTTTCTTTGGGAATTTAAGCCACGTTTTACAGTCTGTTGCCGCTGACGATTTCAATTTGTCTTGCTTCAATATTTTCCTCTTACTTTTATTTTCTATCAGCAGACTAAAACTCCTCTGTCAGCTATTTGCATGGCTGGCTTGTAACAGGTTTATATATGCCATTAGTTCAACTATATTTTTTTTCGCTGCTTCCTCTGCTGCTGCTTCCTCTTCTTCTAGTTTGGCTACTGCAGCTCATCAGCTCGTTGCTATCTATATCAGCGGCTATCTATCTTAATAGCAATAGAAAGCATGTTGGGCGCCTTTTCCTCTAGCAATATTTACCTATATACTAGAGACTATATACATATATATATCAATATACATGTCTATTTACTTATTTTGTTGTTGCTTATCTTGAAGTTTGTGCTTTATAATCGGCCTGAACATCCTGTGGCGGCGCACTCACTTCCTTTTGGCAGCCCAAGAGATTTGACGTTTCGCCGCTGAAAGCTTGTTTCCTATTTCATTCACAATATTTACTGCAAAAAATTCACAATATATGTTGGGCTTTTGCAAAACTGGTCAGCGGCTCAGCATCGTCAAATGCGGACAGCTGTGTTGCAGGAAATTACAAAATACAAGAAGAAGACAAACAAAAAATATGTGAAATAACCAGGCGACCGTTAAGCATTTCAGCCTGGCCAACAGCCAACATCATAAGACCAAGTGAGAGTATGCAAATAAATAATAATTTATTTGTATTGCGCATAACAAAAATGCCAAAGAGATAGAGAGAGCAATATAAAGAGAGGGAAAAAGATAGTAAATTAGACGACAGCTAGTCTGGCTGCTTTGACTTGGCTCAAAGTATTGACAAATAAAACGTTGCTTGCCACATACGTTGACAACCAACACACTGATACATACACACACACACACACACTAGCTACAGCAGCCTCAAGGATGCGTGCCCTTGCCTTTGTGTCTACGCCAGCCGCAGCAATGTTTACAGCTCAAGATTTCAGTTACGCGATAATCACAATAATTATTATTTTATTATGAAAAAAAAAGAGAAGCGAAACAAAAAACGACAGCAGAAAATAAAACAAAATTAAAATCAACTTTATGACGACGGCGAGGCATTGACGGCACTCGTTCCAGGCACAAAAACCAACTTGGCAACACCCCGCCAAAACTTGACTCTCGACTGGAATCTGGCGACTTGAGTCTCCAGCTCTGGCTCTGGCTCTGTTTGGCTGAAGCCACGTTCTGCTTACCATGTGATGTATTTTTAATCGATGCGTTGAGATTTGCGCGCTGTGGCCGCTGGCTGTGGGTGGGTGCCCAGCATGGGCCAGGGAGAGGAGCAGCAGCAGCAGGAGCGGCATGAGTCAGCGCTAGCTCATGTTATAATTGGTTCTCAAATTTGCGAATATGTTTTTGTGAAATTTAGTTAGCAATACGAAGCCACTCGGCAACCCTTAGCCAGTGGCTCTCCACCCCTTGGTTGAAACCCTTCTTCTCCTTCTCCTTTGGCTGTTTGGCCTTGTAAATGCGATGCCAATTAAACGACTCAAATATCTACTGCTGCTGCTCTGCACTATCTGCTGTGCTGTGGCGGGGTTAGGCCATGTACTTTGACACTCCAATTAATGTTGTTTTATACTATTTGATATTTGGCATTCGATGCGAGCGTCAAATCTTTACGCGACAACAACAACAACAACTACTACTACAGATGACAACAACAACAATAGCAGACAACTTTTAACGCTTGGTTAATTTTGTACATTTTTCCACTCTTTTGTTTGTTTTCAGTTGAGTTTTTGTTTTTTCTTTTTTTTGTATTTTTTTTTTTTTCATGCTGTTTTTCCATTATCATGATCGCTGTTTTGTGATATCCGTTGGGGCTGTGTGTGAAAATGCATAGGAAAAAACTGAGCCAACAACGAAAACCTTAAATAAAACGACAAATAATAGTTAGCTGGCCATGATTTCATTTGGCTTGGTAAATGAAAAAAAAGGAAAAAAAAAACAAATAATATTTAAATTACGTCCAAACAAAACAGAATAAAAAAGTGGATAAAAAGTTGGAAAAAACCCCAAAGAATGCGCTTATATAAATTGTGCAATTATCCGCCACACTTTTTTTTTTTTGTATTACTTATCTCTTAGTTGGGATCTCATAAAGTGAAATGAGATCGTCACCAGCGCATCATTATGAAATGCTGACCACAAATATGATTTGTATAGTACTATAGCATACCCATTGATTAATGAGTACTGAGACAGGGTAGTATATAATATATCTTTACATGATAAACAATTTTTAAATTAAGTGAATATTTAAACCAAATTAATTAATTAATGAACAATTTTTAAATATTTTGATTTTGATGTATTTCCATGAAAGTAAAGCTCGCTTGGTAACCCTCATCCTTTTTACAGGGTAGTTACCGGTCAAGTACTCTTTGCAGTTTAATGCCCGCTTTAGAACTAAATGCTTAGCCGCAACATTTTCTGCTTTTTGCCCTTTTTCACTTAATTTGTTTGCCTGTTTGACATAGTATGGACTGTTTTAAGTATATATATATATATAGATATATAATATATACATATATGTATATAAAGCCACAAAGTCGCCTGCAACCCGTTCCAATTTGTTGGAGCCGTGTGCGACGGCCTGGAAAATGTTTCAAGTGCATTTTTACGAGCGCTCTTTAATTTTGTGTGTGGCTATGCAGTGCCGCAAAAGAATTGTGCGAGCAGCACAATTTAAATAGCTGTAATTAAAGTTGTGGTTAAATAATTGACTAACTGGAGAGCAGCGGCTATTTAATAAGGGGTAAGAAATATGAAAGAAGAAGAACAAGTTACAAGTGTTTAGTAAAAAGTAGAGAGCAAAATTCGTTAGACTTGTAAATAATGCCTAAGGAAAATATATACTAGTATACAGCTGTATATTTAACTTGGACTTCAAATTTTCCGTAACCTCACTTTTGCCCTTTCATTGCACTAGTCGCTGGGTCGCTGGGGATTCCCGGAAAAAAACTCACAATTCGCTCTTTGTTTCGCATACAAAACTGAATAGATCGATAAATGTGTATATATATATGTATATACAGACGTCAATATCGACACGTGATAAAGCATAGAGCTACATTTGTCGACTATAAACAAGTATTTCTTTCAACAGAATCGCATTAATATTAAATAGACAGGCTGGGGCTTTAAGTATTTCCCAAATAAGCAACAGCTGCGCATGTAAGACTTGGCTTCCAAAAAAACAAAAACAACAAAAAATTAATAATACTATATGTTAGCTTGTCAGCTAGTTGTGCCACGCCTCCTTGCGCCGCACTGCCGCCTTCCTCTAAGGTTTGGGCATGACATAAGCAGCACGTACTTTCAGCTAGTTCGACTGTCACCTGCTGCAGGCAGGCGAAGCCGCAACTAAATTAAATATGACTAATATTTTGCAGTGACTGTAGGACACACAAACACAACCATATATACATACATACAGTAAAAACAACAATAACAACAACGTTGACTAAGTAAAACTTAAATGCGCGTCGCGCTCTCGAGTTTTGTTCGACAAAAATTTTTTATTATTGTTGTTATTGTTGCTGCTGTAGTTGTCGTTGTTGTTGTTGTTGTTGTGCTCGTTCCGCCCCGTCACGCCCTCCTCACAAGCCAGCAGCGACGTCAACTTGGAACTTGGAACTGCAGCAATTGTTGTTGTTGTTGTTGTTGCTGCTGTATCTGCTTAGAATCTCACCTTGGCAATTGTTGATCAAATGCTGCCGCCGATTTATTGTTGAAAACATTTTTGCTTTAGCTGCTGCCACTGTTGCTGCTGCTGCTGCTGCTGCTGTTTTTCATCATAATTTTTGAGCAGTTGTTGTTGTTACTGTTGCTGCTGATGGATTACAAAAGCACAACTGCAGCACTGACTCAGTTTTAGTTTAGCTGGCTACAAATTAGAATTACAAAATTTCAAGGCCTTGCAGGTGAATCAAAAGCGAATGAGAATTCGAATGAGAACTCGCATTCGTATTCGCATTCGCATTCGCATTCGTTTACGTTTACGTATTCGCAATTCGCATCGCATGCCATTCGCTAGCCGCGTTGCTGCTGCTGGCAGCTGTCTCTGAGTTGCTGTTGTTCAATTTTCAATAGTTCACAGCAACATGGGAACAGTTTCCGGATTTGACAAACATTGTTGCACAATACAAAAGCAACAACAACAACAACAACACCAACAACAAACAACAGGGCTTTAAGAATGGCAGAACGCGTAAAACGCCGGATGCTCATCATCCGTTGGGCTGTGAACAGTCACGAGATTTGTCACAGCAGCAGCAGTAATAGCAGCAATAGCTGCAACAGCAGCAGTAAGCAGCAACTGTTGCTGTTTAATTGTTTCTGCGTATGCGTCCAGAAATGGCAAAAGGCACATTTCTCTGCGCCTATAAAGCACTAATTGAGTTAGTAAAATGCTCGATTTGTCGCACGAACTAGTCTCAACTTGGTCAATTGGCATGCGGCCAAGTTGTTGGCCCCCTTTTTTCGCACGAAACACTGAGAACCCTAAAACATGTAAGAGCATTAAGATGCTCAGTCTACGTATATATGCTATATGGTTAACAACTTTATCAGCGCTTAAGCATAACAACATATTAAGTTTGTATTTAATATAAATGAGCTGCAATTGGCGTTCAATCGAAACTTGTTGAAAGTATCTGAATGCGTGTATCTTTCTCCTGTCACATTTTATGGCTCGCTTCGGCTACGTGACTGAAAGCCAACGGCAGTGGCAGCGGCAGCTGGTGAAATGCTCATGCGTGGCAGCGATTAAGCAATCACCGTGGCAACAACAACAGCAGCAACAACATCAGCATCAGCAGCAGCAACAGCAGCAACTCATGTGCCTATATAGAAATTAGATCAATATCTTTATTTATTTATAAATTGTTTTACGTGGCTGCCTCCAAGGAGCGCGCTCATTTCTCATTAAGCGCAACGCCAACCACAACCAGCAGCAACAGCAACAGCAACAGCAACTTGTTAATTGTTGTTGCTGCATTAGAGACGTTATATAAACTGACCAAAGCAACAACAGCAGCAGCCGTCTCCAGTCTCCAGTTTACAGTCTCCAGCTCCGGCCTTGCCTAATTGCATATTTATTGTTTATTAAGCAGCGTTTCCCGCGGGGCAAGCTCATAACTTGCCACTGGCTGCTGCTGCCGCGTCTCATTCACTTTTACGCATTGCCTATATATGCATAAATTAATGAAGCGCGCGCCATTCATTGCGTTGCGTCTAGCTGCTCATTGATAAAGATCAATGGCATAGCCGAGACAAACAACAGCGCACACAGCACACACAACACCCCTGGGGAGCACAACACCGTAGTTAGTTGCTGCTGCTGTTACTGTTGTTGCTGTTGTCTATAGTCTAGGCCAAAATGGTCAAACATGTCGCATATTTTGCATGGCTACAGCGCGAGCTTCGATTGCAGCCACGTGCGTGCCCGGGCTGAGTTTGAGGTCAAATGGCTGCAATCTGGCCAACATGCCCGCCAGCCACGTGTTTCAACTTTGAACGTGGCTGCTGTCGCTGCTGCTGTCGCTGCCGTTGCTGCTGCCGTGGCTTATGAGGCACGCTCTGGCATCGATTTGCTTTCAATTTGTTTGGGCAGCGGCCAAGCGGTGTTAACTTGCGTTCATAAAGACAGAGATGCTGCCCAGGCGTTGCTGTTGCTGCGGCTGCTGCTGTTGTTGCTGGCCTTGAAGCCTTTGAGCGGTTTTTGTTGAAACTGTTGCCGTTGCTTTCTACTTTAGTTTTCTGGTTTTTTTTTCGGCGCTTTTGGCATGCACATGGGGTAGGCGTTGCCCAAAACAGCCCGCAACGATTTTATTTGGAAATCACTTTTGTTGCACCTACCCCAGAGTCAGAAAAAAAGTAAAGTAAAATAAAATAAAGTTCCACTCGTCAGGGCCAGTTGATTGCCTGTGTGTGTGTTAGCCTGTTTGCTCAGCTCTGTATTAGTGTCGGCTTTTGGTTAACAAGCGACTCTGGCAAACGAAAGACTTAGGCAACGAACTTGAAATGAAGGAAAAAACAGAAAACTAAATACGAAACCTTTCGCCTTGACTGTAGAACGTTTGCATGTGGCTTTTAATGAGCTGTAGCTGAAGCTGTAGCTAGAAGCTGAGAGAAGCAAAAAAAAAAAAAAAACGGACTGTACAACATGTGCGTGACACTTGACTTTAGGGCATGGCACAGCAACAGAGCGAGAGAGCGATGGAGATGGTGAAAGAGAAGGTAGAGACAGGGCAGACGCGCTTTTCAAAAGAAAACATTTTTTTGTTTTTTTTTTTTTTTTGTTTTTTCTGTTCAGTTGCTGCCACGACATGGCATTGTGTTCATTATTATTTATATTATTTTTCTCAGTTGTACGTTTTCGTTTTTTGAAATTTTCGTAGTACGCTGCCCTGCAGCAATAGTTGCTGTTGCCGCTGCTGCTGTTGTTGTTGGCTGCATTCAAAATCATAAACAAATTTTGCACGTAAAACAACAGCAGCAGCAGCCGCAGCAAACAATCGCATGCAATGTACAAATTTTCCAACAATGAAAAGGCAGCAGCAGCAACAACAACAACAGCTAGCGCTATAATAACAATAATAAAATGAAAATGCTACGGCCGGCAAGTTGCGTAATCCGTCAACCATGGCAGTCAAAAGAGCAACGCAGCAAGAAAATACCTAAAGCAACAACAGCAACAACAACAACAATCTCAGCGCTGTCTTTGCAAGTGGGTGGGGCTGTGGTTTCTCTTGCTTAGCAGCAGCGCACGCAACAATTGTGTAGCTTAAGCAACAACAACAGCAGCAACAACAACAACAACAACAACAACAACAACAACAACAACAACAACAACAACAACTTGACTGCATGCAAAGCGACAGCAGCTGACACAAGAGCAACATTAAATAGTTGCTGCTGGCAGCAATCGCGCATTTGCAATCTGTTTCTTAAACATTAAATAATAATAAATGCGTTTTTTTTTTCGGCTTTTACTTTTATTTATTTATTTTCGTTTTTGTTGCTTTTGTTTTTGGGTTTTTTTTTCTGCTCAGATACAAATCTTTGCCGCATTTTATGAATGATCGCCAGCGAGTGGCCAAAAAGCACTTGTTGCGCCAGCAGCAACTTGTTATTGTTGTTGCTGCTGCCGCGACTTCTGCTGCTGCTGCTGCTGCTGCTGTTGACGAACAACTTTAGCGACAAGATCATAAATCAAAATTTTATTTTGTTTCGCGCAGCATTCGCTCAAGTGCTCCATCTCGCTCACGCTTCGCTTCGTATACCCCCTCCTCCTCTACCCTCTTTCACTATCTTATTTTTATGACTTTTTGCTGTTGCTTCTTTTGCGCATAAATTAAAAATTGCCGCTGCGCTGGCGATTGCAGCGCGATTAAAATAGATTGCCCGCTGCGGCCCGGCGACGGCCTGGCGAGGATGACGTCGCTGCCTAAACACGTCTCTCTCTCTATCTCTATCTCAAATATCCCACTGACTAACTGTCTTAGTGACTACCTGACTACCCGTCTTGCCAGCTGGCGCGTGCTTATGGAAAGTTTATAGCTGTCATAAAAATATATAAAAACGAAGAAAAAAAAAATCTGAGAAAGGCAAACAACAAAAACCATGCAGATTCAAATTATAACAAAATGAAAGTGAACCACGGTGCGTATGCGCAATGTTCAAGCCAAATTAGCAAAAGGAAGAGCAATTGCTGAAGCTGTATAAATTGCGGCTGCTGTAGCAATTGCTGGCTGCGATAGGCCACATATGAATGTGCCATTAATCAGGCTAAACAAAATGTTTACAAAATGTAACAGCAGGCGGGCAGCAGCTAATTCAAAGAGCCGACAGCAGCCGCAACTGCTGCATGCCGGCGAAAAATGGTTTTTAATGTTGGCCGCTTTTTTTCGCGCTCCAAAAATGTGCTGCAAATATGTTAAAATCTTGTTGCATGGAATTTATGAATGAAAAGTCAGCGGCCAAAAGAGCCACAGAGAGCCAACTTATTGTTGGCAACATAACAAGCAACAAGCTGAGAACAATGCGGGGAAAACACTGCAGGCAGCCCAGCGAGATTGTTGCCCGTTGCTGCTAGCCATAAATTTGTGAACAGCAACAGCTACAGCCACAGTCACAGCCAAGTGCAACGCTCGAGCGTGAATTGGCAGACAGCATTTGCAACTTGGCCAAAATGGAAAATGCTACATCAACAACAACAAAACAGCAGCAACTGCTTTTGTTTTTTGTTTTTGGGGGCGTCTTTGTTGTCATTAGCCGGGCGCAGCTTGGCTGTCTTGTCTATTTGCTTAGACGCGGCAGCCAACAGTTGTTGCTGTCGCAGCAGCTAATAAAGCGCTCACTTCCTCGAGCCAACATTATTTATGGCCAGCGTCCACAAGCGGGCGGGCCCTTAGCCTTAGCCACCCGCTGTGGGCGTGGCAGTGCCATAATTTATCATAGCAAAAGGCAAAAGTTTTTTGGTTACTATTTTTTCTGCAGAAACTGAAAACTATTTTCCACCTTTTTTTCTATTTTTTTGCTGTCGCGCTCCCACACAAATCAAGCACAAAATCAATGCTTTGGCCAGACGAATAGCTTGACTTTAGTCTCTCAGTCGCGTTTATCAAATGCGTTATCTTTTCCCACGTTTTAAATGCTCAACTGTCAAATGAATTAAATGAGCAGGCAGCAGCCGCGCAATTTGAATTAAGATCAACAAAAACGCACTTTGGCAACGGCACCACAAACCAGTTTCAATTGCGCGCAGCCAACACAGGTGGACACAGCGCCAGATATGCTGTGATATGCAACAACAGCAAGAGTTAAAGCTAAAGCTATGACCACAACAACAACAACAACAACAGTTGCTGCTTGTGTGTGTATTAGAAAGCCTGAACATTTGGCCGCTGGGGCGCATCTGTTGGCTGTCGACTGGCCATCAATTGTGGTTCTCTCTCACAGCCACGCATAAATTATATTCCCAAGTGACATATTGCGGAAGTGATCAAGCAAGAAGAATAAGCAGCAGCAGCACAAGTGTTGTGCCATCTGACTAGAAGCTAGCTGCAAAGTAGGTTAAAAGGATAATGCTTACGAGTTATAAAAACGAACTGCAGTATAGACGAAGTGCAACTGCTCTCTGAAGTGTAAAGAGTTATTCATGTATAGCCGAGAACTATTGCTCTCTGAGATGTGAAACTAAAATCAGCTATTGCTCTCGGTGAGAAGATTTATCAATTTAAGGTGAATAAATGAACATACGTAGAACAGTTTTATAAACACTTATCCGTTATAGATCAGTGATTCATTTTAATTAACTCAACTCGAATACGAATTTCTTATACAAAAACCTTTCATTTGTTACTTCTATCTCACTTCTATCTTTATAATATATGTATGTATGCCAACATTTAAAGCCGCATCAAAATTAGCAGACTTCCCATACAACATTTAATCAATATTAACTCTGTTCCATAACAAGTCGATGTCATATACATACAATCTGATTTCGATTTATCCACATCTAGTAGTCATCACAAATATCTGTAGCTAGTTTATGCCGCAGGACTTTAATATAAGCTGAGCTTCTATAGATCACATATAATGAAACATACTCTGTTAAGCTATACACAACATTTATAAATATTGAGTAGAATGCTTAACCCACGCATAATACCCTTTCCCTGCTATAGGGTATACATATGTAATAAAAAAAAAGTCTGGCTAAGAAGACAGATCTCTTGGTAACGGCTGCTGCTGCTGCTGCTGTGGCTGTGACTGCTGCTGCTGCTGCTGCTTCAAGTGACACAGTGACATGCTAATTTCTCGTTTTTTAGCTGCTGTGGCTGTTGTTTGCCATATTTGTCCATATGAAAGTGGTACAAATTGATGCGAGAGCCACAGAAACCAAATGGAGCGACGGACAGGAGGAGCACGGGCACTTGCGATTGCGATTGCCATGACATAAGGCTGATTGACATTTGACAGACTGTCCAACAGTCCGTCTCTAGCTGTCTGTCCTGTCAGACGGTTGACTACACTTTTACTCTCGTGCGTGGCTTTATTTTATTTTTTTTTGCCTTTTGCTTTTTGCTCTTTGCATAAATATTTGTGGCCATGCGAGTGGGGGGAAGTCGAGCTCGTTTTGTGAGGTGTTCTCCTTAAGAAAAAGAAATATATATATATATGTATATGAATATATATGTATAGCAGCTGGTATTAATTTTCTAGCCTCTTGCACTTTAGCTCATATTATATAATTTATAAAAACCTGTCAAAACATATTTTCAATGCAAAGCTGACAATTGAGATGCTGCTGGCCAATAGCTGTTGGACAAGTAGAGTTGAAAGTGGCAAAAAGTATTTATGTAAAAGTAAAAAGTAATAATAATAGATTTTCACTATGATATATTAGTTTGATATATATTGTCATATATAATGTAGCCAATTGGCGCGTTTTTAAAATCTTTTAATATTTTATATTCCATTTTGCTGCCTAGAGTAGTTTTTTGTTTGTTTGTTTGTTTAGTCACTGCCTCGACAATATTTTATTATTGAGCGCATTTTTTGCGCTTGGTTTCTCTTGCGTAACAGCTGACAAATAGCAAAAGCATAAACGCGAACTAAACTAAGCCACAAAAAATAAAAGGAAATAATAATAAAAATAAATACTTTTGTCTTCAGCATCTCAAATATATATATATATAAATCTAACTTAGATCGGGTCAAGCATTAGCTAAGCTTTGCAAAAATCGCTGCTCGACGCTCAATTGAAGCGCTTCGCCCCTGTCCCCAATTTCAAATCGAACCGTGTGCCGCTCGATTGCGCATTCAATCGAAATTGAGAATGAAAATCGAAATGAAAATAAAAACAAAAAACCCCAAAATCAAAGTAACAAATAGTAAACTTAACTTTGCGTCAATGTCAATGATCTGTCAGAGCGCGGGGTGCACTGGCAATTCGACAATCAGACAATCGAGCAATGTGTCCGGCCAGACCATTCGGCAATCGTGGCCGGATCAGTGCGATTAGCGAACATGTCTGACTTTAGTCAATACCGGTAGTTATCGCTTAATTGAATCAACAGCAGGCGGCACATGCACATAAACCGAATTCAGGCCCAGGCCTCAGCGCCAGGCCCCAAAGTCAAACGCCAAAAACATTGCCAAACTCTTTATGGGGCGACATTAAAACAGCGGCAGTCAGTGAAATTTAGCTGGCAAAAAGCCACATAAAAAAGTCGGCAGTAAATAGTTGTAAAAACAGTAACGAAGACGCCCAATGACAATGGCAGACTATCAGTTACCCTGTAACCAAGTGGCATAGAGCATATGCGAGAGCATTAGACAGAGTTAAAGGCTAGAAAGCTCGATATTGATCTGATATATATATTATATATGTACAACTATGTATATATACATACATTCGCATGATTTATACATATATTAATAAACATATATATCTATAACAAAAGAATGAATAATCATCTATCAATATCTATATACATGTATATCTTGTCCAAAATATCTACCCATATAAATAGCTAGATGCTAAAGCCGACACAGTCAAGCCTGATTGATCAGCACTAGCTACATATATACGTATATAGAATGTTCATCTCATACACTCTTCTTCGACCATACCCCATTTCTGGTTACAGGGTGTATTAAGACTTTAAGCACAAAAAAACATACACACATACATACATACACTCACAAAAAAGAAAAGATCGTATGCTACGCTTCAAAAATTCAACCAACCGCGAAGAACGACCTTGAACAAGTCGGTTATAGATTGTTATATATGTATTGGAAGACTATACACGAATCTATTCATATATATGTGTATGTATATATAACTATTTGTAAGATTGCAAATTGTAGATACAGTTAAAAGCGCGCATAAATAGCATTAGATACGCGCTGCTGTTGTATCTTTATATAGATGTATTTATACACACACTTGAGCCCGAGACGAAGTCGAGAGATTGAGCAACGGGGTAGCTGCTGCTGCGGCTGCTGCGGTGGCTGATGCCGTTGGCTTTCAAAAGTGAAGTGCGCACAGCTCAGCGCACAATTAGTTCTACATAACAACAGCAACACGTCTCGACTGGCTGCGATTCGAACAAAAAAAAAAAAAAAATGAAAATTGAAAGTAACTGTGAGATACATTTTTGGCTCATTTGCTGTCGCTTCGCAGCTGATGATGACGAAATCGTTCAACCGCAGAAATTATACTGCACTTAATACTCTGTAGGCAAATACACACTCATACACTCTCAAAAACATTCACACATACTCATACACTGAATTGAGTTTTCTGCAAGTGTCACACGCTGCCAAAATGTGTTTTGCATTTTCTGTTCCATTTTGGATGCCAAGCCAAGTGTTGAATTCATTTTAGCTGCCAGCTGCTTTTCACAAGCATTCACTTTTAATTTCATATGAAAAGTGGTTTGAAAAGTCGTTGTGCATATAGAAAGAAATAATAGCAACAACAAAAACAGCTAAAACTAACTTAGTCAATAGCTCAATCGATTCTCCTTGCTGAAAGATGCTAGGCTATTACTTAATTAAAGCCGGATTTGCTCTTTATTTTATAGCCGCTCAGACAATTTAATTTCTGTACATACATTAATGCACAGCAAATAAAATTGAAACTCATGCTGAGTCGAGTGCCTAGATATTGCATCATATATTCTATATATACAAACATATATATACATATGTCTGTAGATACATCGAAAACATTTTGTTGATTCAGTATTCCTCATTCTTGGCTTTTGCAGGTGAAAATCTGGTTCCAGAATCGTCGCTCGAAGTACAAAAAAATGATGAAGGCCGCTCAGGGTCCGGGCACCAACAGTGGCATGCCACTTGGCGGCGGTGGACCCAATCCTGGTCAACATAGTCCTAATCAAATGCACAGTGGTAAGTTCTTCATTTGTGCCAGAGACTATATGTACTAATACATATGTATATCATAAACTAATATCACTTATTTTGAATTTCTTTTGTCACTTGCAGGCGGTAATAACGGCGGTGGCTCGAATAGCGGCTCACCCTCACATTATCTACCTCCCGGACATAGTCCAACGCCATCAAGTACGCCTGTGTCTGAGCTATCACCCGGTAAGTTCCAGGAAAACTTCTTATAATTTGACTTAAATAGGAAACAAAACAAAAAGCTCTACAATCTCTACCCTATCAAACCAACCAACATTGCTGACGAAACTCATTTCTCTCTCTCTCTACTTTCTCTCAATCGTTTAGAATTCCCACCCACGGGTCTTAGTCCGCCAACGCAAGCGCCATGGGATCAGAAACCGCATTGGATCGATCATAAGCCACCGCCGCAAATGACGCCACAGCCGCCTCATCCAGCGGCGCCGCATCCGCAATCGCACCACCATAATCCGCCACCACAAATGGGCGGCTATGTGCCCCAGTATTGGTATCAGCCCGAGACGAATCCTTCATTACTAACGTAAGTTCAAACAAAATCTGAACACAAATCACAAAACCAAGCCATTCAACACATTTCATAGCCAATAACTAACTAATCACTTGTTAAACGCTTCTTTTCTTTGCGTTCTTCTCCCTTCTTCTTCTCTTCTCTCGTGCAGCGTGTGGCCGGCGGTTTAACATCACCCAAATCAACTGCATCCGCCGACGCCTTCGGCTGCGTGGCCGCAGTCTACGCAAACGCAATGCTATGAGACGAGGCCCTGCGCTGAACTGAATCTCCATCACAATCATCATCATCAGCATCAACTTCAACATCAACATCAACATCATCATCCCCATCATCATCATCAGCATCAACATCATCATCATGATGAGGTATTCGTGGGCGTTGGTGACGGCGTCGCAACGGTGCAGTGAGGTTGACCCAAAAAATGTATATATATATATAAATATATACAGATAGATATATACAAATCTTAGCCAATAATTGAATATTGATTGAGCATATTGATTGATGATGAGTATAAACATATATATATATAAAAGAACATTGTAAAATATTAAATAATAGAAAGCTGCTACATTTTGTATATGTGAATGAGTCGTTTTACAGTTAGTCTAAATAATTACATTAAAGAATAAAATAAAAATTATAATAATAAAAGATAAAATACAATAAACAAAACACACAGACAGAAATTCCTCAACTTAATTTTATGCGTGTTCTTCATATTGTTTATATATATAAATATATATTACTATATAATTTTCTCTCTCTTTGTAAACTATAGCAAATTGCATAAATTGTATATGAACAATAAAAAAACACTAAAAATGAAATCAGCTGTTGATCTTAAGCCTTTTTTTTAGAGCCAAGCAAAGGTCTAATTTGTTTTTGTTTCACACTTTTTTTGTATAGATAAAAAAGAGCGACAAAATACAAAATGAAAACAAAAAGAATCAGTAAAAATCAGATCTCAACGGAACATTTTGCATATAATTTTTGATGATGTCTCAAATGCACTCGGAACAACAATAAAAATATTAAACAACACACAAAATAAATAACAGTTAATTTTTTCATGTTATGTGCAATATAATTAATAAATGAAAATAATAAAAAAAATTATTAAAAAATCCGCTGCAAGTTCATTAAAAAATTCAATGAAATTAAACTGTGTAAAAAAGGCGTTTAAAAAAAAAATTTATTGTAAATTTGTGTAAAATACAAAAGAAAAAATATTAATAATAATAATTTAAGCTAAAATAATTTTGAAAAAGAAAGAAAAAAATTTTAAAACAAAATAAAAATTAAAAAAATCACTGCATAAAATGTAAAGTAAATTTAATTAAAATTAAAGGCAAACAAACAATAATTATATGGAAAAGAATTATATGTATACATATAAATGTACACATTTATAAATTTATATATATCTATATTTATATATATACATATATATATATGTATAGTTGTAGTGCTTGCTATAGCTGTAATTTGTAATTTAATTAATTAAGTGGTAATTAGAGCTTGTGGTTAACTGTAGTTTTATTTAAACAAATAAAAAAAACAAGCAAATGAATAAATAATTAAAAAAATAAATTTATTTCAATGAAATTGTATTTAGTTTCTTTTATAATTTCATTTGCATTGCAACTATTACTTGAATTAAAAAAAAAAATAAATAAACAAAAGTAAAAAAAAAATAAGAAGAAAATAAAAGATAAATTAAAAAAAAAATAATAATAATAATAGAAATGTATATGAAAAGCAAAACAAAATATATTATGTGCTAGCATTTAATTACATAGTTTTAATCTAGAAAATGGCAACTACTTTCTAAATAAATCAAAACAACAGCAAGCAGATATATATACATATGTATATGTATATCTCAGATAGAGAAACCAAGCGAAAACCATTTAAGTTGTAGTATTTGTCGTAATTTTTAAAATCTAAACAAATCAAATCAAACGAAACAATAAAAACACAAAACAAATGAACGAAAAATAAAAGCAAAACAAATAGTTATATATACATACAAAAAAAGAAAAGAAAAAAACAAAAAACAAACAAACAAAATTAAATTCAATAATTTTCAATCACAGCCACTTTGCCGGGATGTCCCTTTTATCACATTTTTTT
Organism: Drosophila mulleri; assembly: GCA_035047565.1. Lineage (NCBI taxonomy): Eukaryota > Metazoa > Arthropoda > Insecta > Diptera > Drosophilidae > Drosophila > Drosophila mulleri. Next base: position 4,339,860 of record JAWNPK010000060.1, read on the forward strand.
CCTGCCATGGATCTGGCACGCGACGCACATTAATGCATTTACATTAAACGATTTTACACTCAAAAAAAAAAAAAAGAAAGTTAAGTGGCAACCGAGCATGGCGTCGGAAGGAAGCATAAAATCTGTTCCATTAATCATAAAGAATGCAACAGGATATGCTTGAGGCTTACAGGCTTTTACAATCTGTATGCTGAATGGTTCCATTATGTGCTCAAAGTCACAAATTGCACGCACAGTAAGTGAGAGCGAGAGAGACAGCCAGATAGGGGATGCTTGAGCAAGAGATATCTGCAGAGACAATGAAGCTGAAGAGGCTGACGCTTTAACAGCCTTCAAGTGGCTGCCAATTGAGGCCATTGCCTAGACCGATTATACTATATTATACTAATTTAATTTAAAGCCGAACTCGCTATACCCTGTACAAAGTGGAAACGGACAGTGCGTGAATGAAGGGAATTGTAAAATTAAAAATTAAGTAAGTACAAATTCAAGCTACATAACACACTAGGCTATGCACTGCATATATACCTATATATATTTATTTATAAAAACATGTGGCTTAAAGACCAAAACAAAATACGTCAATCAAGCAGTAAGAAGTAGTGAGTCCTGCTACAAGCATTTCACACACACAACACACACGCACACACTCAAAAAAAGAAACTGCGAACGGAGTGGCCTCAACTGTCGCGTACTTGACTCTTGTTTTTTGCTCATTAAATCAACACCTTGTGACCATTGTGGCACAGAGTACAATGGGCATTGAGACCTGTACAGATTTGTTTTGGTTTAAAGCAAAAGAATTTTGGTTGTCGCAAAGGGAATTTTGCATTTGAATGTTTTTGCGATTTCAATTTAAAATGGGAGGAAAAAACGGAATGTCAAAGCATGCCACAAAAGGTGCGCAGTTCGCCTCTCTCTGTCTCTTTCTCTCCCTCACCCTATATGTATAAGTTTCAAGTACATGGCCATTTGACTCCTAACTTAATTAATGTCATTTCTCACTTTAGTTGTGCAGTTAGAGCAGAACCAGATAAAAATGAATCTCTTCAGCTTTCAGTTAACTACGAACTGCAGTTGACTTCTGAAATTACTTGCTGTACTTAGCGTGTTTACATAAATTAGCTGCAGTGGCAGTTGCAGTCGCTGCTGCTGCTGCTGCTGCTGCTGCTGCTGCTGCATTTCGCAGGACGTCAGACAAAAGTTTGTGCTGAAGAATTTCCTCGTAAAAATGACGCATACCAAACTTAGACACAACGGGGACAACGCATCGTCGTCGATGTCGTCGCTGTCGCCTGACGACCGATCCGTTCCAAAACTCAACGAGGCTCAACTTCTGTTTGTTGCTGTGGCCTGGCCCTGTACCGGGCCCAATACCAAATTGGTATTGGTGTGTCGAGCAGGCGAAATACTCGTACAATAAATAACGCAGCAAAAGAAAGAAAAACTAAAATAAGAAACTACAAAAACAAAATGAAAAAATTTAAAAAAAAAAGAAGAAAAATCAAATCGGCAATGAAACGAAGCTTCAGATACTCTAGATTAAAGGTGCTTTGGGGAACCAGCTAACAATACACATATATAAGAAGTTAGAGTGGAATATGCAAGAAGAATATTTAGGTAGAGTTTAAAAACCTAATCATATTTTTTTTTTTACATTTCGAGCTTACAAATTCAATTCACAATTATCAATTTAAAACTTTAATAAGAAGAACAAATGACCTTAGGGAACTTTGACTACTATTTGACTATCAATAACTAAGGTTGTAATTACAAACAGAATCGTCTCATTAGACATTCCCACCTTGTTCCGTTAAATTTTTTTAGAACTTAATCCCACTTGTTTAGCCGTTACATATTTAATATCAATGTGCATATACCCATTTTGGTCAGTGCACAAATGATGTATAAATAAAAAGCAAACAGCGCAAACAGCGCTGCAGTTGAAGTTATTTGTGAAATTCATCCGTCAAAGTCGCTGCTGCAACGAACGGCCCTGGCCACTGCCTGTCTGTCTGTCCGCTGTAGCCATTGGCTACTGTTCGCTGGCCAAGTCGGTCGTCGCATTGCGTCCAGTCAGACTTTGGGTCTTTGGGCTTGGAGTTTTAGGTTTGGGGCTTGGCGTAAAACTTAAAAAGCGTTCCTTTCATGGCTTTGCCATTGTCTTTCGGCCGGCTACTGGTCATGCCGCGCTGTGTGCTATGTGGTAGCTGCCTCCTGCCTGCTGCCGCCGCTTGCTCTGGCTCTGGCTCTGGCTCTTCCTGCCGCCCCGCTGTGGCATTCCTGGGCACCGTTCGGCTTGGAATGATGAACGATGTGTCGCTGATGACCTGATCAAAGTGGAGCATCTGCACGCATATCGATTGCACTCGGCTTGAGCAGTGAACGGAATAGGAGTCCAGGAAGAGAGAGAAGGATAGAGATAGAGTCAGAGGGAGAGGGGGATAGGCCTGCTGGGGCAGGGCTGCATGTTTAAGGACATGACATTTTTTGTCGTACCGTTTGCTAAAATAACTTTGTTAAGATTTTTGCAAGTTTGCAACTCGCATTGGGGGCAGACAAAACTCAGTCACAATTCGCTGCGAAAGGGACAAATTTGACATGGCAGGAGTAGCAGCAACAGCAACAGCAATAGCAGCAGCAGCAGAAGCAACAGCAGGATCCCAAGTCAAAGCCTTTGTTTGCTGCATTTCAATGAGACGCGATAAATCTTTAGCTTGCCACAGAGCAGCGCTCTGGGGGCACCCGGTGAGGCTCTGCCTCGAGACAGTCAGCCAAGTTAACAGCTAACAGACAACGACATTGGTTGCTCTTGTTGTTGTTGCTGCTGCTGCTGTTGTTGTTTGCTTTTGGCCCGGTCAGCAAGTCGCTGACCGATTTTATGACAAATGTATTTTATGAACTGTCAAAATAGGTGTTGAAAATGAATTAATTTGCTCTCGACTCGCTGACTGACTGCCTGACTGACTGACTGCCTGTTTGCTTTTGGCGGCAAACATCAGACTCGTAAGCGTGACATTTGCAACGAATCACCGTCCTCCGTTCGGGGTTCGGGGTTCGGGGGTCGCTGATTCAGCTGCGCCTGCGCCGAAATATGAAACCTGCCAATTATTGTGCGACTTCCTACGCAATCAGCTCGCTTGCATTTCACAAAGCATATAGCATACAGCTAGAGATTCTGCACCCCAACTATGAAATCTGTTTAATTTAATCAACAGCAGCGCACTGGGTGGGCGTGGCAAGCACGTGACAAACGCCCGTTAGAAAAACAGCTGGCTGCGTGGCCAATAAATGTCATATAGCCAAGTAATAAGTGTAAAACGGTTAAGCTATGTATTTGTATATGTATATACCCGTATATGTATGTGTGTCATTCATCTTGAGTTGAGCTGAAAAATGTGGTAAGATTTCCATTTGATAGCAACATTATTAAACAACCTACTAAGCAGCTTCTAATTTATTAAATACATGACATTTATTATATAAGCATGCCAATAATCAGGCAAAAAGTAAAACGCATTTGAATTCCACACATTTTTATGGATCATTGCATATATGCATATATAAACACATACCTATATATATATATGCAAGTTTTTTATATAAGTATTGCATATATTTGAGCGACATTCTGGAATGATGCAGGCAAGATCTATATGGAACGGATTGGCTAATGTTTTATTTATTGTTAACCAACACTGGCAATAGACATTTCGAGCAGCATATGATTATTGTAACGTTTTCATAAATACATAAATGAATTGTTAAGGAGTTTAAGTTGGATGGGGGGGGGGGGGGGGGCGGTGCGCGCCGGGGCGCGGCTGCTTTCCCAGATGTTGGCGTGAAACGCGTTTTATGTGAATGTGTGCCTCATGTTTAATGCGAAAGTTGTGACTCGAGCAAGGCAACAGGAGACATCGGCTATATGCGACACCTAATGCAAGCTCTTCTTCTCGCCTGCTTCGGCTGCTGCTTCTTCTTTGCGCTGTTGTTACTTATGCAATGGTCAAGTTGTTCACAGCTCACAAGCCAAGCCAGCGCAAGACTCTGGGGACACTGTAGCATACGCAATAAACACATTAACGTGTTATTTAGTTGTCAACACGAACAGCCAGCCGAATGGTCGAGCCTTTGATATGAACCGGCAGCCGAACACACAGTGAGAAAGAGAGAGAGGGACAGCGAGAGAGAGGGGAAAACAAGAGTGACCGATCCACATGCCTTCCCATAAATATATCTCTATATCTGTGTGCACACATAATATATATGCTAAATGTTAAATTAACTAAATCTAAAGCAAAGAGCGCAAAGCTCCCTGCGCCCTGGTGTGGGTGCCTTAGACAAAGGCCGCGTCGCATCGCGCCGCGCTGCTTGACAGGCAAAACAATGCGATGCAGCGCACAATGCGAAGCGGTCAAGTGAAGCAAGTGAAGCCCGGTTCCCAGGCAAACGGAGATCAGAGAAAACAATAAGGCAAGCAAGAAAAAAAAAACATGTTGCTGCTCTTGATGTGACTGACTGCGTAATACTCGTTCAATGTTCAAATTTTGTATTTATTCAAAATAATTTAGGCTCTTCAGAAGATTCTCTTATTTTGCATTCTCTTCTTAATAAACACATTAATGACTAACTAATTTAGCTATCACAGTTGAACATATCTAATATACCCTACCATAACACCATACCAGTACAACTTGCCAATATAACCAAACTAATATATTCCTTTTCGTTTCTTGAACGAGGGTTAAGCAGAACAAAAAATGCCGCATCATGCGGCCGAATGTTTTTGGTTTGTTGGTTTCGATTGGATGGATGGATGAATGGATGCTTGGATAGATGCCAGTTTAAAACAGTGCCCGAGTACATTTGAGAGATATGTCATAAATTGATAGAGCCAAGTGCTGCTACACCCGCAATACACACACGCTGGAAATTGTCGTCGCGACACAAAAACTGATTTATGATTATTTCGCAGACAATTAAGACAAATAAACGCAACAACAAACAAGCCAAATTCAATTAAATCCATTAAAAACTAAGGCGCTCAACGACTGCTCCCACAGCAACTGCTCAAAAGATGCGACAACTGTGTGTGCGTGTATGTGTGTGTGCCCCTTTATGCTGCTGTATCCCTAACTGTCTTTGTCTGTCTCTCGATTAAATTGCTGCAGCGACAACAACAAGAACGGCAAACATTAATGACTTGACCTCTGGAGGTCAATTAAATTGACTCGATTTGCGGACGGCGCTGAAACAATTCGATTAGAGGGGCAACAACAACAACAATAACAACAGCAACGACAACAACAACAAGTTGTCTTTATTCCCTGAAAGTGTTTGGGCTAATCAAGATGTGGCTCATGCAAACAAGTTGAACTTCAGGTCGCGCACAATGGTTTGACAAATCAGCGTGCGAGCTAAGGGTGGAAAATGGGGCTCATGCTCTATGCTCCATGCCAATTCACCACCTAACTAACCACTCAACCAACCCACCCAGTCAGACAGACAGTAAGTCAATTATCAGAATGTTGCTTGGGCACTCGTCATGGAATGTTACTCAATTAGGGGCCTTCAATGTACTCTAGAAGGAAATGTGCATTAATCATATTTATAAATAGGGTCAATAAGCAGGCTGTTTATAACTAGTATTCAGACATAGAACTTACATATTTAGTAGCATTAATATAATATAAGAATGACTCCATTTGCATTGATTAGTTCAGCTAAGCAGAGATATTTGTGTAAATATAACAAAATATAATCATTAAATCTATATATATAAAAGAAAGTTGTGTAAAAGTGTTACGACACCTATAAGTTATAACTTTATATGTGCTGGACCAATTTTTATGGTTTTTGATTTGTTGGATTTGTCTCCGCCAAAAAATTTGCCTAAGAAGAGCAAGGGATGCAAAAGAACTCCAGGAGATCATTTAGAAAATGCCTGCAGCAGCAGAGAATGTTCCCATTGCTCTATCTGGCACCCTGCTCAAAATTTGAGTGGAAGTCGCCCTATATAAAGGGCAGCAGCTGTGGAATTTATTCAGTCGTCCAGACCCGGTGGGGTCAGTCGTACGTGCAGGTCAATTTTTTTTTTTTTAATAATTTTTTTCTTTTATTAATTTTTTGTTTTATTTATTTTTTTGGTTTATTTATTTTTTTGTTTATTTATTTTTTTTATTTAAAAATTTTTTTATTTCATTTTTTTTTAATTTTTAAAAAAATTTTTTTTCATCAACATTTTGTTATTATTATTATTATTATTATTATTATTTTTTTTTTTTTTTTTTTTTTTTTTTAAACAAACAACTGCATTGCCCTACACGTACGACTGAACCCTCTGAGTCTGGACGACTGAATAAAATCCATAGCTGCTGCCCTTTATATAGGGCGATTCCACTCAAAGCTTGAGGGGCACTCAAATTTTGAGCTGGGCGCCAAGTAGAGATCATTGCAATCGATCCAATGGGAACATTCTCTGCTGCTGCAGGCATTTTCTAAATGATCTCCTGGAGTTCTTCTGCATCCAGTTAGGTGCATCAAAATTGCAAGAGGCACGAGATGAGCGAAACCAGCAAAGAACGAAGTGAAGCGTGCAGATTCGTAGTCAACAGACGTAGAGAAATTAATGGATAGGGCAAAGCAACGTTTGCCGGGGCAGCTAGTATTATATATTTATGTTTATCATTTACTTTCTAGACGTGACAAATTAACAAAAAGAAATTGAAAATTATTAGAGTCATGGAAAAATTGCAATACCACATCTAGGCAATCAAAAAATTGTACAAGAGTTCATATATAAATATTTGATATATGTATGTATAAGAAGCAGTCTCACTTTTCTAAGAGTAAATGCCCAACGCTCTCACACTTTCGCTCGTTTTCGACTCCCTCGCTCTTTCTGGATATCTTTTCCGCCAATTTGCGTTTGGTGAAAAAGCTCTGTAGCAAAAATTTGCCGACACACACTTCACTGATTTTCAAACACGTATCTAAAGGCGATAAATGACTTTAAGGGTGTTTAGCGACACTTCTTAAGCACACATACACATAATTTAATTAAACACAATTTATCACACTTTACTTAATTATTTCACTCAAACAATACAAATTATATATTTCGCCGCGACACACGCTGAGCACACGAACGGATCAACCGGATAGACGCGCACATACTAAATTGTCTTATTTGGTTCGTAACTATGCTAATCCTTGAAAGCTCCTGCATTTACACCATGAGCTGAATGAAGTATGCATATAACGGGATCGAAAGCGATATGGGCAATTTGGTTATTGCAAATTGCTGAATTTGTTTTCTATTCTGCTTTAAAAAATAACAAAGATAAATTAATTATTATTAATGTTAAAAATTTTATAATTTGTTAAATGCAATCAATAAAAGCAGTGTGTGATTGTGAAGTGTCGAAGAAACGACCATAACGGCCCTGAATATAAAGAGACAGTGAATTGCGCATTGGATCTTTCTTATTAAAAAGCTTTTTCACTCAGCAGAAATTAGCGGCATTTAAAACGAAAGAAAGAGAGAGAGAGAGAGAGTAAAATGAGCATCAGTAAGTGTAGAAGAGAACAGCAAAGTTGTTTTTGGATATGTAAGCGTTCTCTTATATACAAGCATACATATGCATACTTATTTATATACTTGATAATGATAATGAGACACACTTGATTATTTGACATTCTAATTTATCCTTTGACATTTTGAGTGGTCATTCTTTTGGTCAAACTGTTTTCGCTCTACCGCATTACCTATCAATAACAATATCCGCAAAACCAATTTGGTATCACAATCAACACACACACACATGCACAAATACCGCAAAAGTTTGTGTGCGAATGCTAATGAGACGCACACACACTCACATGCGTATACATATATGCAAGTATACATATATGAAACTGCCTGTGAGTTAATATTAATGGCGGAACCGGAAACAACGTTTGCCATGTTTGTGGCCAAAAACTTTGTTGGCCGAAAAAAAAAATGGTAAAAATAAAACAGCTATCAAAGAAGCAGACACAAAGCATGCAACTACGTGATATGATTAAAAATAACTAACAGAAAGGTGCGTAAACACACATTTAATGTATGTATGTATTTATATAAATATTTATATCTACTTATGTATGTTCATTCATCATAATCGCTGCTCGCAGCTCGCACAATAAAAATTGAAGTGAACAGCGTGTGGCCTCATGCTGTGCCATAACACTAAATACTTTGCGATAATACGAATGCATCATGTGGTGTTTGCGTGTAATGCATTTGGATTAGAATGCAGCGAGCCACGCCCACAGCACTCGAAACTGAAATTTCTGTGCTATTTATCCTTGGCATTGTCCGTGCCATGTGCATTTATTTGCGGATTATCATTGTCGCACTTCTTTCCATTGTGTTCTTTTCTGTTTTTGTAAGTAGATCAATTTTCAATCAATAGAGTATCGATAGTGCAACAGGAAAGGGGCATGGGCAGGGGAAGGGGCAGGAGCAGGGGCTGTGAGACAGCACAGCGGGCAGCCTGTTTTACAGGCGTGCAACAGCCTAATGCACTTCTCGGCTTCGATCAAGCTGCAGTCTCCCATGGCGAGATAGAGACAGGGAGCGAGAGAGAGAGAGACAGTGAGTGAGATAGAGGCAAAGTAGCCAGCGTTGTTTACGCTCTAATTGCGGCCACATAGCAGGCACGGAGAGTAGCTCAAGAAATCGATTAATGGAAAACCCACTGGGCGCTTTGTACCTCTGCCGGCCCCTGTAAGATCCGGCTATTGCAGCCCCTGGCCCTGCGAATAACCGATTGATCTCTGATGATGTTGTCGTCTCTGCCGCTGCTGCTGCTGGTGATGCTGCAGCTGATCCCATCTGCGCATTTTGGTTGAGATTTGTTGTTTTGAATACCCTGTTCGGTGAATGAAAATGTTTGTGTTGAAGAAATGGGCCTCCATTCACTAAATTACATCAGGCGGAGCAAGGTGCATTTGCAGCCACAGCTGCGTCTAAGTGTATAAGCGGGCTATATAAATGTTTTTTGGGTTTGATGTATTTAAAACGGTGTGAGGTATATAACTTTTAAAAAGTATGCAATAATGTATTGTTATTTAAATGTGTAAGCATCATCTAGGGTCCGCTCTATGAGAACCTCTTATACGGTACAAAAGTCAGTTGGTATTATTATTACATGAAGCCAAGCAATATCGAATTATCTTATCATTTTGCTCAATATACAAAAAATCGATTGATAAATATGTTTTCGAATAGTCCTCTATAAACTAAAACTAAACTAAAACATTATATTTGAAAGGCAATGAGGGTATCAAGTCGTCACATCAATTATCATTCAAAACCTTTCCAAAAATCTCTTATAGTACAGGGCATCAACATGTCGGTCAGCAATTGCTGGCTCTACTCTTGTTTATTATTAACACAATCTATTGATGTTGATCAGCGGTGACCGGGCCGAGCAACCTGTTGCTCTGTGGCTCTGTTGCTCCGTTGATCGCATTTTGTAATTTAATGCTCGGCTTCTGGTTAATTGCCACTTTCATTGTTCAATGGACCCCGTTGCCCTATTCGTATATTCATTGATTCGTTTGCACCGATGATAGATACATTCACTGAGACCAAGACACACGGACTGTCAATGAGTGTTTGAGTGTGTGTGTGTTGGCGATTTGTTGTGCTTTTGTTTTCGATTTGGTTTAGTTTTGATTAATTTCGGTTTGAACTTTGAAGTTGAATCAGCTTGTGGCCTTTAACTATTTTTCATTTCAGCAGCTTTAAGGCATCTCAATCAATTGGATACGCATGTCTCACAATGACAACACACACACACATAGATCTATTTGGCTTTGTTGAAATCCTCTCTCAATCTCAAGTTTCTTCACGCCTTTAGCTTGGCTGATTGAAACTTTAAGTTGTTTTTGTTTTAGCCAGTTGAAAATGGATTTTCTACGCTCGTCGACCAGCAGTGTTTTACAATAGAATTTTATTATAGAGAAGACTAAAGCAATATACATATATATCTGTAGACTATAATCAAAGTAAAGAATAGTCTGTCTACATATTGAATTTAGCGGCAAGTAAAAATATCATGTTATTTGATTGCTTTTCATTGCAAAGAGTTCCTAGTTGCTCCTAATTATTTTATTTTTAAATACTAATAAATAACTAAATAATAAATGGCGTTGGAGCTTGAACGATATAGATAATATTAATATAGACAAATTGAATAATATGTATATATAAAGTATATGCTCATCATCATCTAAATCATCATCACAAAGATTACAATTGATATCAGCTCACTCAACAACAGTGTAAATCAAATATATAGGCTGCCCTCTTACAGGGTATGGCTGAAGGGGCATGTTCTTGTGCAGCCTACCCTTTAGAACAACTGCCACTCGAATGGACCCGTTGCCAGCACGTTGCAACAAATGTGGCAGCCAGGGGGCAAGTTGATGCTTACAGTTAGGCCAGTTGCAGTTGCTTTCATGCCATTGTTCAAAACGCTTCCGGGGCCAGCTCATTCGGTGGCTGCGGCTGCAATTCAAATTGGATTGGATTCTTAAGACGTCAAGCAGCAGAAGGACAGGAATTGTGCACCACGGCGTAGGGCGGAACTTGCCACTCGCTCAGCAACGGGCTCGAATTTTTGAATGCCGCACACACAGAGACACACACACACACACTCGCACACACTCGCACACCTTTCGCACTGGCTCGCTACCGGCTCATTGTGTAATCCAAAACGCGCCGGAAATCAGGGCAACAAAAACGAAAAACGAAAAAAATGTGAAATAAAAAACAAACTGAAATAAAATAAAGAAGAAAGCAGCATACAACGAAATGTATTTGGTTAACGCCCATGCGAACGCTCTCCAAAATACAATTGCATAAAAAATGCGACGACTGCGACGGCAACTGGCAAAATCTGCGATTCAGATACGTATGCAGAAGGTGTAGCCACGCACATACATACACACATCTGAATATATATACATATATATATATATATAAATTGAATTTGAAATTCTAGACGTTTACTTTTGCAACCCCTGCGCCCAAAGACTCTTCCAGTTGGCATTGTTCTCACTGGCTATATTTTTGTTCCCCTCAAATGCTCTAGAGCGCATATAACATATATGTATATGTCCATGTCTCCATGCATTCAGCGAAATGTATGTATATATATGTCAATTAGTTTTGAGCAGTCAATTACGCACTGCACAATTACAGTGTCCGAGTCACAATATTAGCCGCAGTAGATCAGTTAAGTTAATTTACACAATTTCAGCATTTGACACCAGCTCAAATGAACTTCGAGCATTGAATATGCTCTCTTCCTGAGAGTTTAATGTTGATATTGTAGAGTTTGCATATGAATAGATATATGTATACTTGCTCAATATATTATATACAATTACGTCTTATTATTATTAGGTCTGGTAGTCTCAACTAATCAAAACAAATCAATAAAATAAATTGAAAACCTTTCATCTACTAAGATAAACCTCAAGTTTGCACTCTCAACTTTTCATTCTTCTACAGCTCACACTTCTAGCAATTTTCGTTAGCGTATCTAAAGTTCGGTGTATCAGGCACCCAAATTACCTTTCATCCTTCCTTCTCATTTATTTATTCATTTTTTTTCGCACTGGCAAATTTCACTTTCAAGGTCACCAGACTAACTTTTTCTCCTGGTCTATAATCTTTTTTGATTGTTGTGATGTTTCTACTATATACACGCTGCGTATACACCTATGTATGTGTGTGTGTGTATGTCCCGTTTGCCCATTAAATTATCATGTTCGGCTGCTTCGGCCTTTCGACATTCATTTTGGGCCAATTTGCAATTATGTTGCGCTTGTGCTTGTTGTTGTTGTTGTTGCTGTTGGTTTGTAGTATATTATTATTATTCTTATTATTATTATTATTTTCAACAGACACCACAAAAACAAGAAGAACAACAACAGCTGAAAGAACAATTTTATATATTATGCTGCCCGAAACAAAGTGATTGACTTCTGATTGACTTGCTGAAATGTGCGGAACAAGTTGAGCGAAGATCTTTGAGCACGAATACAGTGAACGGGTCTTCCCTTTTTGATTGAATGATGATTTTTAACATATCAGTCGAGCTACATAGTTGAGGAAAGTATTGCGCGAGTTGCTATTCAATTAATTGTGGAAATCTAATCAAAGCCAAAGTTCTGTTTGGTGTTTATATTATTATACAATAATATTCTGAAAAGTTATTATATGAAGCAAGGAAACTTTTCATCTGCAATGAAGTGTTCTTCTTGAGTTGCTTTACAATAGTTAAAAGATGCTTTGCAATCAAGATGTTGATGCAAATTTCTCTTTTACTTATGTCTGCCGTAGTTTTTGTGCCCAATTTTTCATATGCAAATATATATGTATGTATATATATATATTGAAGATAATTTGACTAAATATAGATATATAGACTGATACATATACACGTACATCCTTGTATAGATATCATGCCTACATAGCCACCGAAAATGAAATCTTTGAAGACATTGCAGACGCTGTTACGCATTTGTGGACACATTAACTCGGTTCGTCCCTTGGACTATTTCAAACATAGCTAGAGCATTTGGACTTGGCCTGTAAGTTGAGCAGGCTGCAGACAGTAGCAGAGTGGGGCTGCCCCAAATTGAAATCAAGTCACGTATTTGATTAAACATGGCGACTGCCATGTTAGACGCTCCAAACTCCAGCTGCAAAGCTAACGAGACAAGAGCTGCACTGGCTGTGGCTGGACTTGTGGCTGTCGTCGCTATCGTCGCTGCTCACCTTCACATCCGCCTCGGTTGCGACCATCAATGGCCTAATTGCACTTATTATTATATATATATAGATATATATATATATGTATTGGTAGCGTAGCCGGCTCGAGCGGCGGCCCGTTTAGAGAGCTAAGAAGTCATTATGAAATTTCTCATCACACTTTCAACGCGCGCAGTTGGTTTTTGTTGTTCTTGTTGTTGTTGCTAACATTTTCATTCACTTCATAAATCATTTGCGCGTTGCATGAAAATTGAATTTGAGAATTAATTGAAAATTTCATGGCAAATCGCATTTTGGAAAAGCTGGCAAAGAAACAACGATGCGAACTTGAGAGCTCCAAGCGGTCGCCATTTTTAATGATGCTGAAAGCAGCGATAAATATGTATGTACATATATACTTATACACATACATATATAACTGCGTAGGCTTTTGCTGCATGCCTATTTTGCATACCACACACTCACACATATACACACACACCCGCTTGCATAGTTTGTGTTACCGCAAAAACCAAAAAGACTTTTGCCAGACTTTTTTGCCTCACTGTCGAGTGGTTGTTGGCCAAGTTCCTTAGCTGCTTGCAATGAATGCTATTTTTTCCTTTGTTGTTGTTGTATTCGCCCCACTCTGAATGGTGCTGCTGCTTCTTCAGCTGCGGCTCTTTTTTATTTTTTTGCACCGTTGAGTAGTACAAATAAGTTGTATGCGGTTTGGCCAGCTCTCGCTCCTCCGATGCGTTGTGCGCATTTTGGGCTTTTGGCTTGGGTGGTTCGCCTTTTGCTAGCACGCAAAACAACACCAACAACAGCTGCCACAAACCACCACAACAACAACAACAACAACAACAATGACGAAGACGACGACGACAACGTCATGCCATATAAGCCACAAGCGTCGGCCATAATGCGTTGCTGTTGCAGCATATACCTGACTATATATACGTATACATATGTACATAGATATAAATATGTGTTTATATGTATATATGTATATGTATGTATGTGTGCATGTCTGGCTTTATGCACGCGTACCGCACGTACACGCAACATGCAACAGCAGCAGCAATATGGCGTCGTCTGTAGCAGAAACCCTGCCTACCATAAGTACATGTACAGCTGTATGGGTAAGTATAGGTGTAGCTATAAGTATACGGATATGAAGTGCAGCAGAAAAAAAAGTGAAGCAACCAAGAGCGTAAGATCAGACCTTGCCTGACTAGTTAGATGACCTGTTAAGTGGTATAAAAAGCGTGTGTACATCATGTACATATGTATTAGTACCTATACAAGAGTGTAAGGCGCAGAGATACATATATGCAGATCTGCATTTAAGGTAACAATCAGATGCCTGTTAACATGTGTAACAGTTAACACTAACATATATTAAATAAAACCCATATACAACATAAAACCCATATACAACATATACAACATATACAACATATACAACATATACAACATATACAACATATACAACATATACAACATATACAACATATACAACATATACAACATATACAACATATACAACATATACAACATATACAACATATACAACATATACAACATATACAACATATATAACATATACAACATATACAACATATACAACATATACAACATGTACATACTCTCACTCACACTGTTGTTGTCTCCAAGTCTAGTCTACCTTAAGTCAACCCTCCTGCTTACAGGGTATCAAAGGCGAGGAGTTGCTCAGCGCCTTCATTGGAATGCCGCTGTAAATTTGTATTTCTTTTGTGCTTCTTCCTCTTCTACTTCAACTACTCCAACTACTACCACTACCTCTTCATTTTCCCCATCTTCCCCGCCATACGTACGCATTGTGGTTGAACGTTTTGTAAGCATTCGAAGTTAATTTTTTTTTTTTAATTCCTCGCTGTTTGCATAGCTAATGCAAATGGCAGCTCTTCAAGAATCAAGCGCAAATTGCGTATACGCAGCATAGGCCGAACTCAAGTATTATATTGCTAATTGAACGTTGCATAGTTGAGACTTTCGACTAAAGCTGCGATTTAGGTAAACGTTCATTGAATCTTAAGATAACAGACAAGATGATCTACTATGATAATTGATAGCTTTATAAGCACACATTTTGCCCCAATTATTAGTGATACTCCAACTGAGAGTAATACTTTCTTATTTGTCAATATCTGATCTAATCGTAATTGTTGGCCCTGTCAAGTTGCTTCGCTCGAATGACAAACAAAAAAAAACACCTCTCAGCAGTTTGATTGAAGTTTGCGATGTTGTTGCAATGGAAAATGTAGCGTATTGATGGCGCCGAGCCACTCAGCTGGAATGTCATGTTAGATGGCAACAAACATGACGCTCCATGGCAAAAAGCTGACCAGCTAATTGCATATTTGCATAGCCAGCCGAGAGAGTCGCTCGAGAGTCGGGTGCGTTTGTAAGTAGAACACGATGCAGCAAAAAAAAAAAAAACACACACACACTCACAAAAAAACAAAACCAAATCGCAACGACAAACTCAGGTAAAACAACAAGAACAACTAGCCAAGAAGCAGAAGCAGGCGATTGGGAATTTGTGGGGTGTGGCTGACATGGAGGCCATGTCGAATCCGTCCGCCAAACCAATTTGCATGTAGCTGCAGCAGCAACAACAACAATAACAGAAACAGCAACAGGAGCAAAGGCTGCTGCAGCGAATGCAACAGCAATCACTGCAAATAGTAAAAGCAATCGCAATAGCAATACGAATCACATCACTACAGGCAAATATATATGTATATATATACATATGTGTATGCATATATACGTGCATATATCCATCAATCCAGTCTTACGTACGACCATCTATCAATGCATCCAGCAAAGCATTCACCAATCCATTCATTTCCATAGAAATGTGCGAAGATTATATGTTTCGTCAAACGCGAAATTGCGCACGAATATGCCAAGCGACGAAAAGCCCCCACAACAAACACACACACACATACACACAACACACTCCCCTGCTATTGGAGTTTACAATGTACTTTTTTTTAGTTATTTTTTTGTTTGGCACAGTTGAAGCGGTTTTGAGGCTGCATGCATACATCATTTACATACATACACACATTCATGCATACATATACATATATATTTACATAGCTTGTGCATACACACACACACACACACACACACTTGGGTCTACCTGACTGAGTGTCGTTTAACTGTCGCTGCAGCCAACTAAAACGGGGCGTATGAGTATTGCGCTTGCCTCCATACCCTTTCCTCTATACCTATAGCAAAAACAAAAAAAAAGGGTTCGCATCTGCAGGGCTGCTATTGGGCGTGTTTTTTCTTTTTCTACTACTTCTTATGTTACTTCTTCTTCATTGCTCTGTACTTCGAAAGTCTCACACAGTCAGGTTGTGAAAGCTTCTGTGGATTTGCATTTCTTTTGCTTCTTGAGCTTGTTCCCTTCTCCTTAATTTTTTTTTTGTCATTTTCATCTTTAGTTGTGCTAAACAGTGGTTCAATTTAAAAGATTTTCTGGTTTAAAATCAATTTTTAAAATGTACTATAATTAAAAATCTCTAATTTAATATAATTATTATAAAGCCACAAGTGCAAAACATGTATAAATATTTTGATTATTTTAAGTACATATTTACATTATGATTTATATGTAGTTTTTTGTATCATTATTCTCTTAATAATTTCTTTAACAATATTTAAACCATTATGTGGGAACTTTTTTAATACATTTTATTTGCTTTTATAAATGCTATCAAAAAAATGATATATTATTTACTATATAGATATCCTCAAAGCCATAATTATAAAAGTCTTACACCCATTTCTTGGACAAGTAAACTATATGTTACAAATTCTTACGAAGTTTATTAACTATAATAAAACCCCATCAACAAATTAATATCTGTGTAGCCATATATTTGTACTGACTTTGATATGCTATAGATGCATATATATGTATGTAGAATATATAGACAACATTCTTGTAAAATGGCAGGCATCAATTGTGAACGTAGGACGAGCCACTTATTTAACTCTTTTAATATTTGATGACAATATTTTCTAATTGCAGACACTGTGCGAAATTCTCATATAACATTGTGTGTGTGTATGCTTCGGGTGTGGGAGTCGGTGTGTGTGTGTGTTTGTTTGCATGACCAAGTGGGACGTGCTGAAATGTACTTTGCATACCTGCAGAACGGTTCCGCTCTTCCCCCACACCGTTTTCATAGCACGACCATTGTTGCAGAGAAAAAGTCTCAAACGATTACTGACTCGCGAGCCCACCCACTCTCGCTCACTCTCTCTGTCTCTCGTTCCGATGCCCATTCCATGGCATTGTACGATAATTTTTGCTCATGTGGATGTTACGACCTTTGGGACCACTTTGTTTTTCAAACGTTTTATTTACACTTTGCTAAGGGCATTATAAAATTGTTATTAATAATTGAATTCAATATTGTATTTTACTGCTCTTATAACAATTAGCGAAAATATGAGAGGCCGATGGCGGGCGTTGTGGTGAATATATAAGAGAATATATACACATAGCTGCAGCTAAAGGGTTACGCCATTGGTTGCATGGCTAGTGATCCCGTTATCCTAGAAGAGTATTCAGCGCATATTGTGAGAGCGAAGCAGCTTTTTGAAAGCTATCTAGTCGAAATTAGCTAAGTTGCAAACCTAAGCAGGCATTTAATTCAGTCTGTGAGGAATTGTCCTGCTGATCGTTTATAATCCTTGTTAATTTTTTATTAAATGCAATAAATGAGTAGTGAGTGTTAGTAAATAGTCAAATCAATTAATCTTTGATCTTAAATACAAATTTGAGTATCGGTAAAGTGCGCGTTGTGTAATTGTTATTGCAGAGCTTTTTCACAAAACAGAATTTGGTGGCATTTGCTCGTACATAAGAGAAAGAGTGAAAGAGATAGTGAGAGAGCGATGTAACAAGAGAGGAGCTGCTGTCAGAAAAGTAAGTACACACACATAAACTCTTATAATCTTGTCACGAAATTTGTAACGCATAGAGAGAGGATAATAGGATGAGCTAAATAAACAGCTGCGATGTGTCTGTGAGGGCATTTAATCTGCGGCCTGTCGGAGATATACGATATATTTTTTTGCACTTTCCATTCTCTACGCTTCTCTTCTCTTCCATTATTATTATTATTTATTTTTTTTTTTTTGTGGATTCACCTTTGCCGCTCTTGTGTTCTAGTCTCGGGTAGCTGCTGTTTGGCATCAGTTGCGGGCTCACTAGTTACTATTTTCTTTTTCATTTTCTTCGTCATTTGCAATAACAATTATTTCTTGACTGCACTTTAGCAGCAGAGGCATCATCAGCAGAAAATGCCAGGCTCGCTGGATGTTCATTATAAAATTCCTGCAGCAATTGCAACTGTGGTGTGGAAAATATATTCAATTCGAATATGCAAAATGGCTAAAAACGAATAACGAATAACGAATAGAAAAATTCACTGGGCAATGGCAATCGCAAGGCATTACGTGTCTGTCAGACATTTCCGCATGGCGCATGCAAAAAATCTATAAAATGTGAAACGCGCCCCAAAACTATTTTTACTAACTGAGCGAATACTTTTGTGTGCAAGTGTAAGTATATATATATATACTCGTATATTCAGTTTAGACTGCATATATATATATATACCCGTTTTATGACATACGCCATCACGAATGCGAATATGAATACCGAAATGAAAATAATAAAAAAATCGTTCTTATCTCGCACAAGCAAAAGGAGCACAAAATCAAGACCCAAAACGTGGCTACTGGCGCTGAGGCAAAAGTGCATGGGCGGAGGGGCATTCGAGTGGGAGCACAGTGGTAAATTTTGACTAGATTTCAAATACAAAACATTTCGAAAAATAAATAGACGCTTAGAATAAGAGGGAATGGGAAAGAGAAAGAGAGAGAATTATCAACAAGAGCTATAGTTCTGTATTTTCTTCTTTTTTCTTGAATATTTAAAAATCTCCCTCCTGTTTCCTTCAATTACTTCATTTACTCTAATTGTTTAACTTTTAAATTTCAATTCAACAATTTTGCATTTTCTGCCACACCTTCCTCAGCTTTAGCCCCACTGTGCGTTGTGGCGCTGTGCGGTGCGGGGCGTGTCGCTAGCCAAGCTGTCAGCGTTAGCGTCATGGCCGCCGTCATTCGCGACCACGTCCAATGCGCGCCGCGTTCTGATTCGTTTCGCTTTTTGCATGACTTAAGATCATAAAAAAAATATGAATTCGTTTTTGTTTTTCATTTTTTTTTTATTTTTTTATTTCTGTATTCTGCTGTTGCTTGAGTCTAAAGCAAAAGTGTAGCAACCAAGTTTTACCTTTTTTCTGTATTTTTTACCTTGTTCTTTGTTGTTGTTGTTTTTTTCTTTGTTTTTTTTTTTTTTCTTGCGGTCTGGTCATAATATTTAACGTGCGGACTGGGCCGCTTTACATAACCTGGCCGCAACCCCGCATGGCCGCGTTTTTGTTGCTTTCGGGCTGCTTTTCATTAGCTCGCCTTGGGTTTTATTGCCTTTATATACATGCTATATATGCGCGCCATATTGGCCCGCAGCCTGGACACATCCACGACCACGACTACGACCAAGTTGAAGTCCGTTTCAACATGGATATCCACCATCTTTATCGCTGGTTCTTCGCTGCGCTTCGTTTCGTTATTTTTTTTGGGGGGGCGCGTTGCTTGGCAGATTAATGGGCGCGATAAGGTCGCTCTCTCGACTGGTAGGTGTAGCCCGGACTCCAAGTCCAGACTTGGCTTAGTCGCTCCAACTTCAATATGGTAGCTTCTACGCTAACGATATTGAAAAATACAAAAAACCAAAACACATCATGGCAGGCAACAGTTGTTGTTGTTGTTGTTGTTTCTCCTGGAATGCTGTTCGGGCAAAAAGCCAAAGGGCGTAGCACCTCGCAATGCGGCTTTCTTATCTGCATCAGCAAATCTTTAGCCAATCCCGCCCATTTCGCCAGAGCTGCAGCACTATATGAATCGGAATATGAAAAGCAAAAGCACAAAAAAACGTAGCCAGGTACAAATTTAATTCGTTGTGCAGATTCCAATGGCGGACTCGAGATAAGCTTGAACTCAAACTCAGATAAAACCATAATGAATAAACTTTCCATATTTGTAGCTAACGTTGTTGAGAGTTTGTTGAATAGAATTTTTATAAGAAATACAATATATACATATTCAATAGATATAACTCATTGATAATTTGCATTTGTGAATGCAATAGTTCAATGAAAAGCTGTCACTCACTGCTCAGCCAATCAGCCTAACTGATTTGTGCAGTTATTGTTTGCATTGACCAAGTGTCAACTGAATCGGTATATGAATTACGTATAATTGCGATGCATATATGCATTTAATAATGTTTGTGGCATTTGATTGCAGTTTGCGGTTCATCATCCGCTCGCCAGGCGGCGCGATCCGTTATGGATACCGCTGAATGCATTTCACTGAGGTCTATCGATATGCAAATTAATTGCAATTGAACTTTAATGCGTTCATTAGAGCGCATTATAGAAATAATTAGAAAGAGGCTTGTGGGCAGGTGGAGCGGGAGGCAAGAGATCCGTTTGGAAAGCGGCAAAAAGCGATCGTTGACCAGCAATGAGCACGTGTTAATTGACATCTTAACTGCATTTAATTCAATGCAAATTGGCTGCAATCAACAGAGAAATGCGACGGGATATGCTAGCTAACAGCCAACGGCTTACAACTAACAGCTAAACAGCAGCCGACCAACCTTCTGTGGTCTGACCCGTGCCAAGCTGGTGGCCTTGCTTCCTTCCTTCCGCTAATCATTGGCCAATGATCACTGAACACACTGATCAGCACAGAGCAGCGCACGACACAGGAACAGGCCCTAATCAATGCAAATCTGGCTCGAAATTAGATGCAAAATTAATGCAAGCGCGCGCGAGCCAACAAAATCAACAAACGGAAGTTAGCACTCATCGCTACCTTGTGCCACGCCCATCTTGGCCCCTTTTGTGTAGTGGACATGAAAAAAATGCGATCGCTGATAGCTTCATTGGATAGCAAGCATATCCGGTTGTGCACATCAAAGGGCTTCCTTCGAGCACAGCTAAGCAGGTTTAAGTACCCTAGATGTAAGGCAAAGAAAAGGGGTATGATAAGGCTGCATTGACTGTGACTGTACTCCATTATATATCCTAGATATGAGAGGGTATAATATATTGGATAATATCATTTATATATAATATCAGAAATTATACAAGATATATTTGTAAACTTCTCTTAAGCTTTATTCTTATTCATATTAATATTTTCACACATCAAACTTTGCATAGGATATTTCATAGTCTCGCAGCACAAACTAATTACCTTAACGAACAAATTAATATTTTAAGCATAACATATGCTCTTTTAATATCCGGCAGCCCACTCAATGTTGTAAAATTAGATGGGCTAGTCTGAAGTGCCTAAGCCCTAAGCTAACTGCCGTTGCTTCGCCCAGTTCCGTTGACAACACTTAAGATAGAAGCCTAGAGATGCATTGTCGGAGATTTATATAAATTGTACACACTTGTTAATATAAATAAATTACACTTTTTAATTAGAATATACATATAGTCACAGCTTTAAGCTATTCTGAGCAATAAACCAACAATTGCTAGATAAATTCATAGCAATCTGCTTATTCCCATTGATAACGAATTTTTGTGATAGGAAATAATTTTGATTTGCATTTGATCTGGCTAATTGATATTGAATATTTGAATATACTCGCAGTCATATAAATATTGAGCACAAGTTCACACATCAACGTGTGCACGTTGCAAATGAAAATTGAGTGCTAATTGAGGCGCAAGGAAAACTTTGACCAATTACAAACAACAAAAAGTAATAACAATAAAAAAAAACTTTGCCATTGTTGTTGCTGCTGTTGCTGTTGCTGCGGCCAACTGACAACGGCTGAAAAGCAAATGAGTATTGGGAAAGAAAAAAAGCTACTACCTGCCTGCTAATCAGGCAACAAAATTATTATTATTAAACTACGTTCGTTCGTTGAGGCACGGCCAATTACATTTGTTGGCCGAGAATACTTGGACCTGGCTAATACACAGCAAAAATCCCGATTGAAATGCAATTAGTCAGTAGCAGCATGAGTTACTTCACTGTCTCTTTCTCTCTCTCTCTCTCTCTTTCTCTTGCTCGCTCAGTGTGTGTACCTTATTAGTTTATTACATCAACAACAAATCTTAACAAACGCTAATTAAGACACAACAAATAATCGAACGTGCTAACAACACACAACAGAGGCCCATATAATAAGCCATATTGTAATACAGCTGCTGTCGTTGGACCTGGCTGGGCGGGCCAATAAAGTTGTCGAGGGCAAAGGACAACACGTAAAACTCAACAGCTTTATGGTGCGACAACCACAAAACTAACATATACGTATATAAATATGTATGTGTGTGTATGTATATGTAGAGATATCAGTGTATACTGTATGCAAATGTTGCGCTTCGCTGAAGACTTGGGCCAGTCGCCTTTGCTTTGGCCATTGGCTCCTGCCCCTTGCCTGCTGCTGGGCATAGCGTGAGGCTTTTGTGCCACCCACGGCCTGTGGCATTTGAATGACACGCCCAAATTGTACAAGTTGCATGGCTGCAAAAGCAAACTGTTCAAATAAGTAGGTAACAGCTAAAGGAATGGGCCACATGGCTGGTTGGAGGTTTGCCACGTCTAACCCTTGGAGTGAACAAAACCAACCACCGCGCAGACCACAAAACTCGCAGCCAACAGCCCGCAACCTGTAACAGAAAAAAAAAAAACACAAGTAAACAGCGAGCGGTTGGGTGGGTGTGGGTGTCTGAGGGTGTGTGTGTGTCTGTGGGTGGTTGGCGTGAAAAACTGTAACCGCAATGTGGCTGAGCGGCAGGACACAAATGGCAGCCAGGATACGGCAACGAAACAGGCGTCAGCTTATGTAGTCGGCCTCTGTATGTGTGTGTGTGCGCTAGTGTGTGGGTGTCTATGCATAATACATAACGTGACAGCCGCTAGGAAAAAGCAGCGCGTAATGAAAAGGACATTTTTATAACTCACACACACACAGACACAAACATACTCACACACCCACACAGATACACACGCATACACCCTTACAGCTAGGGGCGGCGTACATTGAATCTTTTGCCTTTTCTTTGGGCCCAAACGGAAGTGAATGGAACATTATGTTGCCGTTGACGTTGCCGCCGCTGCTGCTGCTGCTCATTGTTGTTGTTGTTGCTGCTGGGCATCCGGCCTGGTCGGTCGGGCAGCGCAAAGGCTCAATGTGAAGTGCCTGCTGCGCAATCTAATTGGGTGGGTCGTCTACAGTCACATACACACACACACGCACTCACACCTACACCAGTTGACGTGTGTGCGTGTGCTTGTGCGTGTCCTAACCATTATATACTTGTACGCATTAGAGCAACATAATGTCAACGTCATTGCGAAAGTTTTCCAGCCACAAGACAAGCGGCAAATAAATGTTCTCAAAGTCTGTGCGTTGCGCATTCCTTTCAATTGATATTCATTTCAATTCAATTGAATTGCATGAGCCAAAAAATAAAAGAAAATATCGCCCAAATGAATGCGTATGTGCAGCAGCAGCAGCAACAGCAGAGCTAAGGCGACAAATGCAACAGCAACAGCAACAACACTGTCATCATCAAAATCCCATTAGTAACGTATTCAAATGCGTTCGAGTGTTAAACAAGCCACATTCACTGGCCATACACACACATCCAGGGACTGAGATTCAGTGTAGAGAATACAGTTTCAGTTGGTGACATTACGCATCCGTTTGTGCACGCGAACAAGCCGCCCGCCGTCCGCCGCCCGCCGCCCGCCAACCCCAAACCCAACCCAAATGCCCACAATCCATATCAATTTGCGTGCATTCTGCTGCTGGACCAGGCCTTTAAAATGAATGCCAATGCTAGCCTACTTATAGACCAATTCGCAACCCTATATACACCCACAGTCCAACGCCCTCGCAGCTCCGTTGCTCAATCAAATCATCAAGCTTCAGGCTGATGGTCCTGGATTTAGTTTTGTGCTCCACATTGAACACCATTAGTCCGGCTCAAATTGACATTTTGTTGTTGTCCTTTTTGGTGAAATTAGTGCCAATGGTTGTTCAATCCTTTGATGATTCACTGCGCTTTTGGCTACGTCTAACCATTAGGCATGCTGAGGCATAGGCTCTCTAATTTGCAAATGCCTTTGGTTTGTTTATACATACACATATGTATATGTACTATGTATGTATGTACTATACCGAATTTTAAGCCCTTTTAACTTTGGATCTGTTAAAAGATGAGCTTATTAGGTGAGTGTATAAATGGGATAGACAATTAATAATTTGCTTTGTAACCAAATCAGGTGAATGTTCAGGTGAATGTTCAGGTGAATCTTAAGAAATACAAAAAGAGAGAGAGAGAGACAGAGAGTGAGAGACAGTGATAAAGTAAACAAGCAGTTCAGTGGAAAAAGTGACAAAATAAACAACAGAATGTGAAAGAAAGAGAGAGTAAAAGAGAAGATGAGAGAAAGAGCGAAAAGATAAGGAAAGTGAGACAGAGAGAGATAGAGGGAGAAAAATATAGAAAAGGGAAGTGTCTATAAAAATTCAGGGCATTTTTTTCATTTTTACAAAGTAAAATCAAAACAAACAGGGAAAAGACATATTGCCATGGTAAACAACTACAAATATGTGTATAATAATAATAATATACCATTATCAGCAATTGATATTTATTGTATAATATGCACATCAGAGTCCTGAACATCCCCCTAAGCACTTGAGGCTATAACCGAATCCCTGCACACAATATTTGAACAATGAGCACAATTCCTGGCTGCATTTGAATCAATGAATGAATACATGAATGAAATAAATAAATGACTTAACGATGCTGCTGCTGTTGGGGAGATGACAGACAGCCAACGATCCTGAAAGGCCTTTAAAGCGAATTAGCAGACCACACGCGCTGACTCCCGCCTCTCTAGACGATGCCCTATAGAGCGAGAGTCAAATCAGCGCGCATTTGATTGCGAACTAAGCGAGAAAAGCAGCGGGAGCATATGCTCGAGTCCTTGACAGCTGGCTATGCTAAGGAAAGAGATAGACAGACGTCGCTCTCTCTCTCTCTCTCTCTCCATCTCTCTTACTTTCGTTGGCTGCGCTGTTGTCCTGCTTGGTGGTGACTTTCCTTATGCGTGCGATTTGGATTTGGATTTGATTTGATTGCGGCGTCAACTTAATTAAGCGACCAACTAACAACAATGGGCAACAAATTGAAACAGCGCCGCGCGCACATTTGAACTTCAAGATGTTATGGTATGGAATGGTTAGAGCTGTAGACGTCAGAGGGTCGCGGCTGCAGGGAGCGGGGGAATGTTGTAATTTTTGCTGTCGCCAAAGTCATTGAAACGTATAATCTGCAGCACGTGCGAGACGCCGTCAAAGGCCAAAAACTTGGGACACACAATTTTAAAGCAGAAATGCTGGAATAGCTAGACATGTACAGTGAAAGCTCAGATGGTCGAACAGCTATGGTTACAGTAAAACCTATTGGTTAAGGTAGATGCAATTGATGGGAACTGAGAATAAAGTAGCGTGACTTATGTGAAGATTTATGCAATTCTATTTTATTTTAGGATACGTTCATGATAATGCAATAGATGAAAAGTTGAGCTTAAACAAATTAGAAAATAACGAACAGTGAACAATATTCTGCTGAGGCGTATAGTATAGAAGTAGGAAAAATAATAATAACAAGCTAATATTCATTTAAAAGTCAACAAAAATAAAAAGAAATACATAAAAAAATATTAAAAATGTTTTTGAGTATTTTTCTCAAATGTAGTCAAAACAGAGTTTTGTATTATACCAACATGGGATTACAAAAATTTAGTCTAATACGGTTCTGCTGTCAATTTTAATAATAACCAAGACTGTTTAGCTATTATGGATATAAACAAATGGTGCAGCAATTTAAGCTATTTTTGAATATAGACTTCACTGTATATACATAATAAATATATATAGGAATTTCTATATGTATATTGGATATATATTTATATCTTTGACTGTTGGCGCGCGCAATTAGTTGGCGTTGGCGGCACAGGTTGCAGAGCCCGGCCCGGCCCTGCCCTGCCCACCTACCACCGGATGAGCGCAGTGGGGCGGCGTGTAATTAGTGTCAGTTGCGAAGTCACATTTGGTTGCCACTGCTGCTGTTGCTGCTGCTGCTGCTGTTGCTGTTGCTATTGGGCAACGCCTACAAGATGGACGCTTTAGAGAGATGCCGAAAAAGGACTCGACACCCTGCTACCCTGCTCATTCATGCATCCCCTACGAGATAATTATAATAATTACCTGCGTGAGTGCAGGTTTCCATAGACCGACAAAAAAACTCAGAGAGAGAGAGAGAAAGAGAGAGATAGAAAAAAAAACCAGAGACCCATTTCTATGTCATTGTCTGCTGCTCATCCCAGCCGCCGCCGCCGCTGTCTGCGTGCACTTTGCGTTTCGCATCGCCAGACCTATAAAATGTCAGTGTGTGTGTGTGTGTGGGGGTGTGCGTGTATATAATTATCCGCCTTTAATAATATTCAAATAGCCTCTAAATATGGCCAAAACGGAACTCGGTCAGCGCCTAGACCCAGATGCAATTGTACGATAGGCATTCAACCGCACACACGCAAACTCACGCACACACACACACAAGCACACGCACAAATTGAGGCAGCACTGGGCTGTTAGCCTGATACGTCTTATCAGTGATGAACCCGAATTAGTGTAGCCCAAAACTAAATCGTTTGCAAAAAAAAAAAAAAAGATACATATATCTACTTTTGACTGGCCACAAAAGGTTAATAAACCTCGTGCCTGAAGCTTGTGACCCCAGGTGGAAGGCCGCCTGATCGTCAGGCCGAATAACTGACGGCTTCACTGTTTTGCCGGGGCCAGAACCGCTAACAAAGCGCACAGGCTGGCAACAACGAGAAATTCTTATCATACCGCGCGGTAAAGAAACGCCGGCAGCAGCAGCAGCAGCAGCCGCCGCTGCGTTGCTGTCTTTTGTAGCCTTTGATGTGTTGCCGCCAAAACAGCGAGCGGGAGCGAGTGTGGCGAGAGAGATAGAGAGCGAGAGAAAGAGAGAGAGCCAGCGAGTCGAAGCGTAGATGTCGAGGATGTCAACGCAATACAACAACAACAGCGGCAGCAGCAGCAGCAGAAGCAGCAGCAACTGTTGCTGCCCGAAATTATTTTATTTTACTTTATTTTGTTGTTGTTGTTGCTGCTGCAACTGAAAGTTTGCATTCCACTTGTTGTTAACAAAACGCCGAGAACGACCACAAAGGAAATTCTCACAATTCCCCGCAGCAACAGCAGCAGAATCAGCAACAGCAGCAACATTTGATTGGGATTTGAAGCCGCAGCTGACTCTGGCTCTCTGCTAGCTGACTGAGTGAATGACAATGACATGACTTGGCCAGGTCTCTGGCTGTGACTGTGGCTGTGACTGTGACTCTTTGCCTTGACTGCATCTGCCGCTTTGAATGAATGCTGGCTAAATAGCTTTAGACAGGCGTGAGTACATGCGCAGCAACAGCAACAGCAACATCAGCAGCAGCAGTAGCAGCAGCAGCAGCGGCGGCGACTGAGCTGCAACAGGAATTGTGACACTGTCTGACGGTTTGTCATTGACTGCGGCTGCATTGCCCAAAACTCAATTCGTGTGCGTGAGCCACACACACACACACA
Source organism: Drosophila mulleri (assembly GCA_035047565.1). Classification (NCBI taxonomy): domain Eukaryota; kingdom Metazoa; phylum Arthropoda; class Insecta; order Diptera; family Drosophilidae; genus Drosophila; species Drosophila mulleri. The sequence goes on from JAWNPK010000060.1 coordinate 4,367,528, forward strand.
CACACACACACACACACACACACACACACAGGGAGAGAGAGCAGTTGCGGCAAGCTGCAAAATCTTGCCTTGGGGCATGTTTGCACGTTCCCAGTGCGCGGAAATGCAGGCGGCTCGCTGACTTTGTACTTGTCGCTAAAGCTTTGTTGCTGCTATTGCAGCATTTGAAAAATGTCACATAGTTCGGCAAAAGAACTGACCGGCTGCAGTTGCCAACTGCAACAGCAGCAGCGGCGGCGGCAGCGGCAGCGGCAGCAACTGTTGCAACTGCATCGCATGCCAGCGTCAATAATGACTTTGTTTTTGCCCGACTCAACTAAGTTCAAGTAACTTCTTGGCAGGGCGACGCGGCTAACAAATTGTTAGCACGCCAAAAAATCATGGTTAAGTGCGGCAAGTGTTGCAAGTGTTTTGCCAGCTGGCAGTTCGGCTTGCTGGCTGGCTGACTGACGGCTTGCCTGCCTCTCTTTGTCTTCACCCAATTAAATCGCATAATTAATTTATTAGCTGCTCGCAACAAGTCTCGCAGTTGTCGCGCTTTTGTTCTCAAATTGCCAGTCAATTAAATAACGCCGATAATGCTTATTAAAAATGCAAAACAGTTCGGCTCGTTCGCATTTGGCAACATGCAGCAACAATAAAAGGCGAAAGTAAAAGTGAAACACAAAATGGACGTTCAAAATGTTTATTTATATCTTTTTTATTTCTCATTTATTTTCTGCATTTGAACTGCTTAGCACTGCTTTGAACTGCTTTGCTGCCGAATGCTTGTTCTGCTTGACAGGATATGCGGCAAGCAGTGCGTTATTATGTTTAAAGGTGGCCATATTCGTGTTAGCTGAAGCAACATTTGTAGTATGCATATAAATAAAAAGTAGATTAAATTATAAAATATATATACAAATTTAAATAATATACCATATTAAAAAAATATATAGATAATATCAAAGTAATTTATTTTAAATTATCGAAAGAGAACACATTTGTTAATGTATATAAATACATCTTTGAAATATGTATAATATGTTACTACATATTATTATGTATTAAGAAATAGGAGAGGCTTATGATAAGAGAGAGATATAGAAGAAAATGAGTGTGCGAGAGGAGCAGATAGAAGTAGAAAGTGAATTTCACTAATCGCGTGTAATTCTCCGCAAGAATCTGAGGGGAAAAAGATAGAATAAAAGTTGTTAATATTCATAACATATTTATAAACCAGCAGCTCATATATCTCTATATATGTTGTCATAATCAATTATAAGTAAATTATTTCTCCGCCAACTTCCAAGAATAAGCCAAAGGAGTTAGCTGGCGTTTTTTCCAGGAATCGAGGGAGGTCGCTGAACAACTCGAAGGACAAATCAAACAGTATAAATAATGCTATGCTAATTATTGGTAGACTTGCCGGACTATTGGCTATGCAAATTGCCATAATTGAAAGTCAATATTTGAGCAAAATTTTCGAATTATGAAAGCAGCTCTTGTACTGGATGTGGACATAGCTCTATGTATATAAATATATATGTAGGTACAGGTAGCGCCGAACAGGAAACAAATAGTAGGCACAATTGTTTGAATAATTCAATGTAAATTGAATTCAAATGCGAACGGACCTCACGCATTTCAAAGAAATCGCTGTCAGTTACTGTTACTGTTACAACTCTCTGACTTATGTCGAGGCGAGGCTAAATAATTGACAAGGACACAAAAGTTTGCTGCTGTTGTGGACACATCCATGTGTCCATAGAATAATTGACAGTCGTTTGACTATGCATATCGCATATGGCATACGGCATATAGCATATGCATATGGAAGCGGGTCGAAGCCAATTTACTAAATCGCTGTCAGCGAAATTTGTTGACATTCTAATGAGTTGCAACCAAAAAAAGGAATAAATACAACAACAACAACAAAATAGAAATGAAGTCAATAAGAGCTAAACAGATCCCTCAATGTGAAGAGGTCTGTCTGTGACAGTTGTACCGCAATAATTGCAGCAATTTCATGGAGCTGCGTATGCTTAATACTTGAAACCATGAAATGATTGCATTGAACGATTGAACGATACCACTGAAGATCAGCGGCAGAAACCACAAGACCACTTTACTCTTAGGCCACGGCACAAATACAAATCGCATTGCCCACTTAAGTGTAATCAGTTCGCTCTCTTTCACTCCATTGCTCTCTCTCCCTCTCTCTGAGTCTTGTTAAAGAATTTGTGGCACACTCCAAAAGCGCAGCAATTGCAGCTCATTACGTTCGTCATCAGCATTATCATTATCATTGTATTTGGGCTCAGAACTGTTTTAAGCCATCATCAATTTTAGTTGGCAACACCCGCCAATGGTCAGTTTTGTGTGTTGGGCCATAGAAAATTACAGAAGAACAGCTCGAGAGATGGAAGCGACACTTAAATTGGTTTTCACTTTCGTCTCAATTGGCAACAATTTGTATGTGTGTGTGTGGGTTTGACTTTTGCTTTTGTTTTTGTTTTGGCCAGCAAGCGAGCGAGTTGGTAATTTCCATAACAAATTGTGGCCTAATTGAGTCATTAGCCGGTGGTTAGCTTTTGCTACGCCTACACCAACAGAGCAACAGAGCAAGTGTTGCTCCCGTATGACACACACACACACACACACACACTCGAGCATAATGATCGTCAAGCAAATCAACACCTCATCCCATCATCCATTGATTTCTCACATCAATTTCTCACGCACTAAGTGAGCCACTTAGCGCACATCAAAAATCAATAATCGATTAAATAATTAGAAAATTGTGAAAATTACTGTAATTTTCGAAATCAATTCGTTGCATGCGTTGCTGTTGTTGTTGTTGTTGTTGTTGTTGCCGTTGCGAATTCATCTGCCCATCAGTGTCAAAAAGATGGGCCAGACCCAACCAGCCAGAGCAACCAACAAGCAGCAACCAGATCCGCCAGCTTCCAGCATAAATAATCACATTATAATATTAAAAAAAAAAAAATAATAATATTCCATGCCTGGACTATGTGTATCTGGTGGCCCCGCCGTAGATTCAATTTAAATGGAAAACACTTTCCGAAAAGTTACTCCAATTAATATTCGCAGCGTGCCGCGATCGCCTCAACTTGATAAACAGCGTCTCATATATTTTGTCATAAATTTCAAACGCGCTCGACAGCTGCTCTGCTCATCAATCAGCCCGTCAGCATCGTCGCGCTGGCAACCAGGCATTGTATCCAACGGCCCAGCATCGATCCTGCGATCGGCCCAACCCACCGCCAGGTTTGAAGCGTGCGGACTTTGGCAAACACTCGATTAAAATCAACTTCAATTTGTAATAAATCAAAAGTCCTATCAAAATGCGCTCTTCGTATGGGCGGGCGGTGGGCAAAACCTAAAGCATCCGACTACAGCGCGATCCCATGATGAAGAAATTTGCAATCTTCCAGCTCAAGCAGGGCTCTCGCCGCATAGTCCATGCCCGGGCCTAACTATATATACTTATGATATATGGTTATTGATTCGAGCGAATTGCGGTTGGACGGGTGTCCGGGCCAGAGCTGTTTAGGGTCAACTGCAAGTACCCAACACCGCACAGCTCGTGGCCAACTGGCCAGACGCGAGTTAACTGCAGCTCCAGAGGATAGGCACTTGGATTTCGTTAACGCTTTTTAAACAAGTCATTGCGCTTCTTTAAGCTTTGAAACTTTAAAGTAAATGTAGTTTTTTATATTATATTAAATATTGATTTATTCTCTCTTCTGCTGTACGCACGTGCGTCAATTTGTTTATCCTAGCTCCGTCATTTAACTAATACTTTTCTGAAGAAAAATGTAGCCTTGCCTACAGTAAGACGTGATAGATCTGGGAAACCTTTACTTTATAACTAGAAGTTGGAAGTTATAGCGAAAGCAACTAAAACCGAATCATAGAACTTGGTTGTTGAATTTGTATTCTATATATTCTTCTCTATATGAAATGTTTATCATAATGTGTTATCCGAATAAAATTGGAATATCATTTGACTGTATTACATTTTAAATGTGTTTTGCTTTAGCTTAAAGGATAAGATACAACTCGAAAGAAATTTAGATTTGTTTAACATTTATTGTGTTTAGTCTGACTTAAACTCTAGCTACATATGTCTTTTAATTTCTTATAAGCCAAACAAAGTTTATCATTCTATTATTGTTATTATTCAACAATACACACAGAATGATATATTCGTATGTCTACTTATTCAAGAGGTAGTCCTACAATCGCAACTATAACTTACTGCTGCGTTGATTGAACACACAGCAACAACAAAATGTTTTACTCTACTCTTTAGTTATTTTGTTGGATCTCTCGTCATTGCGTGAGGGGCTTGACAGATAGCTGGAATTAACTGCAAAGCATAATACAGTGGAAAAACAAACGTGGCGTGATGTTTCAAGTCCATCAAACAGACACTCAATAAAAATGTCAGTAGTTGTTTTTCTATTGCATACATGTATGGCAAATATATGTATACATGCATGCATATACATATATATGTACATATGTATGTATGTACATATATACTTATATTATATTTTGCGCCTGAGTGTTGGCGTTGATTTGCCGATTGACTTGGGGTCGTGCTAGTTGCTGTTCCAGTTGTTTTTTAGATTTTTTCCATGACTCATGTAGCTGGGGCTGGCTCTAGCTTCGGCTTGTCGAGATGTCGTGAGTTATTTTACATTTGCCAAAGGTGCTCTGGGCCCCACATGCATGTGGCAAAAAATAAAAAATAAAAATAAAAAAAAACCGCAGTTGGTTATCGTTGGGTTATCTTGGCACGAAACACCGCTCAAGCTGTTGTTGCTGTTGCTGTTGTTGTTGTTGTTGTCGATGCCAATTGCGCTGTGAAATGTGCTTACAAAATGCCGCGCGTCAATATGCAAAATACATGCCACCACCACAAGCAGCAACAGCAACAGCAACAGCAACAGCAACAACAACAACTGCACCACCAGAGCCACCGCTGCAACCACAGAAATGGCGACGGAGCCGCCACAATTGGAATGTGGCCCGCGGGGCTCTGCGATGGAAACGAGCCAAGCCAAGCCAAGCCAAGCAAGACAATGAATTCTTAGCTGCAGTTGAAAGTGAAAAAACAAAAAATAGTAGAAACAAAATTGAGAGAGAGAAAAATGGTAGGAACTGGCCACGATTCCGTGTGATTTCCTTAACTGCCAGCAGCGACGCCAACGCCGCATTCAAATCGCGTTGTTTCTATTTTTTATTCGCTTTTTTTTGTTTTTGGGCTGGCAAATTAACGTTTTTCCTTGAATTTTCCGACACCCGTGGATCATGATTTGCCAAATATCGGCAACACAAATCAAACTATATAATTAGCTCGATCTCGTATCGATGTCCAGCTGCAGCGCTACGGCTTCAAAGCTTGGCTCAGCTTGGCTTGGCCTGATCTGGTCTGCTCTGGCTTCGCCTGCCTTGGCTTCGTTTGGCTTTGCTTGGCTTAGCCTGGTCGTGATGTGATTTACTTCGTGCCAGGCTTTAAATGGAGCCTGCAGACGCCGTCGCGTTCTGGCATTGCGCACGCAGCACAAAACATTTCCATGTGCCTGCCTGCACGAAATTAAAGTGTCTGTGGCACAAACCGCAAAAGAGCTGCAAGAAGACAAAAAACGTAAATAGAGAGAGTGAGAGGGAGAGGGAGAGGGAGAGGGAGAGGGAGAGAGAGAAACAACGATGTCCATCAAGCCTGGCGAAGGGCAGCCGAAAGCCAATAAAATTGTCATGCATTGACAAATAACATGGCCCAGGCTTAGAAAATAGACAGCGCGGCCAAAAAGAATGCCCCAGCTTCAAGTGTTGGCACGCCAAACCGACCCAAGCAAACCAAGTCAAGGGAAAAATGGCGTTTAAAGCAGCCAAAAAGGTAAAAAAGGCAACAAGAAGAAGAAGAGAGAAAAAAAGCACAGAAAGCCTGCATTAAAACGTGGCTTCGCTTGCTTCGCTGCCTCGCCGCGTCGTCTGTCTGTCGTTATGTGCCTGGGCTGCATTGCGGCTCCCACGCCTTCAAAATACAATATGTTAACAAACACGCTGCCAACTGGCTGACAGCTTGGCCAGCGGGCAACGGCGGGCACGCCGAGCTCGAGCTCGAGCAACTGCAACTGACGCTCAAGATTTCTTGTGAAAAAAAAAAATAGATATATATAAAAAATACTATATATATATGTAGGTATATATATATATATATACATATATTGCAGCCATGCTGGCAAGACCAAAGATAAGCCAAATGTCGAGATGGCGAAGAGCAAGACACAAAACTTCAAGGGCCCCCAGCCAACCAAAGCGGCGTCGGCGTCGGAGTTCGCAAAACGTGCGCAGATTTCCAGCAGACGATAAAGCACAAGAGCAACAGCAACAACAACAACAGCAACGAGATGAAAAATAAGCAGGCCTCTGCATGGGTCTCTGGGCCTGGTCCATGGCTCTGGCAGCCATTTTGGCCACAACTGGCTGCAGCTGCAGCACAAGCAAAAAAATAAATAAAAATAAAAATGAGACGAAGTCTTGGCCTGAAACTTGGCAACAACAAATGGCTTGCATGCAAAGCGACAGCAGCCGAAGCCAATTTCAAATTTTCAAGAACATACAGGCATACGTGTACAGTGTATGTGTGTGTGTGTGTGTGTGTATGTGTCTGCATGAAGTATCTGTCAGATACATTCGCTGCATCTGCATGTACAAATTCGATACTTTAGACTTCTTTGCCATTGACTGCCTGGCGTCCATCAATGTTGTCTTCAAGTCAATGTTGTTGTTGCTGCTGTTGCTGTTGTTACTGTTGCTCAACTCGCATCGTCGCTAGTTGCAAATTTTGTTGGTTGTCTTTTGACTTTTGCCTCCATCGCTGACATTGAAAGACACCTTTCCGACTCGATGCGCTGAACTTTATCCGCCAAATTGCGGAGCTACTCAACTGCTGTTACCTTTTGGGGTTACAGCATAACTGCAATGGCCAAACCAAAACTATTATAACTTGATATGCTGTAGCTGTAAACTTGGCCTGAAACAAGAACTTAATTTGATAGTGCAAGCGCGCTAGATGCTACCAGCATATTAGTATATAAATATAATTTACTATTTTGATAATATGAAATTGATTATTTTAATATATCAGCAAAGCACTTCCTACTATTACTGTTTATTTCTGTCACTTTTATTTTTGATTCTTATCAAATAGGAAGATTTTAAGAACCAAAAATAATGTTTTTCAAAGAAACGTATTTCTATATTTATATTTAAATAGTTAATAGAAAACTTTTGAATAGCTAGACTTAAGATTTATTTTTCAAAGCTGGCATTAAAAAGCTAAAGCTAAAAAGCCCGACGGTATTACAAATTTTTAGATATGTTTTTTTTTGTCCACTTTTGTTTGCAAAATAGTCTGTTAAGAATCCCAATATAAAGCTCTACAATATAATATATTTCGTAATACAAAAAAAGACGTAAAATCTATTTTGATGGCTTCATAATACATATATTCATATTCGTATTTAATCATAACTAAACAAACTCTCTCATACCTCGCATACTTCCATACCATAACTCTATTATCGACATCACAATCATAAAATCTCGAATCAAATAAAGTTTTCATCAATTTCAACTTTCACAAGAATATATTCAATATTCATAATTGCTGATAGAGAGTAAAACAGAGCTCGATTTCCATTCAAAAGAAAAACTTGCGAATAGCTTTGGCTCAAGTGATATAAAAGGCAACGATTTGTGCAGGTAAATGGGGGGCGCTTACTTAATGATAATGTCCTCGCGGCGTTTACAGTTGCAGCTGCTTTGATAATGTCTTTTGGCTTTGATGCGCTGCCCGCAGCCCACTGCCTGCTGCCTTCTGCCTGCTGCCTGCTGCCAGTTGTTGCAACAGCAGCACGCCCTCTAAAGTTGCTGCAAGCACTCATACTAGGTGGACAACAACTATTACTTAATAGTCGAAGAGCACGTATCCTGTGCGCCGCATGTCTGCCAGGCAAATCGACACGGATTGTGGCATTGGGGGCACTCCTTGTGGCCGAATGCGAAATGCGTGTAATTAGCTGCAGCGTTTCAAATTGCAAACTGCCAACCTGACTGCAGTCAGCCAAGTTGCGGCAAAGTTGCAGCCATAAGATTGCATTAGGCCATGGCTATGTCTGTGTTTCGTGTAATTTCCGCTGCACATTTTTTTATTATTATTTTTTTTTTTTTGTAGAGCAAAGCGCTGACTCTGACTTGCGTCTAATGATTAGCCTTTACTTCAGTGTGTGTGTGTGTGAGTTGCGTGTGTGTATATATAGTCTGGCAACTAGTTGCTGCTGACCGATACATCAATTAAATTTGCATTTTAATTTGACGTTTCGTTTTGTTTGGCGCACTTTGTGCAAGTGATTTATTTATATGGGAGCGGAGCGCTATAAAGGAAAACAGAGAACAAAAAGCGGTTGATCTTGTTCAGCTTAGCCAGCGTGCACTGTACAGATCTCGTTTTACTTGTGATTATTGAGTCAATAGATCAGCCGCCCCAATGCCATAAGCCATTCAGCCATAAGCCTGTCAACGTTTCCGTTTTGAGGCCGCCGTTGAGTGTGAACTTATGGCGCCACCACCAGCACCAGCACCAGCACCAGCACCAGCACCACCAACATCACCCCCAGCACCATCCTGTAAGCCAGACCATGTGGCAGCAACAGCAGCAGTAGCGGCAGTTGCAATTGCATGCTAAAGCCAAGTTAGGGCCTGCAAAGCCATAAACATTTGCCAAAACAAGCAGGGCACAAAATAACATAAAATATTAGTCAGTTTACAATAGATTGATATGCTCAACTAGAAGATATCCTTACCAAAGTGCTTCAGCTGAAGTCTATACATTTGAAAAAATAGTTATCTTTAAGCAAATCTTAAAGTTTTAACTTAAAATTGAGCTCAATATGAAAATTTCCTTCACCTTTAGTTTCATGACTTCATACTGTTTCTTAGTTTCATGATCTGTTTACATATATCTATAGACAGTCCAATTATAGATGAACCAGCAGCTCATTGGATGGATAGAGAATAGAATAAACCAAAGTCATTCGACTCCTTATATACATGCTGCCAGCTCCACACAAATTCATCAAATCATCATACCCTCTTCTACCTATTTTAAAATGGGCAATAGGGTATAAAAAGGGGGAGGCGCACGTGCGCGCAAAGACGTTTACATAACGGTTTGCCAGTTAGTGCGGCCAGACAGCGCTAACCACCTACACACCACAGGCACACACACACATCAGCACACACCCACACCCACACATTGACCCACCCAGGCAACCACCCAAGTCTGGCTGCAGCTCTGTCAAAATGCAAGGCGCGAATTGTAAATTTGCAAATGCCGGAAACGCAAATTTTACCAAACTTGTTACCCACCAACAGCAGCAGTAGCAACAACAACAACAACAATAACAAACTTTTGGCCAAATATCTAGCCACAAAAAGTTAAACTGTAAATTGGCCGCAGGGCTGGAATTGCGTTGGCGTCGGCGTTGGCGTTGGCTTCGGCTTCGGCTTTGGCTTTGGCTTCGCCTGCCGGAATAGAACTTTTGCATTACAATTGGCTGCAATTTCTGCGGACTCTGTGATGGCCTCCAAACACGCAATGGCCGAACTTTTGGGCTATGGCACCCAATGGCTGCCGTCGCACGTTTCGTATGTGCCAAAAAAGAAAAAAATACCTAAAAGTGGGAATATTCTTATAGAGAGATTTGGGCAATATAACCCTAGAGCCGGCGGATGCATAAATTTCATTTTGCCTGGCATCAATTAAACTGCAAGCAAATGTTGTATCTAAGCTAAGCATTTCACATCTGCGCTGACCTATCATTAGCGCCTGCAAATGATGCACTACATCCGCCAGAAGTTCAACAATAATTCTTAACCTCGCGCACACAGCTAACCAATCATTAGGCCATACGCATGACGGGCCTGAGACCCATCGAGCGACCCTGGAAGACCCTGCGAGAGACCTCTGAGCTGACGCAGACGCATATATCACATGTCCATGTCCGGTTCTTCTTCTCTTCTGGTCTCGCGTTCCAGCACGTATCAATCTGGAAAAATGTTGAAAAAATGCAGCCAGAGTTGGAGCCTTGGCTTATTTATTGGCAATTGGCCCTGTCGATGAGCACACGCCGCCCCGCATTCCCCTATCCTTGGTTTTATCCCCACCCAGCTTGACCTGCGCCTTGTCCTTTTGCATATGCGCAGCTCGCATTTCATATTTATTGTGCTGTATCTGGCCATAATAGTTGGGGATCATCCACAGCCAGATCTCTTTAGCTGTGCGCATCTGTGTCTTTTGTAGCTCTGCTGAACTTTAGGCTTATTTTCAGTCATAAATCAGTTAGTGTAGCGCCTGCGGCTGCCAACACACACGCATGTGTGCATATTCATGAGTTTGATTGAAGTTATAAATCAGTTATACCAAAAAAAGAGGAAGAAGATATATTTATATATATAAGCGAAAAAAGTATACAAAATATAAATTTAAAAAAAAATATATATGTATTATTTGTATTATTGGCAATACAGAAAAAGTTGACTTTAACATTAGAACAACAGAGGATTAGAGTGAAACTTTATCTAAGAGAATATTTATAAATATGGGGCCTTGTGCAACATTTTAGAATACCTTTTTTATTGATTTTATGATTTTATCTGAAACATTAATATAGGAACTCATTCAGAATGAAAAAACTTTTAAGAAGTTATATGAAGTTATAAATGAATTATAGTTAGTTAACATTTCAATATTTATTAGAAGAAATTAGGATGCTATTTCGTTAGGCAAAGCTTCACAAATTCGCAGTTTACATTTGATCCGTAGCGTTATACTACACATCATTATAGCATTACTACAACTACAGACCTTACTTTCAAGGCTTCTGGTTACATGCTTTCATTCCTTGCAATACCTTTCCGAAGCACTTAATCCACAGCCCCCTTTTCCAAGTGTGCTATGCCAGTTTTTAGGCTAAAACCTTATACATGCTTCAGCTAGCTGTATAAACACCTGTTAAAGCACCTGCCGAAGCCAAGAAACCACTTTCTATGACCACGACTCGACTTTGAGTTGGAGTTGAAATTGAAGTTCGCCTTGCATCACATCCGCAACGGTTGTGCCAAAAAAATACAAAACTTAATTAATATGACACATATCGAGAGCTGTTTGGGCCACCGATCGCACGTTTGCTTCCACATATATACTCACACATATATACATATATATTATCTACATATTTTTCTGATATTTTCAAATAAAGAAATGCGCTAATGAAGTGAACCGAGGAATGCTTTTTTTTTTTGTTTTTGTTTTTGTTTTGGCTGTGGCTTTTCATATGAGTCGCCAATACATTAATTAATCATGGAACATTCTTAGGGCTATGGCCAAAGTCTTGGAGCATCGTGTGATTAGAGTTCCGCTTTTTTCCTAGCAGTGTTAACTTTTTCTCAGTTTTTGCTTGGCCGGGTTAACTGAAACGAAAACGCAGTTAGCTGGAGCGCAAAAACAAAAGCAACAGCATAGTTATAGCTACGAGTGATATTAACATATCATTATTATAGCCATTAGCACTTTTAATTGATGAGTTTTTGCTGCCGTCTCCGCGGCTTATATATTTTTTTTTTCTTTCGATTCTGCCCGACACTGCAGCCGACTTGCCAATCCATTTGTCAATGGCAAAACCATAAAAAAAGTGTATGAAAATGAAATAAGAACAAGAGGAAGAACACTGAACATGAGTGAAGAAACCGACGGAGCCAACCGTTGTAGATGGCCGCGGGTGTATTTGGTATCATGAATATCTTGATAGACAGAAAAAGTTTGTCAGAATAATCAGTGAATGGACAGCCGAATGAAAGAGTATCATAAAATAATCCACTTCTGCAAACAGCTCAATCATTCAATAGTGAATGTTTAGAGGAAGCAAATGATTTATTTAGTTAAATATTATGTTAACAATGAAGCAGGGAAATATTTATAGCAAATAATAATAAGATTAGAATCCATTTTAAATATATGCTACTGGCTAATAATTATTTTTGTAGTCTCAGTTCTCAGTCTGATTTATCTACAGCAATATATTTAAATAGCCAGAATTCTCAAAATTCCCATTTCTCTTGCTCTTATACATAACGTTAAATGTATATGTTTATATTACAAATTTAGCCACCTTGCGACGCTGAAGAAACCTATTGACCGTGAGTGGGCCAAGATGTCTCCGAGCTATCTTTTGGGTAGCTATAATCAAGACAAACGGTAGTCATATTTGTTTTCTTTTTTTTTAATAATGTATTTGGAATCAAAATTTATAATAATATATAAATTATTGAAAGCACAAATCTAAAGACAGGCAATGAAACATTTCACATCAAATCACAAAGAAAACCACCTTCTTTTTTCTTGATTATGATAAATATGATGAATATCTTGCTTATCCTATGGATATATCTAAATACAGTGACAGATGTTAAAGCTCAGTTGGAACCCTTGACTGAATCGCATTCACCCATTCGTTTGGCAGATGTTTTTGAATGTGTTGTGCCCCAAAGACGACCTTTGTATAATTAATTGAGTGTTTCTAACTGGACTCGTCGGCGCTGGGGGTCAAACTCTAACGACAGACAACGTCCGTCTCACTCTCTCTCCCTCCCTCTCTTTCTCACACTGTCTGTTCATCAGTCTCGCCGTCTGTCCAACTGTCCGTCTCTCAGCACGTTTCATTGATGAATTTTGACAGTTTCTTAAATTTTGGGTTAATGATTGGAGCGGCCAAAAAGCAGAAGAAGAACAAATATATTTCTATATACAAATTTATGTGTGTATATACTGCGAATACATTGATCTTAAAGCGCGTTGGTTCTCGCAACTTCATTAGCGAAAATGCAATTAAGTAAGTTTTTGTTTTCTTCTTTACACCCTTTTACGTAGAGGAAATCGTTTTCGTTGATATTGGCAAACATGTTTGCTATTTTGAATATTTTTCGGACATATCAAAATAGTTTTGATTGCATGTTTTCCAACGATAACATAATTGATATAGCGTTATATATGTATACAAACACAGTCTTTGGATATCGCATGACGCATTTAGCATTCCTTTGGATTCCTTGGAAAACGTGCCCATATCTAACAACTGGCAATTAAACCTGCCTAACATACACACACATATGCACTCGTATTTAATACCGTTACGCGCCTAGGTGAGGCCCACTGTGCTTAGAGCGCATGCCCCTTGTTTTGAAGAAAAAGGCTTTGGGGCAACTTCACAATGTTTCGAAATGCAGGCCTTGGCGCATGTTAGACACAAGTCTGATTCTGCGGGCTTGGGCACTGCCACGCCCCCAGACGCCAATTATGTTTGGCGGGGCAAGGCGAAGGATGTGCCGCGAGCACAGGATATGCTCCAAACAGCGGCGCGGCAGGCAGAAAAAAAAGAATAAAAAAGGTTTAGTTGAAAAAAAATTAACTCAAACTACAAAAGCGAAAAAACAAAAACGAAAGTTTGCTTAACATTTCATTTTGTTGTTGATATCGAATTAATATCAAATACCAGGCGTTGGCCAAGACGGGTTGGGCGACAACTGCCCGGCGGCCTTAACGGAAATGGAAATGATGCGCGAGAGGCAGAGGCAGAGGTAAAGGCAGGGGCAGCAATCTCGGCACACACAGTGAAGCAATTAGGCAGCGCCGCATTGGACGTGGCATTAAATTGTGAGCTGAAAGTGGCAGATACATCAAAAGTGAACGCAATCCATCATCTTGCGAATCACGGCGTGATGAGTGCCGCGAACAGTTCAACTAAAGCCGCAGACGCAGCCGCAGCAACAGCTCCAGCTCCAAACCCAACTCCAGCTCTATGTCCAGCCTTCAGCTCTTTCTTTTGCTCGTCGGCATCCTTTAGACTTACTTTTTTTTTTTAATTTTTTGTTGATGATCGCTGTGACTGACGCGTTCGCCGCACGAGCTAAAAGTCATAAAAATTTGCTGTGTATTTAATGTTTGCTCCTGTTAAATACCGTTAGGCGAGCGCACCTTTTGCAGATTTCAAACTACAAGATACGAAAACTAGAGTTGCGCGCCTTTTTTTTATGTGGTCAAGGTCACAGTTAATTGCGGGTCTGGCGATGGCGACTTCCTATATAACTAGCTTGACTTAAAACTAATGCCGCCTGATCTACTTTCGGCCTGAGCGGGGCAATTAAAACAATTATTTGTGTGTGTTAACTATTTGCTGTAGATGTATCTTAGCTACTGGTTGTTTTTGTAGCTTTAGATATATGTATCTGTGTAATTTTAGAAGTAGAACTATCGTGTGTATCTGTGCTGCTGAATAGCTTTAAAAGCATTTGTATCTGTATCTGTATCTGTATCTGTATCTGTATCTGTATCTGTATCTGTATCTGTATCTGTATCTGTATCTGTATCTGTATCTGTATCTGTATCTGTATCTGTATCTGTATCTGTATCTGTATCTGTATCTGTATCTGTATCTGTATCTGTATCTGTATCTGTATCTGTATCTGTATCTGTATCTGTATCTGTATCTGTATCTGTATCTGTATCTGTATCTGTATCTGTATCTGTATCTGTATCTGTATCTGTATCTGTATCTGTATCTGTATCTGTATCTGTATCTGTATCTGTATCTGTATCTGTATCTGTATCTGTATCTGTATCTGTATCTGTATCTGTATCTGTATCTGTATCTGTATCTGTATCTGTATCTGTATCTGTATCTGTATCTGTATCTGTATCTGTATCTGTATCTGTATCTGTATCTGTATCTGTATCTGTATCTGTATCTGTATCTGTATCTGTATCTGTATCTGTATCTGTATCTGTATCTGTATCTGTATCTGTATCTGTATCTGTATCTGTATCTGTATCTGTATCTGTATCTGTATCTGTATCTGTATCTGTATCTGTATCTGTATCTGTATCTGTATCTGTATCTGTATCTGTATCTGTATCTGTATCTGTATCTGTATCTGTATCTGTATCTGTATCTGTATCTGTATCTGTATCTGTATCTGTATCTGTATCTGTATCTGTATCTGTATCTGTATCTGTATCTGTATCTGTATCTGTATCTGTATCTGTATCTGTATCTGTATCTGTATCTGTATCTGTATCTGTATCTGTATCTGTATCTGTATCTGTATCTGTATCTGTATCTGTATCTGTATCTGTATCTGTATCTGTATCTGTATCTGTATCTGTATCTGTATCTGTATCTGTATCTGTATCTGTATCTGTATCTGTATCTGTATCTGTATCTGTATCTGTATCTGTATCTGTATCTGTATCTGTATCTGTATCTGTATCTGTATCTGTATCTGTATCTGTATCTGTATCTGTATCTGTATCTGTATCTGTATCTGTATCTGTATCTGTATCTGTATCTGTATCTGTATCTGTATCTGTATCTGTATCTGTATCTGTATATCTTTTGGTTGGCGATTGCATCGCATTTCCCAGGAATCGCTTGAATCATATATATCACGCCCATTAGCGACAATCAATCTCGGCCACGCTGCAAGAACCATAACAACAACAATTCAGTGATAAAGTTTTAGTTTTCTTTCCTTTTTTTGTAGTCTTACCGCCTTTTTTCCGTTTGGCTTTTTATTTACGAATGCGACTGCCAGATAACCCATAATTATGAAATTATTATTGAGCGCCAAGTTTGACTTCAAAGCCGAGCCATAAAAATGTATATGTATATGTAATATACAGCGAAAAATTATTATAGATATCTCAATACGATATACGATGTCTTGCCTTGCCGTCGGAAAAGCAACATTTTATTTTTGTCTCTTATTTTCATTTCGATTTCGATTTCGGTTTTGTTTGCGTTTGCGTTTGCGTTTTGTGTATGCAACAGGAAACGCTCGCGGCGCAGGAAGTTGCATGAAATAACCAAATTTATATGTAAGAGAAGATGAATCTTTAATATTTATATGCAAGAGTGACAAGTTTATTTAAGCTAAACTTCATTGAATAAATATATATTTGCATAAATTGAAATATATACAAAACTTTTTTATATATATATAACTTGAATTAAATAATTATATGCAGACATACATACATACCATTTAAAACAGAGTTTATACACAGAGCTTAGTTAACTCCAGTGGCAAGCAGGTTGTTTACCCCTGCAACTGTTTAAAATTGAAAACCAAAAACATAAATACAAATGAATTTATGCAAGAAGCCCGCTAGGCAAAAACACAAAAAAAAAGAAAAAACAAACAAACTGTCGAAAAACTAAAGAAGGCGTTCTAGGAATTTCTTGAAGGCAATGCCACGATGCACAGGATGCGGCTTGTTATGTGTTTTTCGGGGCTGCTTTTGAATATTTATGCGAAATGCAAAACAGAGGGTTGCAGGTCCTTCAACGTTGCAAGTTGCACGTTGCACATGCTTAATGCCGTTATGAGTTATTATGCGCGCCTGCCAAGAAGTCAATCACCTGGTCCAAGTCCTGGCAGTTGCCAAATCAAATGACCATATATAGCTATATACATATCTGGGCTCTGTCACAGGCTTGGTTACTCCAGCGAGGACAACCTGTAATTTTCAAATCTGGCGCAACAAATGCAAAACTTTTGCAAATGTATCTGTACGGATTGCATATGGAGCCGCAGAAATGGCGCACCAAACGAAAGATACTTTGAATGCGAGCAGAAGCTTGAGCAATTGGTGAAAACGAGACGGATAGAGAGATCGAGCGAGAGGATGTTCAACGGAACGCATGTTCTTTGAAAATTGCCCATAATTATGCGAACGAACTTCAAACTGATTGTTTCTACCGGCAAGCACCAACAGCAACAGCAACAGCAACAGCGGCGGCGACGGCGTCGGCCATGGCCATGGCTGTCCAAAAACCGCGTCTGTGTGTTGCATGCAACATAGCCGAGTGGTCCATCTCAGCAGCAGACTCAACCCCAGCCGGGCTTTAAGATCGGGAATCGCTGCCCGTTTGCTGCAGTGAAAGAGAATGACTGTAATTACGCATCACTTTTTCTTAATTTTCATGCTGTGCATCTTCCTCGTCTGTTGCTAGTGGTGATGATGCTCGTACTGGTGGATGTGTTGGTGGTGGGGCCCACCATTTTGGCTTGGGAAGCTATAGAGGATTTGGACACTGAACTTGACCCACAAGACAAGACAAGTATGTTGTTAGCTGGGCTTGGATGCTGTGGTGGGCTTTTGTATTGTATGTGTGTGTGCGTTTTTTTCGGTGAGAAATAAAAAATACGTCCCAGAGTTTTAGAAAATTACTTGTTGCGTGCTTCGTTTCCAAAAAGATTTTGCGTGTCTCTTTGCTGTTTGTTGATTTCTTCTTGTTGTTCACTTCCTTCAAATCTAATTTAAAAGATACCAAATTTTAAATTATGGGGTTTTCTTTATTGCCAAAAATGTTTTCGTGTTTTTTTATTTCGTTTATTTTTATGATTGCGTCTACGTGCTGTGAAAAGGTTCGAATTACACGCCAGTAATTCGGATACAGATGCCCGACGGGTTATACGCATGCATACATATGTCGGAAGTGCTGAATGTCAAAGTTTTTTAGGTCAAGACTAACAAACACCACTGCAATTATAAAGTAGATATTTAAGGACTCCAATTAAACGTGTGAATTGATAAAGATAAAAATACATTTTGTTTAAACCCACTTAACAAACCTTTGAAGACCAATTCGAAATTTTCCCCCTCGCATTTTGAATTATAACGTAAAACGGGATGTGCTCCACAAGTGTTGAGCAGTATTGCACATTTTCAATGTTTTAAACACTAGAAATTGATGAAGTTATCGACGAGCCGCCACAGTTCGCGATAGATTTGCAGCACTGCAAGAACTTTTGTTATTGTTTTGGTTCAATTGTTATTAAATGATTTTTTACAATGGAAACAAGTACAAATATTGCGGATATGACAGATGTTTCGTTTGCGGACTTCGAGGCGAAAACCAGCGATGACAATGCAAATTACAACAGCTATGGTCAATGCCAATCTAAACATGATATGTCCATGACACTCGACTTGTCGCTGGGTCAAAAGTCTGAGCAGCTCTTCGCAACAGATCAAACGCCAACACCAACACGTTTGATCAAAAACTGTGAGGAGGTGGGCTTGTTTGATGATCTGCAGCATGTGAACCCATTTGACATAGGATTTCAGCGGGCCGCCGAGCAAAATGCGGTGGCAGGCAACGCGCCGGAGACACCAAAACGTGCCGAAGCGCCAGCTACGGATGGCGATTCACTGCACACGCCGCAGGTTTATCCTCTGGAGACACCAGTAATGCCTGCAGCAAATCAAACAGTTAGCCCGAATAGCAGTCCACTGGACGTTCCAGTTACCCATGTGGATGACCTGCTGGCAACACCTGCAATAGTACCTGAACCAGCTGCAGCCCAAGGTCCGCCTCCATTGCAGCTAATACAACCACCTGTGATCACGTGGGTGCTGCCAGCGCAAACGCTACCCATTACTACGATACCTGCCACCATAAGCAAACCAGTGCCTTCTAAACAAACAGTGCGTCCCTTTATCTTACCCAAGCCCAGCATAGCAGGCCAGAACAAAGTCCCAACTGGGCCTTTAACACAGAGTACAGTGCCAGTCAATGAGCCGAGCAGTGCTAGTCTAACGCCCACGTCACAGCTGCCCATCAAGGAACGCCTCAAGGCCATACTCAACAACAGCCACAACAGTAATCGAAAGCAACACAGCTTTTCATCAACCCCCAAGGCGAAAGCAGCGATCAAACGCAACGAGGATTGCATGGAACGACGTCGAGCAGCTGCCTCACGCTATCGCGACAAGATGCGCAATGCACACAAGGACTTAAAAGAGCACAATGCCCAGCTGCAGCAACAGATAAGCAAGCTCAACGAACGTGTTGCGGCATTAGAGCGCGAACTGCAACAACAATGCAATAATAATGCGAGTGGTAAGTGAATCCCCAAATGGAGCAAGCACAATTGGATATTTAAAGAGAATTTCTCCATATTTCTTCTTCACTAGTCATTGGCAATCATCTGCAAATACCGCCATCTAGCATACATCTGGTCATCAATGTGCCCAAGATGTTAGTGCCTGGTCAGCGACTGGATCAGAAGTAATCTTGGATATAGAAAGGTTATTATAGACAGCGAGTGACTCAGAAATACGATTGAAACCTTGTACATCAAATAATATGCATAATATGCATTGTAAAATGAAAGTGAAATGAAAAGAAATGGTATATATATTTATATTTGTTTAAAATTGTATAATTTATAAGAGTTAATAGCTATGCTCCACAGGTTTCCAGTGCGGTTCAACGCACTTCCTCTATAAGCACAAAAAATTTTATAATCTATGACTTGATTTACATGTATATTAGAATACAATTTGGTTGCATATATATTTATTAAAGCGTCTTTATGCTTGAGGACCGTAAATCTAAAAATAAATTATTTACTAAAAAATTGTCTATATACAATTATAAAAATCTATTATACATATAAATGTTAAAACCAATCTATTTGTATATAATATATATGTTATATATTTTGAAACATATACATAGGTATAAAAAATATTGTGTTAGTTTTTATTTGTTAATAATGCACAATTTTGATGTATAATTAATGATGTTAGCTAATAAGTCTTTAATACGAAACATGTCGTAATTAATATTTCAATAGATAAGTTAAAAAATTCTAACTAAATATTTTTTTGTTATTGTAGCTAAATTCTTTTAAATATATATTGCCCCGATTATTGACTGTTGCTCTCGCTATTTAAAATATCCGTCAGTTCTTGTTGTATCTCATGAATGGAGTACTCTATAGCTTTGAGTTTCGACGGAGTTGATGGTTGTTCCGTGGAACTTTGCACTTGCTCCATGGTCATCTGTTGGCGAACGATATAGGTTTATATAGTATACCTACTCATAAATATTTTAATCATTATCACTCACCTCTCTCAGTTGTTTCTTAAGCTTATCACTTTCGTTGCGCATTTTTTGCACCTCTTCGTAGTATTTGACGGTCAGAGGTGAATCGAGTAGGCAGCTGGAATAGCTCTGTGCCATTAGCTCCATTTCCTGGTTGCGTATTTCATCCTCGGCAAAGAGCATATCTTGATTTTGACGACGTCGCTCGCGCTCCACACTGCGCATCAGGCCATCAATATCCTTTTCCATTTCTAAGATCTTGCGACGTTGCTCGGTCTCCTGCAGCTTAGACAGCACCTGACATTTGCGCTGTCGTGCCTCCATTTGATAGGTCAGCAACATTTTGCGATGACAGGCAATGCGCTCCTCCTCGCGATGAATGGTATCCTGGTAGAGCTGTTCCATTTCCTTGATACGACGTGCATGCTCCTCTTGCTTGAGACCCTCCTGCAGACGTTCCTTCATTTGGATCTCCTCCAATTCCAATTTGCGTAAGCGCGCATCAATCTCCTGCTGCTGTTTAATCAGCTCATCACTAAGTTGCTCCTGTTGCTCGATCCACTCTCTGGGATATTTTAAAAACTTGGGATAGACGCCCTTGGGTATGGGCTTAAAGGGTGGCATGAAACGCTCTGGATGCACCTGGGTAGCACAATTGCTCATTAGCTTACGGGCGCGGGTCAACCATTTCGTGACATCAATCGGCATCTGCTCGTGGAAAAAGTCAACAACCTCAGACTTTTCAGGCAGACGCATAATGATCTCCCGTTGCATCATATTATAAGCAACAATTACAAATACAATAAAGTATGGAGGATTTGTTATAATATTGTCCCACAGCACCAGCCACTGCTGCTCGTCCAGCACCTCGGCAAAGCCATTGGTAAGCAACGACCAGGCATAATCCTTTGGCTGCACATCCATTGCACCATAGAACTTGGACAGCTGCTTATCGTGCACCTGCAACACGTTCTCGCACAAGGCCAGATAATTGCCTGGCGGCATTGGATGGAATTCAAAACATAATTCCAAATGGTTGAGTAATAGCGTCACAAGCAGCTCAAATACCACCAAACTATTCTTGGTCATCTGCTTGACAAATGGATAGATAAGATCCGGCATAAAGTCCGTGTGGCCAAACACCTTGCACCAATGAGCCAAGCAGCTCCACACTTTGATAACGGCTCGTTTCTGAGCATCGCTCTTCACCTTTATATTAGCAGCACGTTGCTTGACTACTTGAGGCTGTCCATGTTTAAGCAGCGCTTGGAACTGGGCAGTGTTAGACGGTAGCTCCAGCAGCACACTCCATATAATGAATCGATATTTCTCCGGATAAAAACCATACTCAGCGAGCATAGCTTCTAAGCGCTCACGTTTCAGTAGCTTTCGTAGCTCTTGATTCATTGGGCCACTGACGAGACCAGGCAGCTTGGCCGCCGGTTGCTTCAGTGCGGCGCGCACTTGTGAGATGCACTTCGTCTGTGCATGTAGTGAATTATACAGCCGGCAAGTGGACCATACATTCACCTCGCCACTTTTCGACAATATGCTAAGCAGCTTGCCATCACGGCTAACACTTAGGCTCAAAGCATTCGAACGTTGCACGATTAATTTGTATTCCGTCTGCAGCAGATCCAGCATGACAGCCATGCCGGTAACTGTGATGGCAAACATAATGCGATTCTTGGGTTGTGCCAGCAGCATGAATTGCTTCAAAATGAAGTCGCGTAGTTTGAACAGCTTTTCCAGGTCAAGGGATGTTGTGTTGAGTATCATCAGATATCCATCCACTGTGCTCAACAAGAGTTTATTACCATTTGGAGAGAAACTATAGGCAAGTAGTTTGCCATCGGAAAAATGCTGATCATCGTACTTGAATGCTAGCTCATCGTCCAAGTGTTCCTCCTCCTCATCATATTCTGCACGCAAAACAATCTCCGGTATCTTTGACGTGTCACCTCGCATCAAACGTATCATGCGATCGCGTGCTTTAATGGGTTGCGAAATGTATACCGTTCCCAGATTGTAGCTGGACCAGAGATGAACCGAGTCATTGGTGAAGCATGTGAAAAACTTATCCGATTTGGGTAGAAAGCTGGCAAACTTCAGTGTATATCTGGTGTGATCAAACTCAAGTCTATGCGACAATTGCAATGTGGTAAAATTCAATAGGACAGCCGTAGCTCCAAAGCGTATTAAGGTATTGCTTGCAGTGTTGCTTTCAAGTCGATTTCCAAAGGAGATTTCATTAATTGCTGCATCGCCCACTCTAGAGTGCAGTGTAGATGCCTTTTGAACATTAAAGATAAAGACATAGCCCGATTCGGTACCCACAATGTATTCACTATGCACCAGCGGTGAGGCTACCAACAGTGTTGCGTCTGGAACTTTGAACCCCAGACGCCAATAGCGTTTGCATACAAAGTCAAAAATGTAGATGTTGCCGCTGTGTATGGGATAGACTGTCAGATCTAGATTTATCTACAGAAATAATCAGTGAGTCTCACCGCCTATCAATGACAACCAGTTTATTGCTCATATCATTAAAGCAGTAAGCAGCAATCCTAATCCTTAAATCCTTGTCCAAAGATTTGATTGTATTATGTACAGTGAGTATGTTTCTAAATGAAGGAAACATGAAATATATTATACATAAAACGAGAAAAACTATTTAGGATATACCCCTCCTCGTTTTGCTTCAGCTTAAATGGATATTTGTGCATGGGAACATCGTTCAAGCCTGCTGTGCTTCTGTGTGGCTCATTTATCCCTTCTTTGCTTGGTTGTGTCTCAGTGGCGAGATCCCTTTCAAACTCGCTATAGGCGCTCTCCAAGGTAGTTTCGCTCGCCGTATCAATTTCCCATTCTGAATCCGAATCGTATTCATTTTCTGCCCCCTCATTTTGGACAATATTTTCTTTTGATTGGGAAATAGTCGGTCGAAAATAGTCTCCGTGAATGGAAATACTTTTTGCTGGAATTTCCATAGCTACCAACCTTTCAAAAAAACAAAAACAAAAAAAAAAAAATGACACTGTTTGGTTCACGAGCGAACTGGCACACCTCAACATATCGATATACGATATATTCATTTTGCATCAAACAGCTCAAAAATGATGTGGAACAAGTTCAATTTGGATTTAAATAAATTATAATTTGTCAGTAAATATTTGTGAGCTCTTATACTTATATATATGCATATTGGTGCACTTAAAAATATTCAGCTAAAAAAAGCCACTCACTTTGCAATATATGTACATATGAATATACCCTCCGTTCCACTTGTCATTGGCATAAAAACATCATTTGTGCACGGTTTATAACTATTTTGTATATTATTTCAATTAAATATTTGTTTTGTGAATATATTTATTACTGTGAGATTGACTGTCGTCTGGGATGAAACTAGCTGCATCCAAATTGCTACATAGAATAATCGTAGACGGGCGCTTAAAATTAAACTCGATTTCAATTTAAAACATGCCTCCATATGGCGCATCGAAGCCATCATCACGCATGGCATAACCAAACATGGTTGAATAGTTTATAACGTTTCCTATTAGCGTCAGCGTGCACGCAGTCCAACTTATCTGGAGGATTAAGCAAAGATAAAGCTATTATATATATATTATAAATTGTATTTCTTTTTTTAGAACTTACGACAGCCGAATGTGCCAAGACGATGGGTAAAGCAAAGGCGCTCAACACCATACCTGCAGTAAGGAAAAGGGCGAATTCTGATTTAGGATTCGTTTCGTTGTTTGGGGTAGTCCGTTTCGATATGAAAACGGGCAACACAGACAAAACATAAAAGAGCAGCACAAAGAATGGGTAGAATATCTTTGGAGTGGGCAGCGCACAGGCCAAGATTAGGAATGTCATCCCCAGGACCGTTAGAAATGCGCATATAATCAAACTGGAATAAAAAGTGTAATTGTTATCAAATGCTGGAAAACGCACACACATAGATGTACATATGTATATATATTGTGTTGCGACTTACACTGTAGGTGTTGGTATTTTCGTTGTTGTTGGTTAGATGACAAGTGGACAGCGGCAATTACATTGGGTGGTATTAAGTAAATCATGTAAAAAGTTAATAAATAGTTAGTCAATATCGTTGTCAACGTTATAGCTCCATTAGTACCTTTCTCAGATCCCATTTTATTTGTTTATAGTTTTTCTTTGTGGCTAGACTAAGAATATGATTCACGAATAACAATAATGAAATATCGATAACATTTGTATATCAAAAGCAGTATTTTTAAGGTGTAATATTATTAGTATATTTTTGGCAAAAAAGCGTTTTTAAGCGGGGTATTCTTTATTTTAAGTGTAATCAAAATAAACAACGAAAAACAACAAATTTATATAGTTATGAATGTCTAATTGACAGTTAAATCAATTTAATATATTCAGAGTTAAATAGGTTTTGAAAAAGACGAGATTATTAAGCAAAGACACATCGAGATCGTAAAATGAAATAATAATAAAAAAATTATTTAAAAATATAGAAATCGATATTGTTATCGTAGATTAAAATTCAAATATATTTATGCGGCGAGTAGGAATACATTTTGTATTTTATTTTGCTTGGGATACACTAATTCATAATTGATATGCTCAATTAACTCTTTACTTGAGCTTTCTATATTAAGTGGAAAGTCAAAGATGCGCAGCATTTATATATATGTACATTCCTGTGAATAGAAAGCTTTCGGGTTGAACATTCATTGATAAAAATAAATTGCCCTATCCCAAACGAACAATTGTGGGGTTGAAAAAGTACATGTCAAACATCAAGTATGTATAAGGGTGTTTGTGTGCGTGTGTGCGTGTGTGCGTGTGTGCGTGTGTGCATGACTACGTAGCGGCCACCTGCTAGCTGTTCGAGGAGTCGAATCTGGCTTCGGCTTTTTCATGAATGCATGAATGTTTATTCAAAGAATCCCTGTACACGCACACACACAAACACACTTTCCTGTTCGGACGTGCCGAGCTTTTTTTGTGTACTATTAGAGCGCAGGCGCCGGGCTGCCTTCAGTACTCTTTGTTGTTGGGCTCGGCCACAAAAGCTGCCCGCAACATTTAACAGCGCGGGGGCGGACATAACATTTGCGTCACAGCTACCAATTGCTGGTTTTGCTTGCTTTTGGGCTCATTCAGTATAACGGTATACGTCGGCGATTGAAGAACGCAAACAGCTTCGAACGAGAAAAGTCAAATACTCTTAATTGGCAGCAGCCACACAAGTTTCCATAACTGAATTTCAGTGCAATCACAAAGCTGAAAGAAAAGTGCAACATTTGACATTTGTGGCAGCCGGTGCAGGTGTAGCTGGCATTCAAATATCCGAGCGCAAAGTGCAGAGAGTCCAATTCCAGTTGAGGAAATTGCAAAGAAGATAGAAAATATTGCACGCCCACGCGAATTCTGTGGCCAGCAGCTGCCTGCTAATTGTATGCCTGTGTGTGTGTGTGTCCGTGTGTATCGGTGTGAAAATCAATAAACTCTAAAGGCTGAAAGGGCAACAGCAGCTATGCACGGCTCACATTAACACCGGCCATATGGTAACCAGTTGCCAAGTGTCTATACCGAAGTGTTAATTGAAAAACGAAGAAAAACAATTAAATTGTCAAAAACCATTAAAACGGCAATAAACAGTTAAGCAAACGAGAGTGAATCGTACAACAATATGGCGAAGCGGATGGAAATAAGCTGCGCACTGATTGCAATACTCATGTGCAGCATTTTGGGTCACTGCGAGATGTCCGTTTACCCAGGTACATATGCCTAAAAATAGCACAAACCAACACACACATACATATTTACCGCCAGTTAGAGGTTCGACTGTGTGTGTGTGCATGTCATTTAAACTTTTGCGTCGTGAATGGGGCTGAAGGGCGCCAGCAGCCGCTTGCCACTTCGTTTTGTGTATACTCTATACTAGATATGCATGAGTATAGTATAAGTGTGCATGTGTATGTGTGTAAGTGTGTGTGGGTGTCTATACATATATATCGCGCATCAAATATGCACGAATCAAACCAAAACACCCTAACACACACACACTTAAAAGGCTGCAGCGAAAGCAGTTAGCGTTTATGGGTATGTGTGTGTGTGCGTGTATAGGTGCTAAAAGCAAAGCCCACCCAGATGCCACCCACACTATATATAGTCTATCGCCTGCTGGCTGCTTGAGTTCGAGTTAGTTGCAGTCTCTGCTTAACACGCTTTTTATAGCCTACTTTTCAGGGCAGCGCTGAAATTGTAATAAAGTTTTTCCAAGCACGTCACAGCGCGTCTTTATGTATGTGTGCGCGTGCTCGGCTGTGCGTGTGCGTGTGTTAGTGTGTGCAGTAATTGGTCTATTTTAAGGCATTGGCAATTAAATTGACTTTTTGTTTGTCTATTCCGGTAGCATATTTTGTTTTATTTGGGCGTGTTCGCCGCGGCTGCAGCCTTACCTCCATTTTCTTTGGCTAGTTGTGTTGCTTTCTATTTTTAGCTCTGCTTTTATTTTTGAACAGCAGCTGGCACGCAATGTCCGTCTCATTAGCATTAGCGCGTTCTCGCACTCTTTGACATTTTAGCATAATGAGTGCCCATGTCCACGCCCAACTGCGTTCAATTAATCAATTGCATTTCTCCTACTTTCTTTCCCTCTCTGTCAGGTCTTCGCCGGCGGCCTATACAGCCCTCAGCTATGGAGCCGCAGCGTTATGAGCAGCTTATGGAGGATCATGCTAGACGCCGACTGCAGCAGCAATTCGAGCAGCAGCTGGAGCTAATTAATCAGCAGCTGTTGCGTCAGCGGCAATTGCTAAAGAACGAACAGTATCGTCGGCAGCAGGAGGAGGCCAAGGTGTTGGCTGAGATGAAGAACGACTACGACAGCAACAACAACAACTTGAATAATCAGTATGACCAATACGACAATGTGGAGGGCGATGCGGCATATGGCAGTCCGCTGGATACGGTGCCCGATGCGATGCGACCGCCGATGCCCAATTTCGATAGCCTGGATAATAACTACAATCGCATTCTTCCGAGTCAGTCGCGTGGACGCATCGCCTTTGCCGTAGGCCCTAATGATGCACGCTTCTTTGATACGGCCAACGATTTGTCGGGTGAGCTCGACTCGCGTGCCCTGGACGATTATGAGGAGTATGCACCGGCACCGGACGCCGGCTCCGAGGTAGTGACCGCCAAAAGCAAGCCCCAATCACCTGTGCAGTCCTCGCCGAAGCAGGAGCCACCCAAGCTCCTGGACACGGCCATCGCCAACTTCCATCGCATTAAGCCGCAATCGGCAGCTGCAGCCGCTGTTGCCGGCGTCAATCTGCCCCAGGCCAAGGAGTCACCCAATGAGATAAATGCACTGATTGATAAGCTGCAAAAGCAAAGCAAGTCTCCGCAGTCGGCCTATGCAGTCAACACAGGTGATGCCAACGAGCAGCTGGTCCTGCGGCAGCATCTGGGCATGAATAGTGAGATGGGCGTCTACCTTGTGGCCCTCATTGCGGGTGTCAGTGCGGCAGTAACAGTGGGTCTTCTGGCACTGGGCGTTACTTGGTAAGTTTTAGAAAAAGGCGGGAATGTTAATTGAAAGCTTTACTAAGATAGTTGATGCGTAAAGCCTCTTCAGGGAGCGAAGCGGTAAATGTGAAATAATTGCTTACTCGAAAATAGCAGACAATAGTAAAACGAGAGAAAAAAAAATAAGTTTTCCTAATCAATATTAAGATATTAAAAAAAAAAAAAAATCGCACATAACCAGGGTAAAAATATTCGTCAAATATTACACATACTACGCCTAAAAATAAACCTGCCTTTTTTAATATGACGAACAATGTAGTCTAAATATACTTTTCATAGACATTACGCATACGCACTGTCGTACGCAGAAGAGGGTCCATACGTTTGAGAAATGCATAACTTGCTTAAGCATATGCTTCTAGAATATTACGTATACGACGTGCAGTAATTTCCTTTGCATAAGAAGTATTTCCGGTTGAACGCAAAATATGTATATAAAACCATTTTTTTAAGACTAGCTATTTAGATAATTGACTTCATTCTGACTTTATTGCTGATAATCACTGCATTCATTACATTTTAAAATTATTATTAGCTGCAATATATTTGCATTGCAAAACTAACCCATCTGTTAACCTTTCTCACCCTTTACAGGTTCCACAATCGCAGCAAAGCCGCTGCAGATGTCGATTATCCAGCCTATGGTGTAACCGGACCCAACAAGGATGTCTCACCGTCGTGCGATCGCAAGCTGGCGCAGAGCGCTCAAATGTATCATTACCAGCACCAGAAGCAACAGATCATAGCCATGGAGAACTGTCAGGCCACCGACGGTAGCTGCGGCCTGTCCGACGTGGAGAGCGACGACGACAACGAGGAGGGCGACTATACCGTCTATGAATGTCCCGGCCTGGCGCCAACTGGCGAAATGGAGGTCAAGAATCCGCTCTTCCTGGACGAGACGCCGGCTACACCAGCTGCAAGTGTCAATGCTAATGCTAATGCCAATGCAGTCGCCAGCAATGCAAACAACGCTGCTCCCAATAACAACAACATTACGCAAGCCACGCCCCAGCAGCCAGCCACACAGAAGAAGGGAACGGTTAAGCCGAATATGAATCTGTTGAATGCTGCGGCCAATGCAGCTGCCGCTGCTGCTGCCAAAGCCTCTGCCAGCGACGAGAAGAAGGAGAAGCGCAAGAGCAAGAAGTAAATTGTGTGCGAAAGGGACAAGAAACAGTCCGCTTCTCTCTATCTCTTAATACCTCCCTCTCTCTCTGTCTCGCTCTCTCTCTCTCTCTCTCTCTCTCTCTTGGCCTGGCTTGGTTAAGTAGAACTGATCCATTTTGTCAGCCAACAGTTACACATGAGACACACCCACATACACATACATACATATATACGCAGGTACGCGTATGTACAGAACACACACTCACACAAACACATACACAGATACGCGCGCGTTTGTATAGATTATGTATTCCTAATGAAAGTCGCTGGAATTAAATTCCTCGAGTCAACAACTAGCTTGAACAGCACAAAGAAATCTCTCTTAACTTCCTTGCCCCACTTTTGAGTGTAAGTCCTGAACTTATTATGTATATGCATTATGTATCGTTATCGTATCGTATCATAATCGTGTATTGCTATGGTGTAAGACATGCATATAATGTGAGCCCGCCCCCCGACCGCCACCCTACTCCCTCCGTCCTTGATATGCCCCTCTTTTGCAATTGTTACCTGCTGTGTGCATCGAAGTCGAGTCGAGTTGAGTTCAGTTGAGTTGAATCGACCCGAGTCAAGCTATTGCGCAGCATTACCTGCTGTTCAGCTGTCAATCAAGAGCAGAAAATATTGCGCAAATAATAACACATTCATAATGAAATGACGAGCCTCCCTTTTCCCACTCCCCCACTCCTAATGCATCATATGCTACTGATTCAATTTAAATACAATCCAAACAATGTGTACTTATTTATATTGTATTGTATTTTAACAATTTATTGTACTTTATATCAACAAACTAACAAGAATCAATTTTTGAGTAAAAACAAACTATTTTAAAGTCTGCGTATTGGCATTGGAACAAGAAAAAAAGAAAACAAAACATATATAAAATGAAAACGTAAATTATATTATAATTATTATATATGTACATGCAAATGAATGTATGTATGTAATACATATACCTATTTGTGTAATTATTGTATCATACTTATATACAAAAGCCTAACGAAATTAATTACTTATGGTATTTCCCCACTCCGCCTCCCCCTATACCATAAAAAGGAAAAACAAAATTGATTTACTAATACTTTTTATCGTACTACGCTTTGTGATCTTCAATTATCTGTGTCAATTTAGAAATAAAATTCTGGTAACCAAAAACAAACACACATACATTAAAATATATGTATATGTGTATACTTATATATGTATGTATGTAGTTATCATATATATATATTGGAACTATTTGAGAGGCGTTGAATTATTTACAAGTATAACTTAACAATAATTTCCAGCACATTCATGTAAAGTAAATGAAAAACGACTGATAACACACACAAAGAACACGCGTCTATTGTACAAACAAAAATTAAATGAAAAATGAAAGAAAACTAACGAAATTTATTTATTAATTAGCGAAAAATTAAACGAAACCAAAATTAAATGTAGCTGCTCCACGTTCCAAACTAAAAGAAGAAAAAAGCGAAAAATAACAAATATTAGCGCAACACTTTTCTCAACTGCTGTAAATAAACATGAAACAAATATATATATAAATACATATATTTAAACATAAGACACAAACACAAACCACGTAAACAATTGCGGCCGTAATAATACATTAAAGACACTAAAAGAAAAACTCAAGAGTTTAAAAATAAATCATCTTACAAAGAAATACAATAATACGAATAAAATTAAAACACAAAACTATGGAAGGAAACGAAAAAAGGAGTCTTCAACTGCTAAGCAGCTTGAATAAAAGCATGAGAAACTATTTTATATTGTTTTCAACAATACTAACAATTGGAATTGTACTTTGCTACAATAAAAAATAAAATAAAACAAAAAAACACAAACACAAAGCCCAACTGCAAACGAAATGTTGAGTTTGAAATATATATTTTATGGTGTATTCCGATGAAGAAGAAGGCGGTAAACCAAATATATACATATATATACATAGAAGTATATATATGATTGATATCTTGAATGAAAATACATAACATATATTTATGCATAAAGAATATAATTTAATTTATTTATGTATTATATGATAACCATAATACCACAAATTATACAATATGCATACAAAATAAATTAAACTAACCTAAAATAATTGCATTTTTATTAAATATGTACACCGACTAGATAGACTTATCTGAACATTCTTTTCTTTAGTTTAATATTTCATTTGAATTTTTGGCGCGCATTGCATAGAGCTGCCACAGTTCGCATGTTAGCTGGTGCTGCCAACTTGTTTCAAACGGAATTGCAGCACTAGCGGGCTGAATATTTTCGTGCTTGCGCAGTGCTGGTCACACTGCAAGAACAGAAGCCAATCAGTAATTGCGACAATAATAATTCAATGTGCGTACGCCGCGCGCGTTTTTATTTCACATTAATTAATTAAATACTATTTCAAGTCTTGCGGACAACGAAAACGTGCGTGTAATCGGTGCTGCCGTCACTTCTTATTTTCATATTTTGCTGTGCGTGTAGAACGAGGGTGAAACATAGTTTAAACATAGCTACATCTGCAGTGCCTGTCAATTATGCTTGGCTTCCCTAATACAGATGCTGCTGCTGTTGTCGCTGCTGCTGTTGTCGCTGCTGCTGCTGCTGCCGTCGTCGTCGCTGTTGTTGTTTAGGTAAGTTTTATTTTTCTTTTATTTTTGGGGCGTCTACAGACGCAAACTATAAATACTTAAGTATCGTGATCTGCAGTGTGCACTGTCTTCTGGCCCACAACTTTGTCGCATTTGCTATCAAGTGCAAATATTTTTCGACTTGCTGGTGTTTTTTTTTATGTATTTGGGCGTACTTGCCGATTACGAAACTGAGCGGGCAACTAGTGTGAGAGTGAGAGGGAGAGGAAGGCATTTTGCATACGATGTGCTAAGCATTAACGACGGTCTAACGAAACTTGCGTGTGACCCGGGCCTGGTGGTAGGGGTATTCTTATTCATTGCTATCGATTTAGTTAGGGGTGTGCTCGTTGTTGTTGCTGTTGTGGCTCCGTGGCTAATTTGCGTTATATTGCCGGTAAATGGGTAGAACGTGATTCATCGTTTACCCAAATCAATAAAATAAAAATTAAAAGAAGAACACTTAACGTCGCTTCCTTGGTGATAAACTTGAGTATTAGATCATATGATAAGCAAATGTTATCAGACACCCACGAAGTGTAGACACCAAATATGTATGTATATATACACACACACACACACACTGCAGCGCCTAGCAACGCCCCTGGGCATGAAATTTGAGTTTCACTTTGTGGATATATTTTCCAGCTGTTGTTTTGCTTGTTACTTGTTAAACAGGATGTGAAGACCGTGGCTGAGGCTGAGCAAGCAGGCAAGTCAGGTTGCCAGATGTTTTTGCCTGCGATTTCAAGGCTCCTATGCGTAGCATTGTTATTGCATAGCTCTTTCAGCACTTGCTCGTATCCTCTTACTCTCTCACTCGTTCGCTCGCTCACGCATTGTTTCCCTCCTGTGTGCAGGCACTTAAGAAGTACGCACTTACATGTATATGTATGTATATTGGTTACGTTTCTAGTTTTCTAGGCTTGACCCACTTTACAGCGCGCGGATCACAGAAAGAGCAGAAAACAAGTGAGAACAATACAATCGGCTGTAACCGACAGCAAAATACTGTGTACAGAAATAAAAAACAAAAGAGAGAGAGAGAGAGAGAGAGGAAGAGAGAAAGAGATATAAGAACATTCTTCCTGAATATGCTGCTGGAGAGATAAGCCTCAAATTGACTTTGAAACCGCAGCTAAATGATTATAAGAGCTTATGATGTTAGTATACATTTTTAGCACAATCTTTGATGATGGTTGTTACTAATCTGCCTGATAAGTTTTTTATTAGCTGAGTCATTTTTATGTAGGTCAATAGACAGCGTACCTATATACCCACATTTTCACTTTGTGTACAGCGTATATCTACAAAACGCAGCGCGCCGTCAGCAGAAAGCAAAACCCCAGAGCCAAGCTCATTATTCTATATCGCTTGGCCTTCCTTCGTCTCGGTTCAACTTGGGTTTTGTTTTGTTTCCAGTTGCAGTTTTTATTGTAGTTTCTCTCGTCTATGATTACAAGTGCTTATTACCCACGCTCACATATGTATATGTCTACATTTAAAGATTTATATAAATATTATGTACATACATACATATATGCTGATACTGATGCTTACTTAGTCTATATATTTATATAAATACTTTAATGCACATATGCTAAGCTGCAATTGAGTTGCATTCGTAATTGCAATCGCATGCATTTAGCAGCTGATAAGCGCACGAAAAGGGCCACTTTAGCTGTTTTTAATGAAATGCTGAATGAAAAGCAGAAGCTTTACGTTTTGGCACCTCAATAAGCACAGTTGTTTCATAGTACAGTGTGTATTGATGAATAATGAATGAAGTAATGAATTTGCCTAGACTAAATTTGAATGTCATGGAGCTTGAATAGTTTTTTGTTAAATAGGTGATTTGATAGTGTATTGTAAGAGTATGTTAAAAGCCATGCTAAGTAAAAAGCATAGGGCTAAGATCTTTATTCAAGCCAAGTAATTTCAAAGATTAAGTAAATATGTTTCCCAATGTGAAGATGAATTATGTCCAATCTAGCCTTGGCAGGGGTCTTGCACGCGTGTTACCTATAGCCAAAGTTTACTGTATGTGTTTGTATGCACTTTTCGCAATCACAATCGCATTGCCAGCGTTCGAAGGTTAATTCATGCACTGACACCTATACATATTTATGTGTATATATTAAGTATGTATATATATAAATACATTTATAACGGAGCTTTTCCATTTTAAAATCAAATCTGTGTCGCGGTTATTGAACTTGACGATGGCATCGCTGTCATCTCTGGCGACATCAACTGACCTTGCCCGCGCCGTGCTCTGCTGTGCTGAGTTCTGTGCGAGTGAGTGTGTCAACATCCAGCAACCCAAATAAGAAAAGACAGAACTTAATGTTGTAAAACAGACGAAATAATGACATAGAACTGTGGAATGATCTAGCCGAGGGTCAGTCAGGGGTCCCCAGCCAAGTGTGAGCCAGCGAAAGTTGAGAGGCGCATTCCACACTGGCCCCAGCATTTATCGAAGGCAATTAAAGACGCCAACACACATTCCACTGATAGGGGGACATCTACATATACACATACTCTACATTCGCTGGTTGTATATTGAATATTATATATATCGGAAAACAGTTCATAAATTAAGTATATACATATACATATATGTAAACTTCAATAACAAAAGCAGCTGACTGTATGATTTGAGCAGCTACGCATTAAAGTGTATTTAATGTGCGGCATTCCTATTGAAGCTTTTCTTTTTCTTATTGTATTTTATTTAAATACAGCTGCAGGCTGATAAACAAGCTATAGTCAACTTTGATTTCCGCGAACTTTGCAGCTGTTTTGTTTGTTTTCCTCCAAGAAATTTATGTAAATACAATAAACATATTTATTGGACTACACATATAACTCTATATATGTGTGTGTGTGTAGGGTGTGTATGAGGTGTGTGTGCGTTTGTGTTCGGGGGGTGGCTGGTCTAGCTGGTGGTGGGCGGTGGCCATAAACAAAAAGCGCCCAACAGTAGCGACGCCCCCACACATTCATGCCCCTGACCACAATATCATTTGTTATTATACAAATTATAATGCATATACATATATGTATGTACGTGCAAATATATGTATATATATATGTATATGTAGGGGGTACTTATGTCTAGGTACAAATTGTGTCTAAAAGCAGGCAGATCAAAGCCAAAGCAAAACAAACGCGAAATATATTTACATATTCTCTACCTGTTTATAGGAGCGAAACGTGGGAAATTTGTAAATCTAAAAACAACAGCCACAACAATTTAAAGGCTCCTAGCTTAGACAAAATAAAATACAGAGAAACAGACACAGATGCACACCTACACACACACACGTGATGACAGTTAATTTGCTTTAATTGCATTTGATATCTTTACATATTGTTCTCCATGCCAAAAACAATGCTAAAATATGTACTCATTTGCTTAATATATATGTATATACATATATATGCTAGATGTATATCCCCTGCATGGGTCTGTATATTTGTTTCGGCAATAGTTCAAATAGTCAATAAAAATCCATTTGCTGAAAACTTGAGGCAGTCTGGAAAATAATTCATTTGCGCTTTTGTCTTGCCAGAAAATATTTTTTCTTCTGCCTTTATCTCAACCGATTGTTTTCTGCTGCTTGTTTCTCTTCTATATATCTGTTCAAAAAGGCATATTGAAATGTTTTTTATATTTTAAAAAGCTCAAAAGGTCAGAGAACAAATGGTAGCATGCAGTGCAGTAAATGTATATATATGTTTATGTGTTAATATATTGTCATGTTTTCAAAATTACATTTTTTATTAACCCAGTAAAATTTTTGTTTAAATTTAATATAAAGTTGGATTTTTACAGATTCCTATAAAAAGTATTAGTTAGTGATATATGTATGTTTAAAAAGCTATGGACTACAATAATTCAGCCTAATCAAATCAATATGTTGCATAGGTGAAACACTGATACAAATTGAGTTTGCCAACATCGGAGTTGTTTATGAAAACTTTCTATCATAATGCTGACCATTTAACAGAAATGTATATATACTTATAGAGATATCTAGTTGCAGCACTTAAACAAACTAACTTGTTTATCCGAAATTTCCTTGGAAGTTTGAACAAATAAATAAATTGTTTCTCGCCGATTTTGTGGGCCTCTAATCGATAAGAGTCACATGAGTTATACGTATACCTAACTATTAGCTCGCCATATGCGAATTTGATTCACACTCCTATATACATATATATATATACATATGTATATCTTTTCTGGCCTGCGCCACGCAGACCAATCGAATCGAAACGTCATTGTATTTGCTGTGTGGAATGATTATGACTTAATTGAAATTAATTAGACGGGGTCGCCGTCAGACAGTCTTTGAGAAATGTGTGGCATCAGCATGTATGCATACACATATTTATATACCATATAGCTTTCTATATGTATAAGTAGGTATAGATATATATATATATGTATAGATATATAGATATGTATATACATACATAATCGCATGTGTCTTGTTATTAGAGATCTCACAGTAATGTGCGCACTATGGAGGAAAGTGTTTAATATCAAATTTGAAGGTTATTTAATAAGCGAGTGCGTAAATATAGTAAAGGATAGAGAACGGTGCTCTTAAACCGTATATACCCACAGAGTGGCATTATTATGTATATATATACATACATATATATACATACATAGATACATACATATATAAAGCTACGAATAGAATTAAATTTCCTTTTGACTGATTCTTCATACCTGCTGCTTGCAGAGCGCACTGCGCCACACCTATTTGTTATGTTCTCTATATATGTATATATATTATATATAATTTGGGGCATCTGTAGGTTTTCTCTACGATGCATTCTATGGAAGGGTTCATTGACCGTTTTGGTGACTTGTTTTCATTTATCCACTAAAAACCTTTCCGCTGACTCTGTGCATATCATTAGTGGCGCATGTTGTTGTTGCTGGCGTTGCTGGTGTTGTTGCATTGGCACCCCCCAAAAATATATTAAAAAAGAAGAAAAAAAGCCAATCGACAGCTACAACAGTAGCCGCTGCTGCCATAAAAGACCAGATCCAGGTCTCTCTCTTCGTGCCGCTTGCCGCGTGACTCAGTTTGTTCGCTGCTGTGGAAATCGAGCAGCGAAGCGTGCCACACGCCTCACCACCATTTGTTGCCGTTCCTGTTGTTGTTATTGTTGCTGGCTGTTGTTGTTGTTTCATTATGGTATCTTGTTATTGTTGTTCTGCATTGTGGCTTTTGCTGCAGCCGCAGCAGAAAATTGTGTTCAGTAAACATAAAGGCTGCCCGCCGCACGGTACTAAAGCCAGAGCATAGACTAAACTTTAAACCGAAGTACTAGCATACACAGAGTTGAAGCAATACCTATTATAATATAAATATAAATTGTTGTTTACTTACAGCTTAGTAGACAAGTGCTTGACCAGAGACATTTGCCATGATGCGCTATTCGGAAATATCGCGCGACCTCACCACGGATAATCTGCGCTACTCAGAAGTAAGTTTGCTCTTTCTGTCCTCCACATAAAACTTACTCATACTTCCCTTTGATACACACATACAGATCGGCAGAAAACCCGCTGCAGACTATGTGAGCTATGGGGGGCAAACTTTTGTTACGGCTTCACCCACACAGACACGTTGTCAGGCGCAGGCATCGCCACAACATTTGAGGCAGCCGAAGCAGCGCAACTCCAATGGCAATGCACACACCATGGCCTGTTTGCGCCAGGACAAGGGGCCAAAGGAACTGCAGGCAGAGCAGGCGCAGGCACAGCAGCCAGCCAGCAAAACATTAAACATCAAGAGCACACGTCGCAAGAACTCCATCGGCTGCTTGACCAGCTTTAGCTCGTCGCCAGACTCGCCCGGTTGTTACTACAGCATAGCGTAAGAGCGCACAGCTAATTGAATTAAATTCAATAAATGTATGGAAAAGTTAATGCAATTTCTCTTCTCGTTTGCAGTACAACCGCAGCGCCAGCGAACAAATCACAGAGTTTGCCAGCGCATGGCTCCATTAAGCAGCTGGACGCAGTTATTCTCAGTGCATTGCGTGTACCCGCCGATGTGTTGGCCAATCAGATAACGCTGCTTGACTTTCCCGTCTTTGCGCTCATACAGCCGGATGAATTGAGCAGCTGTGCGTGGACCAAAAAGGACAAGCACGTGGTTACGCCCAATATTGTGGCGTTTACCAAGCGCTTTAATCACACCAGCTTCTGGACAGTGCAGGAGATACTCAATGCCGAACAGCCCAAGCAGCGTGCTGAGATCATGACACACTTCATCAAGGTGGAAAATAACTCTTATATATCATAAGTGCATTAATAAATTAATGCATTTATATTACAGGTGGCCAAGAAACTGCACGAACTGAACAACCTGCACTCGCTGTTCGCCATCATCTCGGCCATGCAAAGCGCCAGCATTTATCGTCTGAAAAAGACCTGGGCATGTCTGTCCAAGAAGGATCGGCAGTCTTTCGAGCGCCTGAGCGATATATTTAGTGATCAGAATAACTGGGCTAATTTGCGCTCGTATTTGGAGAGTCTACGTCTGCCTTGCATACCCTATTTGGGTCTCTTTCTGACAGACTTGATTTACATCGATCTGGCGCATCCGCATAAGGGAGGCCTTGAGCCGGAGCAGCGGCGCAATAAGATGAACAATATACTGCGCGTCATCTCGAACTATCAGCAATCTAACTATCAGCACATACAGCCGCATGAGTCCACGCAGAAATATCTCACCTCCATACGCTACATTGAAGAGCTGCAAAACATATTCGAGGAGGATCAGTACAAGTAAGTGGGAATACTTTAAATAAGTCAGTCAATATGAATTGATAAACTAATTTTGTAAATTCATTCAAACAGACGCTCGTTAAACCTGGAACCCGCCTCGCCCTCTGGGCCCAGTTCGTCATCGTGCAGCTCGAAGGAATCATTCAATGTAGAATCGTTGACACCAGCTCTCGGCTGCTTAAATCTGTCGCCTGCCAAGACCATCGGCTCCATGCGTATGGCCAGTGGGACAAAGTTTGTGCCGGGCCATCGAAAGTGTCGCAGCCTGGGCACCAAGTAAGTTAACCACTTCAAATCAATTCTCAAAATTCAAATATCTTCGCGCGCATATTCTAACTGCCAAACACTTTTGTGATTCGTGTTTCGCCCCAATGAGCAAAAAAAAAAAAAAAAAAAAAAACAAATCAAACTTTCTATTTCGTTTTAAACATCACTCAACACAAAACTCTTCACTGTGCAATTGGACTGACCGTTGGGGGTGCCAAACAAACGTTAACATTTTACTCTTAATATTGTTATTATTATGAATTGATTGTCTCTTGTACATGTCCACTTATGCTTTCTGCTTTTCGCTTTCGTTCTGTATCTTTGTATCTGTACCTTGTATCTGTTTGTAACTGCAACTGCAATTAGATTTCGCAGCAGCAGCCTGCCGCGCAACTTTGCACAAAGGTGTCAGTGCTGCATTGTAATGATTGCGCCGGGCATTGGCACAATCTCCAACAAGCGCTGCAGATGCCGCCGGTGAGTGCCTACGTAGCCAACGTAGCGTATAGCTAGGATATGCATTTCCATATTTTCTATTCATTTTCTAATCCTTATTTCCATCAGTTTGTGTGCACGGACCCAACTTAAAATGCTTACATACAAACAAACGACCCATCATTAAACAAACACTTGAGTACAAGATATACAAGCTAAATTTCGGATTTCCGAAAATTATATGCACCTGCAGATATTGTTATCAGTAAATTGTGAAAGGAAATGTAATGAAGATAAGCCTAATAACTGATTAATGAGTTTGATTTGTTAGTTTAGATGGAGTATCTTGAAAATGTAAAGTAGTTTCTATATAGTTTCTGTGCATAGAACAATGTGATTTAGTTAGATATTAGAATATATTTGAATCATACCTATAGCATCTCTCTCTATGATATTTTCTAATATTTAAAGTGCAGAAACTTTTGACAACTTTTTCAAATATGAAACTAAGGCAAATGTATATGGGGTTTTGATATATGTATACGAGAGCTTCATAGAATCGTACATAAATGATCTCTGCAGGGGTACAACAAAACACAAAAGACACGATCCCTCATACACACGAATTGCTTTGGGTGTAAATTAGCTGTTTGCATTTAGCCAAATGATTTCTGTTTCATCAGCTCATCTTTGCCACATATGATCATCGATCAGCCACATACAAATACACCCACTGTTTTATACACACCCACACACACACACACAAACACGAACGCGCTGTTAGTTGCTTACATTGTGTTTAGTTTGAGCCCATTTGAACGCTTGTCTGCATGACGCCCCCTTTGTGAATAAACACATGTATTTCTAAGGCGTGCCGTTCCATCACCCACAACAACAACAATCAAACTGATTTTCATCTGTGCTTTCGCAGCATCTTTGGCAAAATAACGCAAAACAATTACGATGGACATCCGCATCACTTGCATCTGGAACACGATCTGATTGGCTCTGGGCTGCCGCGCCATCATCTGCTCGACGACTCTGTGCTAGAGCACAGCGATGCTCTGTCCAATGGCGACTTGACCTCTCTGGAGAGCGCCGAGGGCATCCTGTGCGACTTTACGGGCAGCAACTGTGATCTGATGTCGCCCGAGGCAGCGGCCGCCATGCAGGGCTGTCTGCGCCGCAAGACGGTGCAGAAGGAGGGTCGAAAGCCCGCTGTTGCATCATGGCAGCGCTATTGGGTGCAGATATGGGCCAATTCGCTTGTCTACTTTCCGCCCAAGTCGTTCAAGGGCAGCGAGCGCGGTGACTTCAAGCGCGAGCCGTGCAAGGTGTGTCCGCTGGAAGGCTGGAGTGCGCACGTCATCGACAATACGAAGCATAAGAATTCATTTGAGCTATACCACCGCACCCTGGGCACCGTTTACAAATTTCGCGCGGACAGTCCGCAGATGACGCGCCTGTGGACGAACGCCATTTGCAAGCTGGCGTCAACGCGTGTGCCAAAGCCACTGCCCGCCAATCTGATGTCCTTCGAGTGAGAGGGCCAACGAGATATTTATGTATTGATATATATGTATATGATGTACTCAACAATTAGTGTTAATTAGCTCTTCATTGTATCACCCAAAACGACACGACACAACACAACATAACTCACAACATAGAACATTCCTGCAGCTCTCTGCTTGTTAACCAAAAACAAACCAAAACAAAAAGCCAACAAACAAACAATAACAACGACAACCAGAACAAAAAAAAACTAACGAACAAATTGTAATTCGTAAGCGAAACGATTTCAAATGGTATTTCAAAAGACTGACAGACTAGCAGAGAACAAGATAAACAAGATGAAGATGACGATAAAGCTAAAGATGAAGATGAAGATGAAGCTAAAGCTGAAGCCGACGATACACACTCCAACACACACTCACACACTCGACAAATTACAAAAGATATATAATATATATTTTTTCTAAGTCACAGCTGACTTTAACTATTGGTTATTTCTCGTCTCATTAGCCGATTTCTCAACATGTTACGAGCTGTGACTCTGGCTTGGCCCACTATCTCGAATGCTTTTCTGTGTGACTTAAATGTTATTTCTTGGTATCTTGTAATTAGCTGTAAATGAAACAAAAACAAAACATCAATATCACCATGTACGACATTTAAGTTTTTGTATGCGCGTAATTGTGCCATATTAATTTTTAATTCAATAATAGTTTACAAAACACAATAAATATAGATCAATCAAAAAGTAACTGCTGCACTTTATGCAAACAACATTTGTACCGCCTTCTAAATATATATATGTTAATTAATTAGTTAATTAATGGCTAAATAGTGCTTAGCTACTTTGTAACAAAGAGTCAAACAAGAAACTATTTAACGCATACTCGAAACGGTAAACATACGCTTTAAATAAATTGTATGAAAGAATTGATATCCAAATTTATCTGTCTATATATATATATGCATACATATATATATGTTGCATGTCTTAGATCATAAGTTATGCCTAAGTTAGCTATATAGTTTTATATGTTGCATGTTCTCCTTAGGCAATAGAGCTTCAATCGAAATTATGTTCACTATGGGTAACAGTTACTTTACGATACATCTGTTAGATATAGATATAATATATATTATACACACACATATTTAGCTATTTAAGCTTTGTCACACTCACACACACATTTGATTTGCAAATTTTACCTTAAGCATAGAAAGAAATGCAGCAAAAAAAGTCGATTAAAAAACAAACAACCTATCCGAAACTAATGCTCTTTAATGTGTGTATTATATAATCTCGTACGTTTTTTATAACAATTTTCACGCGCAACTCGTGTAAACTACGCAAATTTGCAATTCATTAAAACATGCGCGCGCGCGTGCGCTTCATGAATTTCAATAGGTCTTGAGAGCTATTTAACTTTGGGAGAAAAGTCTAAGAAAGTGTCAGTCGATTGCGAAACATGAATGGATCCACAATGGGAGACAGCCGAGTGAACAGGCACAGGTGTCAGACAGCTGACAGGATGGTGACGAGGACAGAGCAATGCAGACGGAAGTGTGGGCGGATTTGTCTGTTTGCTGTTCCGCTGCTCCTCGTCGTCCTCATGTCTATTGATTCGACTGTGGGCGGCAAGACGACGACCATGTAAGTGTGTTGAGAGGATGTTGTGCAATAGCTTGTCGAAAACGACTTTCACTCTACTGGAACATGCTTCCTGTTTGCCGATTGTAGTGTACGTCATACGGACACAGTGGAGCCCCAGTTGGATGGCTTCTGGACGAATCGGACCACCTGGAATGCACGCTGGGTCAAGTACTGGCGGGCCAAGCGCATTTACGAGCCTGTGTGGAAGAAGGTGTGGACACCGACCATACTCAGAGAGTGGATACCGCTGCCCAATGCGCCCGCGCCCGATGCCTGGAAGGAGAAGAAAGACAAACATGAACTGGACTCTTACTCCTAGACTTAAGACAAGACTGACTGTTAGGCATTAGGTTTATTTATTTATTTATTTACTTGTTAATTAAACGCTCTTTAAGTCTAAGACATAATTTAAGTGTACGCCAGAGCAAAAGTGGGCCTTACATGCTAGCGACTGGTTTGTAACTATTTACAAGGAGCTCGGAACTGGGCGGGCATTGTACATTTGTATGTTTGCATGTATATATATATATGTATGTATATGCACTCATATATTCATGGCGCTCTACGCGCCTGGAAACTTGAATGACTGCGTTGTTGCGCCGGCAGGTGCGGCTGCGGCAATTGGCGATTTGGCTGCCTCAAGCGTCTTGGCTTGAAAGTCAGCGCTGGTCACTGGTTTCAGTTGCGTTGGCTTTGCACCTGACGCATTGCTGTCATCGCGTTTCCATACGACTTTGTCCTTTCCACTGGTGGCCGCTTTGTCCTTGCGATCCCAATCCCAGCCAACGTCATGGTGATGCTCGTGATGATGATCGGGCGTAGGGAACCATTCGGATATAACGACGGGCTTCCAGATTTTCTTCCAGCCAGGCACCCAAATCTCCTTCCAGCCGGGCACCCAGATTTGCTTCCATGCCTCCTTCCATTCCAGTTTGTCGGTCCAGATTTGTTTTTTGGCTGGTTTCCAGTACTGCTTCCATGCCTCCTTCCATTCCAGTTTCTTTTCTGGCACCCAAATTTGCTTTTTGGCTGGCTTCCAGATCTTTTTCCAGTGTGACTTCCACACAACTTTCTTCTTCCACAGATCGTGACTGGTGTACTCCCAGCCCTCATGATCCTTGCCCAAGTATTTCTCGCCAGGAATGCCAACCTACAGATATTTGTAGTTTCTTCTATAATAATGTAGATAATATAATTAGATTAAGTTTTACCTTGACTAGCTCTGGTGTCCAATACTGTTTCCAGTCGGGAACCTGAATGTCCTTCCAGGCTGGTACCAAAATCTCCTTCCAATGCGGCACCCATATTTGTTTCCAAGCGGGCACTTGAATGTCTTTCCAGCCTGGAACCTTCACCCAATGCGGCTTATAGATCTGTAATAGAATTCGATTAGATTTAGCTTTAGCA
This sequence comes from Drosophila mulleri, assembly GCA_035047565.1. Lineage (NCBI taxonomy): Eukaryota > Metazoa > Arthropoda > Insecta > Diptera > Drosophilidae > Drosophila > Drosophila mulleri. The sequence goes on from JAWNPK010000060.1 coordinate 4,411,070, forward strand.
ACATCTTTGATGATCGCTTTCACTCACCTTTTTCCACGATGGATTCCAGATTTGCTTCTTGGCTGGATTCCAAATCTTCTTCCAGCCCTCCTTCCACGTGACCTTCTTCTTCCAATAGCCGGGATCGTGATGTTCATGGTGTTCGTGGTGCTCGTGTATGTGCTCCTCGCCAATGCCGAGGTCGAGGCCCAGGCCGAAGCCATCGCCGATACGTTGCTGAGCGACGCTCTTGCTGCTCGCCTGGGACTCGGCGGTCTTTTGATCGCCGACAGCTTTGGCATGGATTGCTCTGCTGGCAACTGAGAGCACGCCGAGCAAACCCAACTGTAAGTATCGACGGAAAAAACAAACATACATTCGTCATCATTATTATTATTCAACATACAACAAATACAAAAGACTTAGGCAACGAACGCGACCGTCTAGGGATCAAAGCGAATTCGCAACGATTATGGTAATTAATTAAATATTCTTCGTATGAAGCATTAATGCACGGCAACAACCAGTTTTAACTGGGTCAGTGAGCTGACGACTCAGTTCATCTCATTCTGTTTTATTTTTATGTTTTGCTTTGCGTCTTTTAATATTATTCGCATTGTTTGCACTGAGAGTCCGTTGACTGCGACTCCGGGACAAGTAAGAGTGAAATATTACGTCACTACTTTTAATATTTTGGTTGGCTAAATAAATATGGTAAACTCTAACCCGGTTTCAGGTCAAAGCCATTGCTGCGGGGGAGGGGGACAAAGGCAATGCCTGTCTTTGTAGCTTAATTTAGGGCTTTGCCTCTTTCTCTATAAGGCAGAGCCCAAAGCTATTTACGATTTTTTGCCATTATGCAAATAATTGCCGCTTTTGGAGCTGTCTCCGTTTGCGTTGGCGTTGGCGTCGCCTCTGTTGCAAGTTTAAAGCTCCAAATTTGGTGGCGTGTTGCAGCTGCTGGCGAGGTCAAAGCATTTGGCGTCAATTTGCTGTCGTCTTTGACTTGGGTATTTCTACATAATAGACCGAATCACTCAAACTTCAATTCACATAATCCCAATCAATTTGCGCACGAATGTCAACTTCGATCCGATTATGAAATCTAAATTAGCGCCAGCAAAAAATTATCTCACTGCTTGAACTGGAGGGTGCTAATTGCGGCTGCTGTTGCTATTGCAGTAGTCTTTGCTGCTGGGAGTACGTCGCAGTTTCCGTGGTGAGCCAGCAGTGAAAGTCGTCTGCCGTCTCTTGAGGGGGTCCGAGTGGTTAGGCCAACTGCCATTGGATCATCGATCGTGAGGGAAAGGAGTCTGTCTGACTTCAAATGCATTTCATGAGCAGGCGCTAATGAAACTATCTCGCAGCCAGCATATTTGTGCGCTTTTAATTGTTGACAATGCGATTGAAAGGCCCCAAAAACAGTTGGAGATTAAGAGTGTGGAGCCGGAACGGAGAGGGGGGCTAAAAGAGGCAAATGTCGTGCTATTGCCAGGTGACAGTAGCTGACAAAAAAAGAGAGCTGGAAAATCGCTAATGACTATAAGCGAAACACGCCTTTCAGTGAATATAACAAAAGGAAAAGAATGCTTTTTCATTTCACTATAAATATATTTTACATGAATAGCTTTTTCTTCTTGTAACTAGTTGCATTGAGCCGAAAATCCAAAAATATTTATATATATAATTAATAAACCACTAATCAATCAAGATTATGATAAATCTATATATAATATGGCATTTATGACGTCTAACGACTTTCCACTTTCAATTTTACTCAAAATCAAATAACCCAAATTAATGAACTATTTAAAATACGGCCTACTAACTATACCAAGTATATTTCTTCTCTTTCAATTCTTAATTTGTTTAAAATTGATCTATTATGAATGCTTTTATTGGCTTATGAACTCAGGAAATTTCCCATACTCCAGACACGCTCCAAGCACACTTTGGCTTCGTTGATATGTGAAGCATATCTGAATAATAATTTTCATTTAGGTGTCTGTCTGCTCTTGTTTGCCCAATCTTCTCGCACTTTCGTAAACAAATTGCTCGCAATCTATTTGGGAAACTGCATTAAACTGACAAAATTATATTCCATTAGTTCCGCATGGCTGCCCAGACCAAGATAACAATTACAACGGCGGCATCAACCACATATGCAATTCGCACTATCTGTCTGTTTTTCTTGCACTTTTGTGACACATTCGGTAATTACCACAAAATGCCGCTGGATCCTCATGGCTCCCGCTTAACGCTGGCTGGGGGTTTAAAGGGCCCTCGACCGAAAATTTAACACTTATTCACTTGGGCACAAACAAGTATTGGGATAGTGTGGAGGCTCCACTTGCTTTAGTGGGCAACGCGCGCAACTCTTTGGGCCACTTTCGTGGATGTGACTGTCGCACTGAAGGTTGGGGAGCCAGGTTAAATAGACGACGCGCAGGTGCAGCCGGCGCCTAGAGAAAACGAAACCGAAACGGAAAATGAGAGCGAGAGCAGAAGTGAGAAACGAGAGCGCGAGGCGCCAGCGGAAGCCGAAGACCTTGAATTTTGATAACGGTTTTGTGTGTAAACAATGACACAGCGAGCTTTCCAGCTGCTTACCTAAAGCTCAGCGTAGCTAAGCTTGCAAGAGAGTGAGAGTGTCAGAAAGAGAAAGAGAGCACGCTCGCGTAGGCCGGCATTTTGCTCTTGCCTTTTGTGCTGCGCATTCGCATTTGTTTGTGCTGGAACGTGACAAGCAGCGCAGAGCAGCATGTAGAGAGGAGGAAGACTGAAAGACAGAGGGAGACCGAGACAGAGACTTTGCTGCTCCAAATGTTGTAATAGCCAAGCCAAGCTTATTGCAATAAATGTTATAAATCTTAATAAAAACAAAAGTCAAAAATAACAACAGCAACAACAACAACAACATTGGGGCAATGCAAATTAATAGCACGGAATGGGAAATCAACGAAAACAAATTATAAGGCAACGTTGCGTGTATCTTTGGTTAGCTTGGGGTTTTTGTAATGCGTTTAATATTTGTTGTTGCTGGCTCTTGGAAATTCTTCTTCAATAATAACGTTACGAAGGCCGTCACGTTTGTGAGGCGCACCTGGCTCGGAGTCCCGAACCCCCCAGACCAACAACGCAGGGCATCAATTAGTAGATTTTAATGTAATTTATAAGCCATACTTGGACTCTAACTCGGTTAAGGGCAGGCGCTGGCGCTGCGTGCCAATGGACAAATAGGTGTCTAAACAAAATAGCAACAACAACAAAAGGTATGTGCAATGTCCACAGTGTGTGCATTTTTGCATGTGCAACAATGTGGCAATGCTTGGCAAACAACCAGCGAAAAATGCCGCTAGATGGCGCTTTTATTTCCTGCATCTTTTGCCTCCAAGTCAAAAACATGCGGAATTCCATTTGAAAAGCTCGACGCTCTTTAAATGGTTCGCTACATATCCAAAAGCCAAGTTAATTGCATGTTGATTTAGTTTAAAACACACAAAAAAATAATAATAATAAAAGAGAAAAAAAATAATTCGCTTCGTTTCTGATGCATGGGCAGAGACTGCGTCCGAGTTCCACGTTTCGCATGCGTGTTTCCGTTGCTTAGTGGGCTGCCCGTGGTCCACAACTTAAATCAATACATTACATAACAAGTGTAGAAATTGTGCGAAGTGCAAAATAATAGGCAGTAGTACAATCAATCAAACTGTGCACAAAATACTAATTAAAAACTTAAAAGTTTCCTACCCACAAAAGAGATTTGCAATTCATAAATGGTTTATATATAGCACAAACATAATATTGATTTAGTTTTAATAGTAAGGGAACTTTAAATCTTCATTAGCCAGCTGCTCCATAAGGAAATGCTTCATCACACCAAACGCAGACTAAAGTCATATTAATATTCATTGAAGTTAGATAAATGCAGCCGCGTCTGGGCTCCCTGCAGCATGCGTTTCAGGAAGTAGCCAAAAGCCGCAGACAGCAAAACTGAAACTGAAACTGGAACTGGACCCCAGTGCAAATGAAATGCGTAATGCGACGGGCAGATAGCGGCAGAAGAGAGTGAGACAGACTGCACTCTGGACAGCCCATGGCAATGCCAGAGTGAAGTTCGACTCATGGCTTCCTTGCGAGCCGATCCGAGTCGTGTCGAGTCTTGGCCATATTCATGGCTTCCTTTTGCGGCGTCATAGTGAGCGTGAGCTAGTCGCCATGTGAGGTGTTATGGCAGGCAACGCATATAACGTTGACGATGATGACGATAATAAAACTCGACGCCAGCAGCCCCAGCAGTTGAGCCACTTTTACTTTTCGACTTCAAATTGTGTGATGGCGATTTGAGTTTAATTTGGTTTTGCTGCTGCTGTAGTTGTTACTGTTGTAGTTTATTGTTATTGCTGCCATTATTATTGTATTCATATTTATTTAAGGCACTTCAATTGGCCAGAGGCTGGTCTTATTATAGCAGTAATCAGTCAATGTGTTAAGTGCTTAAGCGTTAGCTGGTGTGTCTGTGGCTGTGGCTGTGGCTGTGGCTGTGGCTATGTCTGTGTCTGTGGTGTTCCGGCAGGGAAATTGGAGCAAGATTTGGTATGCACTTCCTGCACTCCACCTGATTTGAATGACCAACAGATTGCAGATTGCAGATTGCTGAGATTGTCCAATTGCCGCGTGGGCGTTTGCCAGTCAAATAAGTCAGGGCGACAGCTTAAATAAGGGAGTGGGAGTGGCGCATTTGATTACCATATGTGCATGCCAATGAACCAGTTGAATATATTTGGCTTTGCCACCTATTGCCTGCACCTTAGACTGCCATTGCGCCTGCACCTTTTACTTCCGATTGACACATGGCTTCCTGCTTGGCCAGCTAAATAAGCAAATGCCGATTTTTTGGAGCGCCGAACCACTTTGTCGCCTGTTACGCTTCCACACAGTTGACAAGACGCACCAAAGGCAAACGCGATCTAGTTGTGGTTGTGGCTTGCCGTTGCACTTTTATGGCTGACCAGTTTACAGTTATTTAATTGCTATTGATTGATAGCTCGAACTTCCCTGAAAGGCCAATGAGATTGCATTTGATGCTGCGCGTATAGCACAGCTTTGGCCTTAGCTTTAGCTGCAACCGACTCAAGGTCAAGCGAATGCAATTTCATCGCGACCCCAATCGTTGTGGCAATAAAAGACAATGGCCAGCGCAGACAATTCAACTGACATAGCAATTTCAAATCACGTCTCATTCAATAACAAAACCAAACTGCATGAATTATGAGCTTATCGCCAGTTTATGGGGACAATCCGCTTGGGGCATTTGCATAAAACGCTCGCTCGAGCCTCGCACCTCTTCGGAAAGACAACGAGAGGCGAGACGCCTCTTAAGCTTAACGGAAATGCACCTTTGACATTGCAGACTATAGCATGGGGCTTGGTGGCATCATTCAGTTGCAGCTGATCAAACTGGTTCTTTGCTGCGTTCGTTGACCGTTTGGCAATCGATTGCGCAATCTATGTGGCCATGACGTTGTATATGTGGCCAATGAGGAAATTGAATGTTCCAGACTTTGCCTGTTTCTCTTTCTTCTTCTTGCCGGTCAGGCGGATTCTTCAAAGCAGTCACTTGGCATTTGCTCAAGCGAGCTATAATTCATGCATATTTAATATGGCTTTGATTTTGAAGCATTTGCACACTCATTGGGGCGTTTGCAATAAAAAAATAGAAAAAGAAACACACACACACATATAACACATATCTTCAACTGTTTGGCTGCACTCGTATTCAGTTGGTCAGTCAGTCAGCTGCAGTCACGCTTGCCAATTGTCGGACACATGCAAAACGGCCAAAGCCAATTGCATAATTACAAAGCGTCTGTTAAAAGCAGTCGAAGAAAAAATATGTGTTTCCGTTCAATTCAAAACGCCATCTTACAGAGTCATTCCATTTGCATGAAAACTATTAAAAGTCATATTTGTGATAAACTGAACTCTGGGGTCAATTAGTAGTGGAATTAATGTCAATTAATAGCTTTAACGTTTTGTATTCCAGTTTGCTGTTTAAGTCTTTTGATGCGTGCTTCACATTTAAACGAAGTCAGCGGTTTATGCTCGCATCATTTTTATTTGGGAATCGTGTTGCTGTACTTGCTTATCATAGGTGGCTAAATTTGTCAAGGACTTTTTCAAGAGTGAAGTAAGTGGTAGCACCAGTCTGTCAAATCGACTAATTTCTACTTAGAACGGTGCAAAAGGTGTTGCATACTCTAGGGCTGCATTTAAAAGCTTCACACTTAAATTTTATTATATTACAATAGATGGCGCTAAAAGAAAATCCAATGGTTCGAGTCTGAGATAAATATTAAACAAAATAAAAGTGTAGCATACTTTCACTCTTTTCAATATGAAATCAGGTGTTCAATTTTGCATACTTTCAGGCTTCATTCATTATTAATCATATAATTCGATTTTAGTTGCAGCTATTTCCAAAATGTTGAAAGGACACGTGCTTAAACTGGAAGGAAGGGGAACTCTATTGGCATTCATGTATTATTATAATTAAGTTTCATATTTGTATAATAAAAAATCTCACAAAAATAAAGAACTTGCGTTTCTATTTGAAACAATACAATCTGCTAAATTCGCCATTGCTTCATGCGGAAACCAGTGCCCCGCAAGATATGCAACAAAATCGTGTTTTTGCAGATTATAGTTTACTTCTCTATTAGCCACAACACGGCCAAATCCTTGCGCAGGACGATCGGAAATGGTGCACTGGGCTTGTGAGGACCTTCCTCGTGCATCCTCATTAACAAAATATGGGGTCATCTAAGAATCGAGGACTTGTGTTTCTTCAGTTTCAGGCTGGACTGCCGGGAGCTACAGAAATCAGGTAAAACACACAAAATTCCCAATATCACGCAACCTACTAGGACGATTCGAGTGAATTTTTGCCAGCTGGTAGATCTGGTGACCTCACTTCTGTGGATATCAACTTTTTCAGGATCTACAAGGATACGTCCGAGCTATAAGCGTTTTTCTCCGTAAGCAAAAGTCCTTATAACTCAACTGATTGAAGGACTTTTATCCTTCTGCTTGCTAACTATGCATTAGAAGGATGGTTACTATATTTTGTAAAAAGGATGTGTCGATAGTCCTTCAAATGGCCAAGTTGCGGTGTGCATTGGCCAGTTTTCGACCATACCCCTTGCAAAAATTTGGGGTGAAATTTTTGGTGAAATTTTACAAATCTTTGAATGCCAATCGATAGTATTGCTTATTTGAATGCTAAAAATGTAAGTCCTTCCAGGATATGAACTGGAATATCCTTTTTTGCAACATAAATTTTTTTTTTTTTTTACATACATGGATCTAACTTGCCCAAATTTTCATGTATTTTTACAAAACTTAGTGCGTTGGGCTCAGAATATTCAACTTCATCTATACACATGCAAAGATCAATAGGTTATCTAAGGATCAATCTTTTTTTCACAAGAATTTGCATAATTTGGGTTTGGTCTCGTATATCCTGGCGAGTTTTAGATAAATCGAATCAAACACAGAAATTCTATCAACTGACCCAAGGTACTGCCAATCCGATGCCGCGTGTGAAATTCAGTCAAAGCTCATATCTCTCCCTTCTCATTGTTTTATATAATAATATATATATATATTGGTATATATATAAAGCAAAAAACTAAAAAAAAAAAAAACAGGTCCAACGAATTTCTATGCGAAATTGGAGCAGCTGCTGTTTGCCACACCCATGCGCCTCCACAGTTTTATTCATTAAATGCAAATTGAAACTTGTTGTCAATCATTGTATCATTGTTTGGCCTCTTTATTTTTATATCTCTATTCTCCCCCTTTTTCTCTCTTTTCGCATATCGGTCCAGCTCCACGCGCGTCACTAGGGGAGGGAGTCAGACTGAGAGGGCGGGGAGGGCTCCGCGTGTATTTATTACAGCGCTTCAACGCAATTGCAGTTTGTTTACGACTTCCTCAAGCTGCATTATTATTAACCAGTTAGCAGTTGGCCGGCTCTCGACTGATACGCTAAATGGCCAATATGTGACGCTAGCTCTGTCATGCATTGCTCCAGCTGCGCCCTCCTCAGCTTCCCCGCTTTGTGCCTTACTCCTCCTCATTGACTTCTACTCCACTGCGGCGAGTAGCCGGTTTGTCGCTTAAACGTTTGACTGAATTTTGTTATTGTTTTTTTCTTATATTTTCATTTTATTTGAGTTTTTTGTTTTTGTTTCTTCAATATTTGCATGTTGTAATTTGTGTTATGCAGCTTCGCTCAGCTGTGGGCTCTGTGGGCGAGACAATGTGCAATTGTTAACCGGGCAACGCAATTATTTAGCCGGTTTTTTTTTAAACATTTTAAAGCCAGCCATAATCTTAAGTGGCTTGCAACGAGGTGTTTTCACAGCATCACTGAATGAGTGGCGTATCTACAATTGAAGTTATATTAATGATAGATAAATGCATAACATTGACAAATTCACATATCGCAATCGTCAATTATTAACGTGGCCTAGCAGAGGCGTTTACTTAGGCCTAGCCAAGAATCTTTTTCTGATGACAAATGCATAGTGAGAATCTTTCAATATTTGCAAGCCTCAAAGCGACATATGAAAAGGCTAGTTAGCATATGCTGTGCAAGAATTTCAAGGCATATGGCTAACACAAATGCTAACTATATCAACTGTTAACTGTTATTAATTACCCCTTTTTGTTTTGCGCACCTTTGTATGCGTTCGCTGCCCATTGACTAAACGCCTTTGCCTATCGCGTGACCAAAACAAGTTTGTTGCCTGAGTCTTTTGTTTCTCGCTATTTTCTTCAAGCATGTCTATTAATAGCAGCGGCTGCTGTTGCTGCTGTCGAGATTTATGGGTTTTGAGTAAGGTGACTATGGTTGACAAAACGATTTTTGGCCGCCTTTTAATTAATATTTCGCTTGCCACACTATCATTGCGCCCATATTATGGCTTTGTGGCGCGCACTTGCTGTGCTGTTGCCACATTTCTGCGCAAGCGTTGACAATGTTTTGGTAACGACCTTGCTGCTCCACATCTGCAGCCAGGCTGACCCACATCGCAAGCGCAGAGATCAAGTTGGCGAGCAGTGTTGGCAGCAGTGGCATTAACTCTAGCTGATGCGTGCAACAACCTCTTCTTCACGCTTCGACTGCAACTCACGTGCTGCCAACAGCAACTGTTGCTGTCGTCGTAGTAGTTGTTGTTGTTGTTGCTTTTGTTGTTGTGTTGCTTTTTGTGTTTGTCTTGAACCTGAGCTGCCGCTGAATATAAATATAAGAGAAACATAAATATAAACATAAATAAATAAATATTTCAGGCATTTTCCTTTTGTTTATGATGTGTGTAAACAAAAGATTTATTACAACAAATATTTCTGGCATTATTATAACATTTTATATATATGTATATAATTTTTTTTCGCTTTTTTCTTTCTTTGCCTGTCTTTTTTCTTTTTTGTTTATCAAATTTATTTTTATTACTTCTTTTCAATTTACGTTTGAAGCCTGTTTGTTTGTTTTGTTTATGTTTTCGTGCGACTACTGGTGCTGCCATTGCTGCTTGTGCAATGCAGAGGCCGCTGCTGCTGCAACAGTTAAAACAAAAGCAACAATAGCAACAGTTGCCTGCCTGCGTCTTGCTTCACTTATGCGTAAAATGTTTGCTTGCTGTTGTTGTTGTTGTTGTCGTCGCGGCTGGTTTTCGGTTCGTTTATGTTTTTGCTATTAAAATAAAATTTGAATTTGGCATGACACTTGCGCGCATTATATAAAAACAAAACGTCGCCGCCGCCACCGGCGCCTCGTTGCAATTTGCTGCTGATTGAAACTGTTTGCGCATCATTCAAAAAAAGGAGGAATGAAAAAATATTACGCATACGCCGCGGACGCCGCATGCTGCGCGTAGGCGATACAATTGAGAGATTAGCCGCGCACTTACAGTCGCTGTGGTTACCGACCCAGTGGCTCAGCGGGCACTCGGACAACAACAAACAGCTTGATTGCGCTCAAGGTATAAGCAGCGACAGCAGCACCATTAAACAGCAATAGCGACAGCATCATTAAATCAAAAACATTTACCAATTTGAAAACGAGACAAAGACCGAGAAAATTAAAAAGAAAAAAAAACACAACTTCATCATTTTGCATAATGCAACTTTTCACAATGCAACTCGTTCGCTTTTCAGTTTTCAGTTGCTCATTTCAACTTATGGAAACATATTTAAAAAAGAGAAAAGACAGAGACAGAGAGAGCATATGGCATAGTTCCATTGACATTGTCTTGATCTTGATGAGGTCTTAAGCTAACGCTTGAGCAACACTTTTCGTGAGCAATGGCATTGACTTAATTAAGATGTCAACTGCCAATTATTCCCCAATAATTGATGAAGACTTGTTTCAAGTAATGAAAAGCTCAAGTTGAGCAAACACTCAACAGTAGGAAGCACTTGAATTAAAACTATTTTATAATGGGGTACTGAGCTGTAAATAATGATATAAGATAACACAACATTCAAGTGACAAATGTCTATTAAAAATGTAATAGATTTTTGAATATAAACAATAACATTTATTGTGAGGAAATAATATGTGCAGGAATGTGTTTCAGGCAATTGCTTCAATTAAATTTGACAGTGCGTTTATATCTAAGCATAGAGAGTCAGAGAGGCGGATCTTAGATATATGTACATCTATTGGAACCTTGCTTCTATTATCGTTGTATATTTCCAATCCAATCCTATGTATATATCATTAACTGTCTTAATAATTTTCTTTTTTTCATGATGTTATATATCGCTAAATTTATGATATAAGTAACCCGCCCACTTATCGTTCAGGCTTATCTAAACATGGGCGTGGCATTTATGGGCAGCTGTATATTTGTTAGCAATCGAATTCATTATAACAACAACAACAACTCCCGTTCCTCCTAAATGTTTTCTTGAACTCGAACTTTTGGTTTAGTTGCAAATTGTTGTTGTTGTTGCTGTAGAAAAGTTACCTAATCGTTGCAATTGTGGCAGCGTCTGGTATCCAGTTTTGGTAACAGCAACTGTTACAAGTTGCTTCCTCGGCGACGGCTGCTGCCGCTGCTGTCTGTCTGGCTGCCTGCTAAATAGACCTGCATGCAACTAGGTAAGCCAGGCAGCTGGGGAGCTGGGGAGCTGGGCAGGTGGGTGGCAGGGGACAGGTGTTAGAGGGGCGTCACGTGTACAACTGTTGTCGACAGCAGATCTTTTTGGCACACAAACACACAGAGCGCGAAGTCAACGAGCGAGTCAATTAAAGCAACATGTTGCAACATGGTCGACCGAGTGACTTGGACTTCAGCTGAAAAATGCAACTGAGAGCTGCAGCCGTAACCCTAAGCCAGCAGCCAGCAGCCCGCAGCTGCAGCCGCAGCCGCAGCCGCATTCAGCATTCAACATTCAACATTCAACTTGAACAGGAAGTGAGGCGTTATTGTTGCTGCTTATCGGGCCGATGATGAGATGCTTCCTTGAGATTTATTTGGCATCAGCATCGGATGCACACAGACCCCGTTGTCTGATGCCGCTGCGGCTGCTGCGGCTGTTGCGGCTGCTGCGGCTGCTGCAGTGGCATTTGCAATTGTAAGCGCTTCTGCGGCAAGTTCATATGCATTGGCTTTGGCTCTTGGCCTCTCGATTGCCCCAATCGTGCAAAAGTCACAAAAAACAAAAATAATAATAAAACAACAAAAAACAGAAAAACCCCAACTGAAAAACTTGCCCATTTCAGTTATGGTGGGAGGCGAGATGAGACGAGGCGCGGCAAGACTTATCTGAGGCCAACTTCCGCGTGTCATGAGGCCCGAAACTTTATGAGTTGCTTCTTCTCCAGTTAATGACCAGCTAATGGCAGTGTGACCGGAGATGGCAGAGCTCTTGCGCAATCGATGAATTGTGAAGAGGCCAATGAAAGTAAGAGGAGGACGATGCTGCAGGGGCCCAGTGCATAAGCGAACCACTTGGGTGGCTTTCGACTACTTAACACAATTAAAGATAAATATCACAGTTGGTTTTTTACGTATGTTTTTATTATTTTTTATAACTTTTTTTTTTTGTAAGTTTTTCGCTTTACATGAAATTTTGTACAATAGTTTACGATGTTCATAACAATATATGTTTAAGGGTTTCGGTAAGGTACATATTTACAAACCTTCAACGATTATTTGTGTATGAATTTTTTTTTTTTTTTACAGTATTTGAGCTTCATTCTTCATTGAAGTTGAATTTCAATGGCAAATCCAAAAGGCCAATTATCAATTTTCATAACTTAGAGACAACAAACGCGCGCATGACTAATTCGTACACTTAAGATAAAGAGACAAGTGAAGCAGAGAAGGGAGATGAAACGAGAAGTAAACGGAATGTATCAACAGAAATGCAAACGATTCGGGATGAGGTAATTCCAATGCTAGACTAAAGTATTAACAATTTGCGGCAGCCAAAAGCAATAAAGAACAATTGCTTTTGGCCAATGGAAGCCAGGAATGGGGCAGTTATTAGTTATGTATCAGTGCTGTCGCATTGACTTGCGATATATGAGCAGAGCGCCTGTCACTTAGTCCCAGCCGTGGCCATGGCTGATTGGCACCCAAACCTTTTCCCACACTGGCTTCCACACCTTTTTCCACTCTTGCACTTTGACCTCCTTCCAGACAGGCACCTTCACCGATTGCCATTCATCCTTCCACGCCTGCTTCTTCTCGGTGGCCCAGACTTGTTTCTTTTCAGTGCGCCAGATTTGTACCTTCTCCTCTACCCAGGTTTCGCGTTTCTCCTTGATCCAGATTTGCTTCTTGGTGTTCTTCCACACCTGCACCCATTCATCCTTCCATTCGAGTTTCTTGTCTTCCTTCCACTCTTGCACTTTCTCTGTTTTCCATTCTTGTACCTTTTCGGTGCGCCATTCCTGTTTCTTCTCGGTGCGCCATTCCTGCTTCTTTTCAGTGCGCCAGACCTTCTTCCACACTGGCTTCCAGATGAGCTTTTTGCGCCACAGATCGTGACTGGTGTATTCCCAGCCCTCGTGATCTTTGCCCAGGAACTTTTCGCCAGGTATGCCCATTTTCACCTGGGATAATCGAGGTTTATGTTGCTTGTTGTTTATTGCAATTGTTAAGCTTTTCCCTTACCCATTGTGGCTCGAACATTTGCTTCCAGTCTGCAACCTGTACTTCCTTCCACACGGGCACCTGGATCTCCTTCCAGAAGGGCACTTGGATCTCCTTCCAGACGGGCACCTGAATTTCCTTCCACACGGCCACCTTCGTGGGCACCCAAATGGGTTTCGTCACTTTCTTCCATTCGGCCACTTTGACGTCCTTCCATGCGGGCACTTCGCGCTCCTCAATTTTTGGCTTCTTAATGATTTTCCAATCAGGCACTTTCTCCTCTTTCCAAACGGGCACCTATTTAACGTTTAGGTTCCATTTTAGCTCTGATCCTGATGGCAGTCCTGATGTCAATCGCTAAGCTTACCTGCACCTCCTTCCATATTGGCACCGAAACCTTTTTCCATTTGGTTTCCCACGCCTCTTTTTTTATCGTCTTCCACACCTGCACCCAATCTTCCTTCCATGTCAGCTTCTTCTTCCACACACCCTCGGGTGGATGTGCGTAGGCTATGCTGAGGATAAGCGCGCAGCTGGCGCTGAGTAGCTGTGGGCGGCAGAGAAGCGCAGATAATCGATTAAATAACTTTTCAAGTTGAAGTTTATCACTTTTTGCACATTTTGATGTATGTATAATTTGGATAATTCATAATTATTCATTGTTTATATATATTTTTCACACAGAAATGCATTGGTCATTCATAGGATATATCAACATGGATTTTTTTTGTATTTTATTTTTCTCCATCTGTTTGCCACACTAACCAACAAATTTAGGGATCTCATGCTTGTAATCCCTGTACCACCAACAGCGCGTTAAAACAAAAGAGCTGAAATGTGCCTCCGATGAGGTCTTCTATGAACACTATTCGCATTTCCCTACATGCACATCTATTTATATTTTGAATGCGAAGCGCCAAAGAAACGCAGCAACGTCGACGGCGCAGCAGCGCAAAACAGCAACAATTTGCCCAAAATACCAACAGCAACAACAACAATAAACAGCAAGCGGTCGCTGCTGCAGCGACGCCAGCAGCGACTCTTTGGTCTTTTGCTGTGCCTATCTGTCATATGTGTATGTGTGTATGTCTGTGTGGGGACACGGTCGAGCCGCCGCCGCAGCCGCAATCGCTGCTGCTGCTGTTGGTGGTGCTGCAAAGCTCCCAGTCACAGTCACAGCTTCAGCTTGAGCTTTAGTCTCGGCTGAAAGCGTTCGTTTGTCGCCCAATGTGCAAAATGCACGCAACTGCAAACGCCGACACCGACGCCGACGCCGACGCCAACGCCAACGCCAGCGTCGCTGCCAGCGCCAACGAAAGCGAAAGAGCCGAGAAGAGAGTGAGAGTGTGAGTGAGAGTAAAGCGGAGCGCGAAGCTCAAAGAGAGCGCTTAATGTCTGTTTGTTTTATCTTTCGTTGTGTGACGAGCCAAGCCGCCTGATGAATTGGTCTCGGACTGACGATGACTGCTCGGATTTACCCAAGGTAAAGCAATCGCAGCAGCCGTATATTCCAACTTTTGACCGCTTGGTCTTGGACTCTTTGAAGTGTGCGTTGGTTGATCTCAAGCGTAAATGTGATGTTTTGGGGCCGAAGGTAGAATGTGTCGACGCGTTCACAGACTACTAATTATGTTATTAATAATGATGTACAAGATTTAATTACCTGCTGACCGATACTCGATAAGGTCAAATAGGGCTGTGGGCGGTTGTCGGCTATCGGCTGCTACACTTAATGGTTAAATAGCTACGTGCGTGCACTCTAGACGACGTGTTTAACTCGGTTAACTTCATTTCAGTGACACACACAATTAGCACAGTTCGGTTTTGGCCTGCGATTCGCAAAAAACAAAAACAAAAACCGCCAACAGGCGTTTGTGTAAACAAAAATAAGAAAAGCAACAACAAAGTGACCTTCGCAACGGGACGCAGCATGAAGACGTATAGCAATGACGAGGGCAATAACAGTAACACCAACAACACGCTATTGTTGGTGCTATTGCGCCGCTTCAGTGGCTCTGGGCTCTGGGGGCCATCTTTGTCTAGCACTAAATGGCATTTAACATTTTTTAGCATGGTAATAAGGTGCGCGTTTTATGTCAGACCCTCAAACAAAACATCATACAAATGGCCACAATATAGTTTAATAAATACACAATTAACACTTTCAGCCATGAGAAAGAAAGAAGATCAGCGTTGTTATGTGTTTAATATGGCGAATTTAGTTTGCAATTTACAGTTTACTGAAATGAATTCTAAGTGTGGTCGCATTTAGCCAGAAGCTTTTCGTCAAATGCCAACTGTTGACAGATCGGGTGTGTCTAAGTGCAATGTGCATCTCCTTGGAATTCGTATAAATTATAAATACATATGCACATACATATGTATGCAAAATCTGTAATTGACAGTGTCCACAATATCTACAAAGTTTACATTATATGCACAACAATCAAACCTGAAGCTGCAGCAGCAGCAGCAGCAGCAGCAGCAGCAACCGTGGTTACATCACATGCGAAAATCAGCGAAGGAGCAGTGGCAGGAGGTGGGGAACATGCATGAAATTGCAGTTGCGGCCTTCAATGCAAAAAATGAAAGAAAAGAAGCACACAACAGACAAAACCAACAACACTGGCAACACCAATACCAACAATAACGGCGACGGCGACAACAAGAAAAGAAAAGGCGAAAAAAACCGAAACTTGAAATTAGGTAAAAATACACGACACAAATCAAGGAAAATGAAGCAGATAATAATGAAGAATGTGCAACGTCAGCAACAATGAGAGCCAAAGCGTAGCTTGGCTCAAGCCAGGCCCAATCAGAGGAGACCCAGTCCCACAGTCCCGTTGCCACTTGACTTAGTTTTGTTTCGGCTTCAGCTGCGAATTGCACTGCCACAAAAGAAATGAAATGAAATTGAAATTGAAATTCCTGTAACGTGCACAACAAAAGCAGCAACAATAATACGGTGACGACGACTTGTGGAGCGAGTTTTGTTTGCATTTAAGTTTTTGTTTTGCTTTTGATTTTTGGTTACACAGTCGTCTGAAGTTTCTTTGATGCGAAGATGTCGTGCACGCAGGCAGGCGCTACAGGCGCCGAAAAACACCTTTCGCTGTTGCTGGAGTCCCTGCTGATTGCATAATTAATGGCCTCTTATTATTGATCTCGACGTTTATTTAGGTTATATGCGTGGCCAAACATCTTGGCATATGAAGTCGAACTAGTTTTGTTCCCTCTTTTTTCAATGAGCGCCCGCATCACTTGAAGGACTTTTATCGTAAACAAAAATTGCCCATAAATAAAACTATTACTTTGCGTTACAGCCGTTAAGGCTTGGAACATTATTTGAATGTCTTTGTTAGAGTAGGAGTTAAAATAGCAAGTTTGTATTTTTATTGGTCATAATATAGACAGTTTTATATTCAGTAAACATCGTTTTTAATTCGCAGGCCCCGAAAATAATATTTTAATCATGTGATTCTCTGTATGATCCAAGGCGTATCCACAGCATTGCTATGCTATGAAGACATTTAAAATGATATAGCACAAATATAGAGCACATTTACATTCCAATGAGTATACAAATTCGCATTGCCCAATCCGTTTAATCGATTACTCCAATTGGAATTACCTTGAAGTAGAAGTAAAAGCGCTTTATAGCCATTTCTAAACATTCATAGGCTTTGTTTTCATGTGGATCAGGCCAACATTCGGCTGGACTGTTACAACATAAACAAATTAAAGCGATTCAGACATACTTTGGCCTTCAATCGGTCCCCCTTAATAGACGCTAATTCCAATTGGACACCAATGTGAAATTCCACTTTGACTCTCGTTAAGACCTCTTCCTGCAACGTCATCGCCATCGCCGTCGTCAGCGTCAGCGTCAGCGTCAGCGTCAATTGTAAGCGTCTTTGACATATTGCGCTTGTAATTGCTTTTATAGCTTGACTTGGCTTGGCTGGCGTGGCTCGAGGCACATTCGGTTGCTCCAATTCGTTACATGACCGCACATCACCGAACACCAAAGCTGAAACCGAAACTGACGCTGTCGATGGGGCAGGTGCGCATGGCTTGAGTGTTGATGGTAATGTTATTGTTACCACTCGCGTGCAGTTGACCCACATATTGAGCGTAAATGAAATTACAGCCTCCAAAGCAAATTTCTTGAAGCTGTTGCCCCGGTTGCCCCGGTTGACCGGTTGCATCATCCCATTTCGAGCCGCAGCCAATTAGGTGCGTCGTTTTGTCAGCGCAATTTCAATTAAATACAGCATTAATTGCTTGGCTACGCTGCAGATTTAGATGCTAGCTGCAGGTGGTCAAGATACATGACTTTTGGCCATTTACAACTTGATAAATGAAATCGTAATCCATACGATTAGCGAGTCGTCTGAAGAAGGTTCACTCATGCGAGTGCGTCAAGGTTGATCATCTGAACAGGTTAACAACGGATCAAGACACAGATTCGCAACGTCCCCAGTATTATTGGTATATTTATGGCAGTTGCTGTGGCAATCCCAGACAGCTGTAATCTTGGCCATAAAGCAGAAGAAGACGTCGAGATACGGCAACGAAAAAGCAGAACGAGCTTTATGTTTTGTCCATTGAGGCGTTGTCCTGCAAAAGATGCAGACGAAAAACCGGCTCAGTGGCTCAGACCAGGCTCCAAATGGACATTACGCAATTGACCAAGCAAACGAAGCCAAGCCTCAGTCAGAGGTCTCGCATTCCAATTTGCGTAGCTGCCGTCGTGCAGCTGCACATGCGCGAATTTCCTCATCTATAAGCCGCTTGCCATGCACTGAAGACACCGGAGACAAGAAATATTTTTTATGACTGCCATTTGACAAATATTGCTAATTAAACGCCGTTTGATCATTGGGCAATTCAATGCCCAGGCTCTGGGCACACTTTAAGCGGAAGTGTGGGTGCCACCTTCCTGCATAAAGAGAGATAGGTAGGTAGGGAGTTAGAGACAGGCAGAAGGAGAGGGAAGAGACGATTGGCCAATTGCGCAATCGAATAATTCCAGCTACGAGCAACAGGTGTCGCTGCTTGAAGATGCAACCGCGTTACGTCAGGCGACGACTTTCACATGGACTCACTCCGATTCGAAAAGCCAAGTGGCTGCCGGAATGCCATCCAATTGAAAACTGTCCAACAGTCCAATCGTCCTAACTGCCTGCGCGGAGGCTTCAATGCAAATGAAGTTATTTTATGTGCGTGCGAATCTTTCGGCCTGTGTGTGGCTTGGTGGCTTGGCTCATTAACACGTATGTTAATTCATGCAGCGTCTTTTCATGGCATTTATTTAGTGTTGTCTGTTGCAACTGCAACATTTGAGTGCATTTTGTCGTGCGCCGCCTTTTTGTGATTTTTGTTTTTTCTGTACACTCTTTACATGCCTTCCAACTGTTGTTCCGCTTGTGGCAGCAGCAACAAAAAATATATACATATGTATGTATGCGTTGCACAGTGGTTCGCATCACAGATGCTTATCGACTTGAAGGTCTCTCACTGCTTTGATTTTAGTGGGTTTTCCACGCCAATTAGCTTAAGTTCCCATAAGATCTTTATTATAATGCGATAAGTGTCCTTCCCGTGTTAAATGAGATTTTAAGCGTTGGCAGACATTCGCAAGCTCCTTAGCAAATGATTTAAAGTAACCAATAAGGGGATAATTTTTATTTTGCAAATTTAAAGTCTTTCCAAAATTTGTATTCTGATGATATTTAATTATCTTTATATCAGTGGCTTAAAAATACCAAAAAGAAACTTTTCTTGATAAAGGACATTTGTAAATTTGTGAATCTACTATCATTATTACTATGAATTATTGATCAAATGTAATGTAATTAATTTTAGGCTCTGGATACCTTCCCAACTACCACTGTACCTGCGTGTTATCTTGTTGTTGTTAGACGAAAAAATTTGTATTTTGTGTTTTTGTGCTTGCGCTTTGTTTGGCCAAGTTTTTGTCAGCTTTAAGCCATTTGCCACACATTGACAGAAAGGAAAAAAAAATTTTCCAGTCCAACAAGGAAGTTTCGAGCGCATCTTCCACGCGCGTCCAATTATGACAAACGGCTACAGTGATCACCCACCGCCTTCGCTGTTACTCATGTGGCATGTCACGAAGCTCGAAGAGGAACTGAGCAGCTTGGCTTTGAATTATTACTTACAACACCTGCCTTGCAGCAGCAGCAGCAGCAGCAGCAGCAATAACAACAACAGAGACTTCCATTGTCATTGTCGCTAGCCAAAAGCGGCAGCAGTTGCCAATTGAAACGGCTGAGGTTGTGCGAAATGTGTTTATGGCGTTCAACAATGTCTCGTTGCAATTCTCAGTTAATGGTATGGCGCTGATGTCTGCAGTTGACCCACTACGCTTTGGCTCCTGATGTCCCATTCAGCTGAAGGCCGCTCTGCGGATGACATAATATACCGATTTGGCACACATCACACAAATTGACGCTAATACCGAGCATCGATTTAAACACCTGATATAATTCGCTATTGCCTATTTGCAAATTTGTACCCTCAACTCATTGGAAATGCGTAAATAGGGTATAGCGATTTACGTTGAAATGGCGAAGCAGATTCACAGTTTCGTTCGTCTTCCTTTATTCGTTTCTTCACACATATCGATGCTGTGATACATATAGAGATATAGAGAGAGAGAGTAATGTCCTCCCATAGCGCGAATTGTTATTTTTTTTTTTTATATATTGTCATTGTCGCTAGTCAAAAGCGGCAGCAGTTGCCAACATACATATATTTACATATGTATGTATATATGTATCATTTTGGACATCTCACGTCATTCAGCCTATATGAAAGTTGCTAGCTCATATACATATGCATGTGTCTATATGTAATGGCAATATGTGTAATGTCTATTATATGATATATTTATTACATGAAGACAAAATTAAATTAGTAGCGAGTGACGTGCGTGTTTCTGGTCTGCATGTTTGTATATACTTGCATGTGTGTGTTTTTGTGTATGTGTGTACATGTACGCAAACTTTAGCTTATAGCTTTGCTTATTTGTGCATAAGCTAGAATATTTCAAGACGCAGCCTTGACAGAGTGTTTAGGGTATTTGCCAGTCGTTCCCTTGTGGCTCTTTATAGTGGTTACGCTTTAATTTGATGTCTCTTTGGTTTATGTGGCACGAGTCGCACGTTTACGTGAGCTGCTTTATATTAAGGGACACGCCCCCACTGCTGTCGCAATTGAAAGGCACGCTAAAAGATTGCAGCGTCATGGCAAAAAATCAAAAATACAAAAAAAATGTAACTGAAATTGTTAGGCAATTGGGTCAACATCTTCGGTTGACTGTGGATCCCCAAACAATTTAATAAAAATCATCTTCAGATGTTGCACACTTATATATATATATATATATATATATATATATATATATATATATATATATATATATATATATATATATATATTTTTCTTATTTTTAGTTTTTTTTTTTTCTCTTTTTATTTTTAGTTGCTCTTCGATCAGCGGTGATGAATTATGAAATAGGCGCTATTAACGAACGCTTCGACCTTTTCGACCTTTCAATTGCTAGCGGTAAGCGTTTTTGCCTTTAAGCCCAAAAGCTCATCGACAACAAAAGGTGTCGATTAATTAAGTCGACATTGAACAACCAAAATTTATACCCATTAGCTGGCTAATACATGGCGATTTGATGGATCTGTTGATACATTGACTTGATGTTTCCATTGAGCTGTCGCCAGCTAGCCCGCCCGCTGTGCTTGAGATAGATAGAAAGATAATGAGTGAGAGAGAAGTAGGGAGAGGGAAAGAGAGCGTGAACAACGATGCTAAGTCGTTAAATCTGGTACATGCAAGGGTCAAGCAAGAGGCGTGCACCTGGCCAGTTAACCGTTACCACGAGCACTTCACATAATTGTTGCATAAGCCTCTGTCTGCTTCACTTTCGGGCTGTCGCACGCAAACGGAACGTACATACGAAATTTTCATAATTTCAGTTTTCTTTTTATTTTCTAATAATTTTAATTTATTTATGCGTGTGAACCAAAGCAGACAAACTCATAAATCATCAAGTCTCGTTTCTTATTTTACTATTACTATTTTTTCAAAGAAAAGTGAAAACTGTTGAGACCATAAATAAAACGTAGTTGGCACTGTCAGGCATTCCAACTATTTTTGTTTTTATTGTTAAGTCAGCATAATGAAAAATGTCAATTCGTTAGATGATTTTAGTGTCAATCAACTCAACTTTGCAAATCATTTTGCAAAGTAATTAAAGAAACAAACAAATTCAAAAAGCGCGCCAATGATTAAACGTGCCCTACACTTTGGATCTTCTGCAACACTGGCTTGAAGTCTGTTATATAGCTGTCACGTTTACACTGCAGCCTTTGCGGCAGGTAAATTGTTTAGTACAAAGCAAAGAGTTAAAGCGAGATAGCATGAGATGATTTTGCTGTACAGTTTTGAAAGCATTGCCAATTTGGCGGTAAATTTGAAATACTTTGAGACTTGGGCTTAAAACACATTTCATTGAATTTAAAACTAATGCCAAGTGATTTTATATTGACAAATTCTTTTTAGTAATAATTGATATGATGATTTCTTAAAATCTTCAATAAAAAAGGAAAAAGCAGCAAAGCCCTTAGAAAGCGTAAACAATGTATGTAACTTTTTATTACTATTATTAGCTCTTTATTGATTCATATTTACATTCACACTTTAAAACTAAATACATAAGTACATAAAATTGGTAAATACTAGTGCTCGTTTGATCTAAAATTGACTTTCGGTTAAGCTTTCATAGAACTGCATTTAAAACTAGGGATAGAAGAATAAATTAAAGATTTAAATTTAGGTTAAAATTAATGATTAGTGATCGTTAGCATTTAAATTTACGTAACTATCTGATATACATATATGTGATGAATACATACATATGTATTGTAAACTAAGTCTTCTTGCTAATTGCACAAAAACGCGTCTCAGCTGCAGTCATGGACTTCTCCTCCTTCTCTCTTGGACTGCAGTGGAAAAGTGTTTTAGGCAGTTGGACCTAAGCTAAACTACAGCTAAATTGCATATTTACAGGTTTTTTGCTAGAGCTAGGGCTTGGGGATAGAGCAGTGCTGGAGAGGGGCAGGGAGTCTACTTCATGTAGTAGCTGCTGGGCGCACGGCCCGAGGTGTACGTGCTCATGGGTATGCCCTGGGGGCCAGGTATGTGAGAGTTGCCTGACGAGTGCGTCACAGACTGATTCTGTGAGCCATAAAGATGATCGACGCTGGTGTTGCCAATGCCATTGCCCGAAGGCTCATAGTCCACATCGTAGTAGATGCCCGACTGGTTCTACAGCAAATAAAATGAACAATAAATGAGATATCTGACACGGCTGAAATTTGGATGCTGTACACCTACCGCTATGCTGCCATTGCTGCGACTCTTTGGGCGTGGCACTTGGAAGTTGCGACCCAGCAGATCGGCGCGATCCTCCTCCTCACTGGAGCTGGAGTTCTCCAGTGCGCGCATGCCATTCGCACGCGCTCCCAGGCCGAGTCTTCTAGTAAAAATTCCAAAATGAGTTAGCAATAAATCACATGAATATATATTTGTTTATATTCACCTGGGCAATGGCACTGGCGGCGCCAGGCTGGCGCTTGGATGCATTTGCATGGTGCTTTGCAGCGACATTCCACCGATGGTGCCCATGCCCATGGCGCCCAGATTGGGGTACGCAAACATGGCCGACGATGGCCGTGTGGGTCCGATGGGTTCCGCCTAAAAAGCGAATTTCGATTAGATTTGTATACAATATATATATTTGGGTCTCTCTGTAACTAACACTCACTCCGTAATGATTCGTCTGTGCCATGACATCTGCGATCTGTGCCCAGCGCATGCGATCCTCGAGAGTCACCTGATAGCCCGCTTGTGGCAAGCCCGCCGATTTCAATGGAGCCGTATTCATGTAGCCAAACACCGGCGAGCCCATTGCGTTCTTTTGCTCGCGCTGCCAGCGGCGTGACCACATGATGAGGCACACCAGGGTCAGCACAATGATGATCACAGCCGCCACAGAGGCGCCTATGGCCACGCCCAGCACCTCGCCGTCGATCTCGCACTGTGCGCCGTAATGACTTGAATCGCATGCGCAACTCTGGGCGCCCTCCTCGTTGTAGCTGCAGACTCCATGATTATTGCAATAGCCATCCGGACAGGCCTGGCACTCCCGGCCCGCACGCAGTGGCTGATCGGCCCAGGGATCGCGCAGGCCCGGCGCACAGACACACTGGAAGCTGCCCCAGCTGTTGCTGCACGTGGCGCTCTCATGGCAATCGTTCAGCTCCGCCGACTGGCATTCGTCCACATCGTGAAGCGCCGAGACGGCGCCCTCCGGCGAGCTCACATACAGCACCGAGTTGCCAATGTTGTTGTTGCGACGATGCAGCACACCCAGCAGATGCTTCTGCACATCGCTGCGCAGATTGGGACGCAGCGTTTCCACGCTCTCGTCCAGCTTGAAGGGGGGAACGAGAGTTAGTAAATATTATGACTCTCTTTGATTTTGCTCACCTTCAAAGTCAGATTCACATAGACGCCGCTGCCGCCCAGATTGGGATCGCCTCTGTAGATATTATTGACCTTGGCCTCCATAAACTCATCCGAATAGGGTGTCATAGACATGGCAGAGTCCAGCTGTAAAGGATGATTAGATTAAGGATTTCTGTTGATTTTGTGCTCTGGGTATATTTTGCTCTACTTACTGCGCGCACAGCTTCGTAGCTTAGCTGGCCATACGGCTCACTGTTGAGATCCAGGAGTTTGTTGTCCCATACAATGCGATGCTCATAGATGCGATCCACGCGCATGCCCAGATGGAAGGAGATGACGCGGCGACAGGGCTCGCGATGCTTGCGACGTGAATAGCCTGGAAGTGGAGAAATGATTTGAATGGAACTAGTCTCCAATCCTTACTCCAATCTCTACTCTTTTCATGTAAGAGGATACTTTACAGATATTCGAATATAATATTTTCTAATCTCCCACAGTTCTCTTGGCTCACCTGGTCTGCAGTGACAGCTGGACACGCCGTTTTCCGTTTTGCAGCGCTCGTGTTGCGCCTGATCACAGGTAGTGTCATCGCCCACGATGCAGGTGTCGATGCGCACGGGCGGTGGTGTGGGTCGCTGGCGATAGTGTGGTCGCGTGGGTCCCGCATGTGTCGTTGATGCTGGCACCTTACTGGCCGTCTGCCCATGCCCATGTGTCGGTCCATGCCCCGGACTTGTGCCTGATTGGGACTGCAGCTCGACAACTCCCGTTTCCGGGACCACATAACCATTGCTGCTCTGAGTGACACCGTGATTCGGCACAGTTGCACCACCCTTCGAACCACCACCTCCTGCACCACCACTGCTGCCTGCTGCGCCTGGCAATTGGGGCAGACGCGTAGCCGGTGTTGTAGCGCCAGGTGGCGGATCTGTGGGATCACCAAATAGATTGATGTAAGTGCGTTTGCCATCGATTGAGACGAAGCCCTCGTCACCTGATGCTGACACAATGATGTCCGCCTGTGCTCCGCCGCCGCCTGCTGGCCCTCCCCCGTAGCTGCCGTACGGCTTAATGTTTATCGTCTGCTGGGAGCCGCTGCCCTTGGGACCCGGACCTTGGATAGCCGACAGAGTGACGTCAAAGATCTCGCCATAGCCGGGCGGCAGATGCTGGCGCGTTGGCTGTATGACCTGCTGTGGAGCGGTGGGCCGTTGAGCGGCTGGGCGTGGCCGGCCACCGGGCTTGAATTCGGGATCGTCCAACACAATGCCGGGTCGGGGATGGTAGGGAGCGGCCGGAGTGGCGGGAGCGGGCGTTGGGCCATTACCAATGGGCGCCTTTTCAGTGGTGGTTGAGGTGGTTGAGGTAGTCGAGGTGGTTGTGGTAGTAGTTGAGGTGGTGGTAGTGGAGCTAGTACTGGTGGTGGTGGTGGTGGTGGATGTAGAGGTGGTCAGAGGTGATTTGGTTGTCGGAGCAATGGTATCCGAGGCGACCAGCTCGCTCAGCGGCACAGTCTGAATGCTGCTCGTAATGGATGAGGCGCTAGCCTCCAGTCCCGGCGTGCGATTGGCTGTCATAAAGATGACCTCCTCCGTGGAGGGATCAAGATCATGGCTATCATCTGCACCGCTATCCATGGACATGGGCACATAGCTCGACGACATGCCCATCACGGTGTTCACCACGGAGCTGGTCTCAATGATGGTGGTGTAGCCATCGTGCTCCTCATGCGGCTTCTTGACTGGCTTCGGCTTGTGCTTCTTTTTGACCACCTGCTCTTTGGTTGGCGTTGTAGGTGAGGGCTCTGGTGGTGGCACCAGCTCATCTTCGATCTCGCCGCCTGCTTCGGTATCTTGGTCAGAGACTTCGATGTATTGGGCATTGGCATCTTCGTTGGAGAACTCCGAGTCGTAGGTGGTGTCTGTGGGCGGCACAGCGTCTAGATGGTCACCAGTTGGTTCTGGCTGCTGCTGCTTCACATCTTCTTGCTGATGCACTGGCTCCGGTTCGGCGGGACGTGCGGGCAGCTGCTGAGGCATCGGCTGATACTGCGGCAGCGGACGTCGACTCCCATTGACGCTCGTTGTGATTGGTGGGCGTGGTTTGTTGCGATACCAGGGCGGCCGATTGCTCACGAAGCCCGGACGCACAGGTACAATCTGTTCCGGAATGGGCACGCCCGTAATAAACGGACGGTCAGGTCGATCGAACGGATAAGGAGGCGGCCGCATCGAAGTGCCTGGCTTTTGTGCTTCGTAGTCCAGCGGCAAGGGCTGCACCTCGGATATCCGCGGCGGTCCACGATTATTGATACGGCTCGCCGAGGGTCGACGCACACCTTGCGTATTGGCGTGCACATTGACGTTGCCGTTGAGCAGCTTCACAATACCCGTGATGATGTCCTGGATGTCCGGATTGCCGTTTTGGCGTGGATTATGCGGCGTTTGAGTCGCACTGGCTGTCGAGCTGGCAATACTGCTCGGACTCGGGCTGATAGGGGACCCCGACGTACTCTGTCGCAGCCCCCTTTGCACTAAAAAAGGCTGCTCGCTTGAGCTGCTGCCAACGGAGCTGCTGCTGCCACTTAAAGTCTTGCCCGCTCGCATGCGCTGTGTGCGCTCCGGCTGCTGCTGCTCCTGCTCCTCCTGCTGATCGTACGTGCCCGTCGGCTTGATGTTATAGTGAAAGTACCGGCCCGCTGAGACGTCCTTCTCGCCATCGTTGCCGTAGCTGATATCATTGGGATGCTGTTGCTGCTGCTGTGGCTCGTGCAGTATGGGTGAGGCCGAACGCTCTACACGCGCACGCGTCTCGCTCTCATTCAACGGCTCTGAGTGTAAGCCCTCCGCGATGCTGTTCGAGTCGGTCATGGTGCTCTCAATGCTCAAGCGCGCCTCAGAGTTCTGGCTGCTGGACTTGGGTGAGATCTGCGAGATGTCATTGTGTTGGGCAGCTGCAAAGAGAGTAAGGGAGAGAGAGGAAGAGGTGCAATTAGAGCTGGTGAAATTCTTGAGATGCCAGAGCTTCAGTTTCACTAATTATTTATTGCAGTGCAGAGAATCTGGTGCAGCTGCAACTGTGGCGGCAGCCAAAACAAAAGCGACAGCGGGTTTCACTTTTCAGGTACGCCCCAACAACAGCAACAACAACAACAACAACAATTGCGGCACCTGCCCTGTGCTTTGTCTTTGTCATTGTCATTGTGGATGCCGATGGGATGCACATTTGCATTTCTTAGAAATTCGAAACCGACTTTGAGAGAGAGATTTCAGTTTCAGTTGCAGTCTTAGTCTCAGCCTCAGCCTCGGAGCCTCAGAGTCTCAGCCTCGGTTGGCAGGCATCATTTATTTTCGATGTCAAGTTTGTGTCTTCAGTCTTTTGTTCTTCTTTTCACTCTCGCAGTGTAATTGTTTGCTCTCGCCATACATATATACATACACATATATGTAGGTATATACTTATATGTATATCTAAATCATATACGCCTGCCAACATCTGAAATTACGGGTTTGCCTTTTGGCAAGCCAAGGCTGGGCAAACAGATGTCTTGCACCAGTCCGACGCTCATCTGTCACAGTTTGTGGCAGTCATATTACTTATTACCAAGGCGCCCCCTTTGGCCACGCCTCCTGCCAGGCAGGCACAATTGCACTGAGAGAAGACGAGAATTTCACAAATTGCTACGTGAAGCGTTGAAAAGATGCCAGCATATTCACGACTGCCATTTGTATGGCTGGTAAAATATACTCGCCGAGCTACTTATCAGAGATGGGCAGGCATATATGCGTTTATATAGATATATATCTCTGGGGGTTGCGCTACTCTGCACAATAAATCAATGAAGAAATTCTGCAAAATTTCTGTTAAAGTTCAGTTTTACTTTTTACTATTTAGGAATTGGTGTGTAGAGATATTTGATTTAGATCCTATAGCCAAGGAAGCAAAAGAATAATAATAATAAATAAATAATAATAATAATAAATAATAATAATAAATAATAAATAAATAAATAATAATAATAATAAAAGAACAATATCAGAAACTTTCCTTTATTTTTCGACATTAACTCTATATTTTCCTAGCTATAAAAATTCGTTGGAGCTCTTATTAATATTATTTATATAATTGTTAAACACTGCAACTTGTTTTTCTCTAATTATATATAGCATATGAAATTGAAAGAGAAATGCAAGCAATTATTTGCTTTAAAATTTGGCAAAAAGTAAATTTTAATTGCAATCTATAACTAGTTTCTGAGCTATAAAAACTTCAAATATAATTCAACAAAAATTTTAATTACTATACAAATTTCTATCTTATACAGACTGAGACAGGTGGATTTCTATTCTTTTCATATTTTAAATTGCTTTCTTTTTGGGGCGATTATGGGCCTAGACAAACGCTTTAGAAATTGACACCTGCTGAGCTTTGACTCAAATGAACTGACTTGAACCCGATTCAACAAGAACAGAGGCAGGGAGAGAGGTAGGTAGGTAGACAGAGTAATGGACTGTGAGTGTCTGTGTGTGGCTTTTAACACCACCCGCCAAGCATTCAATATAATGTTACAACAATTTTCAAGAGTCTTAGGCATCCGAGTGCTATAAATCTGGTTACTTTCTTTGCTTTGGCTGTGATTTATGTGTTGTTGCTGCGATCGTTGAGTTACCTCAGGCATTGTGAGCGCAGCCTCCGAAAGCGAAGCCGTGTCAAGTGCATGTGTGGCAGACAGACACACTGACGGACAGACGGACAGACAGACAGACAGTTGGCTGGGGCAAGTGCTTTTTACCGCTGACATATTAGCGCGATGCAAGCTCGACTCTAAGGTCTGCCCAAGTGGGTGCCGAGTACGTCAAGCAACCAGTTTAATAATATTTTCGAGTTTATGGCACAGCGCGCATAATTCACACGAGCAACAACAGAAGAAGAAGACGCCGAGGTATAAATAAAACACGTTTAGTTATTGAGCTTAACCCAATTGCTAAGCGGTTTTTTTTTTCTTTTCGGTTTTTAATATGTATTTCTCCTCCTTTTCGATAAAGTTTTTGGCACAGTTTTTACTTTCACCAAAGCAAAGGCGCAACTATGCGAAACACGCGGATTGATAGCTAAAAATATTA
Source organism: Drosophila mulleri (assembly GCA_035047565.1). Taxonomy (NCBI): domain Eukaryota; kingdom Metazoa; phylum Arthropoda; class Insecta; order Diptera; family Drosophilidae; genus Drosophila; species Drosophila mulleri. The sequence goes on from JAWNPK010000060.1 coordinate 4,439,916, forward strand.
TTTGTTTTACTTTCTTTGAAATGCGGCTTTTATATAATTAGCGCTTCCTTTTTAAATTCCAAATACCAAATACAAAATACCGAACAAACAAAGCCGCAAAAATGTCTTGATCGCATTTTCACTTTCCTTTTGCGAAATAATCGTAAAAAGAAAAAAAAATTAAATATGATTTTCCCACCTGTTTTTCCACTTCACTTTTTTCTCATTTGATTTTTGCGCTATTATTGATACGAAAATTGAATTGGTAGCGGGGTAAAAGTGTCTGGCCAAAATGAAAATGTTGCCGCGGGCCATTAAGTCAGTCGAGCAGAGACAACGCAAAGGGGAACAACAACTGTAGCACAATTTACCAAATTGAATCTGTGGCATGCCACACACTTTCACGGACAACGAAAGTAAAAGCTCTAATTAACTAGCTTTTTGGGCAGCCAACTCCCAACTGGCTATATGGTACGGTCTGACATGTCTCACAGAGTTCAATGCACCAAGAGGCAGCAACAACGACAACGACAGCAACAACTACAACAACGTTGACAACTTCGACAAGACAAGAGAGTCATTAGTTCCAGCGCTTGCCTACATTAATTTAAACGCTACTTGAGCCCACGACTCAGTTACTGCAAGGCTAGAAGGCGGCAGCAGGGCAGACAGGACTGGTTTTCAGTCTCGACTGAATTGCAGCCCACACACACTCGCTCACTCACACATACACACATGCATGCTACACGACAAAGCAATTGGCAATTTCAGCGCCTCCAAATTGCTGACAACAGGCAGCAATCACTTTCTATTTCAGCTGCTTCGAACTGACAGAAAAACAACGACAGCAAAACTATTTCACAACTTGGCCAAAAGGCCGTAGATGCAGTACCTGTAGCCAACGAAAAGAAAGACAAATTAAAGCTAGCGACAATAATTACATTTGCAGCGCTTATGAAATGCAGCAATTTCATATCTCGATATTTAACGCACGTACGCAAGCATTACGCATACGACAAGTGCGCCAAGCTGAACCAAGCCAGCCAGTCAGGCACATTAAGTACTTTGGCAGCTGTTTGCCTGGCCAAATAGCATATGCATGTCATATTTCAGCTCACATTTTCAGCTATTATGTAACACCCAAATAATGGAGAAGGTGGCATAATAATGACGACAATTTGACGCATTTAGTATTTGATTATTGCCTATTAAATATTTCATTCACATTGAAATTTCATTCAATTTAAGCAGATCTTATAAATTATTAATAATTACCTTGGCTCGAAATGCTAATATGTATATGGAAATACAATAAATGCAAATACAAATATAAGAAAAATTAAGTAAGTTGGGGCAGTCAGAGCTGTAAGGAAGATAACTAATGCCCAAGCATATCAAATTTATCCAGTTTTGTGTATTTACATATGTCCCATATAAGAACATTCTTAACTTAAAATAAGTATTATTGCAGTGTCGAGTGCTACTCCGAGTCGGGAGTGTTCGGCTAGAATATATTCAGAGCTCTCTGTAAAGATTCTACTTCAATCATTAAATAAATAGTACGCACACACTACATACGCTCACATAGGCACGCTGTGCATGATCTTGCATGGGCTTGATTATGGAACGTAAATGTTGCATAACTTTTAGTCTAGTTGGGCTATCTAACTTAAATTTTCAGAGCGTAATAATGGCATATATATGCTTCTATAGCAGCCGTCATCTAACTGTCTATCTACATTTTCCGACGCATAAATTCAACTCTTTGAAATACAAGTTTTCTAATTTGTTGTAAGGCGAGAGATATCAACAAAAAAATCTGATATATCAAATAAGATGTATTAATCATCTACGATGATTTACTAGACCTACTGTAAACTTTGTGGTATCAAATAACGAAAAACAGAATATGGTATGAGTTATAAATATTCACTGCACTCAGTGCTTGAAAACTCTGCAAAAAGAAATTTCAAATCTCAACTCTACAAAGAAATCAAACACCAAACGTTGCCTCAAACTTTTGATTACAATTCTAAATTTACTTTCCCTCTACACTATTTATAGCAAATATAATGTAAATTTTAATATTTACAAATCTCTCTTCTACAATAGTAACTCAAGACAGCTCAATTTACAAATTGTTTCATATTTCATATCTATTTTAGCCAACTTTCTACTTGATTTAAGACCTTACGTGTGTTATTTATTATGCTTGACTTCTATTATTAAATATGTCTTTTGTTTTACTTTCAAAACCTAAGCTCGGCTCAAGGCTTAGCCTTTACATTTCACATTTTTTTTCAGCTACCACAATTGAATCTTTCAAACGTCTCATAAAAGTCTTTTCTAAATCAAAATAAAAACGAGCTCGAGCTTATGTCTGGCTTTCTGTAAGATTTCTATTTAAGATGCTAAGACCATCTGAATCGCCGCCTTGCCCTGTGGCTTCAGTCGCAGCTCACGTTCGTTCAACTTGGCTCATCGTACACACACACACACACACGCCCTGCCTGAGAGTCAAAGAACTTGTGGGCAACGCCTCGGCTCGTACGCTAAAGATATTAGCTGGGCTATCGTGGCACGTCGCTTACATTTGAAATATCGCCATAGTTTTTGTAGGCAGACGGACAGGCGGGGCGTGTTGTTCCTCAACTCAAGCAGCTGGCAATAAAAATTGTTTGATTTAATGCTAATTGATTCAGACAAATGCTTGCCGCACAGACTCCAGTGGGCGTTGCTATAAAAACCACAGAAAAACCAAACAAATGTTGCTGTTTATGACCACCGCAAAGAAAGTTTGTGTAATAAATATTTTGTTTTTCTTTTCTTTTTGTTTTTCTTATGGCCCCATCTATTTTTTTTCTTTTTTTCGCAGCAGTCATGCTGGCAGAAGGCCTTGGACTTGCACCGGCACCGGCACCGTCACCGGCATCGGCAAGGTATTCATTAACAGCCCAAACAAATTCTGTTTGGCATCACTTGTGCAATCAAGCGTGGTATTTCATGTATACCCTGTATGGCTGTGAAATGCGACGAGTGTTTCAGTTTTTAGAGGACTTGTAAAGAAGTTAGCGAAGAAGTAAGTAGAAAGTTACTAATCAGTTGAAATCGTTATATATATAATTAAAACCAAATGCCTAATGCTATAAGTCTGAAGGCACACTAAGATAACTTCTGCTTAGGAAAGAAAACTACAACTGTTTAACATTAAAAATGTGTAAATGTGTAAATATGTATATCTCTTGCATCTATTAGTTGAGTCACACTGAAATCTCAACTTTTTTCAGAACCTTCAAGTGACGTCTGTTGTCGCGCTGTGTATAAAAATTTCAAACAAATGCGCTGCAATTAACAAGTGACGACAGTGATGCGGCTCAGCAAACACGCGGCGATAGAGGTACAGAGAGAGAGAGAGAGAGACAGGCAACACTCTGTTCCTTTTTCATCTGTAGTGAAATTGAGGAATTTCGCTGCAGTCATTTGACTCTGGCCATATATTTGATGTACTCGAGCAAGGGGCCAAACCGTGAGGTATATCAAACAAAATTGTTTTTCTCTTTTGGTTGTTTTTTTCTTACCTTAGTTTGGGTTTCTTTCAGCATTTACCGCGCGTGTCATGCAATTAGATATGTTAATTTTGCAGGCTAGCTGCAAATGGAGTTCGAGCCAAAGGCAACGCGGCGGCCATTGTGTTAGCGCACAAGCGAATGACCTTAATCAAGGTCTGCGACGCCAACTCTGACTACGGCTGCAACTGCAGCTCCAGCTTCAGCTGTAGCTTAGCTTTGAGCCGGTTGCAATCGGGATTTCTCGGCTGGCTGCAACTGGGGCCTGTCTAAGCCAAAATAAATTTATTAGCCCTAGCTTTGCGCGCTCCGTTGGCTACTCTAGCTATCTCCCTCTCACTCTCTGTGAGTGTGTGGAGAGTTGCGGATATCCACAAGTCGAGCCGTAGCATTGACCGCTGCCTAAATAATAGATACACTTAACAGCCTAATTGTCTGCTATTTATAATTAAAGCCCAGCAAAGACCGAACCGATTCCAGCATAAAACAAAGCATCCACTAATAAGCAGCAAATGCCAGCCCAGAAGGCAGCTAAGTGGCTCGGGCTCGGGCCCGGCTAGCAGCAACAGGGTTTTGTGCTTGTAAATTGAACTAGCTGCAATTTAGTTGTAGATCGCTATCTCTCAGCCTCGACTCGACTCAAGAAATAGTTGCAATATTTGCTTTTCAGAGGAACACGCAAGGCGCATAGTTGCCATTGCAGCGAAGGGCGGCGGCAGCTGGAGTTCACTAAACTGCAGAACAAAATCACTCTGCTGCTTGAATACACTGCTCGAAAACTGTAAGCTCTCGTAAGCTCTTGCACAACAATAAACAGTTGACTGCGCTCCATATACGCTTCACTAATTGAACAATTAAAGCTGATTAAATGCTGTTTACAAAAATGGGGCATAGAATGGGCACACACACACAGATCTCAGCTCAGCTCAGCGTCACAGAGGCCCCTTCGGCCACAAGCAAATCCGCAACTTGCCGCAAATTGTATTGGCCAACATAAACAGCCAACTCCAGTTGATTTGAGTTGTGTTAAATCAAGTCTTGTCGCAACCAAGTTCAATGCTAAAAGAACGTAAAATTTATTGATTGAAAAGCTGCTTTTGCACGGCGCTATATCTATGTCTCCCTCCCGTTCTCTCTCTCGCTCTGTCTAGTTTTTGCTCTCCTGCTCTGCTCACTCACAGCGAAACTGTGTCAACGTGCCCCGAGAAAAACGGAACAAGTTGCGTCCAATATGGACAAACGGGCGACTCTCAATGGCGTGTGACAAGTTCAAAAGCAATGTATATATATATGTGTGAGTGTCTGTATGTGTGTGTGCAAGTTGGCTATCATACGAAAAGTTGAACGAAAAAAAAATAAGCGTTTACGTTTTACAAATGGCCCACAGAACCGGCCAGCGACAGAGCAGTCAGTCAAACAGCTTTTTATTAGGCTATTTCTAACTGCGCGCCAACTGCTGACTGTGTGTGTGTGCGCGCGCATGTCTGGCCTAACGCATTTAACGGCATTCTATTTCAAGTTTTACAAACGCAGTTTTATGTGTCAGCAACGCTGCCGAGAAGTCAACCAATTGGGCTAATTGTGGTCTACGGGCCTTCGGTAGTCCAGGCAATGGGCGCAGCAGGTGCCACGCCTACACAACGTGCAGATAAGAAAGTGTAAAGACATGGATGCACAGTATGCAAGGCAATGGCAAGTTCGTTGTTGAAGTTTTGTTTTGTTTTTGTTGATTTATCGCAGTTGCTTGGTAAAAGCAAGTTCGTTGCCTAAGTCTTCGGCCGGGCATATTGACATGTTTTTCTTTTTCAGAATATGGCCAGCTGCAAGCTTTCTGCCCAAGTCTTTTGCTTATTCATCAAAGAATGTTGACTGAGAGCAAGTTCGTTGCCTAAGTCTTTTGTTTGTTTCACAAAGAATATCAGCAGCAAACAAGTTCTTTTGTTGATTTGTTTAATTAGGGTAGCGGGGGCAAGTTCGCTGCTTAAGTCTTTTGTACTTCTAGTTTTGGCAAAAGAAAGCCTTTTCAGCATGATTTCATTTCAAATCCAAATTTACGCATATATGTAAATGAAGTCTAAACCGAAATAGCATCTTACAAAATAATCAAAGAGAGGAAGAAAAAATTCCGAACAGAACCGGTTCACAGATAATTTGCAGTCGGCGAAATGTATTCATTGATTAACATTCAATCTTCACACAGACACATGCACGCAATGTACATACATACACATGTATACCGTCTACCTGTGATGCAGCTTCATCAAGCGCAAAGGTGAACGTTACTCGCACGTTGCCCCACTGCGCCGTCTGGCAACGTCTTCGATTTTCGCCGCCTTTGTACAATTTTGCGTGCGCCTCAAATGTCGCTGAGCGCCGCGGGACAAATGCTTACCATGGCCAGGGCCAAGAAGGAACTTGACCAAACGAAATCAAGATAAATTGTGGGTTCGGGCTCGCTGCTATATGGCTGTGTGTCAGAGAGTGTGTGTTTATGGTTATGCGCGCCAACAACTTTCGTTGTGCCGAATTTCATTGTACAATTTCGAACAGACAAGGGAGTGAAGGGGCTGCTGCTGCTGCTGTCCCTGTCTCTGTCTCTGTCTCTGCCGCCTGTGCTGTCTCCAGCGTGCATGGGAAAGGGAAAGTTGTAGTTGTATGCGCGCATGCAGTTATTGATACGATTCGGATTCGAATTCCGATTCCGTTTGCACAGCATCGAATCTAATTGAATGAAAAGGGTGGAGAAACGTTTAACTTAATTGGAACTGGGCGCAAGCACATAAAAAAGCTCTCTCGCTTTTGGGCTGATATCATCATTGGCATGAAATTGAAATGACCATTAAGTTCAATAAAATAAAATACGGGCAGTTTGGAGAGTTAAATAAGATTATAAAAAGATGAGGAGGGACGGAGAGATATAATAAGTCTATATGAAGAGAGAAACGATAAGTATATAAGACAGATATAGAGAAGCGTGAATTGAGAGAGAGAAAGAGAGAAGGAAAAGGAGTGAGAGAAAGAGGAATTGAGAAACAGGGAGGAATATAAAGAGAGAGAGACTGCCTGACTGAAAGCTACACGCAAGCCCCAACTACGACACTTAACACAACATTTTCATCTCACAATCTGCAACGTTTTTTATGTTGTCCATAAAACATATGCTTTTTTTCTTTTCTGTATAAGTCAAGTCTATGATGAAACACCTCAAACAAAATTAATTTTATTTTCGACAATTTTGATATATGTAATAATTATTTACCAAAGCAAGCGATCGCGTGTCTTTTCTCTTTGACTTGGCTCACAAAGTGCTTTAAAGCATTCAAAGATATCCAGCTGCTATCGCGTATAGCCAGTCAGCTGTCATTAATCTTTATATTTCAGCTGCAAAGATAGCGCACCTGTTCGGCTAAAAAACTTTAATTAATTGCGTCAACATGCCGTGCATCGTGATGGCCCACCAAGAATGCAGTGGCACCGCCGCCGGCGCGACCAGCGCAACAAATGAAACCTGCCGATTGACCCAATAAAAAGCAGCGCCATAAATTCGTGAAGCGTTGCGGCAGATTTGAAAATCGCGGCATCTCTTCACAGCATATACACCGGCCCTGGCTAAGTAACGACTTTTGTTAACTCTATATCTCTCTTACTCTCTTCTCTCTCTTACTCTCTTCTCTCTCTCTCTCTCTCTTCAGTTGTCTTTCACTTGCTGCAAGTAGGCCATGTAACCGAAAAATGTGCCAAAAAACGCAGTGTGGAATAAGCGAAGCTAATCTGAAAATTTAAGCAGCGAGTGAAACAGACAGACAAAGATTATGCGAGAGACAGAGAGAGAGAGAGAGAGAGAGCGAGCGCGAGGGAGAAGGAGAGTGCGGGCAAACACTTGAATAAAATATGTGTTAAATGCAACAGGTTATTGTTGTCAATGCGACTCTCATCAAGCGAATCAAATTGAAGCCCATGATGAATTGCAGTCATCCAGCCGGCTAACTGTTTGATTTTCTTTGTAGATTTTTGGTACACTCACACAGACATACACCTGCGCACACACACATACACAAATTCGAGCTCATCACGCTTTCTAATGTCGTTACCTTGATGATGTTGCTCTTGTTGTTGTGGTTGTTGTTATTGGTGTTGTTGTTTTAGCTGTCGATTGCCTCGCTTCGTCGAACGACACTTTTCCAATGCACACACAAAACGAATTTCAATTCTTTGGCGCTTACCATTCGAAAGCCCCCAGTGCCGTTATTACCGTTGCCTAGCATCACCATGGCCCAAGCCATGGCCGCTACTCAAGAATCTCAATTGGCTGCCAACGCTTGAAGAATATTATTATTTTTTTGTTTTTTTAATTAAGCTGCTGTAAAATTATTTTCACTTCACCTAATTTTAGTTTTTTCTTATTTTTTTTTCTGCAAGCCATGAAGAATGCAGCTTCAGCTATGAGCTTGAAAGTGGAATATTTTTTTGACTTTCTGAATACACTTTAAGAATTGGATGAGCTGTTCAAATGTTAGAATTATTCTTTCTATATTTATTAATAATTAATATTATATACTTTTTTATTTATTTATTTTTTTTTTTAATTTTAAATGAAGAAACCCCTTTTAAATCTATTATAATATTGTTTACTATATTCTTATTTACCCTATTATAACTAGATAATTATCTTCCTAAGAGCATTAAATCTTCGTCAGAATGTAGCGGTTCATTCCATGTTTATGTAAATCTTTTGTGCTGCGCTGCACACACTCAATGAATGGACTTCAACTCTTATGTTAATGAAGCTTATTAGCTGCATGAAAGATTTGCTTTGAAAATGCCAACATGTTTGATTTAAATGGCCCAGTAAACAGTAAAGCAGTTGGCTTTAATTGATTCAACGGGCAGGCACTGAGACTCATGAGTGGCTCGTTGCTCGTGTGGTTGGGCATGTGGTGCAGCAGCGCCTTAACGGCGCAGCGAGTGTTGATTTATAATTGAAAGAGAAAAAGGAAAAAAAAAGAACACCACAGAATAGTGTTATTTTAATGCCCTTTCTATAAATATGCTTGGGAAATTGTGAAGAGGTGCGGCAGAACATATTCCTTTATGCTTCTACGACGACTTGAATGCGCAGCGAATGCACAACAATTCGATTGCATAACTATCCCATTGTCTGCATTCGATTTGCTTTGCATACTAATCGACCATTGTTTAATTACTTGCGTATTCAGCTATTGACGCATGTCACATTATATTATGTTATCAAACTGTATAAAGAGAAAGACTTGCATTTTTATTAAAATGAATAAAATCGTTAATTGTGTCTGCAATTCACGCGCGTCACGCACTTTGTCAGCGGCAAAGTCCAAGCTATGAATCCGGCATAAAACACATATTACACAATTGCTAAAGATATTTACATATACATATATAGTGACGCATGGAATGACACACATGAATACCATATAATTAAAAAATATCTTCATTTTGTGTGTCACGCCTAGACAGGTGGCAAATCAACTTCAAAAATGTCAGATCATTGTTTTTGGGTCAGGCCCGTATTTTACTTTTGAAACCCAAATTAGCATTTTCGGTTTGGCAAAGCCAACTAAGACGACTACTGCGGGTGCGACTCTGCCGGTTGCCCAGCCGTCAGTCATCTACACCTGCGTGCCGCTCAAGTACTCGACGCTCGCACCTGAATAGGTATGTGAGCATCTTGTTATCTACTTTATGTAGCTATTCATTCTTAGTAACGCCCAATAAATTATGCACCAAACATGAGCTTTCTAAAAAGAAAAGATACACACACTCGAATTCATTTGAGTGTGCAAGTGTGTGTGTGTGAGTGTATGTGTGTATTAGGTTTGCAGCACGCGGCATTTGCTAGCGGCAGGCACTTGGCTAGGCTAATGGCATGGCATGGAATTTAATGCAGTTTGTGAAGCATTGAAGAAAGTTAAAAAATAAAATCTGACTTTAATTATGATAAAATATTTAGAAAATTGAAATTCCTCTAGAAAGTACGCAAACAAAATTTGTAAAAGGCTTTTAAGTTGTTTAGAATAAACATTGAAAAGAAATGCCAGACATTTTAGACTATCCATAAAAGGAAAAGAAGAGAAGAGCATTGCCATAAATGTTGTTTGAAAGTGGCATTTGCGTGAGTAATGCTGACCATAAAAGCCAGATCTCCAAAGTTTTACATATAAACAATTTATAGATATTCTGTGATGTTCATCAAAATATTAGTTCAGCATACTCAAAAAGTAAACATTTAGGAACTGATCTCTATAAATTTCATTATTACCTACAGCTTGAAGCACAAGCATCGTTTTACCTTTCTCTCCTGAATTAATATGAATTCGAGAATATGATGTGAATCAGCAATAAATATCTTTTACTTTGTACTGTGTTTTTTTTTTTCTGCCAGTCGTACGTTGCCCGGTTTTAAATTTTCCCACCTTTCAGCTTATTGACTGAAAGAAGCCTCAGTATTGTCTACGACAAACATACAAAATTCGCATGTGAAACTCCTCTGGAGACACCCTTGTGGCCACGGCTTTAAAGACTTCTTGACTTACCAGCTATGTGAACGTGGAGCAGCAACAGCAGCGACAGCACCAGCAGAGAAATTGACAGCAGCTCAGCTGACAAGTGCCACATGTGTCGCTGTCTTGGTATTCTATGCGGCGTGTTCGTCTCCCTCTTCTGCTTCTGCTTCTCGTTTTCGTTAATGTTGCTGTTGTTGTCATTTCTGTTGGTCCGTTCAGTTTGTGTTAAGTTCTGTGGCTTTCGTCGCATTTTTGCATAAATTTTGTTTTTATTTTTCTTTTTTGGTTTTGCGGCAATAAAAGAAAGCCTCTCTTTATTCTAAGCTGTTGTCAAGAATAGTTAATTTCGATATTTTCTTCTTTTTTTGGATTTGTATTTGTCAGTTTATATTGTGAGGCTGGTTGGAGCTTTGGCGTGGCATCTTCCTATTCTTTCCATTCGTCTTCTCTTTTCGGTTGTAGATTTACATATTAAGCACTGCAAAAGGAAAGAAAGAAATAAGTATCTGTTAGCTCTGGGCAGTTGATAAATTTCTTAAAAAGCGTTACTGAGCAAGTTTGTGGCTTAAGTCTTTTGTTTGACACTCGCTTGGAATCGTGAGAACACAGGCCACAAGTAAGCTATCTGAGTGTGCCTAATGGGGAGCACTGTCCATTTAAGTGGCTCGCCAGAGAAAGACATTACGTCAGGCAGGGGCCAAAAAGCCGCACAATTACGCTAATAAATCAGAGTACGCCACATAATTGCCCAAGACATAAGCAGATCAAAGGCACGACTACTTGCCCCGCGGCTTTCTAAGCCACATTTACATAACCTCGTGTCAGCGATAGCAGGTGGGGCCTGTGCTACGCGCTGCCAGTGATCTGTTTATTGCAAAGAAACGCCCTGATTGAAATGCTAATTTTGATTGATGTAAAACATAAAACCAAAATCAAAGAGCGAAAGTTTAAGCACACTTTTTCAAGAGGTGTCAAAAGGAAAAGTGAAACTCAATCTCGCACCCAAGTAAATCAAACACTCAATATATTAGCAAATCAGAATGGTTACAAAGCTTAAGTTGGTATTACCCAATAAGTGTAACAGCAAAAACAACAGCAACAACAAAATGAATACGTGACGCCCTACAATTGTCGATTAGCGTCTAATCAGAAGCAAAGCAAACGATCGTTAAAACGACCACAAAAACCAAAAACAATTGTGAGGCAGCCTTAGCTGAAAGTGAAAGCACTCATTCAGAGACAGAAAGAGAGAGAGAGAGACAGAGGGAGAGAGAGAGAGAAGTAGAGACACTGTGCATTGTAGAGCAAAGGTTGCTCTCTGAGTCGCGACGGAAACTTAAAACTCGATTACGCTTACAGCGAACAAAAGCGAAAGAAAAAAAAAAAAAGAGTTTAACTTCGACTTTTAACTGAACCCAGACCCAAAATCAAAATGAGCTAGAGTGCCAAGAAAGTGGCGGACTATGGTATACCCTGTAGTGCAGTTCGGAATTATCATTGTAATTATATTGTATTTACAAATATAAATTAATTATTAATTAATTATACACATTTATTTTATTATTCTTTCAAATATTATCTACTTCACCTTCGAGTGTTACATATATTAGCTTACAAACAATATACGCCTTTTCACACGTATGTAAAGGGTTTGGGCAGTCGCCAAGTTGAGTCATGAAAAATCATCGACTGCACATGCTCATTTTGTTGTTGTTGTTAATAGTTTTGGAGTGCAGGAAGTTGGTAAGGTTTTTCCATACGATGAACCTTGAAATTTTCGGCTGCTCCAAGTGAAAGAGAAAGTTTTACTTTTAATAACAACGAGAGCAGACACAAACACAGAGCAACAACAACAATCAACAAACAAACAATGACGACAGCAGGCAAGGCGTTGCTGTTGCTCGTGATGTTGATGTTGATGTTGCTGTTGTTGCTGCTGTTGCTATAGCTGTCATTAAACGACTCCATTTTGTTTCCAATGAGCGATCGCCAAATGGGCAACAGTTGTTGCAGCTGCCCACGCAGGCGCCTGTCAACATGAGCAGCACACGCTTGTTTACATTCTCCGTCCGTGTGGCGTTTATGAAGTTGCCTTTCTTGGCGTCTCGAAATCCGGCTTAAGTCTTGAACGGAAGTGTTGCATTGGACTCTTAATTAGTTGGCTGCCATCCCAAGTTAAATGACTCATGCGATATTTTGGACGCTGTTGCGTAACTTCAGCTGAGCCTCGGATATTGCATGCGACGGTGAAGAAGAAGAAGAAGCGGAGCTTTTGATATATGGTCGAAATACGCAGAGAAAAGGTAAATGCGATAAGTACAAAATACAACACACTGGAATTGCATAAGAGCGAATATATTCCAGGTAACCATCAAGGGGAATAATATCAATCAGATCCGAATCAGTGTGGCCTTGGCTTATGAATATCAAACAAAAGACTAAAGACACTAACACACATACATCATTAATATTATACTAAATTTATACTTTCAACTTTCCACGTTATCCATTGTTAAAGCTTACCTCAAATATCAATCATTAGTCCAAATGCATTAGCAGTTTTTCTTTGATGGATTTACGTTTCTGATGTCTTGTCTATTGAACGTTATTTTCAATTACATTTCGCGCACACAACAAATTTCTCCGAAAAAAACAACAAAAACTGCAAACAAACAGGCAAAAAGGCAACAAAATTGAAATTTCTATAAACATAATAGTCGATCCAGCGAATGACAGAGAAAGAGCGCGAGAGCGAGAGGAGAGGACAGCGGATGAGCGGACGATACGGACGCTGGGATGGCCAGATGAAGCTCGTTTGACAGCCAACGGCAGAGACGGATGCGAAAATGTGGTTTTGCGGCTGCCAGGAATGCAGCAAAAGCTTTAAAAAATTATCGAAAAACAAAATCTAAGATAGCCATAGAGAGCGAAAGAGACGGAGATGCAAATGTTAATGGGTAAAGCAGCTGCCAGTGCTGTAAAGCAAAAAAATAAAAAAGAATACAAAATTGGCACAAAAGCGCAACGTCGCCAAAATGGAACAACTAACTGTACATAGCTGAAGCTGGAACAGCAGCTGGAATTGGATTGGAATTGGTGCTGGGGCAATTTAGTGCTCGATCCCATTGGAAATAGCCAACATGTGTAGGCCACGCCAACCGGCATAAGCTGGCCAATTGAGCAAAAGACAGGTTACAGACATTTTTGTTTAGTGAATGAGCTGCCTGGAAGCAAACTGGACGTTTATTTTCAAAAAGACAACGCGCGTCTGGCATCCGGCTTGGCTAACCGACAACAAAGTTGCAGAGGCTAATTAGTAGCTTTGGTATCTGCCCTTGCAGTTAGGTCATTATATTTAATCAACGTTTAGTATTTATTAGTTTTGTTTTTTTGTTATGCTGCTGGCTGCAGCGGCATTTATTTTAATTAACAGTGAAAAGATGTGCACGAAAACAAATTATAAATATGCTTGCAACAAATTTCACAGCGCGAAATCCACGTAATTTGCAACAACAACAATAATAACAAAGACGCAGTGTAAGATGGTGGCAAAAGGTAGCGCAAAAAAAGAAAGTTTTGTTTTTTGTCTGCTTATTGTTGTTATTGCCGTATTTTTGCTTTTCTACAAACACACACACACACACAGATGCCGAGCGAGACACACACGAACACATACATAGCAACGGTGCGCTGAAATATCATTCATTTGAATTCCGTTTACATTTTGCCTTTTGCGGCTGCTTCTTCTTTCAATTTGTAATTTATAAGGCAACGTCAACGACAACGGCAAAAGCAGCTCGTTTTACTTATTCACTTTTCTAAGATTAACGCACACATAGGCATAGGTACACACACACGCACACACTTACACGAAGTGTTCAACTCGTTTCTACATTTACCGTCAACAGGTGCTCTACGCACAGCGGCTCAACGAATACTGAATGTGGATTATGCAGCCACCACTGAGCATGGCCTGTGGTGAGTTACTTCAATTTCTTTGAGTGAGTTTCTTAAGCTGCTGTGGTGAGTTGAGCGCCCGCTGCCATTGACTCTCGCCGTAACGACAGCAACAATTGAAAGTGCCAACCTATCGAATATATCCAATTGAGCGGCTGCACTTGCGAGTATTATTAGCCAACTGCAAAAGGCAAAAGGCAGTACACTTCAATTGTAGGTAACTGCCAATAGATTGGCCTAAACAGCACATTAGCCACTAATCGCGGCAACTGCAGATTGGCATTTGCCAATTTCCATCTGCCCAAACGCCACTAACAAGCCGCCGGCTTCAATTGCTCCATGTTCTCTACGCCCATCTGCCTTCTACTTGAATGTGTGGGAGAGACGGTGTGGGGGAAATAGTTAAATTCCAATCAGCAGCGTATTCCACAATTACCGCGCAAATTGCAAACGCACGAGATCAAGATTAGGTGTGCACAAAGACAAAGACCGCTAAGCAATTGAAAATGAAAACTGGAAACAAGGAATGAGAGGTTGTTGAACATAGGCGAGACCTTTGATGCCCTATACAAGTAGTAACAAAATTTATTAACAATCCACAACAAATACACTGCCAAATAAATATGGTTTTTTAATAAGTCTCTTCGAGGCTTGCTTCGGGCTACAATGAATTTTTCTTTTTTCATTTAATTATTGGCTTTTAGTTCATTTTAAAAATTAGTGTGTAAAAACGATTATAATATATGTATCAATAAATTGAGATTGCATAATTTTGTATTGTATACAAATACACACAATAATTATAACGGAATAGCAAGTTCATATAAGCGCAACTAACGGAATTGTACATCAATTGTGTGTGTATGTATGTGAGTGTTTACACTACCATCCATTTGACAGTCCTTCGCTTTTAAAGCTTGCAATATTTTTACATACTCTATCCTTTCCATTGCAGTTTTACTGTGGAATGAAAAAAGTGCAAATTTGTGACTGTAAGATCAATCACATACACACACACGCACACACACATGAAGTTATGAATTTCTGATGCAATATTTATGAGTCTCTAGTCCCTTAATATACCCTACTCTTGCTTGTATGGTCGAACCCTGAAATTTTTCGTTTTCCATTTCTATGGAGTCTTCTCTGCTGCCGTCGCCGCCAACGTCGATGCCTGAGCAAACCGCCTCTATTACACGAGTCACAATTGCGATTGCGGCTTACCACGAGTATACGATTGCATTTGCACCCACCACAAAAGGAGTGGGAGGAGCTGCAGCAGCAGCAGCAGCCACAACCTGAGCATGAAATACAAGAGGAGCCGATCACGAATATTGCTGGCGGTATTCCGTTTTTCATGTCACCTCATTTGGCAGCCAAGCAAAAAGGAAAAAAAAAACTTAAAAGAGAAAAACAACAAGTGATAAGAAGAAGACAATCGAAATCGAAGACAGAAAACCCATTGGCCATGACCAGTGAAATTTCTGTGCACTTACCTTCACAGTATTTACCAGTTTTTATTCCATTTTATTTTTATTTATTTTTTTATTATTGTTTGCCACCTGTTAATAGGGAAGCCCTCACAACTGGCCATAATTGAGCACGTCGGCAGCTTTAATGGTTCTTAGCCTCTCGGGTATTAATGTCAAATTGAAAGATGATCAAACGGTACTTGAGGGTTCCCCATTGAGCGTCTGAATCCATTTTGCGGTCAGTGGGCGCTGCGTTAAAGCTTTGTTTATCTTCTCATAATTTATTCAATATATGTATTTGAGTACAATTTGTGTAGCGAAACTAAATCTGAAGCAATGGTAAAACACAAAACGGCATTGGCCGAGAGAAACAATAAGATAAATTGATTGCAAACTGGAATATTAACTTAAGGTTAAACAGAACATGATGGCTTCTTTGCCTAATATTTGGGCAACTCGGAGTAGCGCGGAGGCGTGGACCAGAGCACACTTGAGTTCCGCTTCAAGTGACTGGGATCAATGTTGGGGAAGATGTTCTTCAGATCTGGCGTCTGTGGCGCCACCGAGAAGAAGCTATCAATGATGTCAGTGGGGCAAAATGTTTGCAATATCATTCCTGCGCCGCGCACGTGAGCTGCAAGAGATTTGCATTAGTATATAGATATAATAAGGACATTATGTATTGTAGCTTACAGCGACTCCAGGTGGGCACCGGCGGCCTCTTGTAGGAGACTTTGCCCTCATCATCGGTGGAGTCATCCTCGTGCAGCATTTCGAATGTGTATTTCGATTTTGGTGGTGGTGGCATCATTTTCTTGGCCTTGGCCGACTGCAGCTGCTGTTGCAGCTTCATTTGTGCCAGCATCTCGCGTTCCTGTTCCTTGGCCTTGGCTTTCTTCAATCGCTCGGCTTCCTCTTGTTGATTTAACTTGCGTTGCAGCTCCTCCATTTCCATGCGTTTGCGTTCCTCCAGCTGCTTCTCCTGCTGTTTCTTCAGGCGCTTCTCCTCACGCTCCTTGGCCAGCTTAGCCATACGCTCGGCCCGCTCACGTTCCTTGGCCTCGCGCAACTGTGCCGCCTGCAAATGTTTCTGCTCCCGCTGCTTCTTACGCTCCTCGGCCAGCTGGTGCAAGCCCTTGCGGAAGTCATCCCCGCTGTTCTCACGCGTTAATGTCTTGCTGGAGCCCGAATTGGCAGACTTCAGATTTGTACCCGTCGCGGTTTTCATTAGGGTTGTGGCCTTGCAGGCACTCATTGGCGCCTTCTTGGGCTGCGCTGAATTTGTCAGAGTTGCGGTTGAGCTCTGTGTAGGAGTCAGGAAACGTCCAAGCGTTGGAGCCTGTAATTTGCCAATGACGGGCGTTGTGCTCGAACCGGTAACGCCCTGTTAAAGTAGAAACAAAGAGTATTATACAGAGAAATAGAGAGAGAGAGCTTATCTAAAAATCGTACAGCGTCCTTAATGCGTCTGGAGCGTAGATTACTTTGAGCTTGGGCAGCATTCTCAAAGGCCTCCACGCGCATTTTCACGGGGCTCTGCATCAAGGGACTGAAAGAAGAGAATTATATATTATTAAAATACTTGTAATTCCGCATATCACTTACTTGAACAGCTCGTGCGTGCGCGCTGGCAGCTTGATACCCTTCAGAGATTTGGGTATTGGCTGCTCGGGGATTTTTTGTTTGGGCGCCTCCTGCAGCGACTCGTCCTCGGTCAATAAGCTCGTATCCTGCGCCCCATCGGGCAAACTGTTCTCCTCACGCGCCGTCTTCATCGAGTTGTCCTTTTCGGATTCCACTTGGAACGTGGCATTGCCAGCTAGATTCTCGCCCAGACACATTGTGGCATTCGATGTGGGCACATTGATATCGAATGTGGCATTGGGTAAGGTTACAGTCTCGTTCATTACAACAGCAGCTGTTGGCACTGCTGCAGTGGGCACATCTTCTACAGCATCTTCGTAGATGGAAGCTTGAGGTGGAGCAGCTGTTTGCGACTCCTGGGAGTTGCGTGTGTTGTTGCTGCCACGACGTGTACGCGATGCGATTGGCAAATTCTTATCCAGATCGCTGAGGCGCTCCACCTTGATGGGCTTGTGGGTTTCCTTCTTTTTGCGACCTTTCTTTGTGGTTGTTGTGCTGTTTGCTGTTGTTGTTGTTGTTGAAAGTATGGTTGATTCGTTTGTGAGCGTTTTTGTTGATTCCAGCGTAGCTGTGGTAGCTTCCGCGTTGTCGGTGCTCATTTTCTCACGCTTGACCTTCACACGCAGATTTGTGGTGGACAACTCGTTATCCTTTTCCTTTGACCCGACGGCGGCGGGTGCTGGTGCCTTGGCAGCCACAGATTCTTCTGTGGGACCGTTTAGAAGTTTTATTGTATGCATTTGTGATGCACGCTGCTCACTCTCTAGCTTAATCTTGACCATCTCTTCACTGCTGGGTCGACGGAGTTTTACATTTAGCGGCAGCTCTTTGAGGTTCTTCTCAGAGCGCAATTTGGCCGCTCGCTGTGGCCGTCCGCTGCTCATGCTGGTCTCAGCTGCAATGGCAGCAGGCGCTGGCGGTGGTGGCATCAGCGTGCCTGTGGTATTTACCACCTCTTCATCTTCCTCCTCGGCGGCTGCAGCCAGTAGCTGGGCGTTACACAAGCGAGCGCTCTGTCGCTGTGAGACTTGGATGTCGGGGACAGATACCGCATCTGCGGGTGCTATTTATACATAAATTAGCATGAAACAATTCACTTCGATTTTAATTTCACAATTTACCATCGCCATCATCCTCGGCCAAAGATGTCAACCGCTTGGGTCGCTTCTTTGTCTGCTGCGGAGTGATAGAGCTGTTGCTGCTGTTAGTGCTGGGCTTCGCTGCTGCCGCAACTTCAGTGATTTTCACATCAGCCATGGCGGAAGCAATGCCAAAGAACAACTGGTCCAACTCCTCGAAATGGGTCTGGCAAGAAAATCGAGTTGAATGTCGCGACTTGATGTAACTGTAAAATTAGCTTTGTATACCTTGCGTATTGCTTCCATTTCTATATGGAGTTTGGACACAGTTTGCATTACGCCCAGTAGGTCGTCCATTTTGTTCACACACTTTTAACAAATAGCGCAATAAATAATTTAATAACAGAACAACTTTTACTTTTTGACAGCTTTCCGTTTATTTCAAATGGCGGCAATGAGAAGCGCGTCGCCCCTACAACACAAGCGAGATATGACATGAAAAAACATCGATATGAAATATAGAACTATCGATTAATACCAAGTGGCAACTCCACGCTGCTATGACGATATTAACAAGCACTGTCCCAGCTGTTTTCCCGCGCAAATGAATAATTTTTTATGATTTAGTCAATATTTGTAGCTTATTCGATATTAAACGTGTGCTTGCAATGCTAATGAATTGTTTTCATTTAATAAATTGACATATGGATGCCGGCAGTTTTGTTTATGACAAATGTGCTCGTTGCAGCTGCTCTTCTTTACAGTGCTGTAAAACGTCAAATAATGGCTCATGCCATGACTGTTTTATGAACTGCAATCAAGCCTTTGCAACTAAGTAAACCACGCAAATCAGATTAAGCCTATGGTCTTTGTGTTTATTGTACATTTTGGGTGATAATTTTACATACGATGAGCAAATATCGAGTATATCGAATGATATGCGCAGTGTTGTTAGAAAACTAGCAGGCATGCTGGCCGAACCGGTGCTGCAAAATACTCAAATACATTGTTAAAATTCGCCAGAAATTCGCAAGCCAGCGAAAATTTAGTAATAACAAGGGTAAACAAGCGATTCGCGCGCGCGTTGCGTTAACAAATAAGTAAGATGTATATATGAGAAGCCGCACGTCGTACATAGACACCACTTGTCACCTAGATTAACATCAATACAAATACAACACGCAGCAGCAGCAGCAGCAGCAATGGGACTCGACTTTGATGTCGTGGAGTACTGCAAAGGTGTGAAATCAAAACAGTCCCAGCCGCCGTTCGCCTGTCCGGTGCGCGACTGTGATCGCAGTTATAAAACATTGGTCGGCCTCCAGGGCCATCTCACCAATTACGACCACGACAATCCACAGCCCCTGACACCCATTCTCAAGCCCAATCGAAAAAGGGCGCGCTCTTCACGCGCGCTCCACTCAACGCCCAAAGACAACTGTAGTGGCGGCGGTGGCGGAGGTGGTGGTAATTCCGAAGGAGAAAATGGTTGCGGCAATGGCAGGAGCACCACGAATCCGGAATCTTTGGTCTCGTACAATGAGCAGGAGGGCACGGTTACCTTCAATATCGATGGCAAGAGCGTACGATTGGGTATTGATGAGCCGCTGCCACTGGTTGATGACGAGGAGTTTGCCGAGCTGGTGGAGCGTGGTTGTATACTGAATGCTGACGCACCGCCACTGGAGGAGAATGCAGCGTGGGGGCAGGTGCAGGTGCCCGTTGCGAATGTCCGTGAGATCAATGACTACAATGTGCCTGATGCGCCGCCCAGGCCCTTGGCCTACTATCGCTTCATTGAGAAGTCAGCCGAGGAGCTGGACGGCGAGATAGAATATGATGTGGACGAAGAGGATACCGCTTGGCTGGAGCATATGAACGAGCTGCGCGCCAAGCAAAATCTCAATGCTGTTAGCATTGATACCATGGAGTTGCTAATGGACCGCCTCGAAAAGGAATCTCATTTCCAGGCAGCGGCAAATGGCACGCCCACTGGCGTTGAGGTGGATGACGACGCTGTGTGTTGCATTTGCTTAGATGGCGAGTGCCAGAACACTAACGTGATACTCTTCTGCGACATGTGCAACCTGGCTGTGCATCAGGATTGCTACGGTGTGCCCTACATACCTGAAGGCCAATGGCTGTGCCGTCGTTGCCTTCAATCGCCCAGCAAGGCGGTCAACTGTGTGCTCTGTCCAAATGCGGGCGGAGCATTCAAGCAAACAGATCACGGCCAATGGGCGCACGTGGTATGTGCATTGTGGATACCAGAGGTGCGCTTCGCCAATACCGTGTTCCTGGAGCCAATTGGTAAGCCGCTTAAGTACCCTACAACATAACATAGATCTAAATGCATATTTCGGTTCATTACCCGGCAGATTCTATTGAGACCATACCGGCTGCTCGGTGGCGCCTCACCTGCTATGTGTGCAAAGAGAAGGGTCTGGGCGCTTGCATACAGTGCCATCGCAACAGCTGCTATGCCGCCTTTCATGTCACCTGCGCTCAGCAGGCGGGCCTCTATATGACCATGGACACGGTCAAGGATGGCCACAACGATAGCTCGGTGCATGTGCAGAAGTTTGCCTACTGCCACGCCCATACCCCCGCCGACGCAAAGCTAAAGACAAATGTGCCCGACTTTGAGGATACACGTCTAAAGATGCGCGAGGCGCGCAAAGCGCTGGCCAAGAAGCGTTCAACGGCGCCCGTGGTGCTAATACCGACAATACCGCCGGATCGTGTTCACGAGATCGCGGGCATGGTGCACATGCAGAAGAAGAAGGAATTCCTTGATCGCATCATTGCCTATTGGACGTTAAAGCGTCATTATCGCAACGGAGTTCCGCTGCTGCGCCGGCTGCAGAGTCAGGGTAACAATCATGGGGTAATTCAACGCAATGGCATTGAAGGCTCGCCGGACACGAAGGAACTGTACCGGCAGCTTAAGTACTGGCAGTGCTTACGTCAAGATCTGGAGCGAGCGCGTTTGCTCTGTGAGCTGGTGCGCAAGCGTGAGAAGCTCAAGGTGGCATTTGTGAAAATTTCCGAGGAGGTTGTAATGCTGCAATTGAATCCGCTGGAATCGGCGCTTAGCAAACTGCTGGATGCGCTGGAAACACGCGACACCATGGAGATATTCCGAGAGCCCGTCAACACCAACGAGGTGCCCGACTATATGGACATAGTCAAGCAGCCCATGGATTTGGGCACCATGCGCGCGAAGCTCAAGGATTGCCGTTACACGAAACTCGAGCAGCTGGAGGCAGACTTTGATCTGATGATACAGAATTGTCTGGCGTACAACAACAAGGATACAGTTTTCTATAGAGCTGGTATTCGGATGAGAGATCAAGCAGCGCCGCTCTTCGTGCAGCTGCGCAAGGAATTGCAGCGGGATGGCTTGCTGGAGCGTGGACAACGCATCCACGTGGATCATGTGGAGGGCGAGGTGGAGCAGGAGCTACGACAACTGTTGTCGGCGCCGCCCAGCGAGGATGTGGTGCAGAAGCTGCTCATACTGGCCGACAAGTCACAGGTGCTCAAGAATCCCAGCTATCGGACGAAGAAGATCAAGCAAATCCGCCTAGAAATCAATCGAATGCGCAAAACCCTGCAAAAGGCGCGCTTTGCAGCGGTAAGTATACGATTGCACATATTCCAAGTGTATTAGTTTAATAATGACAATTCCTTTTAGCGGTATGCAACGCACGCAAACTCGCAAAGCGACGAGGACAACGAAGAGACGCGAGTGAAGCCCTCAAAGAAACGCATGCGCAAACGTCTTAATAGCAGCGCCATGGATTTAGATGAATCGCAGGATGTGCCGCAGAACCAACAACATGATGAAGATGAGGACGACGAGGAAGACTCGGATGATGATTCGTTGGCGGACGATAATGTCAGCAAAGACACTGGTCATATGGTTCAAACGCCGCCCTGCAGTCCTGTCAAGAGTCTCAACAATAGCAGCTCACCCGTGGGCATCAATCGAAGGTGCGTTAAAATAGTTGATCGAGGACCCTTGATATTGTCTGTATATGTTTTAAATTAGTTCCATTTTATTTTCCTGTATGATTGAATATGTCGAGCTTGGTCGAATGTCAGATAGTCAACAATTGATAATTATCTCTGGATAGTTAAGCCTGAGTGGATGACGGATAGTTAAGAGGGCGATGCTATTTACATAGTAGTTCAGCGTGGAGAGGGGACTTTCGTAGTCAGGAGCTGTTAAAATTGTTTGAATTGTATAGCAGAAGCTGTAATGGACTTCCCAAAAAGGGAGTTTTAACTATAGGGAAAATACTAGCAAAAACTTACTACTATTAAAGGGGCGTACCCCAGATAAATAACCACACTTCGGGGCTTTTCGGAACTGTCACAATCTAAAATGTTATGAATCATAGCTGGTACTGTCGCGGAATTAAATTATGAGAAAAATTGAGAATATGATAAATAGGTCGGAGTGTAATATAGTAGCTAAAGGGTATTTCCATAAATTCTCGTGAAATACGTTAGGGGCATTATTCAATTGCTCTTATTCAGCTATCAATTACTTTTTGCATCCTTTAGAACGGCCATTTTATTGACGCGCAAATCGCAGGCGGCACTTAAGCGGCCATCGGAGCCACTGACGACGCCTGTTAAGGAGGAGCACCACAATTCGCAGTCATCGAGCACACAGTCGACGAGCGCCAGTTCGAGTTCGACGACAACCGCAGCCACCGCCGCCTCCAGCGCAATGAATGCTTCGCTGCATGCAGCGACTGTGACGCCAACGGCCATGAGCAGCTTTGCATTGACGCCGCACAACAGCACAGCGAGTGCAGTTGGCATGGGCGTGGCAGGTGTGAGTCTCACCTCCACAGCGCTGTCCATGAGCAACAAGCTGAACCTGAGCCTGGGTGCAGGCTTGGGCATGTCCAAGTCGCCTAAGCGGCCACCCCGTTATCGACGATTGCCATCGACGTCACCAAAGAAGTCACCGAACCCCGCGGCAGCGGCGGCCGCGGCGGCAGCAGCAGCAACGACGATGACGACGCCGACCACGGCTCAGTCCATACCTGCCTTAGCGTCAGCGGATCCGGCGCTGCCATTCGAGCGCATTCCAGACAGCTTTCGTGTGTATCGAGCTAACAATCAGCGGGATGTTAGCGAGAGCGACGATGCGCCCTCCCAGTCGAGCAGTCCGTGCAGCAGTTGCTCGGACTTCAGCATGTCGGGCAGTTGCTCGGACTTCGATAGCGATGAGGCGAGCGATGGCGATGCGCACAGCGACGATGGCGATTCGGATAGCACGAAGGCTCATGCGATGCGCGACGATTCGCAGGAGGAGTGCACCACAGATGCCATGGACTTGCAGCACGCGAGCTTGAATAATACGCAGGGCAATGGCAACATGGCGATCAGCAGCAGCGACAGCAGCTCCGACAGCGACGACGACGACGATGATGAGGAGGATGACGATGACGAGGAGGATGAAGAGGAGCAGCAACAGCGCCAGCTGGATGCTAAAAATGCGCGAGTTACGCGCAGCACGCCCACACCATTGCAGGGGCGTGGTGGTGCCATGTCAGCTGCCCGTGGGCGTGGCAAACGGCGCAACAATCTGAGCGAATCGACAAGCTCAACGGCAACACCGCCGCCGCTGTTGCGCAAGGCGGGCAAATTGCGATCAGCCACGCCCAATGCGTCGCCTTTAGTGAACAGCATAAAGTCGCGAAGAAGCACCACCACATCAACCACCGTAACGAACAACAACAAGGCCAGCAAAGCGCACCACGAGCTGGAGGAGACGGCGACCGAGGTGCATGTGAGGCACAACAATAGCAACCAGAAGGCAGCGCTGGAGCCACTGCAACTGGTGTGGGCCAAGTGCCGTGGCTATCCATGGTATCCCGCGCTGATCCTAGATCCCAAAACGCCGAAGGGATTCGTCTATAATGGTGTGCCACTGCCGGCCCCACCAACGGATGTGCTGGCCCTGCGCAAAAATTGCCTGGATGATGTTGTCTTTCTGGTGCTCTTCTTCGACGTGAAACGCACGTGGCAATGGTTGCCTGCCAATAAGCTGGACATCCTGGGCATCGACAAGCAGCTGGACCAGCAAAAGCTGGTGGAGTCACGCAAGCCAGCGGAGCGCAAGGCCGTGAAGAAGGCGTATCAGGATGCGTTGCTCTATCAGAGTCAGGTTTCCGATCTAGAGGGCCAGGGTCCGGATCCCATTATGTGAAAACTGTTTGCCCAACTGCATTTAAGATGTTAAATGCGAACGTGCTCCCGCCTTACTTGCTCCAATTCATGTATAGCCCATTATGTAGACAGATTACTCGAAACTTGTTCAGACCGACTAAGGAGTTCTCGAAAACCGTTCAGCCCGGGAGCTGTCGTTTGTATTGTTAAAAAGAGAAAGGAGATAAGAGATAAGAGAAGGCCCTCCATTAGAGCATTTCGTTCGATATTTTCTGAACTTTTTGCATCTTTATCCAATTTTTTTTGCATTGCAAGTGTTTTTGTTTTTTATTTGTTTTTATTAAAGAACACGAAGAGAAGATTCAATTCTTAGTTCAATTTTATTGTAAAATATATTTCCAAATTTGAATCCTTTGCAAGATGAACAACCACAACAAAATGGAATTTATAACCTCAACACGTTTCACGAAAAATCAAATCAATGTTTAAGTTAAATAGTTTTAAGCATAAAACGAAAAAGAGGAAAAGAAAAACAAACAATTAAAAACATAGTTAAGCTATAAATTAAAAAGCAACAACAAAAACATTGTAAAAAGAAACAAAAAACAACTTAACAAAACATTTACAAATAGCATTAAATTGTATGTGTGCGAGTGTGAGTGTGAGCGAGTGTGCGTGTGTGTATCTATGTATGTATGTATGACTGTATGTGTGTTAATTAAGCGTGTTCCGTTTTTAATTTCCGTATGAACAAATATGCAAAAGTTTGATTATTATTACGTTATATTATGATGATGATGATGATGATGATTATTATTATTATAATTATAAATATTATAATTACGGTGTGTAATTAATGCAAATTATTAGTAGTAAGCGTGTCAAGCGTAGACAATTAAGTAATTGTAGTAGTTGCCCATAACAAGATTGAATATTGTTTAAATCTAACGGTAAAGTAAATGCAGAAAATAAATGTTTTAAACAAAAATTTAAACGTATCTACATAAACTACTATCATAACTGGACTCTCAGCTGCGATAAATATTATTGAAGCTTGGTACATATTTTTACCTTAGCATAACATTGATTAAATGTCGGATCACCATATTATATAGCTGTCTCAGTCTCAGATATCCTACTGAAACACACAATGCTAAAACTCCCCTCGTTCCGCACCACAGTTGTACAATCATTCGCCCAGTTGGAGAGCCACAGATTATACGCGTCACAACAAATGAATTTAATCCAATTAAATTGTCAAATAACGAAAAACAAAAAAAAAAACACACACCAACAAAATGTAACAAAGAAACAGACTCCGACTTATTGTAATGAGCGACGATCTGAAACAGTTGACAGATTGGACAGGTGGTGCGAAAGGCGCAGTTAAAAGCGTAAATACACAAGTGCGACACATAATAAACATGTTTAATCAGTTTTCCAAAATTGTCAAGAAACGCGTCATTATTTACGCGCTTAGGTGGACAAATTATGAAGGTGCACGAGGTGGAGGTGAGGTCGCGCGTCGACTCGACTCGAGTGCGACTTTAAGCAGCTGATTGATGGAGCAACAGGTGAGCGTCTTCCCCCATAGACATAGACAACTCAATTCAATGCGAAACTCATAGAACGCCCCAAAATCCATCCAAGCGCCGCTTGGCCTTAATAACTAATGCAAATTAATTTAGCGACTGTCTGCGATTGAAGTGTATTGATGTGGCCGTTAACTGCACTGAGCGAAATCGGAATGAACTGGGTTAAAAAATAAATAGATAAGAATAGAATAATACATTATTTTTATAAATATTGTTACTGTCATTATTATTAAAATTTAAATTATTAGTTCCATTAAATATTTATTTTTTAAATTAATTAATTATTATCATAATTATTTTACTAAAAGTCTTATAAAAAATTATTAAATTATTATCATTGTAATTATTCATAATAACAATCAATATCATTATCATCATCAAACTAACGTTATCATACAGAAGTTTGCCCACATTTCTCTCAGTGCAGTTTTAAGCTGCACTTGAGAACTGCTCAGTGTTCGACGTTGCGTCGTGTAGGTCACTGTGCGTTGGCGCTCTAATTGATGTATTTATTTAGTAATTGCTTGTACGGCCGATCATGAAACGGAACTGCGTAGAGCAAAGCGCCTGGCCAAGAGCCAGTGGCCAATGGCCAATGGCCAATGGCCGAGTGGAGCCGGACGAAGTGCGCGCAATTGGAGCACGCTTCAATGCTGTTTGTCTGGTGGCGGGGGAACTTCCCCATGGGCCAGCATGAAACTCGTTTTCTTGTCAAATTTCAGCGGATTTCGGCAAATGACGTAAATGCTACCATGGCGGCGGCTCAGCACTAACAAAGCATTTTTATCGAACGTATATAAAAAGAATATTTTGTGCATGAAAATAAATGGCCTTGGCGCTGAGGCTTTGTTTTTAAAATAACCAACAATTTTATTTATAAAATTAAAGCAATGCAAAATCCGAAGCCCCAAACTGCCCAATTGCCCAACATTCCGCAGCATAACAAACAAAATGCCAAAATTATGATCAAATCATAAAATGTGGCTAACAAAATTTGTT
Source organism: Drosophila mulleri (assembly GCA_035047565.1). Lineage (NCBI taxonomy): Eukaryota > Metazoa > Arthropoda > Insecta > Diptera > Drosophilidae > Drosophila > Drosophila mulleri. The sequence goes on from JAWNPK010000060.1 coordinate 4,466,938, forward strand.
ACCGCTGCCACTTCATTATTTTACAACTTTTAGTTAAAGCAAAATCCTAACTAAGGAGCTTAGCGGAAAACGCAAATTGCTGGGTTTTTTGGCCAGCAAATTAATTTAAAAAAAAAGCACACACACATTTTTGCTGACTCTTTTTTTTTAACCATTCACAAAAATTCATTGAGGCCAGATGCTGATACCCTGTTTAAATTTGAAGTGGGCTGGAGTTGATTAAATGAGCATCTTTAGGCTATCATTCAAATTGTAATTAGCATAGGGTATATCAAGTTTACACATTAAGCATTAGCAATATATACTATGCAGATGTAAACCCGTGATTTGATTGATAATGAAATATAGAAAGCTTTAAGCTTTTGTTTGTATGATATATATTTACTCAGCTAATTGCAGGGTATTTAGCGTTCAAGTACACACATTTATTTGCTTTCATTGAGCTCTAACTGCGTTGATTGATTCGGGGGTCAAAGAGGGTATGAAATTTTTCAATTAATTTGCACGCAGCTGCAGTGCCGAAAGTTCCGCACTATGACGTCTGGCTGCTAAGTGGAACTTGGAACTGGGTCTGACTCTCGACTCATTTGAGTATGGGTATTTTCTTTCACACACACACACACATCTATACTAAATATGCATAAATTTATGCGTAATCGCTAATACCAAATAACAAAAGCTTTAAGCCGCGTCGCACGTGAGGCGCAGAACGTGGCTCGCTTTTGATGTTTTTTTTTTTTCTTTTTTTTCGGCATGGTTCAAGTGCGTTTATTGGCCATTAGCTTTTACCTTGTCATGAAATTCGGCTGAAAGCAAAAACAAAATAAAATTTCCATAATTCGCTGGCTATGCTTTAAGGATTTGTTATTGCTGTCAAGGTTCGGTGACAGCAACAGGAAAAACATCTTAAAATGCTTCGAAGTTATGGCGTGGTTTCGTTTTGATATATGTATTGTGTGTATGTACGTATGTATGTATGTATGTATGTGCGGCGCAGACATCTTAATGAATGCATGAGTATGCTAATTAAATGGTAATTAACACCGGTAGCCGGTAGCACACGTCGTACAGTGCACACACAAGAACACACACGCACATTGAGATTTAGCCTGGCTAATCGAATGGTATATATTTTTGTTTGATAAGATAAGGCGCAACGTGCATGAAGTAGAGTAACCGTTGCTCTAATTAAATGGGACGTGCCTCCGTTTTCATTTCGCATCCATTTAAGTTCGTTTGAAGCGCGTGGACAACAAAAAAATTAAAATAAATTGCGAGACTGACGCAAGTAGCCAAAAAGCCATAAAAACAAAAAAGACGAAAATATTAAATTGATGAAAGTCTGTTCTAGGTCCAGAAATTCTCTGGCGAGCATGTGACGTCGCAGTCGACGTAGACGGCAACGTCGCTGTCGCTGTCGCAGCGTGACTGTGGTCAGTTCAAATGAAATCTATGGCTATAAATAAAATCTTTATACCTGGCAACAAGCTCTGGCCCAATGTCTTACGAAATCGGCCTTCTGTGTGTGAAAGTTGTAAAAAACTGAATAAACCAACTTACGCGAAAATCCTAAATAATTGACCATATTCATGAAGAGTCAGTGCTATTGTGGAAGTATCACAACTCGGCTGCCTTGTGATCTGTTTCACTGCCAAGTGCTAAGATTGACAATACGTGATTAAAGCCATGTGTGCCAAGATTGGCATGTGATGAGCAGGTGAGCCTAGGTTGGCTCCATGCGATGTTTCATCAACTGCTCTAGAGGCCAGGCTAGGTGTGGCTTGCAGAGTTTGATGTGCCCCATACGGTATATCTTATTCATATTTCATATGCTCTCGGTCTGCTCCATAAATTCCGCTTGTCCTCTTTGACCTCTGCAGCTGCAGAGAATGTGTTTTGCTGTTGGATGATAGACTGAATTATAATATTTACTAATTTTCATATTTTATCTTAATAATTCAAATATCTTTTGTTGATTTACTTATTGATAAATATTAATTAATATATTATTATTTTTTAAATTATGTAATTAATTATATATTATGTATATTGCATTGCTTATGTATATTATATATATATATATATATATATATATATATATATATATATATATATATATATATATATATATATATATATATATATATATATATATATATATATATATATATATATATATATTTTTTTTTTTTAATTTTGCGTCACTTTTTATCATTTAATGAATAATGAATTATTCGATTATTAATAGTGGGGTAATAATTATAATATTAACTGATAATATTATTAGTTTCATATTTTGTTTTTGTGTTTAATTTGATCTGTTTAAAATTTGATTATTTTTTCTTTTATTTACTTTTGTAATTATCATTGTTTAATAAAGTTTTATTGGTCGTTGATTAACTAATTTAATTTGCAAAGTCTGGGAAGAAAATGTTTCTAGAATATATTCAAACAAATAACAAGTGGGCTATACATTTTCGAGATCTAATTTCAAAGCAAAAAAATGTTGGAACATTTTGTTTGTTGCTTATTTTTTATTTATTAAAACAAATCACGTTTCATTTAAACGTTTTCACAGAAAATGTTTAACTGAATTAAATGTTTAAATATTTATTCAATTGTGAATGGCTTTTACGTACATTTTTTTTAAATTTGATTTTTGAGTAATAATTTAATATAAATTTTGATTTTTTACTTTATGTATGAAATGATTATACGTACTGTATTTTGCTGCTTCTTTTCTACACATAGTTATATGTATATAGACACCAGCAGGTGTTTAAATTCGCACCTTAGACTCGTTCATCTATCTCTATCTTTACTCTAATCAAATATTTATATTGCATGTGTATTTGATATTTCCGACAATAACAAAGCGAGCCTCCTTAAATATTTATACAAATGAAATATAAGAATTATTGCACATCAGTAATGCAGTTCACAGCAGCTGTCAACGACGTCGAAAGAAAACAAAAAAAATTATTAAAATTGTATACTAATTAAAAGCCACAAAAATTTCCAATTGATTTTCACATTCCTGAGGCCCGGCGAATAATTTAATTTGCATAATTTATTTTATGGCACCCTTGGCGACTTTCCTTACATATATATACATATGTACATATATGTACATACGTATATATATAGCACTGTTTTATGTACTCAATATCTGTGAATCGCCCATATAACGGCGCCGATTCGCATTTATTATAAAATGCCGCAACCGCGATGCTGTGAACCGGTTAAGCCCTGTCAATGTGCCCCCTTAGATGGAACGGGTCGTCTTGCAGGCGCGTCTGGCCGGCGACTGTACAACAGTTGCGTCTAAAAATAAATGCACGCCATATTTGGGTCTCAACTGGCCAGCTCTCTTCATCAATTGATATCTTGACAAATGACAGACGCTCTTAATAATAATGGCCGAAAGTCTACAAGGCCCGAGCTATGCTCTGGCTATTTGATAAATCGAGCTGGGGGATTGGGCATACAACTGTATCTCAGTGTTTGCAGCTGCAGCTGCCCTTTGCTGTGCTTAATTTATGCATTGGGCCATAACATGCAACACGGGCAGGCAGGCCTTGCTACTAAAAATACACATCAGCTGACCTTGGGGCAGCTGCTGGTGAACGGAGCGGGCCAGCATAACGGAAGAAGAACCAACAGGATTGCCAGCCAAGACTCGCCTCAATTAACTGTTCGAGAACATACAGCGAGACAGACAAACTGACTGGCTTGCAAACTGACAAACTGAGAAGCGAGATCAGATACCTTAGACCGGAGATGCGATATCTGCGTGCCGATTCACTGGACCTGGGGTAACAAAATATTTATTGGCATATCCTCATGCCAACCAAACGGGTTAGCCCAAGGACAAGCCAGCGAACTTGCGCCCTTGCGGTTCTTAGCCTTTAGACTATAAAAGGCAACGGTTGCGGCACCGAAAGGCAACAGTCTTCCAGCTCAAGTCGTCGAAGTTGTAGTGAAGTTTTGCGTTTTTTTGTTGTTGTCGTTGCTCAAGTAAAAAAACCCAAAAGTCCTACTAGTCGTAGACCCACACAGTTCCCCACGAGGATCCATCAAGATGCGTCTGCTGCTGCTCAGCCTGCTGGCGTTGGGTGCGCACGCCCATACCATTGGCTATCGCACCAATTTGCTGGCCTATGCGCCGGCGCGAGGTGAGTTCCCTGTGCAGAGCGAAATCGTGCAGGGCTATACGCGCTATCTGGACAGCACTGGAGCCGAGCGTCTGATTGCTTTCAACTATCCGGAACCGCTGTACGGCATACGCAGCGTGGCTCAGCCCGAGAATAATTTTGTACGCACCTCGGCTAAAGTGGAACCACAACAGCAGCAGCAGCAGCATTTGGCCCTGTTCCGTGCCTGGTGTGAACAGCGCTACAATGCCTTGCGCCTGGAGCTGGAGCGCTTGCGCGCCGAGGGCAAACAGCCAACGGCCAACATCCTTTCGCAATATGAGCCATTGGAGCAGATCATCAAGATGAATGCCTTTGAAGCAGTGCCCGGCCTGAGTCCCGAGCTGCAGCGTGTGCGCGATGAGCAAATGCGCATTTGGAACGAGGCGCGCCTGAAGGTGATCAATGCTGAGGCAGCGCTGCCACAGCAGTCTTTCGTCAAGCAGAACATCTTCACCGCTCAGCCACAGCAGCAGTCCCAAGTGGTGCCCTTTGCAAAGATCGAACAGCCCCTGGTCAAGCAGTTCGCCTTCACGCCCCAGACTAATACTCCCTTGGAGTCGCCCAAGCCCGTGCAGGAAACTGACGAAGTGAAGCGCGCTCGCGAGGAACATCTGAGGCGCTATAACGAGGCACTGCAGCAGCAGCAGAAGCTGGAGTCGCAGGAGTCGCAGCCACAGCCCGTTCAGCAGCAGGAACAGCTTGTGAAAACCATTCCAATTCCAACTGCGCAGCAGCAGCAGCAGCAGGCCATAGAGGATACGCCTGAAGTGCAGCGAGCTCGCGAGGAACATTTCAAGTTATACAAGGAAGCCCTACTGCGGCAAGCGACTGAGGCACAGGCCCAGCCTCAGCCTCAGCCTCAGCCACAGCCAGAGATCCAGCCCCAGCAACAGTCACAGGCCCAGCCACAGCCCCAGCAGCCATCCTATGCACCTCTGCCCACATCAGCGCCCCAAGCCGGCGTAAAGACCTACGATCCCAGCAGCCCTGGAGCATACGTGTCCGCTCAGACCCCAGCACAGACCCTGCAGACCGAGAACTTTAGCCAAGTCAAGGTGAAAGCCGACGACAACATCCGCCACGATGAGCGTGAGCAGGCCGCACAGCTGGAGCAGGAGCGTCGTGAGGAAATACGTCTCATGGAGCTGGAGCGTCAGCGCGAGGAGAAACGTCTGCAGGAGGAACGTCGCATGCTTGAGGCTGAGCGCATTGCCCTGGAGGAGCAAGAGAAGCAGCGCATGGAAGCTGAGCGGCTGGAGGAAGAGCAGCGTCAGCAGGCCGAGCAGCAGCAGCTGAAGGCAGCATCAGCAACAGCCGATGGCAGCTATCAGTATGCCAGGCCCCAGGCTGCTCAGGCCGCTCAGCCCGTTCAGCCACAGACCATAGCACAGCAGCAACAGGTGCAGAATGGTTTCTTTTTGCGCATTCAGTCTGGAGCACCCAGTCAGATAAGTGCACCCAATCAGCCCAGCTCCGAAGCTTACTTCCTGGCCGAGAACAATCCCTTCCTGGTGCGCTATGCCCAGCAGCCCCAAAAGGCGCAGCAACTCGTGCAGACCTTCAGCGGCAGCCCAGCAGCTACGATCAAGACTGTAGGCAGCGGCGCCAGCTCCAGTTCCATCTCCAGCTCCAGCTCTAGTTACATCTCAAATTCCAGCCCCGCCAGCTCTACCTATAGCACGGGCTCGCCAGCAAGTGCCTTCAAGAGCTCCACGGGATTCAGCGAATGGGAGCAGGCGACACGTGATCATTTCAAAGCCCATGAAATTGCCTTGGAGCAGCTGCGTCTGGCCAATCTAAAGGATGCCAATCAGATACCCTGCACTCATTAAATACGATACTGAAGCACTCGCACACACACATGTGCACACACGCATATACAACGGCATCGACATCGAAATGGACATCGACATCGACACGCTTTGATATTTGTTTTAGTTTTTTGCACAATTCATCAAAATTCAGATCCAATTTGTATGCATTCCACTTATTTAGACTTAAAATACTCGCACTCATTCACATTCACATTCACATACACATACACATATACTCATATATTCGTACGCATACTCGATCACCTGTAGCGTTAAGCGATTCACATAGACTCGTAAGTTTTCTTTAATGCATTCAGTTGAGAAACAACGCAAAAATCAAAGTAAATTCACATTTGTATTTTGAGTTGGTGTTTTCTTATTTTTTGCTTACTTATATTTATTATGTATATAAGTTGGGTCAATCGACTTTCTGACTGCACTCGGCTCGAACTGGATGAATTTGTGTAGAGTTTGCTACATATACATATATTCACTGGATAGCTAAGCAGAAATTGAAAAGAGAGTTGATAGGAAAAGTCGTCAAGTCGAATTTGAAAAAAAAGTTTAGGAAAGAGTTGAACTATAAGAAAAATTATGGAAAATATTACCTAAAAGAGCCAAAAAAAATATTACAAAATAATGAAGTTTTACAGAAGTAAAAGTGATTGAACTTTAAATTAAATAATTTCATATATTTTGCATACACATATTATTCAATAAAATATGAAGTTCTCACGTGAGAAAAACAAAATCAAGACATATATAATATATAAATGAGTTAATATTAATATCTCATACAAATATTAGCTCTCAACTACGTTAAATGTCTCTAGCTAATTGAGCAAAGCCAGGTAAGAATTATACAAAAACCTACTTAGAGAGATTTTTCATATCTAGCTGCAACTTATACTATTTATCTATTCATCCATCTGTATATCAACTATCTATTTGATATTAAATATCTCTCACTTTATGCCATCCAAGTGCATTGAAGCTTCGACAATTCGAGTTTAGCTCCGAAACTTTCTGAATTGTTTCCTCTTATCATATTTGGCCGCAGACAAAGGAAGTTGCCCCAATGAACAGTTATAGAACGTTCTGATGCAAATCGTTCGCAGTTGGAGTCGATTGTGTCGCCAGTTTGGCGGAGCGCACGAATCGCATTAAAAATGCGCATACGGCGGAGCCAACTTGAGGCGTAACTGGAGCAGCCAGCAGATGTATCTCATATGCAATTGAGATGGGAAAGATCCGTTAGATGCGCGGCACTTGCCGTACTGTGCGGGGCAGGTAAACTGAAGTCCGTGAGGTGCATAAATTTCGTATGCTTATGCGACAATCACACGGCAACAGTAACGGAGACAAAGACAGAGAGAGAGAGAGAGAGTGGGAGAGGGAGAAACAGCAACATCGACACCTACAAAATCGTAGCAATTAGCATATAGACCAGACGAGCTGACAGCTTAGCTATTAACTGACCTAGCGTAACGTAGCGGCGGAACGGTAAAAAATAACCGTTGGACTAGCATTTGCTGTGCGATAGGCATCTGGGCGATTACGTGGCGTATGACTAATGTACGTATGAGTAATTTGTGTAATTGGCAATTGTAGTGAGATGGCCCAATCAGTTCTGGCCATATATGGCCATAGCTACATCCGTCAAGAAGCTGCAGCCACTGATAAATAACAGTGAAAAGCGAGCAGCAAATCTTATCAGACATTAGAAAATTCCCATTTCCTCTGCGACTGATGAGACATCGAGACACGAGACTCGAGACTTGAGATCAAAGTACGCGTCAAACATGACTCACGCTTTGAAGTACGAATTTCAAATTCAACACAATTTAAAGACGAGCGCGCAATATTTCAGCAGTTGAACAAATAGCTAATCAACTGACAAATTAATTGCTAATCGCTAAACTCAAATGGCTGATGCAAGAGGCCAGCGACTAAATCATTGTCAGCCGTCTGCCCTAAATTGGGTTTATGCCTGATAAGTTGGCCTTCGTACCATATTCCTAATGTCTGTATATATATACATATATATACATATATATATATATATATATATATATACATATATATTTGGCTTGTCTAATGCGCAGTTACAATTTAGTTGTAGGGTAATTACGTGTACACCTTTATGTACATACATATATATCGTATCAGTTATTGTAAGCTCAGCATTGATTTTGATATTAAATGCGCTGACATAAGAAAAAATAATGTAAAATATTAATTAGTATATTAAAAACGTTATAAGGGCATAAACATTAATTTATTTGCAACTTTAAATTTTTACCGATTCAAATTTGAGACTAAAATATTTTGTATATTTAGACTCTCCCAATTCAAATTTGAATTTGAAATCTAGAATATCATTGCATCAGATTTTACGAAAAACAATGTCTCCAGTTTTTTAGTTTCGTTACTTTCAAATTCTAAAAACTATATTTAACTACAATTTTTGTTAATTGAAAAAAAAAAAATATATATATAAAATAAATATATATATATATATATATATATATATATATATATATACATATATATATATATATATTTATACCTCTGTTCAAGTATAATGATCATTATATTGCAGTGTATATTTTTCTATTAGTTGAAGCAGTGAAAATGACATTTATCGATTTCCGTTTATTCATTAATTAAAAAAAAAAAATAAAAAAACAAAATATAAAAATAAAATTGATCAGTTTTCTTTTTTATAATGATATCTCACCCAATTGCATGAACAATTTCCCATTGCTTATTGAAACGTTATTTTTTATGCAGAGCTCAAAATTCATCCTCTCTGTGTTTCCTTTTGGTTTGTTGACTTTTATGATATATTAAAGTTAAAAGAAGTCATAGCATTACAATGGAACTTTTATTTTGAGTTTTGTGAAACTCATATTTGACAATGACAGCATTTAAGTTTGATTTTCAAATTTCCAATTTTGTATGTGTGTATATTTCTTTTTATGGAATCAATCGGAAATGAGATCCTGTTTGAAATTGAAATATATATTCGTGTATATGATGCGTATATTGTTTTGTGACCAAGTGAGAACCAATAAATATTCTCCCGTTGGCATAGGCAATTTATAGTTCGAAATGTCCCAGTACATGTCCTTAACATATAGCATGCCCTGCATGAGAAGCATAGATAGATTGATTACATGATCAGTGAGTTAAACTGATGACTTACTCACCGAAAGGGGACACGAATGGTTGATGTTTGTAAAGGGCTTGATGGCTTCATACAATATTTTGACCACTGGATGATTGGGCTTGCGTAAGTAGGCACAGAAGTCGATCTTATATTCGCCTAGCCAGGGCTTGTAGCCATTTCCCCATACTTTCGTTTGCCAATGGAGCTCTAGTTTGTTGATTGTCTTCAGCAAATTAAACGCAATGTTTAGGACGGTTTTGTTGCGGCTAATCGCATGAAGGCGGCACTGTTCGATGGTGGCAATGCTTGGCTCAAAAGATCCACACTTAACATTTGTAAACTTCACAGTGGCTTTCATCTGGAAAATACAGATCTAAGTTGAAAGCAAAGAAGCTGGATTCAATTCTAGTTACGTAAACATTTTCGATTAGAAGCAAATATAAAAGTATTATCGAAATGTTCCACTTTGGTGTCATTGTTTCAACGGGACTGACTTCACTGAACAAAGTCAATTGAAATTGTAAAATATATATATATATTTTTTTTTTTCGGCAATAATTATTTTTTAATGGCTCAATTGTCTAGTGCATATACTATATATATACATATGTCTACAAATGCAATTTTAGGTGTAGTGTTTATTTGATTTATAATTATTTAAATGATGGATATTTGAAAGAAAACTGGGCTATGCATTAAATAGAATAATAATTTTAAATAATTGTTTATAGTGCTAGACAAAATATTTGTTGGAGACGGTCAAGAGTTATCTTAATCTAGAACCTCATGCAGAACTGATTGTAGTTTTCGGTTCGATTCCTCAATGATTCGCATAACTCACTCAGTAATAAAACTCTCCACTCTATCGTTTATAATACAGATACTTACTAATAATTTCACCAGCCTATTCAATACTGTCCATATATGGTGCTACTGTTCAGGTGGTTCCCCCCGCTTCGGTTGGGCTTTAACTTGGCGCACTTGACTTTTTGTTTTTCCTCGGAACTGCGTCGTCTGATAAGGTCTCTAAGGTGTAAACACATACACCTACACATACATATGTATGTGTGTCTAGTCTTTTTATTGCGGATATAAAATTTTCCGCGATTTGTTATTGTTATTGCGCTGTTGTTTATGGTTTTTGCTATTTATGCAGAATTTGTCAACATTTGCTTTTTTACCTTGAGCTAATTTTAGCTCTGCACCAAAGCTATTTTGGTACCCCTTCAGTTTATTTTTGTATATTCCTCACAAGTATTTGCCCATTTCGCCAGCCATTTACTCGTGTCACATGAAGTATGCGATTGCTGTCATTCAAAGAGAGGAGCTCGGGTTGCCAACCCCTGGAGATAGGCGACCGTCAGCTGAGAGAATGTGGCTCTTTGTGGCGCCTTGAACATGCCTTTCCCACACTTTCGCACAGTATAACTGATAAGCTGATTAGATAAATGCCCATTGGCAGAGAAGAGGGACAATAGCCGTGCCATGTCTGGCGCATTTCGCCGAACGTAGTATTTTGTTATGACATGTAATTGCACTCGGTTGTAAAATACTTAATCTTAATTAAAGCTGAATTGTTTGTAAAAATAGAACCATCGATGGCGGCAAGGGAAGCTATTCTTGGCATGGTTTTCCAGTTACCCATATTACTCATCTTGATGGTCAAGTGTGTTGTTATTGAAGTTTAATTGAATGAGTTTCTTAGAAATAATTGTTTGACAACTACTGTTGTTTTTCCTAAAGCTATTATTGTTATTATTATTAACAATATAAATTCTCTAACACTATATGTACGGATTTTGTAGTCTTCTATTTAAAGTCATCACCGATCATCTATAATATACTCCCACGCTCCCTTTCAGTCAGCACGAAGTGATCGATATTACCTTACGACCCCCGACAATATCTAGTTCAGCAAGTTACTTGATTTATAGCGGTCATTGGCTGCATGCCATATTATTTATCGGCGTTTATATGTAATATTGATTGAGTAATATCACTGTATTAATATGGCCTATTTAATGGTAAACATAATAAATATAATTGTTGCCACGCCACAGAAATAGAAACATTTTATATGCTCCTGTACCAAATACATCAGCGAAAAACGTGATCTGCTCGTTAGTCACATGTGGTTTATCACGTTTGCGATAAGCCAAACTAATGACAGTTGTTCTGTATCGGGTACAGTTGCTGCCCATATTCAAAAGTATAATTTGCATATATTGCGGAATAAACTAGAAATGCCACTGTGAATATATTTGGTCTTGCATTCTTTAGAGAAATAACGAAATATAAAGCGAGCTGGGGCGAAAGATAAGATGATTAGAAGTTGCTCTTTAACCAGGTTCAAAGTCGCTTGACACTTTTATATATACTATATGTATGAATAAGATTTAAATGAATCACATGAATTGGCAACTCTAGAGGCAGCAGGCATTGATAATTTAAAAGACGATAAGTTTAACGCCATTCGCTTGAGGTAGCTGCAGGGGGTGCCAAGGGGCGCTTGGGGGCTATCAGCAGCAACAGTGCGTATGCTTGACATACATGCTTAAAAGTTTGCTTCACTTGGCAAACACATAGATTGGCAACAGCTAATATATAAACGTTAACTGTTGCTATGGCATTTAGGTTACTTTGAGAGCCTATATATGTACATACATACATAAATAGCTGTATATAGAGAAAATTATATAAAAAGCAACGTGCTGTGACATTAAATTCGGGAAAGTGTTCGAGCATTAAAAACTAAATATATTGAAATAATGAATATATACATATATGTATGTTTAATTATAGTATTTAAAACCTGTTAAATTTGATCAAAAATATTTTAAAAACATTTTGATGAGTTCTGCGAGCTATGCTAATGCATGCTAGCAAGCTAAATTTATCTAGAATTAGCACAAAAATAGCTGGATTTACTTTGAATAGGTTTATTAAAAGCTCTTAGTGAAGAGACCATAAAATTGAAATTTATCTCTTATATGCAACATATGTATATACATATGTAGGCGTAGAACTATCGCGAATCAAAACAAAACAATTGTTAAACACCAAAGAAATATAAATTTCAGATAAAACAAATATGTATATGTACATACATACAAATGTGTTTTTTTTTTGCTTCTTTCTTCTTCTATTTGTAGAGCTCTACATATTGTTATGCTTATTTGCAGACGTAAGGCTTCGCAATTTGTGATATTCCCTCTTGACGTCATGAATATGTTTTCGTCATGGGTTCCCATGTGACGTGATATCTGTATATACATACATACAATATATATGTATCTCGCGTAGCTGTGCACTGTTTAGATTTGAAATTTCAGAATATTTATATACCTCAAATTGACTCAATAATACAATTTTGGCATATAGTACTTCCCCTGTGCGATTCTTGGAAAATGTAGGTGAATTCTTTTGTTTATTTAGTATATTTTTGGCATACATATATTTGCTGCAGCCCCATATGATATACACAATCGGCGAATACAGTTAGGTGTAAAAGTAAGCGTATAAGCTGAGCATGTTGACAGTTTCCCGATGCACTTCATTAAGGAATATCGCTATAGCTTCATTAAACAAGCGCTTAATGTGACATAAACGTTAAAGTTTGGATTTAAATGCGGTCATTAAGTCGTATTAATACATCCCGTAATATCCAGTGGATGTTCGGGGATGAGTTGCAATCTGTTCTGCTTGTCGGAGGATAAGCAACAGCTAAATTTGACTTACGTGAGAAAGTTTTATGATATTGACGCAAGCTCTGCTGGCTGGCTGGCTGGCTGACTGGAAGTTTCTTTTGTGGATGGGTGGCTTTGGGTGGCTCAGCCTGCGCTAACGGTAAACACGGTCACACGCTGCGTATGCGCAACGACTTGCGTAAGCAAACAGACAACGGCAACATGTGCACAATTCCTGCGATTGTTTTTCAAGAATTTTATAACGTTTCGTACGTTCAATAAAAAACGAATAAAAAAAGAAAACAAAACAAAACAGTCAAACGGAACTTTTACAGTTGCACATTGTTCGCTCGAAACGTGCTCGGGCATGTCGCGAAACAGGTGGAAGCCCCCACCCAGAACCCTGAGTTGAACAGCCCTTGTCACTCTCTATCTCGCAATATCGCTCTCGCTTTCCATCTATCTCACTCACGCTCTCTTTCTCTCTCTCTCTTTTGCAGCTTTTTCACAATTCTTATCAGCAAACAATTCAAAGTTTCTTTGCTGGCTGGCACGCGTTGTACGAGCAAGTCGAAACAAGTTGAGTTACGTTGAGTTGAGTGGAGATAACGATGCTATCGAAAATCAACTGTGAACGCCCCGTCGCAGTTCTTGTGAAATTCATCGCATTTATGTTAACTGACGCCGTCTCTGCAAAAAAGCGCTCGAGCCGACCCCCAGAAGAGAAATCAATGGCAGCCCAATTAACTAAAACTCGTTGAGAGAGTTTAAGTGGCATGAGTGTGCTGAACGGGCAACTACCCTGTAGACGGGATAGTAGTTGTAATATATGGAGCTAAGAACTTGTATGTATCATTAAACAAAATATTATAGATTATAAGTATAGTTCTTACATAATTCAATATTAGATTAATATTTTGTTGTATTGGAATCAACTAGACTAACAATTAATAAAAAAAAATCGGTTACAATTAAAATAATCTAATAAATGAATAATCTTTATAGTAGTTTCAGTATTTAATCATTTTCTTTAGTTTTGGTATAGAGATCATATCTATAATAACATTTAACATTTGTTAAAGTAGAAGAAGCATTCAATTAAAACAGTTTACTAGTCTATATACTCTCAGCAATTTCAAACAAATAATAGGGTATCTAAGATTAAATAATATAGCACGATCCAGACAGCAGACAACAAAGTGTGATTATTATATTTATGTTTGTATGCGAACACACGCATTACACAAACGTAAACGTGGTGTGAATTCGACATTGTTGGGGACTTGTCTCTTTTTTTTATTATTGATTGGGTTTACTTACATACATAGGTGCTTAATTCAATGTATTTAATCTAGTGCACAGGTGCAATTGCGCTTCAGCGGAAAATCAAATAGAGCACACACATAAAAAGTCTCTGAAATATTAATATTTGGCTTTATCATTGGCAGTTGCTGCTTTTATCTTTCTAGCTCTATCCCTGTCTTTATGGCTCCTGCTTTCTTGCTCTAGTCACAATTATTTCGATGCGCAGTTCATGGTTGAAATTTTTCCGCAATGGATTGTTGGGAATGTGCAAGATTTCTAATACAAATAGACTTTTGTTTCCAGGTCAGAGATGTGTTTCAATTGTTTACACAATGAATTTCAACAGAATTCGGAATACGGAATTCCATTTATATAGAGCAAACAAGCCAGAAGTCTAATAATTATGGTCAAACACTTCGTGTGTGTGTGGTGGTGGGAAATTCCATGCCTGACCTTGGACTCTTATTAGAGTGCAGCCACAATCTCTCTTTCTGCAAAGTCACACTTACTAGGGCTGGTTTGTGCCTGATAAGGCCTTTTTGTCGTCTGTTTGAAGTACTTTTCACTTTGTGTTCTTCAAACAAATGCATATACAGGTACTTAATTAATTGAGTGAATTGCGAAATGGGGTTTCTTTCATTGATTTTCGAGAGAAATTTCTTCATATATAATATGCTATATGTACATATTCATATATGTATGTACATATGTATATCTGTGATTTCTCAGCACGCGCCTCGCATTGATTTAATTTCGTAAATATTTAAAAATGTACGGGAGAAATGTTTTGAAATATTTGTTTGTGGAAAGAATTGTATATTTTGGAGAAATATAATATTAGCTAGGGGTTTTACATTATTTGAGTTTTACAATGCCCCAATATGGACTGCTATCGGTGTTTTGTGTAACTTAAGTAAATGTGTAATATTTGTTATTTGAATGCATAAAGCTTATCAGTTGTTAATTGAATGAATTTAAATGAGATGCTTTAGTGAGTTTTTGTTTATATATAAGTTATATATGTACATATGTTTAAGCTTTATCAATTCCTTCCACGAATTTTCCATAAATAAACAATATCAACTATTTCCAAGTAATTGAAGCATGCCTTAAAGAAATATGGCTATATATTTTATTTACACCCATTTACCCTTATACAAAATGTATACAATTCCGAAAAATACCTCATAAAAAGTGAATGCACTTTCATAGTAAAAGCGATTGCAGGTTTTATTTATATTATCTATATATTTGTTTATGGGAATCTCCGCTGCTTATTTTTCTGCTCTAGACAGTAAATTATGTAATGTATGTCTGAGTTTGTTTGTGTGAAAAAACTAAACCGGTTATAAGCAGTATTCCATTCATCGTATAACTATATTTCTCCCGACCGGGCCGAGCGTGTCTCGTATCCAGCGTCTCGTGTGTGTATTTGTGCACAGCTTTATGTCTGTGTAATCAATTGATGAGGCGCAGTGGAAAGGTTCAGAGCGGTTCAAACAAATAAAATTAACTAAATATATAACCAAATCACAAAAATATGCGTGCCAGCCAGTTGCTATATATATGATAGATTGATATGATATACTAAATTTTGGAAATTTTTGGAAGTTATCTGTGGGCATTGGCACAAACAGATCAATTAATACCCGATAGACGTCAGATAAAAAAAAATGATGAACGAAAAACATAGGTAGAAATAAGTTATTTATTTATGTACATTTTTCATTTTCTTAAAAATAAATAAATGTCCGCGTTTTAGTGATATTTCTGGTTAGACTGAATGAGAAGCCAATTGAATGTGTTAAGTTTTTTTTTAACTCTATTTTTGGGTACTCGGTGAATCCCAGTTGCTGCAAAGTTGGCCTATAAAGCAAAACAAATGCTCTTATCTTACTGCAAAAATGGAAGAATTTCCATAGAAATTCCCAGCGATAACTCATTTGCCATATAATAAATATAATCCATGTTTAAAAGAATATTGATAAGCCTTGCTGTTGTTTTTTTCATTAGAGTATTATAAAGTCTTATATAGTATTTGTTTTTATGTCGAATATAAGCAACAAGAATAATTCAGTTCAAGCGAATCTCGTGTATTTGAATAATATTATTCAATTACAACTAAAAACATGTTGGCGCGCGTAAATGGAAATCCGAATCAAAACAAACAATAACAAAATATAAAAATATGAAAAAAAGTGTTAGCTGAACTGAAATCCAGTTTATTTAGTGAGTTTAAGTTTGAGCTACATATGTATATTGAGTTGTATATTTCAGGTTTGCTTGTAGGGTAGTCAGTGGGCAAACAACTACCCCTCTCTCTAATTAGCAAGCTGAGAAGTTGAAAAGTTGTCGCTAAAACTGGAAACGTATTGCTTTCAGCTAGCTAACGGATACATTTGACTTGAGAATATGCTAATTTATTGTTAGTTTGAGCTTAGCGTGAACCGATATGAAGCATTATGAATCGATATAATTCATTACCTTCGACGACATCTCCATTGTTTCTCATTAGACTTCGGTCGGGTAGCTATTAAGCTTAACGGATTATTTTGACTTGAAAATATGCTAATTTTTTCACTGGTTGGGGTCAAGCGGTAAGCATCGATACTAATCGGTATTAATCGATATATATTTTAAAGATCCATTGCCTTCAACGATGTCACCATTGTCGCTCATCATCTTTTCCGCTTGATTGTTCGCCTTGGCTCGTGCTCCCAGCACTCGTTTGTTTAAGCTTTTTAAATATTTTTTTCTACTCAGTCGCGCCTTATGTGAATTGTGAACTACCTGAGCAAACGTTGCATTCAGCATGCCCTCTTAATTGGTATGTGGCCTAGGATTTCCCCACTCACACAATATCTCGAGCTGTTCAATGAATGTTACTCATGACTTGGCAAAAATGCTTACTTAGAGTTTGGCTCAGCTGTGTTCTTTGGAATTAACGTAGCAGGTGTAAAGTACGCTGATGATCTACCTGTTCGTGCATGTCTAATATTTACTGAACAAACTGAACTGGCTGAGCAGCTGATTAACGGGCGATACAAACTACCAATGTACCGACCGCATTGTATAACTGATCAACGAACTGCACCTGATCAAGTGTAAGCGTCAGTCTGGGCAAATTAGCAATGCTTTTGCTCCAAGCGTGTAAGTTACTAATTATTGGCTTCATGTGAAATACCATTTTATATAATTGACTTAAATAGCGCTCTAAAGTGTTACATTTAGGGTAAATAGGGCTCTTTTAACATTCGTAAATGTTCTTTAATTTTAATAATTCCTTTAACTAATTAACATAAAGTTAGATTGAGACGTGCAGAATATGAACAGAATATAATATATATATTGTATTATGAAACAGTGAAAAACTTAAAATGTATCTAAAAATATTCCATAATCATAAGGGACAAAATTTAGTTTAAATATAGATTATATTTATTAATTAAATAAATTTAATATAAAATACGGAATTAAAAATAAAAATATCTAATAAATCATAAGAAATATATGTAAAAAGAATCAAAAATAGAATAGTAATATATTTAAATTATTATTATATATTAAAATAAATATATATTTTCAATTTTAAGTCAATGTAAAAATATATTTAAATCTTAAGTGCTTTAAATAAACTAGCATAAATGATATTAGTTGTCAATAATCTAAGATAATAATTTTATTAGTATATACATACACACATATGTATATATACATCTGTCTCAAGCAAATTAATAGCCAATTATACCAAATTCTTTGTTGCTTTTTATTTATTTTATATTTTTCCATTGACAAATTGTCTCGAGTTTCAGAGCTAACTGACCTATACAAGCTATACGTGGCTCTTAGCAACTCCCAAGAGGATATGTTGCAAATTGTTGTTTTAGTTTCTTGTTTTTGACGAGCTCTGCAAACAAATTTTTCCATGTATAATGGCACGAAGTCGCGCTGTCTGGATCGCTGGCATTGATTATATTAACATGTCTCTGGCTGAAGCGTGCACGTAGAGTCCATATAAGGTGAGCGTCTTAATTGGCCACTTTACAGCTTTGATTCAGACCATATAAGTAGTATATACACACATGTGCATACCTATATACTACTCTGTATGCATGTACATGTGTAAATGTGGCATATGCATAGGCTTGATAAGAGCGTGCCTATAAATGAGATTCATTGGGGGAATACCGCTGATAAAGCGCTTTAAATATTGATTGATATTCTGCGTTGATTTTCGGACTTAAGGTGTTTCTATGAATTTGACGTCAAGAATTTGTCATTCGAGCTCCAAATTGGCTGTAACATAAAAAGCTGAAAATTTGTATAAATAAGAAGATTTGTACGGATTTCTTTTTCAAGTTTTTTATTTTTCTTTTCAAAAAATTCTTTTCTTTAATTTTGCGACTTAAAATTAAATAACATTTTTTTTGTTAGTTTTTTCAATGTATTTTTTTTATACAATTTTCTACGCCATTATATGAAAAGCTAACATAACAAAACTTTAACTTTAACATACAAATTACAATATTTTTTTTTACATTTTTTTTTAATTGAGTGTATTACAATTTATGCGTAAATCTGTTCAATGCGAACGAAAAATTCGCCATTAACAATAATTTCTCTCAGTAAAAAAAAAAACCAGCAGCTTGTCACGCGCTTAAACGTGTGCCGTTGTGTTGGTGTATTGGTGTATAGTTGTATTGGTGCCAGATCAAAGAGAGTGGGAGCTTTAGAGAGTGCATGCACTTCCGCAGCAGCTGTTTTGTTGTTGCTGCTGCCACGGCTGCTGCTTGTTGCTTGTTGCTTTTTCTGCTGCATTCTCGTCTGCTCCAACGAAGGTCGTTGTCGCCATCGATTGCCTCTCTCCATGTCTCTCGCTCACTCTCTAGCATAATTCAACGATTGGCAGCTACTTGAGCTTTCGCTGCTCCTCCTCCTTCTATATACACTTATACATATGCATATATATATGTTGTATTATATGTAATTGGAATATGTCCCAACGTCGGTTTCCGCAGAACTCTCCAAACGTTCGGGTACATTAACCTTGTCTTAACTGGTTGCTTGTTTGATTTAAACCCATGTTTTGCCCCACTGTGACGGGCTGTTCAACTTATAGCTTCTGCCATCTCTCCGAACGCGCCTACACCGCGGGCAGCTGGACAATGGGATGTTGGGGGGCATCCCAATGTGCTTCGCAGTAGTCGACCAGTTGATTTTCGGCCTTGTTCAGCTGCTCCTCGTTCTGCTCGCCTGCCCAGGTCTTTTGAATCAGGCAGCATGACTCGATGCTCTCCTGGCCCAGAATCCGGCTCAGCTTGGTTGCGTCGTCCACCTTGATGACATAGATATCATTCTCATAGCAGAACGCCTCCAGCAGCACCTCGTGCATATGTGTGGCCGAATCGCCATCCTTAGGCACGGCCATCAGGCAAAACAATGAACCCTCTGGTGATTTGGAGAGGGTATTGATCGCAGCCGAGAGGCCGACAATCACGCGAGCCTCCGATTGGGCACGCAGCAGAGCCGTTTTAACGGTACGTCCGATGGGCATGGCACACTCGGTCAGCTCCAGGCTGTTGTTGTTGTGGCTGTGATAGTGATGCATGTTGGCTGATTCCTCAACGACCATATTGGAGTTGTTAATCTCTTCTGATTTTGTCACTTGAGCTTGAGCTTCAGCTATTTTTGTAGCTTCTCTTTGCACTTTTTGTGTTTGCGTAACGCACACTTTGTCTTGGCTTGGCACTGCTTTGTTTCTCTGGTTGTTGCTAATGTTATTTAGCGTTAGTCAATTTTTGATTAGCTTTGAATTGTTTTTTGTTTGTGTTTTTATGGCTTGGCAATTTGCGCTAGATTAACTTTTGCTTATGAAATTCTTTTCACGTCGACGTTGTGCGCTTTGAAATCCGTTCAACCGTTTCGCTTGCTGCCTGTTTCAATTTTGATTTTCAATTTCACAATGAATGCCAAACGATAGCGGCCGCACGCTTTTATAGCAACGCTCTCGCCGCGTACGAATTTCATAAGAGCAGAGACACGATTGAACATGTGCTGACGCTTGCTCTCTCTGAGTAGAGCTTTTTTCGAATTTTTTCACGCAGCAGATTGCCGGCGTACAATGTTCGCGCGCTTGCTCTCACTCTCGTTCGCTCTCTCTGAATGTGTGTATGTGTATATATGTGTGTGTGTGCTTTATTCCAAGTAATTTTTCGCTTGACACCTCCGTTCGCGCTCTAAATTTGAAGCTTCAGCAAGTTTTTTTTATGCCTTTTTGTTGTTGGTTTTCGCATGGATGCCGCCAAAGATTTCCGTTAATTTTGGCAATTAGCAAAGTTTATTTCGTGCCTCTTCTGTGGCTTTTATTACGCACTGCAGCCGCTTACCTTGCCCTTTTAGCTCAAACTCATCTCGTCTCAATGCCGCTCTTTGGATGCGCGCTCTGAGCACAGCTTGAGTGCATATCTATATGAGTGTGTGTGTGTGTACGTGTATGTGTGCATCTCAGTTGAATGTTCGTTCGAACTTTTACTCTCAATGAATTGCCTTGATATCGAGCAATCTTTTTTCGTTGAATTTGTTAATGATTTTAAATTTCCCTCAAAATTCATATTGTCACACATTTTTTTTGGGAAAATTCAGCTAGCTGCTCAGTTCGTGTCAGTTTATAGCCCATTTAACGGTAATCATCAATTTTCAGCATTCGCTTTTCACGCGAACTCAAGCTGATGGTTGGTCATGCATTTGGCTATGCGCCAATGTGGTCAACAGGTCGTGCCAAATGACTCAAAGGCAGCATAATAACATTTATGCTTAAGTCGATTACAAACATACATACGTGTGTACATACACACATACATGTGCATATATGCAGAGCTGACGTCAAATTGGGTCCGCGGCGCGCGTTGCGTATACTTGATGTCTGTGCGAAAGTGTTTTGCTGTCTCATTGTTTAATTAATGAGCGCGCGACAAACATATAAAATTGTGTTTGACATTGTTATTGTTGTTGTTGTTGCTGTGTGTTTTTTTCGCTTGAAACTTTAGTGAATGAATACCAGTCCAGGGGGTAAATACGTGCACATGGGAAACGAGCCAACAAATCAAAAAAAAACCAAACACCAAAAAGATACTCAAATATATATTGTTTGTGATGATGCATTTGTTAAATTTATATAGACGCGTATAATTCAGTTTCAGGAACTACTATGTACTGAGCACAGCTGCCTCATCTGGCAATTGGCATCAATTGAAGTCTGTCAAGCGGGAGTTCATTTACCGTTATGGCGTTGGTGTTCACATGTTCTTTTTTTTTGGGTTTCTTTTGCACTTTTTGTTTTATATGAACTATTTTGTTATTTGTATTGGATTTTGTTGTGCGAGCATTTTTTGTATTTATGCTGAGCGTTGTTTTTTTCAGAATAATATTTTTTTAATTAGCCTGACCTGACCAACGGCACGTATATTCAAATAAATGAAATACAATATGAAATATGTAAAAAATCATGTGAAATTCAATTGATGTAGTAAATTTATACACATTTAGGTTGAATGTACGACAATTTTTAGCGATTTACGTATTTCTTGGAAATCACTAAGGAATTTATTGTGTTTCACTTAGGCCAGCTATAACTCTAGCTGCCTTCCTTACAAAAAAAAGGGGCGAATTAAAGTTCCCACATTAAAAAGCAAAGCCAGTCAAGTTTAATGAACTTCTTGGAAAAACAAAATGTATAATTTGATGTGCAATATTTGTTGAACTCAATGAACTGCACGTAAACAAATATGAAAAAAGTACATAGAGAAAAGGGCTTAGTTGGCATTTTTGGGGCAAGCGGTTAATCACCCGATATGCATATCTTCCATACGTAGAGATCTGCTCGAAAACACTGACCTATCTGAAGTCTAAATATAAATATTGTTAACTTGCTGCGCATAAACAACGAAAAACACGGCTTGCAAATTTTCGCCTAGCTCAGCTCAAAAATACAATTGAGGCGTAAGAAAAACAATAACAAGGAAAAGAGAACAGAAAATGGAATACTATATTTATACCTATATATCTTGGATCAGGCCACAAAATTTGCGCGCCAATTTTCGATGGCCAATGAACTTCGGCCACGCCTCAATGTTGTTGACGAACGGAAAAGTGCACTACAACAACAATTACAGTGAAGTCTATTTTAAAGTACAGCCAATTTAAGCAACTGCATATTCGTGACAAACTTGCCCCCAAAATTAAAAAAAAAATCAAATCTTCATATATGTATATTTAGCCCAAAGCATTGTTATTGTCAGCTGATGAAACTTTACTTTAAGCTCATTTTGTTTGTATTGCAAAATAAATTATATTATTTATGTATATCATGAAGGCTTTTCAGGTTAATTATTTATTTATAAAATTTAATTTTTTGTATATAATATTTATATTATTTTTAGGCATTTTATATTATATTGCTTTAATATTATTTTGTTTTTATACTTTTATATATATATATATATATTTTTAACTTTATATATTTTCTTATTTTAGTATACTAATAATTTATTTGTTATATAAGTATAGATATTTTTGAAATTCCAAATTAATTTTAGCCAGGTTAAGATTTCTTCCTGCTGAACATTCTAGATACATATATATAAGAAATTATTTTTACATACGGCATATTTTAATCTCGAAATTTCCTTTGCAATAAAAACAATGTAATGCAAATGGTACATTAATTCAATTAATCCATAGACTACATTCATAATCAATTTTCTGATAGATGCGAAGTAAATATATATAAGAAGGAAAAGAAAAACACATATCGGATATCACTGTAGTTGAGTTTCGGTTACATGCGAATAACTCATGATGAACAATGGAAAATAGGTCGGGGTTTCGTATAGCTTCTACCTGTTCGGCGTGGCTTATAGGCTGCTACATGCCACACCGAAACAAGTGGCCGTCGCATGGCTAATGATGGAATTCTCACATTCGCGCTGAGTCATGCCGCTCAACTAAAAATATGTTCGACATGACTCAAAAGACCACATCTTGTCACTCAGCGATGGACTGGCCGGTGCATGGCTAAGGCAGAAAACAGGTTTACTCGAATTCCCTTTAAAATACACACACACATACACAAACGCTCAATGTACATACGCATTTTTATGGATCCATACCGATATGGAAGGCAAGTCCAAAGTTCGATGCAATACCTGACGCGCCTTGCGTTCGCTTTGACTGAGTCGCGTTTCCACTCACGTGCGCTGCTTTCAGACCAGTTAAGAGCGCCACTGAGAGGTCTTAAAACCTGGTCAAGTTTTCAAGCTGCAATTATGTATATGCAAGATAAGTGTTTAAGGGGAATTTCTTAGTATTGGGTAAACCCCAGTGCAGAATGAGGCTAAATGCCTTATGAAAAGACCCAATGTCTTGAGATGCAGAGATGCCAGAGACTTTTTTATCTACGCTCAGTTTCTGTACTTTTTCGCTGCACACAAAAAAGAAAACAATTTGTGCATATGGAAAAAAGTTCCCCCAACTGATTGAAGAGCATATTTGCGTGTTGTTTGGCCCCATCGTCTAAATAACTATAAATATACTACTCTGAATGGTAAATCCCAATAAAATTGTAGTTTTCTATAAATTATCGAAATTTCTATTTAGTAAAATTGCCGGAATAAATTTGTAGTTTTATTGTAAACGTAAATTCATTTTTATATATACAATATCATAATGGTTTTTTTTTTAGATTTTGATTTACGCTCAAGAATACATTTTTTTTTAAATCTTTCTTGGAGTTAGCACAAAAAAATTTATAAAAATATACAATTCTTTTTTTTTTAATTTCCCCATTGCTCAAGCGCATTAAACTAAAATTTCCTTATTTTAAATTGAATTAAGCAACCAAAAAGCATTTCTAACGGATTTTTTCCATTTCAATCAAGTTGGCAGCACAACTCGCTCACAAAAGCTCAAGGTTAAGCGGAAAGCTTTTACTTAAGCATTTGTTTTGCCGGCAAACGAACAAAGCTCTGCTGCTTCTTACACGTAAACAAATGCCAGCCAACAGCTGACCTTATGTGAAATCAGTGTTAAATAAGATCCAAAGTAGAGAGAGATTTTTTTTTTTGCTTGTTGCGGAATTGTATTAGTTTAATGCCAACAATTATTGTTATAATAGAGCAATTTAACGCATTCCTGTTGTTTTTCAATGCGAACTTTAGAAGGCGGCACAGGGTGACTCATTAGAACAAATCCCACATTGTCTGGCACGGTGAAAAGCTCTGTGATGTAATCAAAAGGCCGCACGAAGAACGAAAAGAAGTCGAAGAAAAAGCAGCCAAAAATCTAAAAATACATATGTCCAACAACAACAACAACAATAACAACAAGAACAGAAGCGAAACAATAAACGAAGTTTCAGACCTTTTCTTTGTGTGAGCTTCAAACTAATTCAGCATGGGAATGGAAGTACATATACAATTATATATATGGTATATACATATAAATACTCAAAGCGAAACCGGCTCGAGCATTCAGTTCGTCGCTGGCTGACGGAAGTGACGGAACCGCCAGAGCAGCGAAATTTTTCAAATAGAGCGCGGCCTTCAGACATTGGAGAGGGAAAATTTTGTTCGTTGGATCGATTTTAAATACAATGGAGTACCTGCAATCTGTCTATGAGAAAATCTTTGGAGCCGATGAGCCGTCAGATGCCGCGCAAATTAGCTATGATACGTGAGTGTGCGTGGGCGGGTTTTTCCCCATTTGAAATTGACTAAATGCAAATTTATTTAATTTTCTGGGTAGGCCCCGCAAGGTCGTTTGCTTCGGCAATGTTCTACTGGATCGCACTGTGAAGCTAGAGGAGCCAGAGCTGCTGCAACGCTATGAACTGAAGATGGGCTCCAAGGGTGAAATGGATTTGGAACAGCTGAACAAAATTGCCGCAGATGCAGCTAATGGGTAACTCATTCTCAGACAGTTGCTAATTGAAATAAGTACATATATATTTCTATATTGCCGTATATGTTTCTTTTAGCTCCAGCTGCTTAATCAATCCAGGCGGTTCCGCATTGAATACGGTGCGCATTCTGAAACAGCTCGGCACAGATGCCCAGTTCTTTGGCTCGATTGGCAGCGACAAGCATGGGGAGGAGCTGCGCTCTCTGCTGCTGGAGCGCGGCATCGAGGCACGCCTGCAGGTGGTTGACGATGTGCATACGGGCCAGTGTGTGTGTCTCATGTACAAAGATAGTCCCACGCTCTACGCAAACATCGGCGCATCCGCCCACTTCTCTCTTCAAGAGCTGAAGCGCGCGGCTTTGCATGACACACAAAGCTTTCTGCGACCCATTGAGCGTAAGCAAATTCTTTATGTGGAGGGCTTCTTTGTGCCATACCGTAAAGAGGTCTGCGACTATATACTGGTGCACCTGGTGCGGGAGCGTCGTTATCTGGCATTGAATCTGAGTGCTCCCTATATAGTGCGGCAGCATTCGGAGCAGATGCTGCAGCTGGCGCGACGTGCGATGTTCATTTTCGGCAATCGACAGGAGTTTCAGCAACTGGCCGAGGTAGCCGGCTGTGAGACCGTGGAGAAGCTGGCCCGCCAGCTGCTGGAGGTGGGCCAGCCCAAGATCCTGCTCATCACAAATGGCGACGCAGGAGTGCAGCTGGCCACCAACTACGTGGCAGAGCGCGCACCACCCGGCAATTTGCGATTCGAGGATTTCAGAGCACAACGCGCCGAGCAGCTGGTGGATGCCACAGGAGCTGGCGATGCATTTGCTGCCGGCTTCCTGCACGCCTGGCTGGAGAAACGTTCCCTGACCGAGTGCGTCCGTTTGGCCAGCAATGTCGCCTCCAAGGTGGTCACGCAGGTGGGCTGTAATCTGCCGTAGCTCGCATCGGGAGACCCTCTCGATTTATGATATGTGGGTCAGACAAAGAGAAACTCAGCGACACCAAAGTAGGCCTTCATTGCACGAAAATTATATAATATAGAAATGTATTTATTTATACGAATATGTACATATGTATGTCTGAGTGTACATAAGCTTTTGTACTTAGTTCCTTATGATGCGATAATGCACTCAGTGAGTAATCTCTTTGCTCGCTCGGATTGAAGCATTATCAAGCGGAAAATATTTGCAATTTAAAGAAAAAAGAGCAACAATAAATATTTCCATAAAAAATAAGGTGACAAATTAAACATTTTTTCTTGATGAGTAATTAGAAATAGGAACTAATCAAACCACACAAAGTAAGTACATAGTAGTAATATATTTAATCAAATCATTATTCATAAAAAACCAAATTGAATCACATATATTGTTAACATTAATATTATTTTGAACTTTTTGTTAGTGTACATATAATAAAATTTTCATCAAATCTGAGAAAGTAGACTTTCTCAAATTATTCTACTTGTGCACTTAAGGCAATTAATTTATATCAGCGCGGGCAAAAACAAAAAGCTTAGCGAGCTACAGATTAACCATATACACATATACATATGTACTTAGGCGCTCTCAGATAAAACTGCTGAAATTGTAATAAGATATAATTTATAAAGTTATCACATGTAATTTAATTTATTTATTTGTATATTTTACTTTAGTAAAATATATATATATTTTTTGAATGTGCAGATTAGTATTCTTGAGCAAAAATATTTTTAAACATTTTTTAGACATTCTTATCAGCATTCTTAATTTTCTATACATATACATATATGCCTAAGCTTTTAATAAAAATAATAGCTGTATTTATTTGATAAACTTTTAATATGAAAAGTTTTCAATACATATATATTGAATTTTGCATACAAATGTATATTAAAATCAAGTCATATAATACTTTAATTATTATATTTTATTTTATAATTTATTTTCATTACTATACTGTGCAAAATATATTAATATATTCATATACATATAGAGCTCAGGTTTCAGCAATAATTAATCATCATCTCAAGGCCAATTTAAGAGCAAATTGCAACTTTATTTTTTGCTCTAAGAGAAATGTATATACATACATACATTTCAATGCATTGGCTTATTTTGTGTAAACAATCACATCGCATTATCTTATGCTGACTTATTCACGGGCCGGGATATGACGACATAGCTCCAAATCTAGCATGTCTAGATATCATCAAAGCGAATGTTTCATTGTTGTTGTTTATCTGCGAATGGGGGGATTGCTCGCAATAGCCATTAGAATTGGAATTGAAGGCGGTTCGGTTTGGCAGGCCACATTGGGACTGCGGCAGCAAGTCACACGTGTTTGCAAATCGTTAACAAAACTAAGCCGCATTAGCCAGGCTGCTTGGCTCGTCCTTGTTAAAAAGGGGGGCCATAACAGAGAGCGTTTTGGAGCAGCTGATGCAAAAGCCAACTGACACCTAGAGGTGGACTAGAGATGTTGTATGAAAGGAAGAATATCTATATATATAAAAGAAAGCTGTGTAAAAGTGTTACGACACTTATAAGTTGATATATATATATATATATATATATATATATATATATATATATATATATATATAAAGTTATAAGTGTTGTAACACTTTTACACATGTCTGTCTCTAGAGCAAGGGATGCAGAAGAACACCAGGAGATCATTAAGAAAATGCCTGCAGCAGCAGAAAATGTTCCCATTGCTCTATCTGGCGCCCTGCTCAAAATTTGAGTGGAGTGGCCCTATATAAAGGGCAGCAGCTGTGAAATTTATTCAGTCGTCCAGACCCGGTGGGGTCAGTCGTACGTTCAGAGCAATTTTTTTTGTTTTTATTTTTTTTTGTTTGTTTTTTTTTTTAATTAAAATTTTTTTTACTTAATTTTTTTTTTAAATTTTTATTTAATATATATTTTTTTTTGTTTAATATTTTTTTTACTCAAATTTTTTTTTTAATTAAAATTTTTTAATATTAATTTGGACGACTGAATAAGTTCCACAGCTGGTGCCCTTTATATAGGGCGACTTCCACTCAAAGCTTGAGGGGCACTCAAATTTTGAGCTAGGCGCCAGGTAGAGATCGTTGCAGTCGATCCAATGGGAACATTCTCTGCCGCTGCAGGCATTTTCTAAATGATCTCCTGGAGTTCTTCCGCATCCATTTAAGTGCATCAAGAGGCATGAGATGAGCGAAACTAGCAAAGAACGAAGAGAAGCGCGCAGATTCGTAGTCAAAAGATGTAGAGGTATTAATGGATAGGGCAAAGCAACGTTTGCCGGGGCAGCTAGTATATATATATAATATATATATTTATTATCTATACATATATATTATTTCACCTTTTACTTTTGCATCATCTATAACAAAAGTAAAAGGTGAAAAAATATATATGTATAGATAATAATAAAAAAAATAAAAAAATGTTTGCTATATATAATCCCAACAATTGATTGTTTAATTTGTTGATAACAAAAATAAAAAATAAATAAATAAATTCACTGCAAAAAACGAACGTTTATATTTCTTATAAAATTATTATTTTTTAGATAATTAAATGCAGTAGAAAATTGATTCATTTTATCCTACCGAATTTTACTCACGATAGTTCACGCCACCTGTCCATCTCTAGTTTTGCAACTTACGCCCAACAATAGACCAATGCCAAATTAGAAGCTTAGTAAAGCAGTTACAGTTTTCTAGGCAATTCTCTCATTATCTAT
The DNA here is from genome assembly GCA_035047565.1 of Drosophila mulleri. NCBI lineage: Eukaryota > Metazoa > Arthropoda > Insecta > Diptera > Drosophilidae > Drosophila > Drosophila mulleri. Next base: position 4,495,784 of record JAWNPK010000060.1, read on the forward strand.
CTCTTTCCATCTACCCCTTTCTCTCTCTCTCTCTCTAGCTCTCTCTTCAAGCAAAAATAAGCTACTGTGAGCTGCTTAATTGGCAAAAAGCTGCTTAGCTATCGCCCACTAGAATTGTGTTAAAGTCAATATTGACACGCCCACACAATTGCGGGCATCTATCGAAAGAGGAGGCGGTTGCTGAGTTGCCGCACTTAAGCAGTGCCTCCATAAGGGACAGACGAATCGTTTAAATCACAACGGAATTTGCTGTTAATTGCTTGATATTAATTTTATACAAGTTCAGCTGCAAATCGGAGCCTGGAGCCGCAGCCAGGCAGCTGAGAGTATACGTAATTAATGTCAGTCTGTGGCTTATAGGGTTAACAGGACGAGGACCAAGCTTGTATGTGTGTGTGCTGTCGTTTGATGTGTGTGCCCCATTGTGTTCATTGGAGTCGCTGCTGCTGCTGCACAAAATGTGATAATTAAATGTCGTCCATTTGGCTGAGCTTAGCTTTTAATTTATAATAAATTCTGGCTGCTGTTTCAAAATGCATTTTTCGACCAGATACTTACGTCCTTTGGTTGTCCTTTGATTTATGTGCAGCGCCTCGCAAGAGCAGCTGTAACTGACATTGCATGTTGGCTGGCAGCGGAGTGGGCAAACTGCGGTCGGTTGCCTGGCCTGGCCTTTAGTAATGTTTGCACAAAATATTGCGCATACGCCACAGACGCCCACACACACACACACACACACGCAGTCACTTTTTCGGCTTGAGCTTTTGGCTTTGTCCTTTGCCTTTTTGCGGCATAACGCGCGGTTAAGTTGCCATAATGTGTGCCTTTATGGGCTTGGTCTACCCCAAGGTCCTGCTCCAGTGCCGGCTCCTGTGCCTGCGCCTTTGCCCAGGTCTTATTTTAATTCCCCGCCGTATTTGCTGAGCTGGCATTGTTGTTGAATTATGTTATGCCAGTCGCTTGTTGATTTTTATATTGTTTTCTCTCGCTCTCACTCTGCTTCTGCCGCTCTCGCTCTGTTTGTTTTTGTCTCTGGCCGCTGTCCACATGATAAGCGAGCGGGCCGGGTCCAAATATTTGGCTCTGGCATGTTTGCTCAGTTGTTTACGGATAATCCGCTTTTATTGTTTAATAAGTCATGCCTGCCTTTCGCCGCACTGCCGGACTGCCTGGCCCACTGCCTGATTGCTGCTGGCCACGTTATCGCCTCGTTAGCTTTTTGAAAGGATATTCGGACAGCAACCGAACAGCAGCGCCTGGCACATTTTTGTGCTGATGATGTCTTCTGTACGTGTGGAAAATCGATGCTTAAATTAAATACGGATTTGCATATGCAGAGCACAATTTCCGATTTAATCCTTAATCTTCTTGGCATCAGTTGTACCTAGGTTTAAATTTAAAGTGTATGTTTAAACATAATTTGAATTTTCAGTATTGTTCAGACTATTAGAATTCGATTTCACCCATAGTTTAAGAATAAAATTCTTAATTACAAATAATATTTTATTTTGTTTTATTATTATTTTTTTTTAATAAAGTCTATTTACTTTGCCGTGATATGTTGTCTATTATTTCTAGACATTCTTAGGGATTTTTAAATCCAGTTATCACTAGATTCGCACTGTCCACAATCTTAAATGTTCTTGAATCTCAATGTTCTTCTCTTCTTCATTTACAATGCATTGAATATGAGGTATATATATTTAATACATACTTATTAGCTAATTATCTGCATTAAAATCCAATTATATATAGATGCGATTATATATTCAAAGATCTGCAGCTACAATTACAATTACAATTACGAATTGAATAGCTAACTGTCACTAAAGGGAAATTTAGCCCCTACTTTGGCACTTCCACTGCATTGCATTGTATTGCATTGCATTGTCGCACAGCCAATTTGGCAAATTATAGGCTAAGGGCAACGCCTCCGATTGCCTGAGGACAATTGGTTAAACGCCTTGCAAGTGAGTGAGCCAATAAAAGACATTTGCCGAGCACTCGGAGGAAACAGTAACGAGTGGTGCTCCACGCCGGAAGTTGTGCAAAGTAGTGCGGTAATGGCTGAGGATATTGCTTTGGTGGCTATCAATGTGGGCATTTGGCGGCGTCTGGCGGTGCTTTATCCCAGTCCGGCGACGCGCTGGCGGAAGTACGCGTTTGTATTGCCCGTTTGCCTGATGAATCTGATGCAGTTCATCTTCTTGCTGAGCATGTGGGGCGATCTGCCCGCCTTCATACTGAATCTGTTCTTCTTTTCGGCCATTCTCAATGCCCTGATGCGCACGCTGTTCGTCATGTGGAAGCGTTTGGCGTTCGAGAAGTTTCTAGAGCAATTAACGCATATCTATCGGGAGATCGAAGAATCCAGCGATGAGTGCAGTCGAAATCTGTTGGCCATGGCCGTGGCCGAGTCGCGTCGCCTGGCCATATTCAATTTGACGGCTTCGTTTCTGGACATTTTGGGCGCACTAATCTTTGCTTTGTTCCTGGAGCAACGCAGTAAGCGGATAATGTTTGATAGGCTTTCCAGCTTAACAGTAATGAACACCCCCCACATGGCCAACAGCCCATCCGTTTGGCGTTGCCCTGCCCGGCATGGATATGCAGCGCACACCCGCCTACCAGATATTCTATGTGCTGCAGTTGCCCACTCCCTTGGTGCTCTCCATGATGTACATGCCCTTTGTCAGTCTATTTGCGGCCTTTGCGCTCTTTGGCCGGGCCTTGCTACAGATATTGGCCCACAAGTTGTCACGCATCGGCCAGCTGCAGGCGGAGGAGCAGCGTTATCAAATGTTGATTGCTTGCATTCAATTGCATATTACCATTGCCAGGTATTGTAGCTGTCGAGTCTCAGGGTGGTTCATTATACTCCATGTTATGTACTTCTTAAATGATCTCTAATCACTGTGCTCTTTACCGCTAACTGTTAACATAAGAAGCAACAACCTCTCTCTAACCTCAATTCCAGCTATGTGCGTAATTTGACAGCCCTGATCACCTATATCATAGGCGCCGAGGCTCTGATCTTTGGCGGTATTATATGTTCGCTATTGTTCTGCTTAAATATAGTTAAGTTTCTTAAATTTCAACTATTTTAGATTACTATATACAGTATCTGTTTCTAGATCACCTCGCAAACGCAGATGATTTCAATAGTCATGTATATCCTGACCATGCTCTATGTGATCTACACTTATTATAATCGTGCCAACGATTTGATGATTGAGGTAAGCTGATTGACAATAAAAAGCGTCTGCAGCCTACCAATGACTTTTTCCTGTGCAGAGCATGCGTGTCTCTCAGGCTGTTTACAATGTGCCGTGGCTGGAGTGTGGAATAGGTTTTCGGAGAACCCTTCTGATCTTTTTGATGCAAACGCAAAGGCCTTTGGTGGTGAGTGTCGCTGGCTTTGAGAGCATCGCATGCATTTCATTTGGCAGATTCTAATCGTGGCTTTTGTGCATGCGCTCCATTTCATTTGGAGTCTGGTTTTCCCTTTCAGATAAAGGCGGGCCACGTTTACCCCATGACTTTGGCCATGTTTCAGAGTCTGCTGAATGCATACTATTCGTATTTCACCATGTTGCGTGGCGTGACCAACAAATGAGCTGGAAGCCAAAAACTTTTCGGGCCATAAGCCAGGCAGCAGGAGGATGAGGTGGAGGAGACGTAGTAGTAGGAAGACGGGGGCGTGGCAATCTGAGTAATGCAAAAAGTTGTTGTAGCTCGTTGTAGTTGTAGTCCGGGCATTTGCATATGCTATTCGTTTGCGTAGTTATTTTGAAAGGATTTAATCTGGCTGTTTGTACTCTGGACTAAGGTCCGTATTGTTGGCATGTGGATATAGTGGTAGTCATAGTTGTAGTTGTTGTTGTAGCTAGTGCCAGGCATCTGTGCAAATAGTTTGTTGCGATGCCTGGGTGGGGCGGGCGACGTATTTCTGTTTGCTTTAAGTCCTTTGTGTGCTTAGCAATGCTTCACTTAGTTGTTTTAAGCGCCGCTCATGGAATATCTACTTTCATTCTGATGCCTGTGAGCCGGGCTATAAATGTTCTATTTAATTGCAAAAGATACCAAAGTAAATAGCTTAAAGCCAAGTTGAGAACTAATAAATTCCGTTCGGCCTAAAGGTATGCTGTAATAAATTGAATATATATTCAATCAAGCAAAATTTATAAAACATTTAGAAATTTTAATAAAAAATAATAAACTATATAATAAAATGTACTTAGAAAGGCTTATTGACCTCGATTGTCTAAAGATGTGTTTTAGCTTCGGTAAATACATTGAGCGGACGTAGCTAAAGACCTGGCGACAAATTTATGAGAATTGCATAGAAAGGCAGCAGTTAAAAGTTAACATCGATTGCCGTTCAGTTTGCTTCACTCCGCAATTAGATAAGTTTACAATGAAAATTAACGAATTGAATTCATGAGAATTGCATAGAAGAGCATCACTTTATTTCAATTGCCAAACAGACTCGAATTCATGAGAATTGCATAGAGCAGCAGCAGTTAACTGCGATTGCCTAACATATTTTCAAACTGGAATCGAGTGGAAGCCAGTTTGAAGTCGTTTTTGCTTGCGCTTTTTAATTAAAATGCCCCAAACTCACTCGCTCATTGTCTGCTGCAGTTTAATGAACATTAGTCATCCTCTTTATTATGCAAATAAACAGCTTTTGCTACAAAAACAAGAGCAACAAGAACAAGAACAACAGCAGCAGCGTTTAATGCTGGCAACAATAACAACTTAATGTAAAATTCATTATAACTGACACCAACTAGTTAAACAATTGTCGAGGCCACCCAACAACAAAGGACAATAACTAAAACAGCAGCAGCAGCAGTAGCGGTAGTAGCAATAAAAACAACAACAATAAACCAACAACTGAGCGCGCTTGAATATTGAAATGAGCCTCGGTCGCACTTGAAATACGCAAATAAACTTCAAAGGCCAAGCGAAAGCTGAAGGACTGCACGCTGTGCGCGTCCTGTGTCTCCTACGGGCGGACAGGCAGACAGTTGGCCGGAGACCGCCTGGCGAGCGCATAAATAACGGACAGCGCAGGAGTCAGCGGGAGTCAGCGGGAGTCAGCAAGAGCAGCCAGGCAACGAAGCCGTGCAATATTGGAACCGGCTTGCGCGGCGTATACTTAATTTTATTATGAGGTGTCAAGTGGGCCAGTCGACTCTTGGCTCTAGCTCTGGCTCTTGGCCTTTTGTTTGTGTTATTTATGTTGTTCCGCCATTCGGCGGCAGGTGAGCGTTGCTTGAACGCTGGGGGCGCGTATCGTTAACCACCTGCGGTTGCAAAATGTAAACTTCCTTTAGGCATTTGCTTTTTAGTTCTAGTTGTGAGGCGCAGGCTAGCTAGGCCAAAAAACGAACAGAAAAAAAAATATAAAATGGGAATATGCAAATGCCGCAGGAAGTGTAACTACGACACACAGACAGCCCCTGTCCTGACTGAGCTCCTGGCTGTCTGTGCGCTGCATAAAATTAACAAGTTTTGTCGCCCCCAAATGGCTGACAAAAAAAGAAAAATAACCGAAATGTTTCATTAGAGCCATGGCCATGAGCATGTTATTTACCAACAGCTGGCACTGCCAGCCTATCCCCTTGCACCACACCCCTTGCCATGGCTTTGTTGTGGCGTCGCGTCAAAGGTGGCGCTGTTTTATAATTGAATTCATATGCCTCAATGGAAGCGGCAGGCGCCAGCTACACAGCAACCACAACATTTGGCTGGGGGTTGCACACATTCTGCAGCCCGAAAAGGACCTCTCTATGTGCGGGTGGGTGTATTTGTGTGTGTGTGTGTATGTGCCGTTTGGAGGCATTTCATTTAAATGGATTTTCAATTGCGGTTTGAACATTTTGCATAAATTGCTGTAATGAGTTTATTTCGAGGCAGCAAGTGGCTTCGTTTGCTTATGCCAGCCCTCCGCCTCGCCGCTCCGCTCCGCCCTTCGTCCCACCTCGTTTGCCTCATTTGCAATTGTCAACTGGCTGTCCGGGTCGACAGTTGTATTGACAGTTTGTGTTCGCTGTTAATATTAATTGTGGCGTTTTGTTTCTGATGCCATTAAAATTGTCAAATGGCTAAAGCAACAATTGAAGCCAAGCGAAACAGTTCAGTCATTGACAAGGAAAGTTAATGAAAGAAATTACTTTAATTGCTGTATTGACTGATTTACTGATTAAATGAGCCATATTACTAATGATCTTCGCAGCGTGTACAACACTCGATCAGATTTCTTCCATATTGCTGCAGTTCAGTTTCAACTACACTCTACTACAATGGAAATCAAATTGCAAGTGGTTGGACTATTACTTTTATTGATTTGGTCCAATGTGAGCGTATTAGCAGGACGACTCAATCAATTCTATAATTGATGGGAAACATTTCTGTCTTATAGAATGCATCTATTATGAAGTTTACGAATGCAGTTTGTGAGAATTTCAATAAGACTCTGATCGCAATCACAGAGTGCCGACTGAGGGCTGTGAACCGTAATGTCACCACATATAATTTCAATTCGACGCTGCATTATCCAATCACTGAGGTTGCGGTTGAGATCCAGTTCTTCAAGAAGGCCAGCGGCTATAAGCCCTGGCTATACAAGTTCAAATTCGATGGTTGTAAATTCTTGAAAAGGGCCTACAATCCTCTGGCGGCTTTGATTTTTCGACTCTTCAGAGATTATTCGAACCTGAATCATCCCTGTCCTTATACAGTGAGTATGGTTTAAAATAATATTATTATTTAATTAAATTGTTTAGGGACAGGTGTATGTCAAGAATCTGTATATTAAACCGGAAGCTATTCCGCTTGCCCTGCCTAGTGGAGAATATTTATTGTCAATGCGCTGGATCTTTCATAAGAAACTAACAACAAGATTGGATGTATATTATTCGTTTATAGAAGATATAATGAAGCAATAAGAAATGAGTATTATTATTTAAAAAAATATTTTGTAAATATTAAATACTATTTTGTTTAGGAATATATGTATATTAAATTTATATAGAAATATTGTAAATTGTATTGAATTGCTTTTCATTAAAATTGATATGAATTCGTTGATTGTTAAGTCAAGGTATCTCTTAGTTAATTTCATGATCTATCACAGTTATAGATTAGGGTTGGTCAGTTCAATCACTAATCATAAAATGGTCACCACATCAACGAATTCCAAACGACATCTAATTATCATTCTAAATCAACATATGTATACATATATACATTTTTGTTGACTACTCATCGTCAGGTGAAGCACGGTTATGGTTATGGTCTAAAAACAGAAAAGTGAGTTATAAAATTGAAATTCTTGAATTTAGTCATGCAACAATGGGCAAGCCACGTTGGCAAGGTAAACGTTGAACTACATATCTGAAAAACTTTAAGTTGTTGGCTCTAAAACAAAGCGAGATTTTGGCTTACAAGTACCTAAGAAAATTGAATACTTTTAACAATAATTGTAATATTAAGTTAATTACTGTATAACTGATACATATGCAAATATACAAAATCTAAATTAACTGATTATATGCTAGTTTTGTAATGTCAATTAAAACTACTATACTTTGAGCCGTACTATTTAGTCATTTATCGAAATTTATAACATGATCATTAGCTTTGTAATGAGAAAGTAAACAAAAAAAAAAAACCAACAGCAATTTTTTTAATATTAGTGAAATTGCTCAAGCGAAAAATACAAATGAGATTTCATATACATTTGAAGCTGGTTGATGTCAATTTGACACACAGTGCGATGGAGCTCAGGCTGATGATTGTCCTACTTTTGGCAATCTTGCTACGCCACACTGTGAGTATATTATATCGGAGCTAAGGAAACAATTTCACATAATGCAACTTATTTCGTATTTAAGGATGCATCGGTCTTTAAATTCACGAATGCGGTTTGTAAATCCATAAATGCCACATTGCTCACCGTCAACGAGTGCCGACTGAAGGCCATCAATCGGACTAGAACAGTGTATAATTTTTTTTCTACTCTGCATTATCCGGTGCATGATGTGACAGTCGAGTTTCAGCTATTTAAGAGGGCCAATGGATATAAGCCATGGCTATATAAGACTAAAATAAATGCTTGCCAGTTCCTGAAGAGGCCATACAGCCCGATAGTAATTATCATCTTTAAGCTCATGAAGGAGAACAGCAACTTCAACCATACGTGCCCTTACGTGGTGAGTGCCAGCGATTCATCTCTTATATTTGGGTCATTGACACTAATGCTGAAATCATACAGGGGCCGATGTTTATAAAGGATCTGTGTATTCAATCGGATAATCTGCCTCTAGTATTTCCCACTGGCGAATACTTAGTTGCATCCAAGTGGTACACATTAAAGAAATTAGCACTGGAAGTGGATTTGTATTTCTCATTTGTTGAGGATCTAATAAACCAATAAACACAAATGCACCGTCGTAGGGTACTTTGATTACAGTTGGATTGAAGAGGAATTACCATTTGTCTTGAGCGCAATTTCTTAGAAAAACAAGATTAATGTAATATAATTATTCAATATTTAAGAATATCATATCTTTTTAATGTATTTTATTTAAATCCAAACGTATTTATTTGCTTTTGAAATTGATAGATCATCTACTTAATGGATTAATGTTGCAAAGTATATATTGAGTGCTGTGCCAGCATGGCACTCCCAGGGTATTCTCTTCAGTTCTTTTACGGTATGCAATTACGGTTGCGAATTGCGAAGACGTGTGCTCATCTCGACTATTGCAGCACAACTGCCTTCGAGCCGTTCTCAGACGATCTGGCAACTCCACCCATTGGCACTTCCCAACACAACGTTTAATAGCCCCAAATGCCATCGATATTGTCAATCGATATCTATATTCAAAAAATTCTCCGATAAGCATAAATGATATACATATGTACAAATAATATTATAATTTATTCTTATTTTATTGCGCTCGGCTGATTATTTGATAGCACCGAGCAAAATCTCTGTTTTTACGTATTTTACTGATTGCTGAAATGTTTTATTGAGCTATGTATTATTTACACTGCTGTGCACTGGTAATTAAGGTATTTAAATTCCGCGATTATGAAATGGTGTTTTCAGCTGTCTAGTCGACCATACAAAATATAAAATAAGAAAAATATTATTTGCAGATTATTGAGCAATTTCATATTGGCAGTCAAATTATGTCGAGAAACCATGGCCTGTAGAACGATTTTTGTTGGACTACTGTTAATATTTTTCACGCAAAGCCTGTTGGTGAGTCTTGAAGTTTGTACATATTATATGCCACTACATGTAGTATTATACAATAGGACGCTGCAAGATTTAGATTTACAAATATCGTCTGTGAGAATTTCAACAAATCATGGCTTAACATTACCGAGTGCAGACTGCGTGCTGTTAACCGTAATGTGACGAATTTATATATTAATGTGGCATTGCTACATCCAGTTAAAAGAGATGTGTTGGTCAAGGGTCAGATATTTAAACGTGCAAACGGCTACAAGCCATGGCTCTATACGGCATCCATCGATGGTTGCCGATTTTTAAACAGACCTTATAGTCCCATTGCAATAGTTGTCTATAAAATGTTCAAGAAGCATACAAACTTGAACCATACTTGTCCATACGAGGTAAGTAGCAAAAGCATTGGAGTTCCACTTATTGTTTAACTTTTCTTTTTTTTTCAGGACTATGTAGCAGTTCAGAATTTTAATTTGAGACTCGATAACCTACCACACGCCTTACCAACGGGTGATTATCTAATTCATTTGGATTGGATATTCAGTAAGAAATTACAATTGACTACAAAGCATTACTTTGAATTCATAGAGGATTTATGAGTCGACTAGATAAGTGGAAACAAATTGAAAATCAATTTTTAAAAAAAATCTTCATATGTTCTGGCTCTCTGTAAAAACCTTTTTTCTTTTGAATAAAGTAAACAAATTAAATTGAATGTCGACTTTCCAGTGCTTAATATGTATGATGATTCGGTTACTCCTCTAGCCTATGCAAGTGGCTCCACAATCATACTTAGTAAATCATTCTCATTGTGTTTGGGTCTTCACTTACACAAGATCAATATCAATACATTCTGTAAGCGAAATATCCTATTGTTAACCAAGGTCAGCTGGTCATATCTATTGAGATGTGAAATTACACTTAACTGCGATTTTCGACCAATTGACAAGTGGCATTGATGAACCTATTGATAAAATCTGATAATTATATTATTATATGCAAATAAACGAGCCATAGCAATAGTATTATAATATCTACCAAAATTTCGCTGGAAGATCATTTAAAATACTTCGATATGCGCATCAAGTTCTTTGTGTCTGGATGGCTGTTGCTATTAATGGCACTACATCTCGACTTTAACGTGAGTAGAAGAGTCAAAATATGCTTTAATTAAACTTGATGCTGTTATGTTATATTTAGGATGCCGTTATATTCAAGTTTACGAATGCCGTCTGCATCAATCATAATAAATCTTGGATCAGTCTGCATTGGTGTCGACTGCGAGCTATCGATCGCAATAAGAATACTTTCAATTTAAATTTATCTCTCAATTATCCTGTGAGGCATGTTAAAGTTGGAATTAAATTATTTAAGAAAGCCAATGGATTTAAACCTTGGCTCGTTTCAACAAGCATCGATGAGTGTCGCTTCCTGAAGAAGCCCTACAATCCAATTTCAATTATTGTGTTCAAGCTGTTCAAGCAATTCACCAACATGAATCATACTTGCCCCTATAGTTCAGTAAGTAATCAAATCAAATATATTTTAGCTAGCTTCAATGATGTAATTTCTCCTTTATAGGGCCCGATCATAATAGAAGGTTTCTATTTGCGCCACGAGAAACTACCAAATGCATTGCCAACTGGTGAGTATCTGTTGGCATTGGAATTTCTGTTTGATAACATGATTCAATTAGAAACGAAACTTTATTTTGCTTTCATTGAGGATCTTATATCATCATAAAATGAATTTGCAGAAAAGAAGTTTGCAGTCTAATGGTATTGTTAAAAGATATAAATAATAAAAGATATTAATAAAATACTACATATGTTGCAAGTAAAGTCTTTTAAAGCTTTAGAGTTACAATTTCGACGTAATATATACATATATTTGTATTCTTTGCTTATTCATATTGAACAAGAAGCTCTAGTCCAGACTGCTCGACTAGGAGATACCTTGAATAAATGCACATGCATCCACACGCACGCATAAGCACGCGCTCTGCTAACAACAGAATTTATTTGTCTCTTCTCCATTTTCAATGGGTTTAGGGTATACAAATATGATGCAATATTGTAAGCTAAATACTCTACAATTCAAGATATAGAATGAAACTTAGTGCACTGTTATTCTTCGATTATCTATAACTATAAATAACCTATTTATTCTATATACAATCTATAGATAAATATATTTATGAATGTAAATTAAGTTTTGTTACATATTACAAACTCATTATAGATCTGCGTGAAAATATATATGTTTGCCAATGCAAACTAGAAAACTACATTTTTGATTATTTTTAAACAGTTCGTAGCGGAAGTAGAAAAGCCAGTCACCTATATTTTATATTTATCTATTTTTATTTGAATTAATTATAATTGCTTCAACTTGTATTAGTCATTATTATATATTTTAAATTTTAATACTAAGTGAGCTTTGAAAGCGCAGAGTGTACTTATTAAGTGTTTTGAGCTGAGTAATGCATTTATAATTATAGCCATTATAGCCATTGAAGTAACATTCAAGAGTAAAATTTATAGGCAATCAAATGTAATTCACACGCGATGGACAACAGATCGATTTTGCTTGGAATCGTGCTAGCATTTTACGCTATAGGCCTTCATGTGAGAGAGACTTATTTCTATTGTGTTATTATCTGAGGATATATACATATATAATCTCATTCACAGCAAGCTGCTCAATTTAAATTCACAAACTTCATCTGTGAAACGATCAATAAATCGTGGATTAACGTTACTGAATGCAGACTCTACGCTGTTAGTCGTAATTTGACGTACTTTAATCTGAATCTGACATTGCTACATCCAGTTAAGAAAGATGTGGTGGTTGAGGGACAGTTATTTCAACGTGGAAATGGTTACAACCCATGGCTTTATAAAGTATCTTTAGATGCTTGTCGGTTTGTTAAGAAACCCTACAATCCCATTGCAATAATTGTCTACAAAATGTTCAAGCAATATTCAAGCTTTAACCACAGTTGTCCTTATGAGGTGAGTGGATAATGTATTTTTTCACTTAAAGTTGATCTTACCTTATGTGATTTCTTTCTTTGGCAGGGTATTGTATTGGTCCAGAATTTTGCTTTGAGGTTGGACACCCTACCACATGCTATACCAACGGGTGATTATCTATTGAAGTTGGATTGGATATTCAGTAAGAATGTGCAGTTCATTACAAAGGCGTACTTTCAATTCGTCGAGGATTTGTAGAAGGAGTTGAATATTTTACAAAAATAATATTCTCTCTCTCAAATAAATTAACCGAATTAACTTTAATGCTGACTTCCCCAGAGGCATGAACAGCTTAATATTGATGATATCATGGTCGCAGAGTAGACAAGTTTAATTCACCCTCCCCACTGGCAACTTATATAGCTCTCTAGAAGTACTAAGTAGACCATTGCCATTGTCTTTGGGGCCATTTTCAAATCTCGCATAAGCAAAGCATTCATTTTCCAATTATTTATTGATAACTGTGGGCGTATGTCTGTGTGTGTGTGTGTGCAATAGCTAAACTACAGTCGAAATACCTACCCCCTGGCAGCAGCAATCACCTGCAATAAATCTTTTGCTCCTGGCCTGGACTCAGCTGCATGGGGAGCCACAGATGGCTGTGGTTCGTCTGGACTGGCTTTGGCTTGCAAGGTGGCACGGCAATGTCTGGCAGTTGTTGTCTGCAAAATATTTGCATTTTCACTTTTGATTTATTATTGTCATTGCCATGTGTAAATTGCCAAAGCAAAGGTGCCAACAAGCAGCAGCCACAGCATGTGTCTGTCTATGTGCATGTGTGTGTGTGTGTGTGTGCTGCGTTGACAAGGACACATTATGTTGGCCAAATGAATGGTAATTGCGGCACTGAAACAAGTAATTGAAGTGCAATTCGTTCAAGCTCCTCAAATAGATACGTTGCCTGCGGTTAAGCCACCCACACAAACTCACAGAGACACAAACACTCGACTTGCAGCGCTTATTTAGCTTGCCACACTTCGATTAGAGCGCCTGTCTGTTGCACTTTCAAGTTAAAGTCGAGTTTGCTAATTACAAGCTCAAATTGGCCTGGCAAGCGTACAAGTTTTGCTTCCAGCTCTCTGCGTACGCTGCCATTGCCTATTACTTCCGCCTCTATGCAATTTCCGCTTGGCGCTGCCTAAGCAGCTTGCCAGCAAAATGTCAACATTATATGGCCGCAAGACGAGGCAATAATGACAACAGCATGAAAGGACCGAGCACAACATAACCAGATAATTACACAGCTAGCTGTCCGGGCGGTGTCTTCCTTGAAAGCGCTGCCAGCCACAAAGTGGAAAATGACAAAATAAAAAACCACAAGCGGAAAATTAACAGGCAGGCGACCGCCTGGCCATACATTTGGCCAAAATAGAATGTCTGGCTCTTAAAGCAGTTTGACTACCTTCGAGTTAAAGACAAATGCCAACTCATTTCTCGCTGCGGGCAGCTAGAACTTTATCAAGATGCCTATCGCCGGCAAATGCAAAATTCCTGTTTAACAAAATTCCCAACTTCGACATTTCGTACATTTTTGACTGTCTGTGCGCGCTGTAAGCGAGCCGCCCAACAAACCAGTCTCCCATCATCTATCTCTCTCTCACTCTTTCCCCCTATACAGCCGGCAGCTACATTTAAATGTGCCGCCAAGTTTCGGCTGTGGCTGTGTGGCTCGCAACCACCTGGAAACCACCCGCGTGGATGCTGCCGCCGTCTGGCACTGATTTCATGCTGTATAACCTTCGATATGCGAATGGCAAACAACGTTTAGCGCTTTGCCAGCCGACAAGTGTGGCTCTGCACCTCGAGGGCTTCAAACCCGGCACGGGGCGTATACGCAATATTTACGACTCCACTCATACAGCAGTTTTTTTCTTCACTTTTTTTTTTTTTTTAGTCAGTTTGCCGTGAGGGTTGCAAGCGCTCAACATTTTTGGCATTTCCATACATCAAATATTTATGCCATATTTTAGCTATTGCGACAATGAGTTAAATCTGATGGAATTCGAAAGCTCTGTTTGCTGAGCCGCAGCGTCTGCGATAATAAAGTTTAAAGCTGATAAACGTTTTGGCAATCAAATTATGCGCATAACCAGATGAGGGGAAAAGGTAACAAAATTGTTGGGAATTTGTGGTAGTGTGTGTGTGTGTGTGAGAGAGAGAGATATAGATATAGCTGTGTATGTAGCAAAATTTAGATAGGAATTTAGCTGAGGGCATGAACTAGACACAGTTAAGGGTTCGTTTGAAGTAAGGTTGAGAATGAGTGAATATATTTTATATGAATGTGCCGCTGGGAATAGAGGTTGATGGAAGAATACAATTTTATATTTTAAAATGCAATAGAAAACTTACAGTTATTGCGAGTAGTACTACATAGCTTTTTACTGTATGAGTAAATATGATAGTTTTGAATTTATAGTTGAATTTCTTCTTTTTATATGTATGTTTCTGTACAAAGTACAGTAAGCATGCAATACTGTACGATTGCAAGCATGTAGGCCTAACTAGTTGTATTAGCCACAATTCGAAGCCTGGTAATCCGTATTCATTTGCATTTAATCCATGCTTTGGCAGTGACAAATTTATGCATTTAGCAAAAGCCGAACGACAAATTGAATTTGTGCAAGACGGCTGCCGAGCAAGAAGTACAATGTGCCCTCCTGGCAATCCTTTGCACATGATATTGTTATTTTTGGCGTAATTAAAAACCCATGAAAGCGACGACCAGACAACTGGCCACAATCGCATGAGCAGACAGACACACAGTCAGCCGGAGTGTGTGGCAAAGTAAACATGAGCGTATTGATGATGGGAGCTGCTCGTATGGCAAAAACTTTCATATCAATTTTAAGCCAAAGTAATGAAAAAGTAACGAGGAGGAGCTGGCAAAAAAGGAAATACTGAAAGAAACGAAAGAGCAAACGAAATGGAACGTAGAGACAAAGCATATTTACACAAGCACAAGTAAACGCAGGACCAAGCAGGACAACGTTGACGATGTCGATGATGATGATGATGATGATGATGATGATAATATTGCTACTGCTGATGATATTGTTGTTGGCAGCGCACAAAGCAACGCTTATGACAACCAACTTCCCAAAAAAATAAAAAGAGAACGCCCATTGGCCAGATCTAAGGATGCTGTTTACACACGCAGGACCTCCTGCTGCAAACTGTGGGCGCGTCTGCAGGCGAACGAAATTAAAAACCAATAAAAAGCTGCACACGAAATTAAAAATTATGTTTTCCTTTTTACATTTTATTGCTGCTCAGCAACAGCAGTAAAAAACATTGTAGAAACGCATTAAAAAAAGACGAAGAAAATAATACGAAAATTGTAAAACATAAAACCCAAAGTTTTCGCTTTAATACAGTTGGAAAATATGCTAAAAAACATAGCAGAACTTTTTATTTTCATGAGCAGTGTGTGAAAGGGTGGCTTGATTGGGTCATAGCAAATGTAACGCATGACAAGTGAAAGCGAGAAGATGGAGGACGGTGAAAGAAACTGGGATTAAAAACTCGTTATATATATCTTATATAGTAGGGAAAGAAATTTTGGAATAAATTAGTATAATATTTAGTGTGATTATCTCTTGTAGCTCGCTAAAATTATGAATGGCATTGAATAACTATTCCCTCTCTTAGGATATTATCTTAGTCGACCATTACACTAACTTACATATTCTGCTTGTTTTTGAACGCTGTAAACTTTTACAATTAAGCAAAGGAATAAAAGTTATGCGCGCTTCTAAATTGTTGCTGTGCATTTCGATAATTGAATATTTGAGCTAAGCTGCAGACAGTTAAAAAAGGGAATGAATAAAAATATAGCATACATTTCAGGGCCGTGGTAACAACGGTTAATTGACGCCGAAGCACTTGATGTAAGGTCATGCCTATGTGTATACATAGATATGCATATATTCTTAGTTTATCTGGCATTTGGCATGCATAGTAAAATTTTCAGTTCGTTTGGCCGCCATTCATTGTGAGCAATTAAACAGCCAGCCAGCCAGTCGGGGTCGAGTCATTCATTTAATTTACTACCTGCACTTCAGCCAATGGCCAACATAGCTCGCTTTTATAGCAGCGCCTACCAGCCAGGTCCACTGCATAGCTCTTGGCCATGAATAATTTAAGCAAATCGCCGGCTCTTTTCCGTCTGTACGTGTCGACTGTGCGGGATTAGACGGCATTTGCATATTTTAATTATTTAGATTGTTGTGTTCAGCTACTTACGCGTCGCACTGTCTCTGACTCCGACTGTGCGTAGCGTCTAACGGATGTTCAAGCGGAACTGCCGGCGACGCCAGACAGCCCCCAAAAACATACCAAAAAAAAGAGAAACCCGTCGAAACTTAATTAAAAGCCGTCGCTGCTGCTGACTTGCGAGCTGCAATCCTAATCGCCAACTGGTGCTATCAATAAATTGAGCTTGAGGAAGTTAATTTAAGAAACATAAGAAATCTAGAAAATAATTGTTGTACTAATTTCCGATGGGAAAAAACTGAGCTGTGATATTTTAAAAAGTGATTATATATATATATATTTAAAGAAATATCTCTGGTGATAATAGAGTCTATTTACAATCAGCTCTGCTCTTTAACTTTTTATCTTCTTTGAAAAGTCAAAAAAATGTAAAACATTAAAGTTTTGTATAGCTCGCAAATTGGTTAACCAAAAACTAACCAAGACCAAATTTAAGTTAAGTCAATAACGCTACCAAAAAAGAAAATAGGAAAACATTCATAAGCATTTGTGGCTGGCTTTGGCCAATAAACACATTACAGTTGCCAGTTGCCAGTTGCCAGAGCCAATCATAAATTCATAATGAAATATGAGCGAGTGGCCAAAAGATACATTGGCCAAGCCAAAAGCTAGCCAACTACGGCGAGCCAACAATAACAACTGTTAGACAACAATGTCTAGTAATAAATAGAGAGAGGGGGAAGGGAATAGAGAGGGTGCTATAGAGAGTGAGTTTATATGTAGTTTCAGTAGGTTTGGTATTTGGAAAAGTGTAGCCGTAAAACCAGGCGCTGCGACCGGCTGTGGCATTACTTTTATGATTATTTGTAACGTCTGTTGCTGTTGTTGTTGTTGTGGTTGACTTACAGCAAAAGTGACTTGAACAGCACATATGGAGACGCTAGCCGAGTCTAGTCTAGTCCATGTCCGGGTCAGCGCACAGCAGCGTGGCAGCTTTAATTAGATTTGCACATTAGACGACAAGCACAGCGCTCGTAGGAGCAGCCAAATGACAGCACGGGGTGAGGCAGGGCAGCTAATGATACTCGCATCGCTTATGCGTTGCACGCAGCATGCGGGCTGTGGCGGCTGGGGTGGTATGAACTGTTTATGGCCAGCGCTGGGAGACTTACTAAAGTGCACAGATAGCAGGACCAAAGCTAGTTCCATCAATAAGGCTTAATTTAATTTCGTGGCTCGCTATCTCAAGGCAACAAAACTTGACTCCAGCCGCTCGCTGGTGCTGTCTGACCAGACGCCTATACACGTGCACACGATTATTATTATTAGTTATGATGATATATCCTTTTTTATATGTGTGTAACTTTGTGTGTGTGCGTGGGTGTGGGCTAGCCTGGCCAAATATTAATAATTGTTGCCTCTTTCCATGTATATGTATATATATAAATATTTTTTTTTTTTTCTATTTGCAGCCGTCGACGAAACACGCTAAAAATTAATTAAACGTTCGGCAACGTA
The DNA here is from genome assembly GCA_035047565.1 of Drosophila mulleri. Classification (NCBI taxonomy): domain Eukaryota; kingdom Metazoa; phylum Arthropoda; class Insecta; order Diptera; family Drosophilidae; genus Drosophila; species Drosophila mulleri. Next base: position 4,513,820 of record JAWNPK010000060.1, read on the forward strand.
GAAGGGGGCGTGGCACACACACAGGCGGGGGCGGGCTGGCAGGGTCTATGGGTAGGTGTAAATATTTTTGCTTGGCCATTTCGTGGTTATTTATGCGCTTGATGTTTTGGGCTGTTTTTACAGGCGAAGCCGAGGCCGCCCTTCGCCTACTCTCATAAAGGCCAAACGGGTCTGCACTTGATTCATGTGCTTTGTTGTTGTTGTTGTTGCTTGCTATTGTTGTTGCTGTTGTGGAAACAGCACGCACTCCATATTGGCAATTTATATTTGTATTAATTAATGGGCCAGTAAACAATTGCTGCAGGCAACGCCATTAGCACGCAGCTTGGGTTTGAGTAAATATACAGAGCGTAGCATAAATGGAATGTATATGATATATATATGTATATGTATATGAGTATGTATTGAGGATGCAGAAGGATTCGCATTTTTGTTTTTATTTCTGCTGCAAGCTAATAACAGTCGGGCTATGCAATTGTGCAATATGGACTTTAGTTATTTCATCAATTTTCAGCAGACATCATAAATTTATTTGCTGTTTTGTAATTTGTAAATATTTGCATATGAATTGTGATTAAGCATGGCTAAGTGGATCATAAAATAATGCAGACAACATCGCCTGGCTGCTGAATAACTGCAGTGAAAGCTGTGTATGAGAATGAACTATATTAAGGATGCATGCAGGGAGCAGGGAATTGTGATGGATTTATAAAGTGAGAGCTTATCCTAAACTTGGCATGCATATGCTTATTATATTATTATCATATTCTCAAAATAATTAATGCAAATTATGAAATCTGTCAACTTATCGATAGACCTTCTTCTTATGCCTCCTGCGATACTTTTCTGCTCAAAATCCATCTACTTTTGGCTGAATTAGAGGCATTTTTCCTATAAAAAGGAGGCACAGCTCAGCTATATCCTTAAGAATCCTGACAGGACATGCCATTCTGACCGGGCAACAAGCAGCACTCTCATTTGACATTCAAATATTTCCAGCTGTCAAGCAATTAGATCGGCATTTCCTTTGAAAAGTACTTCATTTTTTGCCTATGCATTTGTGAACTTGCCACATGCCGTGGCACTTACCTCACAAGTGCAACACATGCCACAACAGCTGCAACAGCAATTGGCTCAAACCTGCCCAGCTTCTGCTGCTCTCAGTTGCTTCAATAAGCAAATTAACGCATTTTAGATTCAAATTTAACATTCGATTCAGTTTGGCCGTTGGCCGTTGCATTTTAAATTCAAATTTGAATTCAACCGCTGCGACTGCCCCCGTACTTATGCAATGAAATTTTAGATTTCGCTGAATTTATTTTGATTTTGCTGCTTGCTGTGATTTCTGTTCGCCTGGTACTTCAGCCGAATTTTCGTTCAAATTTCGCATCAACCGCCGCCAGTGGCCGTCCCTGATGGACATGTAACGGGATTTGAATTTGTGATGATTTTTGGATATTCAACGGAATTTCAAATTCTGTAATTTTTTTTTATTTTTATTTTTTTTTTTATTTTTGCTAGCATAGCAATTTGAATGAAAACGCAACGGAATTTCAAATTTAGCGGATTTCGCTTAGCGTTTAACTAACTTTGTACCTGTTGGGAATGGGTATTTTTTATTTTATTTTATTTTATTTTTTTTTTATTTTTATGCTTATTGACGCAGTCTGCATTTTTTTCTGTTGCAGGCTCTTAGTGCATTAGAATCGTTAATTTCCTTAAGTATTTGCCGGAGTTTTGGCCTGAATACAAATTTCGTATCAGACACATCTGGAGCATTGCTGCTGTAAGAAATTTTGGCTGAAGTACCAGGCCAACAGAGGTCGCAGCAGGCAGCCAAAATGCAGCGACTGCTATGCTTATAGTGGTTGGGCGGCTGACCGTTGCATTTGAAATCGATTTCGAATAAATTACCAGCTCAAAATGGCGCTAGCTAGATGCAAATATTGATTTATAAATCCCATTGCATACCCGAAAGGGGCAACCCGCCAAAATGAGACGAACGTTATGATTTTGAATTGTTGATTTATTTCATATTATTGTATTGCAAAAAATAATATTGATGAATCTGATCATAATATCATTGATCATAATATTAATAAAATAAAAATGGTATTTATTTATTTATTAGACATTACAGAAATTATAAAATTAATACTTATTTCAAAATAACTTATTTCATATGCAATTAATGCGACTTTAACAATTTTTTCCCTTTATTTAATGATCAGCGCACATACCTTTGATTGAAGTGTTCGAAGTCCTGGATTGCTGGCTGCATTCAGCTTTAAAGGACAGCTGAATGATTCATCATTTGGTATTGAGTAGTGGAAAGTGCACTCGAAATGCATTGCAAATAAACTTGAATGTAATTTCGTGATAAAAAGAAGGTGAAAAGCGCAGGGCAAATACGAGCAACAATCGACGACTAAAAGCGCTGCCAAATGTCCTGCAGCCAGTCACAATAAAAGAACAGTTCGAGTGGATGCTGTGCGTGTGTGTGGCATGCCTTATGGAACAATTGGTAAGTGTGTGTGTGCGTGTGTGTGGGATTGTTTGTTTGTGTAGCACACACATAATAACTGCAGCTGCACGTTTACAATTTGTACGTGTTATGCGTGTGTGTGTGTGTGTGTGGGAGAGAGAGATAGGGAGAGAGAGCGAGAGTGTGTGTGTGGTTTTGGTTTCGGTTATTCGGGCTTGATAAAAATGAGCGTCGGAAATGCGAATATAAATTTTGCCATATCTGATGTACAACTGTGTTTGTGTGCATGCGTGTGTGTGTGTTTGTGTCAGGATAAACGTAATGGCCAGCATTGCAGCCAGGATGCCAAGCAGACAGCAGACTGGGTGTAGCAGACCAATCATCAGAAGTATGCAGCGCGGGCAGAGGAAACGGAAATGACATGCAATAAAACACAAAGGCGCACGCATTGCCGGTCGAACGTGGCGGGTGGGTGGTCGCATGGAGTGGTGCAGCTGTCAACCGTTGTGGATTATAAACGCAAAATGGCATCTAACAACAGAAATCTATCTGGCCAGAGAAACTTTTACAAAATTACAATTGCAAAAGTTGTGCACTTTCTATTGGAGATTGAAGAGGGTAAAGAGGGTGAGCGGGAGTTGGGAGCAGACCCGCAGCTGCTGGCCAGACGACAACAACAACAGGCACCACCCAAGCACTCTGGCACTCTGGCACTCAACCACTTTGGCTCCCTCTGTTAGTGCGACGCACTTGACCAGACATTCGAGTGCGCCTTTGTGTGCGTTAACGCCAAGTCATTTGGCTTATCAATGCCAGACGCAGACAATTTTGCGCTTATCGCTCGAACGCATCGCGCTTCGCCTCATGCAGGTGCCGCAAACGGCCATCGATGCTCATTTAATGCTTCCATCCTCCCAGCCCCAATGGCTGTGGCATGTATTATTAAGCGCCCATTAGCCAGAGCTCTTCTGGCGACAAACTGGCTGACACTAGTTGTGCCAAGGACCCGTTCGCACAGGGCGCCCATTGACATGTATGCAAACATTGCTCTAATGATGGTCAGCCCAAGTGCCCACAAACAGGCAGCAGCACCAGCCACGCCTCACTCTCTCTCCCTCTCTGTCTCTTTCCCCATGGCTTGACTCACTTGACATGCAGTGGTTTGCTTTATTGGCTAATTACGCCCTGCAGCAAAGCGGCTGCAGTTGCATGCCTGTATGTGATTGCTGTGCCCCAGCTTCGCCTCCATGCCGCCCCGCCTCCTCGTCTTGCCGGACCTGCCATAATTTGCGGCCAAGTTATTAGTACTGGCACAAAACTGGCATCGTTTTATTTTCGATTTTAATTTCCATGTAGTAGCTGCTGGCTCTGCTCGTTGTTTTTTTTTTTTTTTTTTTCATTTTGTTTTTTCTGCTCGACATGCGCCTAATTTATATTCATTATCTGATGCATATTTATAGATAACCTGACTGCGTGTGTAGCGCAACACTCTCCAATTGCCAGTTCTTCAACTTTGTTGCCATCTCGCAGCTCGCAGCTCGCAGCTCGCATCTTCTATCTCTCTCTCACTCTCAATGTTTATCCTTGAGCTCAAATGTTATTCGCGTTAACTCAATATTTGACTAGCGCATTTGATAACAACCCCCTTGACGGCCCGCTTCTTAAGCTGGCTTAAGCTTACCTTTAGCTGCTGCTGTTGCTGTTGCCACAAATAATTGGCAACAAGCTGCAGGGGAACTTTGAGTGGGGAGGCAAGGCTACACAAATATTTGCACAAAAATCAATTTCAAAGGGAATTGCTGAAAGTAAAAATTAAAGAACCAATTCGATGTGAGTTGGTATCATGTTATAGCTATATTATATATATGTATATAGCTATGTATGTATATAGATATACAACAGAAAAGCTAACTTAAGCTAGCTCAGTGATATATTTTCCTTTGCTTTGAACTCTTTATTCATATGCCTTATTAAAAATTAGTTCTTAACCATAAATTATTGTAGTTTCTTCTTTAGCCAAATCAGAGCGCATCCGACAGATTTATCTGGTGTGTAAATAGTTACTTAAACTTGCAATAAATATATCAATTTGTTAAATACATATGTATATAGTAGGGTACATATATAGTCTATAAATATATATTGTTATTGTATATAAATATATATACATACGTATATATTGTATTATGTGTCTAGTTGAGTTTCATAGTACTCTGTTACTCTGTCTTACGGCTAGATCTAGTCATACAATTTGTGTGAATTTGTTATTAGAATAGGCTTAGGCTAGTTTGATTTGCTTAATTAGGATGTACTATATTTGGAACAGTATTGAAGAGCCCTCGCTGCAAGGGCTTCCTTAACGTATTTTCATATTTCATTTGTAGTTTCGAATGCTTTAATAACTAAGCGCCTTAAATCTCAAGTTGAACTTTATTGCTTTGTAAAAGTGCGGGATATGAGCTCTCTCTCTCTCTCTCTCTCTCTCTCTCTTTGCTCACTAAATATGTGTGTGCCTGTGTGTGTGTGCCGTAAATTGATGGCCACCTGGTGGCTGCTGCTGCTGTTGTTGCTTCGTTAGCAATTCGTGCTTGGGGCAGAGCTCATTTATTAGGAGGAAGCGCGCGCGCAATCAGCGCTAATTAAAATGCCCTCCGGCTTGGATCACGAGATGATGCAGTTTTTGTCCTTGTCGCCAGCCAGCTCGGCGGGCTTGCGCTTTCGATCATAGGCCAGCGCATCGTTGGGCACATAGCTGACGCGCACGCCGCCATAGTGTCGCCTCTGTGGCAGCTGGTACATCATCATGTAGTCCTCGGAGCTGGATGAACTGGACGAGCAGGTGGAGCAGACATCCGATTCTTCGGACTCTTCCCTGTCGCGTTCTCGCTCTCGCTCTCGCTCCCGTTCACGTTCGCGTTGCTGGCGCGGCGATCTGTGCGCCGCTTCCTGCTCGGCCACCTGCAGCACCGAGGGCGGACCCTGGTAGGAGGAGGACAGCGGCTGGGCCGGCGCATAGGTGTCAGCGCGCGTAGTCGAGTGCGAGCGATGGCCGCTGCCGCTGCGATGATGGCTCGATGACTTGCGACGACGACGACGCCTCGAACCGTGCCCATGTCCATGTCCCTGTCGATTGCCATCCCGGTCCCTGTCCCTGTCTCTCTCTCTATCTCTGTCCCTGTCCCTGTCTCTGTCCCGCTCCCCAGCTCCGCTAGTGCCAGCCCCGTTGCCCGAGTAACTGCGCGAGCGGGGCAGCGTGTCGGGTATGCCCTCGAAGCGCACGCCCTTCTTCTTGCCCGGCTCCCCGCTCATGGGTGAGGAGGAGCTGGCACCGCTCAAGATCGAAACGGGATGCGTCGGCGGCTGCGTGGCCGACTGCGCGGACATGGGCGTCTGCAGCGACCGGTCGCCCGCAGAGTGCGTGGGCGAGCCCATCAGTTCCGGCGGCAGCGCCGTGGACGCCACACTCAGATTCGGAGTCGGCAGCTCGGGCAGCTCCCCGACTGGCGGTGGATGCATGATGTCTGCATATTCATGCTGCGACGCATGGAATTGCTGGGCGGAGGCGTGCACCGGCGGTGCTGGCAGCTGCTGTGCGAAATGTTGTGTCATGTGCTGGGCTCCGGCCACGCCCAGCTCGGGCATGCTGGACGTGATGGAGTTGTCCATTTTGGTGACCTGTTGCAGCTGCCGCTGCAGCTGGTAGCTGTGCGTGGCGCCCAGGGGCGGCTTAGCTGGCCAAGCCGCATCCAAATTGGTGGCCATCTCGTTGAAGTTGTAGACGCCATCGCGCTGCAGTTCCATGGGCTTGGGCATCAGATTCGGCTGAAAGTCGCCGGGTGACATATTCTGCGAGCTGGCGTAGTCCGGAAAGTCGCGATGCGCCTGCTCCAGATCCTTGACAACGCCCGCATCCGAATCGGAGGTGGCATAGCTTTGCTTGGGCATCTCGCTAATACTCACGCCGGCTGCCAGCTGCTGGCTCTGCAGCTGGTACATGGCCTGGTTGAAGCTCGCCTGATGCTGTTGCTGCTGCTGCGGCGACATGGGCGGTGAGCTGGAGGCGTGGCTGCTGGGTATACGCGTCTGTTGCGGCCGGATGCGCTGCGCCGGCGGCGTCGGCGTGGTGTACATGCCAGTGCCGGAGCTATCCGAGGGCGTGGGCGGCTCACCCTTGCTGCAGGCAATTGAGCAATAGATGGCGCCACGTCGCGGCAGGAATGCGCGACCCAGCAGCGAGCAGCGGCAGGTGTTGCACGAGAAGCACTCGTCGGTGGCATGCCAGTGCTGGCCGTCATGGCTCATCTGGCCCTGATCGACGCCAATCGCCTCGCCACAGTAGTCACAATACTCGGCGAACATCGCATCGAAGCAGAGCAGACAGTAGGGTTTGCCCTCCCGCATAATGTATCGCTGGCCGCCCAGCTGCTTGTCGCACTCGTGGCAGGCGAAGTGATTCATGTGCCAGGCACGTCCCTCGGCCTCAGTGCACTCATCCGCCAGGATAATCTGTGAAAAGTTTTGTAGCCGTTGAGCGAAAAGTTGGGCTTCGCCTCTCCCCTAGGGGGAGTCGTGAATCTATGGAGGGAGGGGGGTGAGGAAAACTTACCTCATCGCAGGCTGAGCAGCGCGGCTTGAGCGTCTCGGCATGATGGCGTCCACAATACATGCGGCCATCGCGATGAAAGTAGATGAGATCCACGAGCAGCTCGCGGCAAATGCAGCACGTAAAGCAGCCCGGATGCCAGCTGGCGTTGGGGCCAAGGCGCGTGGCAAAGACCGCAATGTCACCGGTGGAAATCAGCTCGTCGCACTGCCGAATGCAATTGCAATTGTAATGAAAGTTCGGGGCGGAGCAACTGCAGTTGCTGGATACTTACGCCATCGCATGGACGTGCGCTCATCAGCTGTCGCACGTTGCCGCGTCCAAGTGCATCACGCTTGCGCTGTGTGGAGAACAGGCGCAGCTCCTTGCGCTCCTCATCCGTCAGTGAGTGACAGTAACGAACCTGCAATGACAGAAGAACCGTTTTTTAAGACATACAGACATACAGACGGGCAGACAGGCAGAGAAAGAAAGAGAGACAGCCAAATCATATGTTCAAGTTGTTCTGCTCGGCGTTGTTGTTGTTGTTGTTGTTGTTGGCGGTCAGCAGGCTGAAGCGATCTTTCCAAGAAGTCAACAACGGAGCGCAGATTGTTTGTCTGCTTGAGCTCCAACTCAAAGTCGAGTGGCCTGTGGGCAGGGCAGACAACCGCAGACAGCGAACGGTAGCCAAGGCTGCCCATCAACTGGGCTAGCATCTAGTGGACTAGAGCGACCCTCCTCCGGCTCCTGCTCTTACTGCTTGTGGCCTGTGGTCAGCGTCTCGTTTGTGTGTTGTATGCAAATTTTTTCCGGGCTGCCTCTTTTTTGTTGAAGCAGCGCACAATTTGATTTGACTTTCGGCTTGGAATTTCGGCATTTGCCATACAGACACACGCACACACAGGTATATATGTATATAGCTACGCACACCCAGCGCCAAAGTCTGGTCAGCCACTCGTTAACATGGCAACCCCTCAGTTAGTGGCAGTGGTTAAAAGTGGTAAATGCTAAAATGCTAAAATGGTAACTGATATGCCCCAACTCACGCAGCTGTGGGAATCCGCTCAACCTAAGTTCTATACCCTAAGCAAAAAAGAGTTTGACTACCATATCATTTAGCTAGGGATTAAAGGGAAAATATTTACAAATAACCAGAGATTGTTTTTTTTTTTTTTTTTTTTTGATTACTGATAACATTTCCTAAAAGCAATAATACTATTGGTTGAATATTATTAATTTTCTTGACAGCATTCTTTTACACATCCGCCCTAGTTCATCATAGGGTATTCATATTTCGATTTACTTCTCGTTTAGCATTCAGTTTTTGTTTATTTTGGTCGTAGTTTTGTGGTTTTTCGCCAGGGCTGTCCGGTTCAGTTAGTTGCACTTGTTTCCTTGATTAATTAAAAGGCACTGGAACAACAACAACAGCAACAATGACGACGAGCAGCAACAACAACAATTTAGGAACTGGGCCCGTGTGGGAAAATAGTTGTTGGCAGTGACTTGGATGCATTTTCGGTCGTAATTCGAGCTGTCGCTGCGAGGACACGAGGCCATTCAATCACGATAAAATGCGCACACATTTGAATAAATACCACGAAATTGACAGTTTCACTAGCCAGAGCCACCCCAGGGACCCACAGTGGGTTGCCCAGTGGCGATAGAGCTGAGACTCACCTCGTTATCATGCGGCGGCAGTTGATGCAGCAATTGTCGCACACGATATTGCTCGCCGGGACTGTTGACGTATGGCACTTTGTCGTCGGGTATTTGCGAGAAGTACAAGCGAACCTGGAAAGAGAAACACATAGAGAGAAAGAGAGGGAGTTAGTGAGTCAATTGTAAGTTGAATTCTGCAGAGATCACACACTAAACTCTAAGCTAAGTGCATGCAAAAAGGGTTTTAAGCTAAGCTTCAACGATTCAGCATTATCATCTTCATCGTCATCATCATCATGAAGTTTGGAGGCCTGTCAAATGGCGCACAGCAGGTTGCTTGGCTGGCTAGAAGATTTTCTCCTTTTGATTTTATTACGTTGATTTGGCCATTTTGGCCAGGTTGAAAGGTGCGCAACGTGCTGCCACGGTCAACTTCTAAGCCGTTGCAATCGGCTACTCAGTTTATTGGCCACGTTTTTGTTTTTCTGTTTTTTTTTTCTTCTCTGTCTCTTCAAGTGCCGCGAAATTTAAGCATGCGATCTGCCGGCAAATGACCACAGACTGAGCCAACGGCCCGCCAGGCAGCCAACTGGCCTGCGTGATAGACAAACGGACGTAGGTACGGACGAGCGGACGAACGGACGAACGGAGTGTCCGACTGTACGATTGTCCGAATGACTGACTGACTGACAGACACATGGCTTATGCTGCGTCAACGTAAATGGCTGTAAATAAATTTTCAATTCTGTTTGTAGCGTTTGCCAAAAATACAATATAGCCATGGCAATGTCAGCTGCCTGAGCAATTATGTGTGACTAAGAGATACCCTAGTTGGTGCAGTCGATTGACTATGAGATACTCTGTGGCCAGCTCTAAATACTAATACTTTAATAATCGTAAGCTGCTGCCAATTCGAATATTCTAAATTTATATAATAAAATCTTTAGCCCATATAAACTAAACTAAGTTGGCTTTAGATATCGGTATCTAACATGTAACATGAGCATTGGTAGAGCTGACTTCTATATGTTAGCTTTACCAGTAAACCACTTCAAGCTCTCTGACAATTGGATTATAGCTTTAGAGCAAGAAAATCCCTACTTAAGAATGCTCATCTCCTTCTCATAGAATCAGTCTGAGGAAGAGCAAAGCTCAAAAGATATTTCTGCAAATTACTCTCCCATCCACCCTCTTCTGCACACTGCCCGCTTACAGGGTATTTAAACGTCTGCCTGCTCGACATGTGATAGGCGGCGTCAGTTTGAGCGGGATTAACGCGACTCTATGCATTCCGACTGGCAACTCAGTCGCCATCAGCATGTCAAACTGTTGTTGCCAAAGTCTCTTGGGCAGGGTCTAGACCGAGGTCCAGCCTGCAGCCAGCGCTATCTGTCACTCCTCTAGGTTCAAAAAGAAAAAAAAAAACGGTCCCTAAAAAATGGTTAGTAGTGCGCTTCTGGGCGTCGCGGTCGCTGGCAAAGATTGCGCAAGATTTATTTGGCATTGGCGCATATTTTACGCAAATAATTTATGTGGCGTTAAAGACAGCCAAAAATGCATAAAAAAAACCAAACAGAATGGAAAAATAATTGAAAAAACTCTCATTCAAATACAATTTTTTGTTCGCCTTTTTGGCCATTGAATTGGCCATAAAAGTCGCTTTGAGAAATGGCTAACAAGTTGCAGCAGCTCCAACTGCTGCGCCAGAGCGAGTGGGCCGCAGCAGTTGGAGTTTCATTAGCGCAATCTAATTTTCAATATGCAGACAGCTCGAGCTGGCCCACACGCCGAGGGTTGCCGGCAGGAGATGTCGCAGCGGCTCGCAGATGAGAGATGAGAGATGAGAGATGAGAGATGCACGCTGCATTTGCTATCGGCTCGTCGCCTGACTGATTTATGGCCCGCTGATGAACAGCTCTGTCTCCACTATTTTAGTGACAAAATCACGCACAATAAGTCAGGGCTAGTCAGGTCCAGGGAAGTCAAGTGAAGCCAGAACGGGCGCGTCGAGTCACGCAGCTTATCGGCGCACACAAATCACTGATCTAGGCGCTGTGCACTCACCTGATCCGGTCGCAGGCCGGGCGGCACCCAGGTATATTCCTCTAGCGCACAGCCGCTGTCATCGTCCGAGTGCGATTGCCGTTGCATGTCCTGCATGTGCGGACCGGCGAGGAAGGGCACATGCGCAGCCGCCGCCGCTGCTGCTGCTGCCGCCGATGAGGCAGAGGAGCCGCAGTTGACTGCCGGGTGATGCAGCAGTGAAGGCGGCGACGGCGTCGACAGCGCCGGCGACAGTTGATGATGTTGCTGCTGCGGCTGAAGTTGCTGCTGGAGCTGTTGTTGTGGCTGATGCTGCTGTTGTTGGTGGGCATTCGTATACTTGGCCTGGCCAACAGTTGGCGGCAGCATCGGCAGCTGTTGGTGGTGCGGCGGCAAGTATTGCTGGTGCCGCTGCAGCGGCACCGGCGATGTGGGCAACATGCCCGCATTCTGCGCCCCATACAATGCCCCCGCCGAAGAGCTGCTGGGCAGGCCAACAAGTGTGCTCAGAGGCCCTGCTGCCTGGCTGGGCGAGAAGTGGCGCGGCAACGTGGGTATCTTCTGCAGATAGGAGATCTGCGTCAGTGGAGTGCGACTTATGGGCCTGCAAAGAGAGCGAGAGAGAGAGAGAAGGAGTTTTTAGTTATTGGCATTTTTGTGGCGTGGCGAAATTCAAACTCAATTAAAATATTTTCACATCACATTACATGGCGGGTTAAAGGTTTTACTATCCGCTGGGAAATTGTGGTAAATAAATTTAAAATTTAACAGCCAAAGCCAAATCATATTTTAAATGAATTATGAAACCACAAAACAATGCGATTTCCTTTGTAATTCGCTGGCTGCATATATATATGTGTATATATTTAATTTATATATTTTTTCAATTCCATGCAAGCTGTCAATTTTTTAGTTTGTTTTTTATGCGACGCCATAAAAAAGGCTTCGCCGGTTTTTTTTACTGTAACTGCGTATCAAAATGAAAGTACAAATACGCTTCACAGCGCTTACACAAGCAAATCGACGGCTCTACTTGTTTTTTCCCATTTGTAAATATATATATATAGAGTGAGAGATATGTATATGTATTTGTATGTTTTGCTGTTGTCTGCTTTCCGGGCCCTTGGGCTGTCGCTGTCGCTGTTTGTCATTTTGTTGTACTGCTGACATTGTTATCCTAGCCGCGCCCCAAAGAAAAAAAAAAACTGCGCTGCAAGCAATTGTCAGGGGACTGCTGACTGCCTATATGTATGTGTATTCGTATTGGTGAGCTTTGATCGTTGCAGTTAAGCATATGTGGATTATAGATAAATTCAACAAGATATACAGATATCAAATAACAAACTGGAGCTGATCAGATCTCATATGTACATGTATTTGCCCAATTTAATTTAATTTAATATCAGCTAAAAAACCACAAAAATACCCATTTGTACAGATTCGAATGGCCGAGTACCCAAAAAGATCTGCGCTTTGTATTGTAGGGGAATCAAATGCGCGCCTTATATCAACCACAGCACGCACCATTTTATGCCAATTGTTGTTGTAGTTGTTGTTGCTGTTGTATCTATCAAAGGATAACTGTGCATTGTCTGTGCATATATAACTGTAGCATTGACTTCCTCCTGGCCAAACGTTTGCCTGATGGGCGTAACCAACTGGGATATACATACATACATACATACACATACATATTCACGAATATTTGTATTTGTATGCGTGTTTGTGTATGTGTGTCCATGCGGGCATTTTATCAAAACAATGTGGCCGCCCTTTTGTTGTTTTTTTGTTTTATTTGAAGGCCCGGATGATTTAACCAGGCGAATTCATTCTTTTTGTTTCAGCATCCGCAGCCGCATCCGCATCCGCATCCGCTTTAGCGTTTGCAATTTCATTTCTAGTTCGCTGACTACGCGCTCAGTTGCTGATGTGTCAATATATTGTGGAAGGTGGTGCCAGTGGAATGGCTGCAGCGAGTAGCTGTTGCGGTTTGCCCCGCAAATTAATTGCGCAGATTTTTGGACTTTGGCAGCCAGTAAAGCAAGCTAAAATGTAGTTTTGCCCCATTGTTTTATGGAGCGTCGACATTTGCATTTTAAAGCGCAAAACGCTGTAAATGTACCCCTAGAGAAGAGGCGAGGACTGTGAAGAATGCGTGGCGTTGCAGTGCACTGGATTGGCGTGGGATAGCCAAAAAGGGGAACCACTGCACGTGCAGTCGCAGTCGCTGTCGCGGTCACAGTCGGCGTCGCCGTCGCAGTCACAGCTGGAGACAGATGCCAGCGGCGGGCAGACAAAAGTGTTGGCTGCTGTCAAATCAGCCGCATTCAAACTCAAATTACAAGCCAAACAAACGGGCTGGCGAGCCGAGAGCCGAGAGCCGAGAGCTGGGACTCGAAATTCAGCAGACACGGCAACTGGGAACCTGGTCTGGCCTGGCTTGGCTTGGGCTGGCAGCGCACTGGAAATACTACAAATGAAAAGCGAAGCGAATGCCAAAACTGTGCCTAAACAACAAATTTGTTGCTGCAGCCAGGAAAATGAGAGGAGGCTGCAGCTGGCAGGAGTCGGAGCTGGAATTGGAGTCGGAGTTGGAAGTCTGTTGAATTTATTGTGCGGTCAGTTGGCAGTTGGGCTGTTGTGCTGTTGGCGACCTGCATTTCTTTTCATTTGCGCGCCACATTTTTGCAATTTGCAAATTTATTGTTGACTGTGCGGCGAATTGCGTAAAATTGGCCAAAAGCAATTGTGGCCAAGTTTCAATTTGTAGTCGTTGCTAGCTGTATTAAGCCATTAAAGCAGCCGCAACTAGCCGGCTCGCTAGTATGTAGATGAAAATGGAAAGTGCCATAGCGAATACGCAGCGAAATTTGCGTGCTCTGCAACAATGTTGCCAGCAGCATGTTGCCCAGCTCCCGGCTGTTGCTATAAAACGCAACCTTCTTATTATGTTGCAAGCCCTCGAGCTGGTGCTCGGGTATAATAAATGCGGGCAGACTGTGGCCTGCGGGCAGCTGTTGCCAATATTTGTATTTGCATTGCCAAAGCATAAACTTGAAGAAGAAGAAAAAGAAGAAGAGAAAGAAGAAGCAGCAGCAACAGTTGAAAGGGTTCACTTTGGCAGTCGTTGAACCAAAAAATAAAAAAAAAAATACCTAAAACTGGTTTTTCCCACTTGGCTGTGCTGCCTCCACTTCTGTCTTAACTCTAGGCTCATGCTTTCGCGCCCTAAAACTAGTTCAAAGCGTTGCCATTGATAAACCGCACCACCTCCTCGCCACGCCTCCTGCTCGTCTCTGCCTTTGCCCATTGCAGCTGCACGACCATGTCAAGTGGTGGCAACATCGGCTTAAGCACTCGCCATCTCCACTATATATACATACTTATATACATATATATATTGTATGTATATATATCCATACTATATTTAGCTGGGCCGCTTATCTGGCGGCTGGCATCTAAATGAATGATCATTATATACGCCACGGCGAACGCGTTGACAAATTGCAAAGACGGACGTCTCAATGGCTGCCCCCAGATCTGAGCCATGGCCAACAGCCGCAGCAGCCATAGCAGCAGCAGCAGCAACAATTGGTTGTGCGGTTAGCTGTGCCCACAAATTTGGGTTAATGCTGCTGGAGGCGAAAGTTTCCACACTCTAGTTTTCCATAGCTCAATTTTTCCCTCCTCCCACCTTACCCTACCTCACCGGACAGGTGGTCCCTTAAATGTCGTCTCTGGAATTTGACCAGTGAGACTTGTTTAGTAAGTTTAACGATGTCGACAACAACAACCACAACAACAGCAACAATTATTGTCCAGGTTCCTTTGCAACTCCTGCGAACAGCAGCGTCTGTTGCGTTTTATTGTTTTACAGCTGCAGGCAAAGTTGAAGCCAGTATGGATAGCAGTAGTCGTCTATGAAATACCCTAATCAGAATTTGAAGACGTATAGGGTATAACTATTTTGTTTTATATAAAAATGAGAATACGTTTTTTTTTTTGATAAACTAAGTAAGCTCAAGTAAATAAAGAAGCAAAAATTAGTAGGGGAATAGATTTTGCATTTTATTAGAATATATTAAAAACTTCAAAATGTAATTAAATATATATGAAATTATATTAAAGGCCTAAGAATATAATAGCATACATATGAATAAGCACACCCAATTAACTTGCAACTAGGATATCCCTATGCACGGCCAGCTACAACAGCAACAAGGACTAACTTCAATACGGCGAGAGAGCTTTATTAAAACCCATGCAGTGCGCTCACAACTAGTGCGATTGTCATAAACGATTTTTGAATTGTCAATAAAAATTGTCGTAAAGTTTATGGCAAACATGGAAGGAACACACGTAGCACAGCTTCATCTAAGCCCCCATTCCTTCGGCTCCTTTTGTCTCTGCATTGTGTCTGGCCTGGCTCCAGCTACACCCAGTCTCGCTCCTCCTGCCACGGTCGCTGTCAACATGACATTTGGCGTGTTGACATTTTTATTGACTTTGGCAGCGAGCCGTACCCAGACCTCGTGCTCGTACCGCTCCATGGCTGGTAAAAATTCCAACTCGTTGCTGCTAGCCTCTTTTTTTTGCTGCAGCTAAAAGTTGATTAAGAATGTCTGCCGCAGTCAGAGTGAGCCCATGCTGTGGCCCATTCTTTGGCTGCGTGTGGCCATTGCATTTATTGCGCATACGCCAAGTGGCACTAATTGCAGAGACACACAGAGGGAAAGACAGAGAGGAGGGGAGAAACAGAGAAATCAATTAAATGACTAACTGTAAATGAAAGGCAGCTGTTAATTTGTATGTTCAATTTAGAAAGTCGCGCATAAGCAAAATAATTGCATAATTCTTGCAGATCAAAACGCGAATTTTCACACCAACCGCCATCGATGAGGAGCACCAGAGGGGGCAGTGAGGGTAGGGGCGTGGCTCTCAGGTTGGCTCCCAGGCAACCAGAGAACAAATTGTTTGCTTATCTTTAGGTAACAAAGCTGATGACCAATTAATGTTGCTGCTGGCTGTTGCTGTTGGCTGTTGCAGTTGCTGTTCTTGTTCTTGTTGTCGCCAACATTTGCAGCAGGCGGCAAATATGTTGCTGCAACATTTCGCCTTGGCTTTTAGCTTTTCACTTTGGCTTTGGCTGCTCTGCTAACGGCAACGAAAATTGTTTTGTGAGCGTGCAAATTTTCACAGCTGCTGCAACAGCAACAACTATGCCAGCAATTTGTGTGCGCCAGTGTGTGTGTGTGTGTGTGCTTGTGTGTGATGTTGCGCGGCAAACATCGAAGCAAAGATGCCACAACACTTCAACCACAACAACAACAACTGAAACGATCCTCGTCTGCCGCCCAGTGAAGTGTTAGCTGGAAACAAAAGCAGGTTTCAGAACTCTCTGTCGGAAAATGCGGGGAAACGTTGCACTCGGATCTGCACTTAGCTCAACTTGCAATCGCTGCTGCTTCGGCTGCTGCTGCTGCCGCTGCTGCTGCTGCTGCTGTTGTTGCTGCTGAAAAATTGCATCATCAATGCAAATTTGGCGCGCTAAATGCTTGTAGAAAGAGAGCGAGAGAGAGAGAGGCTGTGGGATCTGCAGCTTTGAGCCATTGCTGCTGACATAACGGCCAATAATGTTGACTATGGTAATTGATTGGACGCGTTAGTTTGTTGTAGCTGCGGCGGCTGCTCCTTCTGCTACTCTTGGCTAGCTTCTAATTAATTTTTAACTCGCTGTAAATTCATCACAAAATTGAAGTGCATTTGTTTCGGGTCGCCCACTGATTGAATACAGCCAGAGTTCTACCAAAGACTCTCTCTCCCTCGCTCTCTCTCTCTTTCTCTCGTTCAGCGGCCCACGGCTAGCCAGCAGCAGCAGCCTCACAGCATCCCAGCATCTTAGCATCCAACGGTCGTTGTCTTTGGTCTATGAACTTGTTTTTGTTTTCTTCTCTTCTCCCCCTCTCTCTCTCTCTCACTCTCTTGTTGTTGTTTTTAATTGAAGCCGTGTCTCTGCTTTTTATGCTTTTTGTTCAACTCGTGCTCCTCTTCATATCGTCTTTATATTTTTTCCGTCTTTTTTTTTGTGTTTGGGGCTATTATAAATTATGCGGCTGCTTCGATTTTCATTTTGATACATCCATGTTTCCTTAGTGTGTGGTGATTATGCTCAATTTTGTTTTTGACCATAATTACTGGCTGGCCAGCCATTCGGGCCATTTGTGTATCCGTTAGCTTTACACATTTCGCTGCGGCTCATCTGAAATTTTTTTCCATAATTATTTCTTTTTTTTTTTTTTTTGGCTTTGTGAGTTTGTGCTGTTTGCTAAACAAATTGGCATTGATTGATATTTGTTTCACCTTTGCCACTTGAAGCAGCCGAGTTCAATTGAATACATCAGCGTCGAGACATGAGCACATAATGTATAGGATAAATGTTTAACTTATCATCTGAAGACCTTGACTGAAGGGCATCCCCGTTGAGTGTTTTGATTGAATGTTGATTGTGATGAGAAAATAGGCGCTTGAAGGTCAAGTCGGATGGGAAATTAAATGGGGCTAACAATCAAATATTGGTCAAATAAATATTCATTTCAAACAGGCCAAGAAGATCACCTTCTATCTGAGTCTCATTTCAGCTATATGTATGTTTTCTTTCAGTCACTCCGTGGCTATCTCAATGGCATTCAAATTGCAGCTGCTCCATTTAGATATGCATTTCAAGTATTGAAAGCCATTTCGCAATTTCACACCTAAGAGCCACATTTGAGTCACATAAATCATTTGATTAAAGCCTTGGCACCTGCCTGATGCGAGAGCCATAAAGCCCCACCGCAATTATAAATGACATTCGCAGACGCTAAACATGTTGGAGTGGGGGGAGCGTGACGTAGTCGATGAGGATGATTTATGTGCGAGGCTCCTTAACAAAACTGTTCACAAATTAACCGTAATATGATTTACAGAAAGCCGCTTTTGCTGCCGCGGTTTATTTCCCAAAGTGCAAGTTGCCTGGCTTTGATTTATGGTCAACTGCAATCGGAATCTAATTTCTTGGCCATTAACAAAACCAAAGCAGTGCAGTGCCGTGCAGTGCAGTAGGAGAGCACTAAACACAGATGGGAGCAGCGGGAGCAGTAGAAGATGCTGCTGCTGCCTACGCAGTCGGCGCAGCATGTTGGATGCTGCGTCTTTTGAAATCGAACTCCAGCCGAGAGCTGCATCGTGTCTGCATTTGGGTTTCCGACAAGTTCTGCTTCTGCTACGACTGCGGCTTGTTTCCCCAGCTGAGTTGTAGTTGTTATTGTTGATG
This sequence comes from Drosophila mulleri, assembly GCA_035047565.1. Lineage (NCBI taxonomy): Eukaryota > Metazoa > Arthropoda > Insecta > Diptera > Drosophilidae > Drosophila > Drosophila mulleri. Next base: position 4,531,907 of record JAWNPK010000060.1, read on the forward strand.
ACTACTACATGACGACAACTGGCTCAAAATTAAGCGACGAAACTTTTGGCAAATGTTGACAAAGTCAAACGGTAACTGCTGAACTTGGCCCGGCTAACTGTTCTCTGGTATGTTGACAACCTCCAGCCAGCCGAGCTTAACATGCCACATAATTAGCTGCTAATTGCTTCTTCTTTTTTATTATGAGTGCATGACATTCAATAATCTATGCAATTGATGCCCACTGATAAACGCAAAGCGTGCAGGACTGGCCATGATAAGCAGTTCAAGAGTGATAGAGAGGGAGAGAGAGATCTTAATGGCCTGGCCATAACAGTTATACTGTGTAAAAAGTGGGTAAGGTCTGTCAGTCATAATTGCTTTGCATATGCACCTGTCAACAGGATTTTTTCTTGCTCAAGAATGCATTCGTCATGATAGCAGAGGTTATCAATCAGTTTAGCCGGATATACAGTTGAATATAAAATTCATTTTCTTCTTGTATTTATACATCTAGCATATATCATCAATTTACTCATTATTTATATATTTATGTATTTATCTATTTTTCTCTAACCTTCTTTCCTTATTATATTCACCTATCCATAGACTTAGATTTCTTTTCTCAAGTGATTCTTTCTAGATTTTGTTCAACACATAACAGTTTCGTTTCGTAATGGCCCCTGCCCATGTTCAGACGGAAATATTAATGCTATATAGTAATGGCCGAGCTTGGCTCTCTTCTGCTTGTTGTGTGCGTAGTGAGCTGGTCGAGTAGCTCTGTTCTCGATAAGGTCTACATAATATCAAATGCACACAAACAATGATAATGCCCAACGTGTCGTCGTGTTGCCGGTCCCAAAAACGCTTATCATGATTAGAAATGAACGCAGGCAGCGCAGCCTTGCTGCCTCTCCGCTTGCCACTTGCCACTTGCTACGAGTGAAAAACCAGAAAAGCCTGGCCACCAACTTGGGCTGGCAAGTTCAACAGCTAACGAGGCAGGAATGCAAAGAGTGTTAATGCAACAACCAGCTCCCTAGCTCGCCCCATCCCCACTGCTCCTGCTCTCGCGCTATCCGTCTCCCTCGCACTGCGTAAGTGCCTCAGCGAGTGGCATGCAGGCAATTTAAATGCAAAGGCTCGCCAAAGTGAAGCTGTCAATGAAAATTACGCGCAGTTTTTTTTTTTTTTCTCATTTTCATTGGCTCCGGTTATCGCGCAATAAATTTATAGCCAGCATGTTGTGCGTGTGTGTGCGCTAAATGTTTAATTAATTAGCGAGAGAAATGCATTAAGTGATTTGTTGCCGCATGCCTGCCTCTTAAATAACAAAAACAGTAAGGGTGGGAGAGAGAGAGAGAAATATTTGTAACAATGAAATATTTTTGAGTGCGGCGCATGTCATTCAGCTGTCAACTTTTGGCAACAAAAGGGGGCCAAACAGATCTGCATAATGCCAAAATACGCACTTCATCGCATGCTGTGTGATAGTGTGTGTATGTGTGAGTGTTTATGTATGTATCACAAAAAATATCCATGACCAATTGGCTAACGTGGGCGCAGACATGCTGAAGCTAAACAAAATGTATCATGAGTTGGCAGAATGGCCGGAATTCTGTGAGCTTGGCTAGAGATGAAAGCGTGACACGACATAGCACGCGCTGAAATTTATGTATAGGCATTTTAGAGATTAAATAGAGATAGTGATGGAGAAATAGATAGAGGTACACAGAAGATATTTACAATAATTTCATTCATCAGAAGAAATTATTGTAAATAAATGATATAATTAATAATGTGTATTTTACATATTTCATATATTTAATGGTTATCCATATATATTTTTTGGGACTAAACAGAGGAATTACAGAGATAGATCACTATCCATTGATAACACATTTCTAATAGAAAATATTGTCAATTCATTTTTCCAAAATATTTCTAAAATCTCTTGTTCTACATGCTTCTCTCACGCACTCAGCTCTCGATGCGAGAAACCGATTTCAATTTCTTTTGATACCCTCGGATATCTGGCAATCGGACATGCCCCAAGTGATTTGAGTTTGGACACTTTGACAGCTGCTTAAGCGCTTAAGAAATGCGCCGAAACGCGTGGAAGGGCAACTTAAGCTTATGGCCATTATCGCGGCTGAGAAATCACGCTTTAGCCGAATACACAATTAATATGCGACGCAATTGCTGTGTAAGATACAAATATGTATTTGTATCTATATATGTGTATATAAATGCGGGCCCTGGAGTGCTGGCCAAAGTAATTAGCATGGCAAACATGCGCGCAAGAAAGAGACCGAGTGCGTAAAGAGTTGAAGCGCTTATTTCTTCAAGGAACAACATGACTTTAATGGCCTGCCTTATTTTCACAGGGACAAAATCATATTTTATCGTTTTGCATAAATAAATCAAGAGGCGGCTCACTTGTTGTTGTTCTCCTCTCTGGCGCCGTCTGCCACGGTCTGCCTCTCAGTCGGAGTCGAAGCTGGAGCTGGAGTCGGAGTCGGAGTCGAAGTCTCCACCTTTGCAAATGGCACTTGGCAGGCAACTGTTTGGCAAGCTGGCCAATTGTCTGGCTGGCTATGCCAGTTGCATGCACTCACAAGATTTGTTGCATTTTGTTTTTGTAATTAAGTTGCATCTGCAACACAGCAACAGCAACAGCAACAACAACAGCTACAGCCAAGTCACACAGAAATGCCTCAGTAACGCCCAAAACTCATTTGTCAGGCGCTTTTGGCTCAAATGGCAAATGTGCCAGTGGATCTTGGCTTAAACTACAGTTGCTGCGCTGCTCTCTGTTGTTGCCCAAGTGCCCTTAATGGCTTTCTTAATTAAAAACAAAATCAATACAAGTGTGTGTCTCACTGGCAGGCGTTGAAGTGTTTGCCCTGACAAATGGCCGCCTCGCTCTTAACTATTGTTTATGCACAGCCATCTACATGGCAATTTCGTGTATTACAACCCAACACATTGAACCTGGCAATGCCACAGATTTATGTTTGAATCATCCATCACAAAATGCCTACGACTATATTTAGAAATTGTTCTGTGTTTCTTTTCCTATTGTACTATTCCAGGCGGCCCTGAATTGTATTGTCTAAATGAACTGAATAAACAATTAGTCTGGGTTTGAGCCAGGCGTTTTGAAATACCTGAGGTATATGTCTGGGTTCTTAGTGAGTTATAGATATACAGCTTGATTCTTAGCCAAGACAATATGATGCCTAGGGTATTTTATTTACTTTTGTATACTAAACTTTAACTTAAGGCCGGTCTCTTATTGTTTCTTTTTTTTTCAACAGAAATTTGTTTAATGTCATTCTTTGAAAATATGTTGAAGCTATTCAAATGTTTGAAAGGGGAATGTTATTTGTGTGTAAGAAACAGATCGAATCGTGAATAATTTAGCTGATTTAGCGTCTTTCAAGAACATATATTGTTTGCTCTGTTCATCTGTTGAAATCAATATGTATTTATGTCATTCATGAACATGCTGAGATTTTACTATTGAGTATTTACTATTTGTGATGTGATATACCTCATGAGTAGAGAAGTTCTCTAATAAATAAGGAAATGAAATAATTTTCGGCGCAGCATTTATTAATTGATTTTAGAATAAGCTCTCCAAAGCTTCTCTTCTCCTTTGATATCTTGTGCTCATTTACTCTTAGTGCACTAATACATATAACTTATATGCTCTATTATTCGACTGTCAGTCTGTTCAGTAATGCTACGGACTCGACATTAAATCAATAAATAATAAGCTCTTTAAACTACATCGACAAGCCCATATTGGAAACTCGTCTGTTTTTAAAATATATGTGTATATAAAATATAATAATATATAATTATACATATATTACTCAAAGCTTATCAGAACATCTACTAATTGAGCCATTTCAGCTAGACTTATCTAGTTGCTCATTAAGCGAAATGCTTAAGCACTTAACACATTGCCGTTTAGCTAATTATGCTTCGAGCAAAAGAGGGCGAGAGAGATAGAGAGAGAGAGAGAAACATTAGAATTGTCATTAGAACAAAATAGAAAGAAGAAAACGACATGCGCTGCTGTCGTAAAAAGCCAAGTCGGAGAAGTCATTTAAGCCCTGCTTAGCCAACTATATAGCAGATAGTTTATGTGGCGCGAGCAGCTCAACTCAAGTAAAGCCCGAGATTTATGCAACTGTCGATGGTAGTTAAGATTGAATTGAATGCTTAGACACGAGCTGAGCACAGCAGCGAATGGCTCAACTGGAGTGGACTGGACTGCTGTAAGATTCAGGTAAAACCTGCAGCCATTAAGACGATGGCCAACTGGAGATGGCCATTCGAAGTTGGAGTTAGCGAGTGCAGCTTAAATGATTGCCGGGCAATTTTTTAATAACTTCATTAAGAGTCGTGAAAAGTTGCAATTAAAATGTGCAGTATATATCAGTGGGTGCATTAAGAACTGTTGAAATGTTGCCCGAGAGAGAGACAGAGAGAAAGTGGAAGGGAGACAGAGAGAGAAAGACTCCGACTGGCTGCGGGGCTAATTCGCTTGACTCGCGTGTGGCAAATGGCAGCTACTGAATTCTCAATCAGAAATTCCTTTGCCTCTCGCTTTTTGCTTTTTGCCTTTTGCTTTTTGTTTTGGCCTTTACAGTAATTTCTTTTTCGCTGCTGGCTCTTGGCTGTCAGGCGGCATCAAAACGGCGTCTGTTATTATTATTAATTATGTTTTGCGAGTGCGTTCTAAGTTCAGCTCGTTTCCATGGGCGCTGGCGGGTCTTTCCTGTTGTCAGCCCATTTGAAATGCATTGATTAGACCCATTGGCTTTGCTTGAATGCAAAAGCAGCAGCTAATTGAGTTGTGTTTTTTGTTTTGTGCTTCTGTTTGGCTTTTTCCTCTTTCACATTCTGCTTGGCTTCGCCTATGGGCAAGTTCGTTGCCTAAGTCTTTTGTTTTGCGCATGCATTGTAAATCATAAGGAGCTCCTGCGCTTCAATGGCACAACAATATATGCAATATATTCGACTGCTCGACGGCCAAAACAGGCAATGTCATGACACTGCAGAACAATTGCATTTGCGCAAAATTTTGTTTTTTCCTCTTTTTTTCGGCCCACTCTAATGCGCTCTTCCCTGGCAGCGAGGCAAGGCTTGCAGAGCAGCGAAACAGTCAGCCAGCCAGCGCCCATATTTCATAAGCTGCGTGCTGCACAAACACAATAACTTAGGGCCGCAATATTTGCATGGCATTATGCACAATCATGACATGAGCCGTACCAGCAGCAGCAGCAGCAGCAGCAGCACCAACAACAACAACAGCAAATCTTGCTCATGTTTATGTAAAGCGAGCCGCGCCAGACAAAAGGCATTGGTAAATCACACTTTGGCAGTCGCTGTCGCTGTCGCTATTGCTGCTGTTGCTGTTGCTGCCGGCAAATGCGGCGTATGCGTAACCCGAGCATGAGATGCCAATGCTGTTGTCGTTGTCGCTGTCGCTGTCGCTCAGTTGTTGCTGCTGCTGCTGTTGCTGTTTCTGAGTGAGTGATGCGCATGCACACAGCAACAAGCGAAACCGGCCGGCCGGTCAGTCAGCCGAGCAAAGAGCGCCCCAGCTAACCGTCAAGCGTCTCGCATCGGTTTCAATTTCAGCGGCTGCGACAACAACAGCAACAACAACAACAGCATTGAGAACAAGTTGCTGTTGTTGTTGTGCGTTGCTGTTGCGTGCAGTTTTGCGGTTTTGTGAGCTGTGCTCTGCTGTGCTGTGTGGAGAACACGCAATGTGTGTTCATTGACTTCTGTTGCTGCCAACTTGCGCAACAAGTTGTTGGCTGTCGCTGCTGCTGCCGGGTAATCAATCATTATTTGCGCAGGGCACCACCAGCAGCAACCAACGGCAATCACTTTGCCAAGTTATGCATTTAAATTGTCAGCGATATTGCATCTGACAAATGATCGAAGAGCGGGGGGGCTACAAAGTTACTCACTCATTTGACTCCTGCTGTGTGCTCGATGCGTTTGCTCCTGTTGTTCGTGCTCCTCCTGCTGCTGCTCCTGCTTCTGTTGCTTCTGGATGATCCGTTTCGGTTATGCCGACAACCACTTCCGGTGGCTGCGTGGCGCTGCAGTTGGAGCTGTTGAGCTCATTGAAAGTGAAACTAATATCATGCGGATCCTTAAACGGCTTCATGCTGCGCGGTAAACTGCGCTGGCGCAGGCTCAAATTCAAAAACTTTAGATCGTTGGCGGTAAGCGGTTGCAATTCAGCTGCTTCAGCTGCTTCTGCTGGCAGGGCTGGTGCAGTGGTGCGTGCGGGTGGCGGCGGTGCGGCGCGCTGTTGCTTCTGCTTGGGTGGCAACGCCGGCTTGGGCTCCTCATCCTTGAGCACCTCCTCTTCGGACTGTTCGATTATTTCCAGCACCTGAGCAGTGCAGCTCGACTCGAGCTGCTGCTCCAGCTGCCTGCTATAATATTTGGCGATGTGCTCCGTGGCATCTGTGGTATTGTAGTGCTTACCACGGATCAGATCGCCCAAATGATCCGCATCGATGCCGAACAAAAAGGGATCGTCCAGCACGGTTACCTTGGCATTGCGTTTGGTGGGCTCCTCTGGCGGCAACTCTTGCTGCTGCTGCTGCTGCTGTTGCTGCTCCTTGTGCTTGGGCTCGCCCTTGACATGGGCACGCAGCGAGCGTAGCAGCTTTTTGCTGCGACGCGGCGCCGTTGTCGACGTCTCACATTTGGCGGGAAACAGCGGACGATTGCTTGTGGCCGTTGCTGCTGCTGTTGTGTTTTTGTTACGCTGTTGCTGCTGCTGTTGTTGTTGTTGGTGGTGGTGGTTGCTGCTATCGCCCAGATCGATGCCATCGTCCGCATCTTCGCCGGCATCTAATTGCGCTGCGATAAAATCGCAATCGCCAGTGCCAAAGCCAACCGTATCGTACTCATCGCTTCGCGTTCCCCTCAATTGGCAGTTATTGTTGTTGTTGCTGCTGGCATTGTCATTTTCATGATTAGCCTCGTTGGCGCTGCTGCCACTGGCCGCCAGTCGCTGAGCAGCCGCTTTGCTATAGAGCTGTCGATAATATTTCTGCTGGTCGCCATACAAGAAGCAGACGCGCCACCATTGTTTGCATGCCAGCAAATTGGCGGTACGTGGCACCACTGCCGGCTCCAAGCTGCCCGTTGCTGTGGCAGCATTCGATGTTGCTGCTGTTGCTGTTGCTGCTGCAGTTGTTGCTGCTGCTGCTGACAGGCTGCTCATGTTGCTGTTGCTGCTTATTATTATTGTTCTGGGTTTGTAATTATTTTCCTTAGTTCATTGGCTCTTTTTTCTCTCCTGCCCACTGCTTGTTAGCATTGACATTTTTTTCGTTTTTTAAATAAATTTTCTTGTTGTGTTACACTGGAATTTATGTATATTTAAATATATATTTATTTTTATTTTTATTGCTTTCTTTTTCGTTTGGGCTTTTTATTGTCTACATTGTCAGGCTGTGCACTAATTGGTGGGAGCTGCACGATTTATGGATTGGCCACTTTCACAGCTGAAAAGTAAAAATGAGTCGATCGAACCGACGGCGGCTGCTGCATATAATTTTCTAGACTTTCCAAATGCCTCATTTCGTATGCAGCACAGAATAGAGAAGAGAACAAAAAAAAAAAAGCAACAGGAAAATCTAACACTTTCGAGTATGCATCGAGATTGCATCTTGTGGCTGCAGCAACAACAGCAGATGGAAGCATCGGATCGATCGAGGCAGCTGTTGGGGCTGCAGTTGAAGCTAATCAAATTTGCGGACACCGCCGCCGTTTACACATCGAATAATGATGGCTGCTGCTCAGCAAATAGCAAAGCGTACACATTTACCACTACGGCAGGCCTGCGGGCTGGGAGGGCGGCGGTTAGTCACGCCTCTAATAAAGATAGCTAAAAGAAGACCAGCTCAGCGCTAAGTGCTTGCAGCCAGGCAGACAGTTGGCCGTGCGGCGCTGATGCCCTTGTCAGATAATAATAACTTCATCTTCATCTTCATCATCATCAGCCACTGCAACTGCAACTGCTGCCCCATAAGTTGCACCGTGGCGGCCACTTTGAGTGTTGGCCAAAGCCTTGGCAGCAATTGCAGCTTAGCAACTGTCAGCCACAAGTGTATGTATGAGTGTGTGTCTCTCTGTATGTGTGTGTGTGCGTGCATTAAGCCGCTTTACGCTTAGTGCTCTTAGCCAAAGCCCTCTCTTTCCCTCTTGTGCTAGCCATCCGCCGCGGAAGGCGTTGCTCATGCGACTAATGGATCCAGCTTATATTATTGGCATTATCTGGAAGTTATGAATGCAGCAGCTGCTGCCCAAAGTGTGTGTAAGCTGTGCTTGAATGCGATATTGAAAAAGTTTGACATTCAGCTGTCCATCAATAAAGCTGAAGCAAAAAAGCATTGGGAAAATAATTCCAAGAATTCCATTGATCAGAATTTACAAAAATTAGGAATTTGTTCAAACAAAATGTAAACCATTTTAAGTCAGTTTGAGACGCAATTGAAAGAAAATATATAAATAAAAAAAATGATGAAACAAAAACTAAAAAACCACTGTCAAATTAGAATATAACACAATTTTAAAAACTTAAAGATTCAATTCAACAAATTTTGTAGGTTCTGAAAGTTTCTTTCGATAAAATATTTGGCACTTTGAGAAATTCCATTAAACGCAGCTTTAAAAAACTGTAATTTTTTACCAATAGACATTTCGGCCATCTTAAAAAGATCAAGTTGTAATAAAAAGCGTTAAAAGCAAAGCTTGATTTGACTTGCAAATTCTATGCATAATGTGAAGATGGAGCTGCTAATAAAAATATAAGCATATAACTAGTTAAACAGCTTATAGCATCAAATATACATAATATTAATATACATATAAATAAATCACCTATTTGCTAAACTGTCTTATCTCTGGCAAACCTTTCGTTAAACTTGCTGGCTGATCTGGTTTTTGTGCCAATTTCTTAAAACTAGCACCTAACTGAGCATTCATAATGCCTGCGGGCACTTCAGCTCGAATCATAGTTAAGCAAGTCAACTGCATGTGACTTAACTGCCATGAAATGCACTTGCACAAACAGAACGCACCAGCCCAACTGTTATTATGCACCTCTTCTACCTGTACCTCTGCCTGCAAATGTGCCTGGCGTACGTGCACATAATTGAATTATAAACAACAACTAGAGGAGAGCAAATGCAATCATAACTGGTCGCCGCCTACATAAACAAACCAGATAGCTAGCTGACTAGCTGGCATTTGGCTTCCGGTAAAAACTCTAAAGCTGAAGATGATTTCCAGCCAAAGAGCAACAACAGCCACAACAATGTATCGCTGCACAAACAACAACCAAAGAGAAAAACCGCAGCACGCGATGTGAATGTGGGCAGTGCGATTCGCAGTCAGAAGCATCCAGAGCCGCAGCTTCGATTCCAGCTCCAGCTCCAGCTGCAACTCTAGCTCCAGCTGGAGCAGCTGCAGCGGGTGTGATTAGCTGCAGCAAACCCGTTCCAAGTGCCAAAGAAATGCCGCACTTGGCCATCTTTCACATGTGCCACTAAAGCTTAGAGTCGGCTCCAATTCTCAACTTGGTTCAATTGCATGTGATTAAAACGCGATCACACAATAATCATAAAATGCAACAGCTCTTCGAGCGCAGAGGCTTAGAAAACCAGAGCCGAAGCGATGATACGCTTTGAAAAATAATTAAGCTCTATGTGTGGGATAATTCCTTTTTAATGGGAGGCTAATAAGAAAGAAGTAAAAGAGTCTGGTATATGAAGATTGACTACCAATCACATGAAAGAAGTCAGAGAAAAGAAGGCAAGGAGAGAGATTGAAATGCAACGGAGTAATTGCAATTTAAATATTATATTCATTGAGAATTAGAAAGGCAAGTGGATAGAAGTTAATCAATCAGAAAGAAATGCCTCGAGGCTATTGCGATTTGATTATCAGTGCAATCAAGTGAGAGGAATGTGACTTAAATTATAATATGATAAACGTAGACAAATATAAAAGAAATAAAAACTCGAATACTTCTGGAAAATTTAATATAAATTCAATTTCTTGATAAATGAAGTGAGAGGGAAAGGCATGAAAGCACTATGAAGTAGAGTAAAGGAAGTTGAAAGTCAAATAAAGAAAACTTGAGGGATATTCCTTAACAGCATATATAAGTAGCTGAAGAGATGCCGTTCGCACTTTGCATAAAAGAGTTACTCTCAAAGAACTTTTCAGCTCATCTTAAGAGCCCTCACCTTACTCTCATTTCCGATTCCCCCATCTACCTATTGTTGAAACTCTTGAACACTTTCTTATAAGAGCAAACATGATCTACAAATCTCTATACTTCTTCGTTAACACTTAAATATAAATGAATCTGAAGACTGATCACATACAATGGTAAAGCGCTTCCTTTGCCTTCCCGAATCTGTTTGTTAAAACAACAAAATTAATAAGTTCCGCCTTAGAAACACACTAACACTTCATTAGAGACAAAACCCATTTGGAAATAGTTAAACAAAAAAGCGCCAGCAGCTGAAATAATAATTAAATACAAAAAAAAAAAAAATAATAATAATACAAAATATCGGTTATCCGGTATGAAAGTTGAATCTGAATGTGTTACCAATTTAATGATACAGTGGCTATAGCCTAACCGGGTCTGTGCAACTAAACTGTAGTCGAGAAGTGTTGCAACAACAACAACAACGCCAGCAGCAGACAAACAAAACAACAACAAGAAGAAAAGAAGAAAAAAAAAAGCCCAAGAGACTTGAGTATTTGCCGCACAGAGACTTCCGGCGATGTTGGCTGATGGGAAGCTGTGTGTGCGATCAGCGAGACTTAAGAGTGCGAGAGATGTTGAGTGAGTGACAGAGAGAGATAGAGTGAGAGGGGTAGAGATCTTACTGCAATCACCGTTAGTATTTATTGATACACAGGCACGGACATGTGTAAAGCGACGCCGATCGGTGTCGCGATAGTCAGCGCATAATTTATCAATAAAATACGATAGTTTATTGAATATCGACTTGACCCAATGGCCGAGACAACAACAGCAACCGCTAATTGATTGGAATCGCTGATGCTGCAGGCCAAGTTTCCACTGTTCAGGCATTTGCATTCTGGCTCTGATTTTGACAGTCGGTCAGACAGTCAGCCCTGCCAGCAGCTGACACCAGTCTGGCTAAATTGGCAGCAACTGTTGCTGCTGCTGCTGTTGCTGCTGCTGCTGCTGCTGTTATTGCTGGCGGCACTGCCATCAATCAAGCTAGCTGCAATTGCCTTGTCTAGTTTTATGCTGTGCTCTTTTATTATGACTACTTTTACTATTATTATTTTATTTTGTTTTGCGTTTTACAATTTTATTGCAACGCAACATTTGTCAAGTTGCCAAGTTTTCAATGCTGGCGGCGCTTTTTTTCTCCCCTCTTGCGTGAAAATTGCGTGGCAAATGACAGCGAGAGAGAAAGACATGCAAGCAGACAGACTGACAGACAGACATGCACACAAGCAGACAGAGAGTATTGCAATTAATTTTATTGCTATTTATGCATATTTGCTGCAATTGCCGCTATTCATTTGCACAGCAATGCGGGTTAAAGAGTCAATTGCTTTGTCTTGGTTTACTTTTGAGCCGCGTTTACAACTGTTAGCCAGCAAACGTAAATCAGAACCAACAAGGCAGTTAGCCGGAAATCTGTTTTACACTCGCTGCTATCTAGGACATCTTGCAGTACCTGCAGCAGCAGCTGGCCCACGCCTGTTCACGACTTTGAACTAATAACGCCCTTTGTCGCTGCCTGTTGTCTAGGACGCCCACATGCCACATGCGGCAGCCAACGCAAAGATCCACAGAAGTCGCTCCACATAAAAAAAAAAAATATAAATAAAATAGAGACAAACAACAAAACTTGAGGCCAAACGAATCTCAAAAAGCCAACCGCAAACTCAAATTCTTGGTAAGCATGTGAAAGCCGCGCTCAAGTGTTCTTTTTCCATTCTTCTGCCTCATCTTATTTTTCTTTTCCACATTTTTGAAAATTGTGTTATCAACATCTCAAACAATGCCACAAGCCTTCAGGTTTAGTCATCGGCTTAGAAGCCGCTAGAAGAGACGGCTCATTTAACTGCCGACCTCTGCGGACGAGTACCGTAAATAGTAAATATCATAATTTCCAACGTGGATCAAATCAGTCAGATGCTGGAGCTGATGCTGCTGCTGACACATATTCGATATTAGCATACGAATGGTTTGAGTACAAAGCTTGAGCTGGAGTGGTTAATAACAGGCGCTACAATATACGATTTTCCAGTTATAACTGTAAGCAACGAGTTGTTGTTGTTGTTGTTGGCAGACGTCAAGTGAAGAAGAAGCAGCACTAACAGCAACAACAGCAGCCGTGGCATCTGGTGACCGCGCCCGCTAATGGATTAACTTGTTTGTATATTTTATGTGGCAGTCCAAACTATAATTTAGACAAAACTCTCTCAGCTTACGCCGACTGTGGAAATTCTAATAACACAGTTTAGCGAGGCCTAAAAAAAAAACACAAAACAAAACTTAGAGGCTCTTAGGCAGCAGCCAAAAACTTGTTTTGGGCCCCAGCCAAGGCTTGGACTCTTCTAGGCGCTCTAATGAGCCATTGTCTGCTGCTGTCTCATATTTCATTGAAGTCGATAAACATCTAACGCCTCGGCTAATGGTTCTCGGGCTGCTCGATCATTAAGCTGTGCAAAATGTTTCGTATTTTTTGTCTTGGCAAATTGATTGGCTTTTAAATGAAAAACTTAATTGCATCTAAATGGATAAAAAGGGAAACAAAAATGCAAATGACATGTATTGCAAGAGCTAGAGAGTGAAGGAGGGAGTGGCGTGAGGGCGTTTGTTGTGGCTTGGCTTGGCTGAGCTTTAATTAACAGCGAGTCGTGTCTTATCTGAGAGTCAAGCTGGTACGTGTAGTTGTGTGTCAAATGCAATCAAAATACAGCATTCGCTCCATTTACAGATTCGAAGATCGAATTCGAATCGCCCAGAGCGACGGCTGTGAACCAGTTGTTTTTTATCTATTGCAAAGATGATTTGCACGCTAACGCAAGCGGACAGCTTGACAGTTACAATTGCAACGCATATCGATAATGATGATGGCAATGGCGATGGCGATGATGATGATGATGCCTAGTCAGTCAGGCTGGGCAATTGAGGCAACGGCAACTATTTCAAGCTGACTGCACTATCATTTATCATTTAACGTAGCGCTTGTGCCCATTCTCGGCAGAGCAGAGCAGAGCAGATCATCATTAGCAGCAGCAAACTTCCTCCTTTAAATAGTCGTAAAGTTGCCTAATTAATTTACGAACAGCTTTTATTTATTTATTTTTTTTTTGGCTATTTTTATGATTTATGAATACGCAGCGAATTGCTATGCGAAAGAGAAAACAGAAGAAGAAGAAAAAAAGAAAAATCCAACGACAAACAAAAGACGCAACAATATTTGGCTAATTGCTGGCCCACAAAAAAAAGAAGCTCAATTAGCGCCCAAAAAGGCATAAAAGCACTTTTGATATGGAAATGATTAATGCGCTAAAGCAACAGCAGAAAAAACAATTTTTATTACAAGAAGAATGCGTCGAAACGAAAGACTTAGGCAACGAACTTGACTGATGTTCAGATGCTACTACAAGACGCGCTGCTGTTAAACGGTTGTTGACCCACCACATGACACATACGCACACACACACGCACTCGATGCTGTTGTTATGCTAAATCTACACTATAAATAACTGTAAACGTCTGCGGCTGTTCTTTATTTGGCTGGAGAGGCGTTAGCTATAAATCGATGCACATTAAACAGAAAAAAAGACATTGTTTACGCTCTGACAATTGCGTGAAACTAACAAATTAATACAGTCTGGCAATTTGGCTAGAGAAAGTCTTGTGGCTGTAATTGGCTGTTAAGCATTTCTTGGCCATAAACAACAGTTTTGGTTGATTTTTTCTCCCATTTTTTTTTGGCCACAGCCGCCGGGCAGCATAATTAACGCCATAGCGAAAAGAATTTTGTAGTTTAGTTAAGCTGCGTAATCATAAAATATGGCCACAAAATTGCAGGCCTTGCTGCCCTGGCACTTTCCATCAGCAGCGCTGCAGCGGTGGCATCGGCCTGGCTAAATGGACACAATTAACCTGTATCTCTGGCTCTGCCCCCTCGCACCCGTTTTTCGTACCAGTTCCGCTTGTCAATCAAATAGACACCAAGAGCTGCTGTTGCTGCTGCTGCTGCAACGGCTGCTGCGTCTAGTTTTAATTAAAAAGTTTTTTCTTCTTCTGTCGTGTGCAGCGCAGAAAATGGTAGCATCCACAGTTGCCAGTTTTAATGAAGGCGTTACGCGGCCAGCCCGCCAAAAGCAATAGCGTCTGCATGGTCAATGAGTCTATTGCAATTTACACTCTCGCTGCAGTATTCGGCTTGTGGCATTTAACCCAATAAAGCGAGTTGCCAATTGCCAATTGCCAATTGCCAATAGCCAATAGCCAATCCACATTAATTGGCATGTCAGGCAATTAGAAATCACAGATAACTTAACCAAGCCAGCCAGCGCCCACACAGAGACACAAACTTACATTACACTGGCTGTCAATAAGGTGAACACACCAGGTCTTAACATAACATGTTTGCAGTTTATATTTATTTTTTCTGCTTTGCTTTGCAAGCGGCCCACACACCGAGTGTGTGCAGATGCCAATGGTTGCTGGGCTAACAAGCCATTGTTGACACATTGCAGCCATGTTTGAGATCATGTCATTGTGGGAGTTTTTGGACGCACGTAATTGGATCAGAAGCTGCATAGTGAAAGCCGCCGTAGCCGACGCTACCAATAATCAAATTATTTGCAACTATTTCAGCAGACTTTATATGGCTTTGCGCAAGTGTTTTTTTTTTTTCTTCTTCTTCTTCTTTTATGTATGTGGTTGATAGTTTTTTATGGCGCTGCTTGGCTGGTTGGCTTATTTGGTTATGACTTCATTTGCAGCGCGTAGCGTGGTGAAAGTGCGCCAGAGACGCATCAGGCAAATGAATCAAATTGAGTGCGTTATGAATGGTCATTAAGTTGGCTGCTGCTGGCACAGGTTCGTTGCCTAAGTCATTCGATTGCAACCATTAAATTTCATAATGATCGCCCGATTCTCGCCGCACTGATAAAGACAAAAAATATTACAAGCACACACAAACAACCACACACACACATACACAAATTGAGAAAGACATAAAGTCGTTAAGCCAGCCGCAATGACGCCTGTGCTTCGCATTTCAAATCAGTTTCGAATTTCATTTGGTTTTTTTTTTTTTATCTTGTGAACCTTTTTATGTTTAATTTTTTTATTTGGACTTTTCGTTGTTGTTATTGTGTAGCGCACTGTTGACAATGTAGACATCGAAGCGTCGCGACGCACCTTTTAACACTTTGCCGCGCTGCCGTTGAGCGGCTTATCCCACTCGAGACTTGGCCTTAACTTCTTACCAAGCCCTGCGATTCACGTTTCGTAATTTGTGGCTTATCCTTTGACACTGCACTACAAACTTTGTTATTGATTTGCGGACAATTTTGTTGTTGTTTGCTGTTGCTGCCGGTGCTGTTGCGCTTTGGGCAACTCAAACTCGAGCAACGGTAAACGACAGATCTGGCGCACGACAAACTGGCAGCGTGCTCGACCCCGAGACCCGATCCGCAATGAAAAACAAGCGAGTGTAATGCGCGCTGGCAACAGGTGCAAACCGTTCGCATGCGCTGTCGCTCTCAAACTGCGGCACTCGCACATGACGCAAATGTTAAGTTAGGTGCAGCAGTCGACTCTCTGACTGCTGTTAACTTTTTCGTTGCCTGTTTTTAGGCTGCACCGAAAATGCATTATGCATTTGAGATCAACATACTTAATAACTCATTTTATAATCATGCTGGCTTAATAAAATTATTTATATATATATATATATATATATATTAATATTTTAATTACTTGTAATTATACATTTATTTTATTGTTGATATGTTGATTCATATTATTAGTTTACAGATTTGCATTATGTTAATGAGCTGTTAGCTAAAGAAATGCTTATGTTACGTTCCCTGGTTCGCTCTTCAGCCACGACCCATAGGTGGCGCCTTTGATATATGAAAGCGCCTAAAAGATGCAACAATTTTCAGACACGATAAATTTGGCTCTGCTAAATTAGTCATGATCAATTATACAATGATCATTATGGATGTTATTGTCGATAAAGAATATTTTTTTGAAAATCCAGGATCTGAGGAAGACACAATTTATTATGTGTAATTGTGTTTGTAATGTCTCCTATGAATATCCTAATAATGGAATCTTTGGGGCGAGAGCTTGTCTTTGACAATTATGTTCAAGAGGTAGACTTTGATGCCACTGATATGCGGTTCATTATGAAAACTTTTCACATTTCAAATTTATTTATGAATACTCTAATGCATTCCATATAATTAATGTAAATCAAGAGATGATTCCCCATCCCATGCACTTTTTTGTTAGCACATTTGGATAATTATGTTCAGAAAATTAACTAACTGAAACTTCTAGGTCAATGTGCATATATGAAAAGAATTATACAAGTATTATAACTATATATTACGCTCTAATTGTACGTTAAGTAGAGTAGAATAAGAAAAGTTCAAGGTCAAGTTGCATTTCCAAGACCACATATGGAGCGCAGTGAATGCCAGTTAGTTGGTCAATATGTTGTCTACGGCACAAGCAGCACTCAGTCGGAGTGCTTTGTGGGCTGGTCATTAAGCCAGAGATGAGACATTAACGCGCTCTGCTGATGTCTTGTCTGTTTGCGGTCTGTGGGTTAATTAGGGATCAAAACAATGCGAGCGGAAATGTTTGCTCTTTTTTCCGAGCATTGACTTATGATTTATGAGTAGACACTGAAGACACTGAAGAGCACTGCAGCGTGTGAAGCCGGCGCCTGGGGGGCCCCTCTTAAAACTTACCCAGTATTGCATATGAAACCAATGGGAATGCGCTTGTTCGCTTACCTGCAAAATAGGAAAATGGATATCAGATTAAATGCGTGTTAAATGTGGGCCTAAATACCTATAGGTATGTATGTATGTATATGGGTATGAGCCGTTTGCTATCAGAAAATCAATTTGGCTAATTGCAAACATAATGGCCTCGTTTGTCGACACATTTCAACAGACACCAACGAGCCAGCAGCTGACAGCCGACAACCGACAACCGAGAACCGAGAGCCGAGAACTGACAACTTTCTGACACGCAATCGACGAGCGATGTGGGAGCGTTTATTAGCCAAATAAAATAACCCCCAAAGTGTCATCAAATCAATGCAAAGTAGCACAAATCGAATTGGGAGAATGGAAAAACTTTGCCGAAGGGGGAACAACATTTGCAACAGCCAAGAGCCATTAGAGCCTTGGCTCTGAGAGCTGGCCAAACGAAAATGGGCAATTCCTTTGGCCATAAAACGTCGTAATAATGACAAAAGTTAGCCCCACAGGCGGAATAGTAGGACACAGGTGTGTCCTTAAGCATGAAATAGTTTTTCTCCTGCCCTTTTGACTCGCCAACTCAAGCAGAAATCAATAAGGGTATATTCCCAGTGGTGTGCAACTGGAGTGTAAATTCCGATTTAAAGAGTTCCCCTCGATGCCATATTCAAATCAATTTCCTATGCCTTCGAGATGCTATATTTACTATACCATTTAGTATTTACATTTACATTTTCATTTTCTGTTATACATAGCTACAAATTTATACGACTGACTACAAAAAGTATGCTGATGCTATAGACAAACAGCTGATGCTGTGGAATATAAAAACATTGTAGCATATTTTCTCTTGCTACAGTAAACACTTGAGCGTATGCTATAATTTTATAGGACATTGGCTACAAGTCTGTGCCACGATTTAGACGTACTGTGTGCTCTCGATAACCGAGACCACGTTCTCGGCTATGTCACAGAGCTGTGTGTAAGTTTGCATGTAGAGCGCATCTCTGTAGTATTTCTTGCCCTGCATCACTCTGTGCACATAGAGTGCAGGATGCTCGTCCTTGAGCTTCTTTAGGCCGGGCTTAGACAGCAGGTCATCCTTTAGAGCAGAGAATCGATGTATTTCGGTCCTGAAGCAGCTCTCTTCGATGCCCATCATCAGGTCCTCCCACTCGTCGATGCCGTTGCCAATGCAGCCGCGCACATAGATGAAGCACGAACGGTCGCGCTCACTGCTGTGCTCACAGTGCACTGGGGAATGCGGATCTCTGGTGCAGTGCAGCGTTGGCAGGATGTTAAGCAGAATCTGAAAGTACATTTCACGCCTATTGGCTTCGGGCAGTCGCATTATGAATCGCTTGATGGTGTCCAAGCGCATATCCCACGCCGGCTCGCGTGGCATCTTCACTTGATTGTAGAGAGCACGAAGCGCTTCGATATCGTCAAACCGTTCACAATGATAGCCCACATTTTTGATATTGAACTGCACCCGTTCGTCGCAGCGTCGCCCGTACGGATGCAGCTGCTCGCGGGGCTTGATAAGTGGCACCAGCTCGGCGTGCAGTTTGGTCAGGCTGAGAGCTCTCGCCTTGGCCGATTTGTCTATGACCTGGTCCAATTGCTTGTTGATTTTGATCAGATACTCTGCTGGTGCAACGCATTTTCCAACTAACAGCAGCATCAGGCCACTGCGACGGCTGCAGAAGATTTGCGGAAAGATTCGCAATTTCCAAAACTGTCTGCTCAAGAATACCTCACTCGGCTGGTACATGACATTGATGATGTGCACATCGCCCGGATACAATCGGAATTTGTTTCTCTCAAAGAAGAAGCAACCATCGCAAAAGTGCATCGGCGGATCGACTAACAGCCACTCACAAAATAAAATATTCTGTCCGATATTCTCGAGGCGCATCACCTGCTTGAATTGCCGCTCGAATGGTGAGCACTCAAAGTGGTACTCGAAGCGTGCAGAGGAATACAACCTGTCGCGTTGGTCCGTAATGAATTCTCTGTCGTTGACCTTGATGCCCACATTGACGATCTTCGGCTCTAAGGGCACCTTGGCAGGTGGCGCCTGATCCTCTGCAGGTGAGTTCGTTTCGGTGATGCTGCTCACAGAATATAAAGACTTTATTGCCACCAGATCTATATCTGGTTGATGCTCTCGATTTGAGTTTAGATTACTGCCAATCACTTCGAGCTTTCTCATATCTGGAAAGAATTCGATGACACGATCAATATCCATATATTTCAAGGTGAGACTCTTTTCGAGCTCTTCCGAATTGATCCAACTGGTCTTGCCCTTCCGTGCGTGTTTCGGACCAAATATTTCCTGATTAGTCGCGTCACTCAGTCCAGTGATTTCCAGGTCAGCAACGCCCGAGCGTTCCGCTAGTGGCACCGTCTGCACCACCTCCGGCACACAGGCACACTTCTTTGCATCCGAATGAGCGGGCAGAACGCCGTACTGCTGCGACACGAGGCGGGTGGGATTCAGGCGATCCGCGTAGTCCATTATACGGCTTATATTGCCCTTGTTGCGCTGATCCAATGTGCCGCTCTGATTCAACAGCATCTGTTCGGGTCGGCGGCCGATGCGCTGATGGATCTTCGCCTGCACTCGGGCACGATCGCGCAACGTGTCGTGCCACTGCTTGAGCCGCTTATCCATATGCTCGCTGCCCTCGAAGCCCGTCACGATCGAGCAACGCGAGCTTGAGGCAACATTTAGCCCAGTTTTTTTGTCGAATATCGAGTTGATAATATCCTTAACCATATTTTTGCCATCCTGGCGAGTGACCTCCTTCAAATTGCCGTGCTTTCGGAAGAACTCGGACGACTTGGACTTGTTTGATAGGGTGTTAACTTCGCTGACCAGGTTCCTTTTGTTCTCCCGTGCATATTTTAAGCGACGGCTCTGCATGACTTAAACAAAGAATATTGTGCTGAGATTTTTTTTTGTATTTTTTGTTTTTTTTTTTTAATTTTTTTTTTTTAGTTTTTTGTTGTTTTTTTGATGTTTTTGGCTTTGTTTTTTATGTGTGTGTGTGTGTAATTTATTTTAGTTACATCTACTACTAGACATGCTCAGTGCTCTCGATAACAGAGACAATATTTTCGGCAATATTGCATAGTCTATAGAATGTGTATATATATATGGCATCTCGCAGGGATTTCTTTTGTGCCCAGCTGCCTTTGGTGCATATCTTCGAAGCAAACATGGAAAGCTGTTGCTCCCATAGCTCAATGCCGTTGGCGATGATGCCGCGCACAAAGATGAATTTCGTGCACTGCCGTTGCTTCAGCTTGTGAACGGAATCGCTCAGCTTGAGCGGCGTTGTGCGGCCACGCAGCGGCGCCAAGAGCGACTGCAGCTGCTCAAAGAGGCTGATGCGCAATTGAGTGTCCTTCTTGATGCAGACCAGCTCAATCAGCAGGCTCACACTGTAGTCCCACTCCAGGCAGCAGTTCTCTGGCCTCACCAAATAGAAAAACCTCTTCAAGTCTCTCATATCGTAGTCGCGCTCGCAATGGAAGCCCACATTGCGCTGATTGAAGGCCTCATTGTCCTCCAGCTGTCTGGCATATGGGCAGAGAATTGGCAGCGGCTTGAGCATCGCCTGTGGTCGCACTAGCTTGAATTCTCTCCTCGTCGCATATGTTCGATTCAGGAGCATTCTCTCCTGCAGCAACTGCAGATACTCCTGCGGGGGCGTGCACTTGCCATGCATATTGAGAGTCAGCGCATAGGGGCAGCGAAAGAATATACGAGGACTTGTCTTGAGCAACCATCGCTGCTTAACGATGCCCACCTTGCGCGGACGGAAGAGCACCGATACTTCGCGCACCCCGCCCGGCCGCAGTGGAAACGGCTCCTTGTCGAAGACGAACACATCGTCCGGCTTGCTGAAAAGCGTTCGATTGTAGGCAAACGACTCGGCGCAGCTCCACGTGAAGTTGATCAGCTCACGGCCGTTGTTCTCAATGCGTATTATGGTGCGATAGGAGTACTCGTACGGATTGCTGACGAACTTACGCTCCACAATGGGCGAAAATTCTGGCCGATGGCGCCGATATGTGGTGCCATTGAAGCTCACCGCCAACTCCGAGGCGGCGGCTTGTAGGCTTCTGGTTTTCGAAGTAATCGAAGCAAACTTTTCGATTTGATCTTCGAAAACGTCGCTTGGCGTAATACTCGATATCGTATGAACCGAGGTTCTCACACAGGGCTGCCTACGCCACAAATTCCGGCCGACCAATACAAGATGGTCGATCTTCGGACAAAACTCGTGCACATTTCTAATGCCTGCCTTCTCTAGCTGTAGACACGTCGCAAGCATTTGCGACTCGCCCCACGAGTTTCGCCTACTGCCCGGACAATCCATCTCCACACTAACCCGAGTTGGTAGACCCACAATTTCCACATTATCCAGAGATTCATTGGACACCAAGCTATCCTTACGCGAGGTTTGATCCCGAATACGTTTGATAGTCTGCTCCTCCCGATTGTCCAGATTGAAGAGCAACTCCTCTGGCTGCCTGCCCGTGGCCAGGCATAGTCTTCGCTGCAGCGCACGACGCTTATGAATCATATTCTTCCAGTAGAGCAAACGTTTGTCCACATAGCTAACGCCCTGGCCTGACGTGCATTGCGCCTCAGGCTGCGATTCAGATTCCTGGTAATGCTGAAAGATGCCATCGACAATATCATAGATCATGCATTTATCTTCTTGCGCTTCCGAAATCGCGGCTATTTCAAAAATTTCCTGATTCGCCATGGTAGCAATTTATGGGGATCAAAACTTGAAACTAGCTAGGGTTATGAGTATTATGTCATATGTTTTTTTTTTTTTTAACTGACAATAATAGCAATAGGATAGCGAGACACGATTGAAATTATTTCAAAAATAAAAATCAAATGAATTATAAATAATTTAATTAAATTCTGGGCAAGCAATTCGCTATATTATAGTTCATTTTGTATAACTTGAAATTTCATCCTGCATCAATTAAAATACAACTAAATTGCTGAACCGCACCCTTAGGTCGGCACCAGTTCAGTGCTCTCAATGACCGAGACGATATCCTCGGCAATATTGCACAAATGCGAGTAGGTTTGTATATAGAGAGCATCGCGAAAGTACTTGGATCGATGTAGCTTCTTCATGACCGCAGCGTTGACCTTCTCATCGAAGACAATTTCAGTGAGATCGATGTCGGGAATGAGTTTGATTTTGGCAGTCGGATCCGGGTCCGCTTTGGGTTCAGTTGGGTCCGCGTACTCATTATCCTCCTCCTCCTCTTCGCCCTCGCCCATAAGGTGCATGTAGTAGCGCTGCAATTCGGGCTTGTAGAAAGACTCCTCGACAATAAAGACAAGATCCTCCCATTCCTCGATGCAATTGCATATGGCACCGCGTACATAAATGTATCTAGTGCGCTGTTTCTGCTCATCTATGCGCGAAACCATGTCCAGGCTAGGCGCTGCGCCCAGTAGGGGCTCCTGCAAGATCATCAGGTGTCGAAACATTTTCTCACGCTCGGCTGTGTTTTCAATGCGCATGATCAGCATCTTGATGGTCTCCAGGCGCAGGTCCCAGGGCTTTTCGCGTGGTTTCTTCAAATGCTTGTGCATGCCCTTGAGCACCTCCAGATCGTCGAAGCGCATACAGTTGTATCCCGGATTCAAGGAGTTGAACGTCTCCCGCTCATCGAGAGCGCGCTCATAGGGACAACACGCGGGCGGCGGCTCAATCAAGGGCACCAAATCGCCCAGGTGTCCCGTCAGCTCGTTCATCACAACCGTGTTGGCAAAGCAAATCGTTTTGCAGTGCAGCTCTCGGAGCCGGGCCAAGTACTCCTTGGGTGGGGTGCATCGGCCATGGAAGCGCAACTGCATCGACTCATGATGCCCGCAAAAGATGCGCGGCTCGACCTGCAGACGCCACAGCTCAACGGCCATGCTCACCTTCCGTGGCTGGTACAAAACAATCAGGTTATAGCACTGATTGGGGGTCAGTCGAAAGTTGTCCGTGTCGAAAAAGAACTCATTGTCCTTGGCGAGCAACAGGGATCCGCGATTGTAGTAGTAGATGCCCTGCGACCAGCGAAACGAGAGAGTCTGCTTGCCGATGTTCTGAAGCTTGAGCACATGCTTAATGCGTCGCTGGTACGGCTCACATGTGAATTTCGTGAGTATTTCAAAGCAGTCGGTGAAGGGTTTCTCGCACACAATATACTCCTTGCCGTTCACTTTGAGTGCCAGCTCTGGAGGCTCTGGCTCTGGCTCTGCCTCGAACTCGGTTATCATCGGGTCCATCCAGTCATCGCACAACATTTGATCCTCACCTGTACAAGACTTATCTGTGCTGGTTGACACTGAATGTATGCTCTCCTCGCCGACCAGCCGAACTTTTGGCTGAGGCTGCAGCTTGTCTATGCCTATGCCCTTTACCTGTAGCTGCTGCAGGTCGGGAAAGAATTCCACCACCTTGGATATGTCGCCGAACTGCTCATCGATGCGCTCATCTAGCACCGGAGAATTCATCCAATTCCAGCTACGTAGCTGGTATCGGGCAGCGTCTGAGCCCAACAGCTCCTCCTGCACAACGGCCGGCAGTCCAATGATCTCGACATTTTGCTCACCCCGCAGTTCCGGCTGTGGCCAGGTTTCGGGCACTGGTTCCATCAGAATGCAGGTGCAGGGGTCTTCGCGCTCTGCTAGAGCACTGACTGGTTTCTTGGATAGGTTGGCGGGCTTAACACGCTCGGCGTAGTTCATGAGTCGCTTAACCATTTCCTTGTTGCGATTGTCCAGCGTCGAGGAACGATTGAAGAGCACCTGCTCCGGGCTTTTTCCGGTCTCAATTTCGACACGATTCTGCAACTTACGACGCGTCTGTAGCATATCATGCCAGTACTGCAGCCGCTTGTCCACATGCGATACAGGGTCTCTTTGGTTGAGCACATCGAATTTGGGAATTTCACAGGACGACGATGTCTCCGGAAAATGTCCCCGTCGCTCCGCAAAGATCGCGTTCAATATGTCCTCGACAATGTGATCACTGTACTGACTAATGTAGGGACCAGCCTTAGACATCTCATTCGAAAACCCTCCAACAAATTGAAGAGATGAAGGCGTAATGTGATTCAAGTTGATCATTGTGATTGGCTCGTCGTCGTCTATTTTGTCATTGCTGGGTCGTGTGCGTGGACCCACAATGCTGCAAAGCTCTTTCAAGTCGCATCCACTCGAAGTGTTGTGGTCGGTCATGGTCAGAGAAATAAGTATACAAATACAATTGAAACTAGTTGAAATATTCCAATTAGGTATATTTAGAGAATGATTTCGATTTGGAATCTCTAAAAAAAAGGTACAAAAATTCGAACTCGATGCGAAGTGAGAAACTAGTCAGACGAGCACTAGATGGACAGTTTGAGTATACTCCTAAACTTTTTTAGTGCTCTCAATGGCAGACACAATATTTTCGACAGCATCGCAGACCAGCGTGTAGGTTTGTATGAAGAGCGAGTCCTTGAAGAACTTGCTGTGCAAAACCTTTCGGGAAATTAGCCACTCCACATATACCGGATCGGCCGGCATCTCTTCGCCCTTCTGGGCCAAATCATTGATGTAGACCTGCAGCTCGGACTTGAAGAACTGCTGGCCCAATCCCTCGCTCTGTATCTCCCAGTTCTCGATTGTGCTGCTGATGATGCCGCGCACATAAAGATAGCACGAGCGCTCCTGCTGCTGGCTCAAATGCAAGTCCTCGTAGATTTCGCCAGAATTACAGCGCATGGGAGCCAGCACCTCGACGAGTATGCTCTGCAGAGACTCCCGTTGCTGCACTTCGTGCTGGTAGATGCACTGCCTCAACGTGTCCAGGCGATAGTCCCAGGGTGGCTGGCGTGGCTTCTTCACCAGCATGTAGAGCTCCTTGAGTGTCTCCAGATCCGCATAGCGCTCGACTTTGAAGCCTGGATTTTGGGCAGTAAATAGTTCGCGTTCGTCCAGCTGACGCTCATAAGGGCACTTTAGATGGCAATTCTCCACAATGGGCGCCAGCTCCGCATGAATTGTGGCCAGACGCTGTGTAAACTGGGCCTGTTGCTTGTCTATGATCAGCTGCTGATCCCGCTCGAGTCGCTCGCGATAGGCCACAGGCGTTGTGCAAATGCCATGGAAGCGCACATAGAGACGCCGCATCCCACAGATGGCCGAGCGTGTCAGATTCAAGCACCAGCGCTGCTTCTTTATGCCCACCCACATGGGCTGGTACATGACGTCGATGCGGCGCTGTGTCCCCGGCAGCAGCACAAAGGGCTGGGCGTCGAACAGGAACTCATTGTTGAGGACCAGGTGCTGCTGCAGCTCCTTCTTATAGATGGCGCACGACTGCCAGCGCACCTGGATGAGGCAGTTGCCGATGTTCTCCAGAAGGACGATGGTCTTGCGCATGCGCTGCAGCGGGTCGCATTGGAAGAATATCTGCAAGTCATCGCTGAGGATGCCATGGTCGACGCCAAAGCCGAAGACACGCCCATTGATCTTAACCGCATTGAGAGCAGGCACTACGGTTGCCTTGACCTCGGCCACCGGAGGGCGCGGAGTTTTGGACTTGATAATCGATTTCGATGGCGATAGCAATTGCGATTGCGATTGCCGTGGCGTTTGCTGTGCCTCGTCGACTGTTTCGGTTGACACCTGATAAATAACATCTTCGCCAACGGTTTGGCTCTCCAGCACCTTTTGCTTGCAGCGCTTGGACGCCGATGCGACCTGCAATTGATTGAAGTCTGGGCAATATTGGAGAACACGCATAATGTTTTCCTCTTGCTCCTCGAGCCGATCACCCAGCGCCTCGGAGCGCTGCCATTTGCTCTCGGCCGGATGGAGTGTGTCGGCCAACTCGATTTGTGCCACCTCCGAGAAACCCACGAACTCAAAGTCCTGCAGCTGAGGCTCGGTCACGCTCAATTCGGCCAGCTGGCGGCATTGCGCCGGATCCTGGCGCATCTTTAGTACCGGCTTTGTCTGAGTCTGCGGCGCCCCCTCGCTGCGCTCGGCCGTATCAATTAGACGGATCAGCATCCTTTTCGTCTGCGCATCGATGGTCGCATGGCGATTGAAGAGGACATCTTCGGCACGCTTGCCCGTCTTACGCTCGATGCGCTTTTGAAGCAATTTGCGTTCGCGGAGCATTTTCTTCCAGCACTTGAGGCGCGGATCCATATCGTCGTCATCATCGTCGTAGTCATCATCAATACATTCGTCCAGCTTTCTACGAATTTTGGGAGCCACCTGACAGTCACTGCTGCTCACGTTGACACCAAAGGTTTCCTTCTTTTTGATCACTTCGCAGACTTCGTTCACCAATTCGTGTGCCACACAGTCCGGCACCGGCTTTCGGGTGGCGCAAATATTCGCTGCTGGTAGGAAGTTTATTTTGGTCACAAGCGATTTATCTGTTGTTTCGGTTAACAGGTTCTTCATGGTCTCCATGTTGACTTCATGCACATTTTGTTTATTTTCTGCTAATGCTTCCATTTGGCTGCAGATATTTGATTACCCTCTATGTAAGTTGAGTATGTATTGTATCCAAAAAAATATATATATGTATATTTATAATACTGACTTACAAGCCCAGCATTCGATGTGACTTTCAGCATTCTTCGATCAACTTGCCTGGCATACAAAACTGGGGAAAAGTAAGACCATACAAGAAAAAGGTTTCGGTGGTATAAATAAAAACAAAAAACTTATAAACTCTTTATCAACCTTTGATATAGTTGAAGTAAAATTAAGGAAATTCTCAATGCTTAGAGATAATTTACATATCGGAAATAGGAATGCCCAATTTGGCATAACTTCAGTGAGCATAGCCAAGTCTCTTTTACTTTGGCATGCTCTCCACAAGACGGCAAAGGTCCAAACCCAATATACTCCTTTTACACTGTGAGCAAGTATAGTTAGTTATAGAAAGATATATATTTAATCATAGTCATAACATTATTTCATTAGGCCCCAATGAGTAAAAAGTTTTCGGCCTCTGCCATATATTTAGTAGTTGCTTGAGTATTTAACAATAACTGTCAAAGTTGTTGGTTATAGCTTATGAATGGGCTTACGTGCTAGCCGATGCTATATTACACAGAAAACTTGACACAGTTGCAATTTGTGCAGCCCGAAATATGTTTTGGGAGAATTGTGCTAATTTGCTAACAATCCACCGAAAGCAAATGAAATTCACATAGCTCGTGTGACAAGTCATCGTAATTTGTTGAGCAACATCAGCGAGGGCAAAGCGAACACACACACACACAAACACACAGAGACCTACCAAAGTCCTATCGCCCTGGCAGACTCAACGACATTGACGTGCCGCCTTCACACAATTCAAAATTGTTATAGTTTTATTGTGGTTGCTGTTGCTGATGTTGTTGTTGTTGTTGTTGTTGTGTCTGGCAGCGAAGTGAAAGGAGTTGTCGTGGTGGCAAACAAATGAAACTTACCTGAAATGAAAGAAGGGCACAAATAAGACTTGATTTATAGACAATGCATGAAATATATATATATTTTGCTATGTATTTTTTAAGATATTTATGATATTGGCAGTGCTCATTTATATATGTATATTTTTTAAGGACTCATAGCTGAGTGCTGCAATAAAAAACTAAACTGCAAACTTTCTGGCTTGCCATTGTATGTCTGCCACAATGGAAATTGCAGTTGACAGAAACAAAGCCATATCAATTACCCGGGGCCAGCCGACTAGCAGTCGGAGTTAAAGGCACAAATAAAGTAATTTAGTCCTGGGCAAAGCCAACTAACCGCAAGCAGAGGAAGCATGCAACGCTGCCGCATTTCCGGCCGCTGGCTGGCTTTTGTTGCCAATTTCAATATGCTCATTATTATGAGCTTGGGGATCTGTGGCTCTGTGTGCCCGTGTGCCTGGAGCATGTGGCTCATGTACGTGCCCCAAGCAAATGCAATCAACATATTGTAATTCTGAAATGCATATTGAGAACGTGCAACAGATACTTGCCACAGCAGCAGCACAAGCAGCAGCATTCGCACAATGCGCATGCAATGCGAAACTTTGGGCTGCACTTAACGGGCCGTCAGACAAAAACAAAAAGCTGTGAGCGAGTAAACAGAGTGGGAGAAAGAGAAGAAGGGAATGAGAGGAGAGGCACTGCCTCATCTACATTCGACATCTGCGCTGGTGCACTTGATGCCACAGCAGCAGCAGCAGCAGCAGCAGCAGCAGCAGCAGAAAAAATCTGGCAGTGTTTGCATTTTGATTTCCATTTCGCATGCACTCAAGTAATGCATTTATTATTTACCAGTCCATGCAAGAGGCTATGGGGCTGGGCACGGGGCGGAGGGGGGACAGCGTTGCCAACGTTAAGGCAACTCAATTCAATTCCGCAAACTCATGTTGCAGTTGTCAACGGCGCAGACGAAGACACTTGTGGACGAGCTGTTAAGCCGAATCCCCTCGATGCCCCCCTTTCTACCTCTTTCGCTCTCTCACTCTCTGTCTATTTGAGCAAATCTATAGCTGGATGCTGCACATGTTGCATACCACTTGGTGCCTGTTGACAGGCAGCAGCCAGCAGCAGCAGCAGTTGGCAGCAATACTCAGACGGCAACTGTTGGCGCTTCTTGAGTGAAGGCAGACGGCTGAGACGGACACTCAGACAAATATGCTTATTTGCCTCCACTTGGGGCATATGCACTTTACCATTGCGTTTGCCAACAAAAAGTTTGGCTAGCTGTCATAAGAATTTCATTTGCTTAGCCAGTGCTGCAAAGGCAGCAGGAGTATCATGCAAATAGTGTTGCAAGCTGTCAGAGGGATTTCACTTATTTAAACAGTGTTGTAAGCCTAATTAGCTATAAGTAACTTTAAGCAACTTTTGCCGCTTTATGCTTACACTGTCATATATATGTATATAACCTACTACTACTACTCTCTCTCTCTCTCTCTCTTCCCTTTCATTATGTATACTATCTCTCTCTCTCTCTCTCTTTCATAATATATACCCTCTCTCTCTTTATTTCAATACATTCCCTCTGACGACCTTTTCTATACAACAAACTTAACTGATCAGAGCATTTCACGCTGCGACTTAGGTCGTAACAAGTTTTTTTTTTTTTTTTGCATCTTGTTATTCCATAACAAATAGCGATTTATACACATGTACACATAATATTTTATTTGCATCCCGCTGCATATTTGTTGCTTTTTATTTTCTTTGTCCATGCATTAGATGACGCTCATAATAATCAAATTTTTATTGAATGAATTGCGAGCTGTAAAGTTGCAGCATTTGTGTATGAGTCTTTCTGCTGCCTCGAGGCCGTATCCATTGAGCAGGCAATTGCTGTGACCAGTTGCCAATTGCATTTTGTGGCCATAAAAGTGCGTTACAAATAACTGCACTTTTATTGAGCGGTACCGTTAGAGCGATAGCCGCCCATTGGCCGACGATCAGGGCGATCGGGTTTGAAATCGAGTTCGTATTTGGATTCGACGCGAGTTGATTTCGATTTAATTGCTGTGCAATTTGTGCAGCCAAGAGTGGAATGTGCTGTCAAATTGTGGCACTTAATTAAAACATATTGAATGTGCAGTTAAATTAAAATCTGAATTGCACAATGATCGACCAGCAGATGCCCTCTTACATGATCTATGTTAGCCTTAGATCAAAAAGATTTGCATGAACTTGAATTTAATAATATGGTAGAATCATGTGCTTAACTAGTGCTACTGGATTTCACGATTTAATGTACAATATGTATGATACATGCATATATGCAATATCATATATAAATATGTATATTATCTAGATGAGAGACCATTCGATTCAATGTGATCTCTCTCTCTCTCTCTCTCTTGCTCTGTTTCACGCACACACCGACTTACTCTCTGTTTCCTTCGCTCCCTCAGTACCTCTCACTCTTTATATCTTGATCTCTCTGTATCTCTGCTCTTTCCATTGCCCATCTCTATAACGCAATAATTCTCTGTCTAAAGTATTGTTTTCACTTATATCGACAAAAAAAAAAATCAATTTACATAATTATCCTCAATAAGATAAATTACAAATGATAAGATGAATTCACATCTGTGAAACATATTCGTTCTTCACATTGCACTGTCCCGCCCATATATTCTACTATATATGTATATATGTATATCTCTCTCTTTCTCACATTTCCATAAAGATCTAAATATTTATCAGCTGTGCAACGCATTACAAATTGTTTATAAATTCATATAAATTAAGTGTATTTAGTAAACAAAGTTTTTGGCACAGCATGTTAATATCTTATACACACACATTCAATGCAATTTACAGGGTATACGAGCGGCAATGCAGAGCACTAACTGCACTGCAATTACAACACCCAAACTGCCAAGGCGCTGGCCAGTTTACTTTTCGAATGTTGCAGTTGCACTTGTGGTTGTTGTTGCTGTTGCTGTTGTGTTGTTGTTGCCTTGTGGGGCATTTGAAAGTTCGTTGTAAGCTTTTATTTATTTACCTCACTTCAGCCGATTTGATGATCGCCTTGGGTGGCGCATCCCAATAGTTGGGCGCTGGCGGCACCCACTGCCGCAGCACTTGATAGTTGCCCTCGAGCAGCTCCATGCCCTCGATGACCTCCACATCGGAGTCGCCATCGTTGTTGGCGGCTGCGGCGGCAGCAGCAATATTGCTGTTGCTATTGTTGTTATTGTTGTTGTTGCTGCTGCTGCTGTTATCGGCATGCAAATTATCAATGGAATCGCTCATTGTCAGCTGCAAAAGGCTGCGATTTTTTGGCGCCGCATTCAGTGTTCGGCGTTAGCTCAGCTCTAGGTAAACAAAGATGCGCATTGCCATTTGCGCTGAGTCACACAGTTACGCACGCACACACACACACGTATATATACACAGACACAAAGAACTACTGCACGAAGAGCAAGCACCATCAAAACAATAACAACACAAAGACGAAGACGCGACTCTTGAGCTTGTACCGGGAATTTCCGATTTCTTGGGAATTTCGTTTTGGGGATTTTAACACAATTATTTTGTTTTGCCTATGGCATTAAATATTTAATAGTTAGTATTTATTTATTGTCTTATTATCAGCGTTTCGACAGCTGAACGCGCAGCGCTTCACGTTGCACTCACGAATTGTTTCTTTCTAATCGGCGAAAATGTTCGTTGCGTTTGTTTTGGCACGAAAAATTGACAGGCACGGCGAAAACACATCGCACAAAAGCAGAACGCAACAACAAACACTCACACAGACGCACACAGGGACACACTCTCACATGCATAG
Source organism: Drosophila mulleri (assembly GCA_035047565.1). Taxonomy (NCBI): domain Eukaryota; kingdom Metazoa; phylum Arthropoda; class Insecta; order Diptera; family Drosophilidae; genus Drosophila; species Drosophila mulleri. The sequence goes on from JAWNPK010000060.1 coordinate 4,563,321, forward strand.
AGCGGGGTTAATATCTGACATTTGCGTTTGCATCCCTTGTGAAGCATAGAACTGAGACTCGACGCGATTCGACTCGACTCAACTCGACTCGACTCGCCTCGCCTCGAGAGTCGCCCCTTTGTTCTGCCACGTCCTTGGTCCTGGCCACATTTCGCTGTTTCAGTTTCATTTTCAGTTTCAGTTTTGTGTCTCGACTTTCCTTCGCCAGCTCGCCAGCTTTTATTCTTTTTTCCTTTTTTAGTGTGTAAAATAAGGGTTTGTAATTTAATGTTTTTATGTCTGATTTCGTTTTCGTGTGCATTTCAAAGAGGGGGTTTCCTGGGTGGTGGGTGGTTGGATCTGCGGAGCATGGAAGGGCATGGAAGGTGTTGTACTCAATGCACGCATATTGTTGAAATTATGTAGCCAAAGACACGTCCAGCAGGGGCGGCTGCCTGGCGGTGAGTGCTCACCTTTTAAGCACTTGAACGTTGCTCGAAAGTGAAACAGTGGGTCAAGTTTTGAGAAAATCATATGAAAATCGTAGAATACAAGAAGAAGAAGAAGAGATTTTACTTCATATATTGATGAAGCAATTGGAGGTAATATTGGATGGAAATAGAATAAATAAGTGTACTGATTATACATTATTTAATATGTATACAAAATTCAGAACAATACTACCAGATAATTATTTTGAATATTTTTTATGAAATTATTATTATTAATATTTATTTATTTTATTATTTATTATTATATAAAAAGAATCTGATTGAGATTAAGATTCATACATACATACATGCATATGTATGTACTTTTCATCACATAAGAATAGCTTGCGCACCACTGTGCTCAGCCATTCGCACAAGTTTGCCAGGCACGATCCCCGTGAACTTATTCGCTCACTCTCACGCTCACGTACAAGGAGCGCAACCTTTTACGGCCACTCACTCACACTGTCTCTCGCACATACACAAACACACACACATGCACATAGAAACCAGTGCGAACCCCGAAAGACACAAAGCAATCTACACAAACAGCGCTAGGAAGGAAGGAAGGAAGTGAACGCTCGAACGTATGCTCATATTTTGCAACAAATATTTCGAGCAAGACAGAGAGGTGAGACAGTGAGAGCGTTAGAGAGGGAAAGACAGAGAGAGGCCAGCGCTGCAGAGAGCAGCACGTGTGCTCTCCTCTCTCAATCTCTGGCTGCTGCTGCTCTCTTTATTGCCTGGGTTTTCCACTTTTAATTCACTCACTCAATTCGAATTTGGTTTTTGTAGAATTCACCCCTAAGCGTCTTCACGGTAATTTGAACACGTGCCGCGAGCAGCTGAGCGCACAACTGTGCCACCTTGGGTGGTGGACAGCACCACCAAAAAGCCCACTGCCTAGGGGGTGGCTACGGCCAGACGTGGCAGCGATCGTAAAATTTAATGATTTCATATGCTGCTGCTGCTGCTGTTGCAGTTGCTGTTGGAGTTGCTGAAGCTCACCTCTGAAGCTTTGGTCGGCAATTAGCGCGCAAGTTTTCTTTTGCTCGGACTGTACGCTGGGTGGGAGACCACCCTTTGGGCGCCGCAAAGTATGCAATGCACTCGTAAAAACAATCAGCTTGGCAACACTTACGAGCCCCCCGGGAATAGGAAACACTGCCAGCGAAAGGGAAAGCTCTACTCTACTCCGCTCCGCTGTGTGCTGTGTGCGTATGTGTGTGTGTGTGTGTGTGTGGGCAGCGAGAAACGGGTAACGGTATTTAATGTGCAAATAGCTCATACTACCCGTCGACTACCCTGTGGAGCTAGCATACCATGTGTTATTGTAGCTGTCGCTAGCAACAAATTGCGTCGTTTGCCAAATCAACCCTGCAGACGGCAACAACAGCTCCCCCATACCTCCCCGCTTCAGTCCGCCCACCAGCTAGCTGTAACAACAACAAACAAATATGCACAGCGACGACAAACATAAGCAAAATGTGGGGAAAGGGAGCGCATTAGAGATGGGGACACTTTTAACAACACTTCAATGGCCGCATCACAATATCCGTTAGAGCCTTTGCTCGGTGGATTTTTAATTAAAATGCAGCCAGCAACATGCATGCGATTGCTAGCAACATGTTGCCAGCAACACCTTGGCTAAGCAAGAGTCGACTTGTGACATTCATAATTAAATTTATTCATTGCATTATGCATGTAGTTAGCAGCTCAAACGGCTGAAAATAGGCCGGCCCGGTTTCTCTCAAATCTCCAGAGAGCTGCTATAGATATACACTCCCACCCACACATACACACTCACAGCCACACACCCACCCACCTTGGCACACTCCACACAGTTATGGCATAAAAATAATTATATAAACTTGATGCCCGCTGCCGTCTGTCTGGGCAATTCTTTGATTGTTAACCAAGCCAGACTGTCAGGCATTTGCAACCCCTGATAATGTCGACGCCCACATAGACCTGACATCTTCCTCCCGATCCACCCATTAACCGCACAGTTTTCAAAACAGCCAAAACCAGAGAGCGATATAAACAGTTACGCCCGAACGTGGGTCCTTTCCTCTGAGTCGCTCTGGGTCGGTTTTAACATGATTTGTTGGATTTCCCAAGATTTCCTAATTCCATTCGTTAGCCCTTGCCCGGAGGGTTGCCAGCTCAGCTGTTCGCCCCTTTGCCGGTGGGTGTTTTCTAATTTGTTGGTTGTTCCGTTGTTTGGTTGTTACGCCACTGCATTTTCAAGTGTTGTCAAGTGGATTGTGTCCGAAAATGGGGATTACACAAAAGCTAATGCAGTTCAACATATGTACATACATGCCACAACTAAAGCTAAATAACTAGTAGGATATTCTTAGTTTGAAGTGAAATATTATAATAATAAAAAAAGAACTGCCCTAGAGCTCCGGCAGCCATCCACAACCTAGTAATATATTTGCCAAGCCCCTATCTAGCATCTCAAAACAGTTTTTCCCACAAATCATTTAGAGCTTTTAGCTAGAAGTATTTGTATATATATTGGCATTAAAGATCCGACTAATCTGGGCATTTCCGATTTCCATTCTCAGTTGCCTCAAGAGTTTCTCTGGCATTTCCGATGTCAATTATAAATTGTTAAAAGTTCATTTACCTTGAGTACTACTATCCCATTTGTTGTTACTGTTGCCTCTATTTAATTGCAAAGCATTATCAACAATTCAGAGATGGTATCTAGCGAGCAGAAGCAATGCGTTTAATGAGTTGGCTCTATTAGCCTCGGCCAAAGTGTAGTTGCTATCTTGACATGCCACTTGGCATTTTCATTAGCAAGCCTCGCCTCGTCTCATCATATTGCTTTAGCACTTCATTATGGGTGAGCTATTAGCGGGCTTGCATGACTTTGATATGCTCATTGTTGTGTCGCCCGGGTCTGATGTGGGAAATACTCTGCGAATAGGCCACACAAAAGTAGTTGCCATCAAATATGTGTATACAAAAAAATGTAAGAAAAATGAGCACTGGAAGTGAGCACTATTTGCTATACTCTGTGAGCTGAGTCGAAAGGGGTATATGAGCTACACATACGTATCTATCTTTGATATTGAAATAGATCCATATACATATGTAAATTAAGAAATGTCATATGAGGGAGAGACGGAGAGAGCGACATAGGGGAAGTGTGTGTGAGAGAGAGAGAGAGAGAGAGACAGGAGAGAGCCTTATTAAACATTTATATCTAAGTCACACTCATTATCTATTTGCCTCTCTTTTGCTCAATCTCATATTTTCTTTCTCTGAAGCTGTCAATACTGCCGTCAACTTTTTTCTGGACCTTAAAGAGTATCTCTTGTTGTCATTTATTTCCTTTGGCGCTTTTTTAGCCATTTTATGGCCGGCTTTGCTCTGGGTCGTTACACTCGCTGCTAAAACTGTTGTATGCCAAAAAGAAAAAAAAAATTTGGTTAAGAAATGGAAGCCATATGCAAATGCTCATACTTCTCATAGATGCGGCTGCTGTTTTTGCTGTTGCTGTTGCTGCTGTTGTTTGGCAACTTCCTTTCCGGCTTTGTTGTTTATTTAAAGAGTTTCTACGCGTCGTTAGACATCGTAGCCACATGTTGATATTACCAAATCCCACAGCCACATCAAAGGCAGCATTTCTAGTTGGCCCCGCCCCTTGGCTATGGCACGCCTCTACCTTGTTCTACGTTTATTATGCCTTTTAGTACGCATTTAATTCGAAATCGCTTATTCGAGTTCCAGTTAAATGTTTGTGTTGGCCCGCAGCATAGAACTGAAGTCAAAGTCAAAGAAATTTAGGACTCTGGCCAAGAATATCGCCATCGGCGCAGCATCAGCATCAGTCAAACAAATGCTACGCATTAAATGCCTATTTGTATTTATGTTTGTTTATTTATTATTAAAATCAGCTTGTTTGCACTCACTTCTATGTGTGCGTGTGTGTGTGGGTGTGTGGCTGGGTGGGTGGGTATGCAGCTCATAAATATGCAAGTCATTAATAGAAATATGATTTACCCGAGGCCAGAGCCAAAGTCACATCAAAATCCACGTCAAAGTCAAAGCAACCAACCCCCAATGGCTCTGTCTGTCAGTGCTCAAGTGGAGGATGATGTGATAAGGGGACGTGGGCGGCAGTGGCGGCTGCACGATTGACAGCCTAAGCGTTCCATGGGGATTGGGGTTAGCAACGGTGTAACTGGCACTCAGCCTGCTCCGTCTCCTGCTCCTCGCACACACTCTTCTCCCCCCGTCAGCTGCTGCAGTTGCCTCATAAATTGAGTAAAAATTACGCTTCATTTGATTTAACACAATCGAATTGTTGTTGTCCTGCTCGTTGTTGTTCAGTCAAGGCATTTGGTATGTTGACTTCTAACATGGTGTGCCGGTCGCCAGTTACGGACTTCGCCTTTCAGCGACAATTGGATTAGGACATCATGACCATGATGAGCAGCCGGTTAACGGTTAAACGATAAATGGGGTAACATACAATTGAGCCGATTTTTGTGGAATTTCCTACGTGCCAGAGGCTTGTTGTAATGCTCAACCTGTAGCGTTGTGGGAACTGAAGTGAGTGAAATGCTACCCTATTCCATCAGTTGGGCTAACATATTTCAAAAACTGAGCTGATTTATATTTTGCATATGCCTTTTTAACTATTTAAATATTTAAATTGAAATTTGAGGGAATTGTGAAAAAGGTTTACTGCAAATGGTACCATTTTAATATCGAATTAGGTACAGTTGAGAGGGTTTATGATTACCAGAAATTGTTTATACAAGTATAGATATGTAAATATTGAATTCAATTTTTAGCTTTATTATATTTTTAATGAAGGCTAAAAGGCTAAAAATTCAATATTTATAAATTTATATTTTTATTTATATAAATATACATTTATATATATTTTACCATAAATAATAATAATAACAATAACAAATAGATCATCAAAATCAACTTTAAATCAGCTAATTAATACGCACCACTTAACGCACCCCTCCAATAATTTTCTCTAATCCTAATCCAATTAATTAATCCGCTTTTGTTCACCTGCTGCTGCTGCTCTTGCTGCTGCAGATGAACGCACTTAAATGCTATTTCAGCCACCGCTGACTCAGTTTCTATTCGCAGATAATGAAATAATTTAAGCACTCCACATGCTCAGTCATAATATTAGTTTAGGTCAATTAATAAAATGGCTTTTAATATTCGCAAATAGCGTGCAATCTGTGAGGCGCATCTCGCGCGCCTTTGCCACAAATGCAATAATAAACACATTGTCTGCATGGTTTCTAGTTCAGTTGCTGTTGCTCTTGCTGCTCCTGCATTCGTTTGTTCTGCTTCTTCTTCCTCCCCGGTGCAATTGGGATGCTGGGTAGGTGCATATATTTTATGGACCTTCGTTTCCATTGCTGTTAGCCGCAGCTCGCCAGTCAAGCAGAAGGCTAATATTTCCGCTATTGGCGGCGATTTCTTTCACTTTGCTGCGGGCCACTGCAACTTGCAACTGCTGCACATGTTGCGCCTTGCTCGAGTTTGGTTTTTCTTTCATTTTCTTTTTCGTTTTTTTCTATTTCGTTTTATTTTATTGACAAGCAGCGTTCGGTTACATGGAACAGCTATGGAGTGCTGCTCCTGGACTCTCGCAACTGTTGTTGTCGACAGCCAGCGGCAGTTGCAACATCCGCAGCATCCGCACATGTGGCACGGCACGGCCAGATCTCTTTCTCTCTCGCTGCTCTTGTGCTTCGTATATCTGGGCATTTTTTCCTGTTTTGTAGCAAACGGGCATTGTTATTGTTTATTGATGCACTACTTTGCGCTATTTTCGTGTGCCAGCCAGATGGTGGGCGTTCGTGAGGAGAACCAGAAAGCCAACTAACAAAATGCCAGCAGCAGCAGCTAAAAATACATAAATTATCTTAAACTCTGCACCAAGATCTGTCGATGGCTACCAATTGCAGACGTAATGAGTCGCCTTGTGGGCGGGGTCATGCAAATTTGTTGGCCAAGTGGAATTCAATTCGTTGTCAACTCTTTTGGGGTTAACTGTAAATGCAGCAGCAGCAACAGCAGCAGCAATTGAAACTGCAACTGCTGACAGCTTTCGCCCATAAAACGTGCCGTTTCATTAGCTAGTCACAGACTTGTCTCTTTCTCCCTCTCGCTGTCTCTTAAATTTGACAATGCCCCATCACATAAACACAACGGCATAATTAGGATAGTCCCAAACAACTTGCAGCTTGCAACTTGCAACTTGCAACTGGCAACCTGAGCTGCCAACTAGCCGCTGCTCAGCTCAACTGTCGCAGTTTTATTGAATTGTCAAGCGGCTCTTATATAGTATACGTATGTATATGTATATGGCCAAGAGTTCGACTAGCCTGTCTGCCAATTACAGACCAGACTTTGTAGACTTTGCAGCCTTCGCTGTTATTGTTTGGTGATTGCAGCGCACTCTTCGTTTTTTTCCTTTTCTTTTCTCTTCTTTTTATTGTATCAACAATTACGTATGGGAGAGCCTGTCGCTTGAGCCGACTCCTTTCCTTTTGGCTTTTATGTCGCATGTAATTAGTCACGACGTTGGCAGACATACAGCAGGCCAGCGGCTGCTGCGATGCTGAGCCGCGATTCTGTCTCTGGCTGCCTGCTGGTGTCTCAGCCTTTGTTGTTTGCCGTTAAGGCCAATCGCTAAAGGTACAAGGCAAAAAAAAAAAAAAAATAAATAAAATAAACTCTGTGGCAGTTGAGGCCGCTGCAATTGCGGAAGTGTGAATTGCAGTCGCTGGTTGCAATTGATGGGCTGCTGCTGTAGCGTTTAGGCCGCCACCATAATTAGGCCAATTAGCTCTGCAAACGCTCATAAATAACTCGAATTTTAGCTCAAAGCCTTGCAATTGCAATCGCTCTAGCAGCAGCTGCCATCGATGGCTCGCTACTGCATGCTGTCATCATTTAACATATTCATTAGGAATTTAACGCACATACACACACACGCACAAATACATGCAACTAATTTATAGTCACATGCAGCGCTCAATAATAGTGTATTAATCAAAACACGGTTAATTTTAAATTGGATAAAAGTGCTTTAGCACAATGAGAACCGGTTGGAGCCAATGGAGTACTCTTTACTCTCTCATTACCCGCGCGGCTTCGCGCTGCGCTCAGAAATGAAACACACAATTTCAGAGTTTCAAAGTTTTGTAAGCACTTGAAAAACTTGGAATTGCTGCGTAATGCTGACAACAACAACAACAACAGCACAAACAAGAGCAACAATATAAATGTGTATTAACAACATGAGAACCAGCAACAACATGAGTTTTTCGAGAAAAGAAGAAGAAAAAACAAGTTAACTGTGCGTGTGGTATGTGATAGACTAAACTTACCCTGTGCAATAAATTGGTGAAAACTAAATATTGTATTATATGTACATACATATGTCACTTTACTTTTATCAATATAATTTTTTATCATTTTTTTGTTCTGTTACGACTTTTTGCTTTCTATCTCTCTCTCTCTCTCTCTCTCCCTTCTTCTCTCTCACTCTGTCTCTCACTTTTACTTAATATATCTCTTTTCCTATCTTTCACTCACTCGACCTATTGCTTTTGCTTATGCCTTTAACTATCGCACTTAATATATCTATATTGCTCTCTTTCTATATATAATATTCTCTCTCTCACTTTCTCATTCTCTCTCTCTTTCTCTCTCGCTCTCTCTTTCCATATAATACAGAACTTAGCACTTCTGCTCACATCCCGAAACTTCAACATTTTTTACAGAGTATAAACAGTTTGTTGACGACTGATGACTTCGGATGTGCTCGCCTCGCACTTGAGACTCTCAACTCTCAACTACACACAGTTTCGTGCACTTGAAACTGTTACGCAAATGTGCGTAATGCGCATGAATATGGATGGATACATGGTAGCCAGCGCTGAAGCGAATACGATCGCGCTTTGCGAGTGCCGATGCTTGAATCTGTGTGCGTGTGTGTGTGTGTGTTTGTTGCCCACATGCAAAAGGCCAGCAACAGCAACGGTAAAGCGTTCCGCTAGGCAGGCCTTCAGCAGTTCAGCCGATTTGGCTAGGCGCGTGGGCCTTGGCTAGGAACTTGAGCTACTGCCTACAAAGCGAAAAGGTCTCCGACATTTGGGACTGTCAACGACGAAGTGAGTGCCTTGAAGTGGCCGCAACGCAATTGTTTCGAAAATGTTAGCCCATAAACTCCAGCAATTTGTTAAAGCCCTGCTCTTGGCCAAGTTAGTAGCGTGTAGCGACAGCGCAACATGCTTTTCCAAAAGCATAAAAACTAATTATGGTCTGCTGTGTAAAACATGCCTCATTCGTTTCTCAGAACTCATAATATTCCACATTTTTATGGCCCAACTTCAATTGACGCTGTATAGTAAGCGAGCAATGAATTTATACTCAATCTGGCATTAATTGAAGTCGAGCTTCAATTGACTTGAACTCGAGTTAACTTTCACAACATGCTGCAGCTGTCAGTCAAATTGCAGGGTATCGGACATCGCAGCGGCTTTGATGAACTGACACAAAGCTGCGCTGCGACTGCGCATTCAATCAGGCGCCTAAGCCCGAGCACAATTAATCCTTTAAGCAAGTGAAGTACATAAACTCAATTTAGCGCACGCTGTCACACAACTCGCAATCAGCGGAGATACTGCAAGACCCAGAAAGACATACATATATGTATGGATATATGTATATATATGAACTGCGCGACATTGCGCGACGTGTTGGGTAATTTGGAGAATTTATGACAAGCATTATGGCAACACTGGTTTCATTGGTGCTGCAATTGTATCTGTGTAACTCTGGCTCCAGCTTTGGCTCTGGCTCTGGCTCTGTCTCTCGCTGCGGCTGTGTATTCATGTATCTATGTCTATTCTGACCGCCCAAACCAGTTTCATTATATACCTATAAATATATATACATATACATTCATGCAACGCGCTTGGCTTTCTGATTACTCACGCTCAACTGCCCACAAAATACAAGAGCTCACTGCTGATCGTGAATTTAACGTCTGCTACCAACTGCGAGCTAACATAATGGTCTATTCTATTGGGGCGATTCCCAATGCGCTTGCGTTGACGTCGGCACATTTTGAAGATTTGATAAATTAGAAATGCCAATTATACAAATAGTCAGAAGTTGCAGCCAAATTGTCAAAACTGTTTGCCGGCTTGCAGCACCAGCAGCAGCAGCAGCAGCAACAGCAGCAGCCGCAGCAGCAACTGTTGCTGGTTTTCGATTTAAGTGCTGGCTGCGTGACACGCTTAAGAAAACATGTTCGTGATTCGAACTGTATTTGGAGTATGTTGTGAAACAGCAACATGAAAAGCAAGAGTTGTGTGATAATACATAGAAAAATGGAAAATGAGGGACTCTTGATGTAACAAGCAGCATTACAGGAGCTTTGATATGGTATTGTGCAATAAGCATTTGAAGAGGTAATTTTATTTCTTATTATTTTTAAATTATATTAAGTTGTTGTTAAATATTTCTCTATTTGATATTATGACATATATGCACCATAAAATATGAATATGAAATTTGTAAAAATAAAATATATATACTTTATTTATTTTTATGTATATAGGTATTTAACTTTCTTATAGAATAACTATTAGTGTACGATCTTATTTCGTGATTCGTGTGATTACGCCTAGTTTTATCTTGTCCTCGCACTAAACTATATCGACCATCACTAGTCGAGGCTGAGCGGCCAGTTTGACAGGCCGCCAAAGGTGCGGCAGCGAGTCAGGCCTCAATCTCAGCGGCCTTAATACAGTTATGGCCAAATCCCTGCAGCTTTTAAATTGCTTTTGCTCTCTGCCAGTTAGCCAGCTTGCCAGTTAGTCAGCTTTGCCAGCTCGCCAGCTGCCTTTGCTGTTTGTCTAAATGTCAAATGCGATTGCAATGCGCTCGGATGCACATTGGCGAGCCGCCGCTCTCGGTTGTTGCCCCCAGCCAGAGAGGGGTTTCGCCTTGCTCTTGGGCGACAAACGAAAACAGCTCCAGCTTTAATTGCGCAGAGTCTGTGGCAAACTGTGACAACAAATGTTAAAGTGCAACGCCTTACTTTTATTTTATATTTATTTTATTTGAGTTACTTTTTTTGGGTGTGCCGCCACAAGAGTGGCAACTGCAAATGAGTTTCTCAATTGTGCATTGCGTATACGCCTTGTTGTCTGGGTGCACGAATATTTCCCAGGGCCTAATTCAATTAAGCTGTCGCGGAAATTGGCCAGCACTACGTGTCGCCCATATTCTTCGGGCTGGCTTTCGCAATTTAAATAAATCATCAGCGCCTGTGAAGTCAGAGTATAAAATTCTAGTTTCGGTCTAGTTCCATTTGCCGTGTGCCCCGCTCTATGTGCTGTCGATGCATTTTGAGTACGTGCCGCATGTCTCGAGACTGTTGTGGCAAGACCTTCGTGTCTCCCGTCTGCCAATTTAGTATTTGCTCTTGGGTCTTGGCTCTTCAGTCTTGCTTGGGCTTGGGCTTGGGTCTGGGCTTGAGCCTCTGGGTCTCTGTCATGCACTTTTACATGTTCGTGCGGCTGCTCCAGTTTTTTTTTTTTTTTTGGTTTTTGTGTTTTTCTTAGTGGGGCCTAGGCCAGGGTATTACCGTGCGATAATACCGCAATTCATCATTATTATATTGTGTCTGCAACATTGTTTTTGTTGTTGTTGGGCCATGTTGGCACGTCAGCTGGCGGTCGGTCTAATGAACGGGTTCCGCATTTTGATATATTGACACGAAAACAAAAAGCGAAACAGCATAAAAAGCATAAAATAATACAAAGTACATCCACTTTTTATTCGACGGTTAATCGTGTCTTAAATATCTATATATGTATGTATGTATGTATGTATACACATGCGTTGCATGCTGCCTGGGGCGTGGCTGGGCTGGGCAACGCCTCAATTAGGCGTTAACTGATTGGAATTCTAACGGCCATTCCACATGATTGCCGCAAATCTTTGTGCTCATTAGTCGGCGGCCTGGCAAACTTGGCTGCCAGCTTGTTTATTTAAATCTAAGCACCCCAACATTTGTCCCGAACTTACAGTCGCAACGTGGCCAAATTACAGCAATTGGCCACGCTGCAGGCCCGACTCGAGCTTGAAACAACAAACTGGCTAAAGAGAGGCTGGCCTGCGCAATCATTAGGCTTACGCTTAAGCCTATGCTTACCATTTGGCTGCCCATGGAATGCTGGGCGATAAGGAAACGCTAGCTAGCCTAACGAATTTGCAACCTCAAATTTGGATCAATAAAAAAAAAAGCAGCAACAACAACAACAACATCATCAGCAACAACAATACGCAGCAAGGGAGACCACCAAAAATATAAGCAGCCAAAATGTAGGAAACTTTTGGTGCCAAAGGGAACTGTGAAATACTCTTTTGAGAAGTTTTGAATTGATAAAGCTTATAATATAACAATTTTTTTGTTCTCTTTTCAATTGTTAGTAAAATATGTATTTTATATAATTTGTATGTCCCATTTTCGTTTGCTAATATAATGCAAAATATTTATATTATTTATTTTAAAACTGTTTTGCCTAAAAACAAAATAATTTGCAAACTTTTCAGCTGTTATTAGCTTTAATAGTAACATTAGGCGCACCTTTAAACATATCTATATTCTTTTCCTAACTGTCTTCTGCCCATGCGAGCCTTCTCTCCTTTCTAGATATCCGCTTAACTGAACTCGCCAATGCTATAGCTATAGCTGCATATACCCTATTCGCATGCGGGCTTGGGCAATACAAAAAGCACTTTGTTAGCTGGCGGCGCAGTTGGCACACAGAGACCAACCCAAAAAGCGCACAGAACAATGGCCAAAAGCGTAGCTGACCTCAGTGCGAGCATTTGGCCAAATGTGTGTGGGTGTAAGTTTGTGTAAGTGTGTGTAAGTGTGTGTGATTGTGTGCTAAGCTTAGCCCATTATGGCGCCTAACGTACGAAGCGTTGCAGGCCAGAGAAGAACACTGAAAGAGATAGAGAGAGAGAGAGAGAGAGAGAGAGAGAGAGAGAGAGAGAGAGAGAGGGCGAGACAGAGAGTTAGGACCAGTTGCAGTTGTGGATGCTGCTGCATCGGATGCTCATCAAAATGATTGCATCACGAAGAACAAATTTAAACGGCGATTACCGCCCAGCCACCCCCACCCCCCTGCCGAGCCTAGTACGCCTCCTACTTTGGCTCTGGCTGCTATCCGTGTCCACTTTTTGGGGTACAGGCAATTTCTATAAATGCAGCTAAACGCATAAGCACAACAATAACAACAACTCCAGCAACACCAACCAACAGCAAGGCAGAGCCGTAGTCCATGTCCAAGTCAGAGTATGAATCGTTGCTTCGGTTGGATTTATGGGCTTTCACAAAACGCCGCTGTGATTAAGTTGCATGAAAATTATAGTTTCCCTAGAACTTTTATGTCGCTTTAATTGATGCAACTCCGGATGCGGTCCAGCCGGGCTGAGAGGCAGTTATGATCTTTGAGGCAAGTTGACAGATGAGCTCGCAGCATGCGGCGGCCAGCAGACAAGTTGCGGCCAGTTGCAACAACTTTCAACAAGCTCGTTAAAAAAAAAAAAGGAAAAAAAAAGAACGCAAAACATTTGCTGGCTGAAGGGAGTATGTAGATATAATATATAATATTTATACATATATGTATTTATGTGCAGGCTGAGGCACGCAATTCCTCTGTAACGTCTGGCCTGCAGCACAAACTTGGCAACACACATACACAGCTGCACATACACATACATCTATTTGCTTGCCTGCCAAACTGGCTAAATACGCTTGAAAAAATAACAACACGTTCCTTATACAATTACATTAGAAGGCCAATTAGCTGCAGCTCATGGAACTTTCGCTGCTTTATGCAGCATTCGAGCATGTCAATGGCCAATAAGCAAAGGAGACGTGCAAAAATATGCATGCTAAGGCAGAGCTGACTGCATGCATATTTCGGAAGTCATTTAAGCAGGCGACAATTCTGAAAGCATAATTAACAGCCTATTGAGCAGGAAAATTATGAGTGCTATGGGGCTGAAGAAAGTTCTCTCTCAGGTCCACTCTATTCGAGGGTCTTTTAGACTACATTTTGATATACTCGTGACATGCAATAGCACATTCATGTTTATGCAAGGACTACAAATAATTTCTGCTTAAATAGTCAATGTCTCTGGCTGTCATTCATGCCACAGATGGCCAAAAGAGCGGCACTCCATGACACAGTCATTTCCAAAGATGGCTTTATGAACCATTCTATAGGGAAATAGCCAAGTCACATATGCAAAAGCAGCTTCCTTTCTCAGCTCGAGCCGCATGCCTCGGCCACGACTTTAGTGGCCATTAATGCTCTCTTTTCATAGTAGTGTCTGTAGTTGTAGAATTTTGAAAGAATTTCTCGCACCTTTACCCTACACATGCCTTTACCTTGCCTAACTGTACATTTTTCTTCTTTTTGCCGCTCACCTCGACAGCAGCTCAACGCAATTTGTTGCAACTTGTCCGCCCGCGCAGCCAGCATTGGCACTGGCAAATTGGCAATTGCACATTTGAGGGACAAGTGTAAATATTGTGATTGCAAATACGCTTTCTGATTTATGACCGTAATTATATGCATACAGGGAAACATGCGGTACAGACTTACATGCATACAGTCATATGCAAAATGAAATCGTGCGGCAAACGTGTAATTTAATGCGATTTTGTTGTAAGCAACGCCAACAACAAAGATGCAGAAATAAATGGGAGGGAGAGAGAGAGGGAGAGAGAGCAGCAGAGTTGCAGCTGCAGCTGACGGGGCACAAATGTAAATGACAAAGTTGTACGACGCGCAGGCGCAGCCAGCTGACCGGCATGGCACCCACTGTAACCACTGTGCGAGCTCTTCGTGCCCACTGTCACAGTGCCTGCAAGTGTCAGTCCTTCAGTCTGCTCCGTACGGCTATCAGTTTAATGCTCGACTGACTTAACACGCAAATTAATTAAGTGCGACTGCAACTGCGGCTTTTGCTTGTGTTGCCAACAAATTGCTCTGTGGTTGATCAGCAACAACAACAGCAAAAGTGGCAGCATGTTGCATACAAATTGTGGCAACATGCATACATATGTATATGTATCTGTGAATCTGCGCCTTGAACCCACAGCTTGACCTTGTCCCTGACCCTCACTATTAAGATGTTATCTATGCAGCTGCCGAATCGCATTCACAACTGGAACAGTGCCTGCAAGATACATATGCACACATATGCTTCGGCATAACTCTGTCTTGTGTTGAGCGTATCGCAATCGCCATTCAGTTAAGTCCACTTACATTTACTTTACACTATCATTTGCCGTCGTTAATGGCAATAATCTAAATGTGCATTTTATTAAATCGAAATTTGCTATTTATGCATATGTGTTATGTCTTTAAAGTTAATAGAGATAAATATTCATGAACTTATTTAGTAATATCTATAATTAATGCTTTATGGGTCTGTGGCACATAAACAGATCTTGCTTATGAAGTAGATGAGTTTGATGAATCGATGACATTTGTTGCTCATTAAATATGGTTTGAAAAGCGTATACTGTATAATCGAGAAAATAGGATTGGAGAGGGCAATGCTTGCAATGCTTGATGATCAATCAACATTGCTACTATTTCCGAGAATCGAGCAGTCTCAGAAGCTATATACATAAACAGATCTGTCGTTTGATTATATATTGTCTTACGCCTATATTCAAATAATTTAAATAAGGAAATAATAATGTATAATTAAGTAAAACACTACGCTTATATAGAAATGTAAATATATATAAACACAAATATTATGGAATTCAACAAATAAAAGACAGAGAAAGGCTGAGTGGGCAATTTTCATTATTTTTTTGCAGTGCACGAAATTAACTTTTTCAAGTGCCTTCAAGGCAGCTGTCCAAATATGACAGAGATGACAAAAAAAAGTGAAGCGAAAAGATAAGCAAAAAATTGTTTCGCATAACTTCAACTTTTTGTGTTTCCCTATGTGCGACAACCCTTCCAGCAGCAGGCAGCAAACTGTCTTCCTTTTTTATTTCATTTTTCACTTTGAACTTTTTCTTCTTCGCCTTCACCCATTGTACCTGAGGGGGGGGGGGGGGGTTAATTAATACAACAACCTGTTGCCGAGCTCTATCTGCAGCTCTAGAATTTTACAAACATTTATTGATTGCATTTTATGGAGCTCATATCTTTGCTCTGTGCACGTTCTCCAATACTCTTGCCCCAATTTCCGAGGCAACGACGATATCGGCGGCATGCGCTACACAGGGAGGGCGTTACGTGGCGGGGTGGGGCGTGGCATTGCTCACTTATGTGGGGAAGATATTGAGGCACGGAGCGTCATCGGCTCTAATTGGAGTAAATTATGTTTACACATTTAGTCGTGCAATTAGGTCAGGCACTTAGTGTCTGTGTGTGTGTGTGAGTGTGTGTATCTGATATCATATGAAATGCATACAGAGACTCGCTTTTACATAATTAAGAACGACGTAGAGAGTAGAGGGTCGTGTGAGGTCTCCGCTACCGCAAGTTTTATCTCGCATTCGGATTTTGGAATACTTAATTAGTTCTCGCGCTACAATTTATGTGTAGCTCTTACGAAATGGTTAGGAAATGCATTTACTAACTGTTTAAATGGGGAATGTCTTGACTAATATTTTATTATGGACGCATAAAAATGTCGGCAGGCATTAGAATTTGACGTCATTAAGAACAGGAAAACGGAGAAGTTATGAGTCGCACTCAGGTATCCGGTGGGAATGCTAAAAATATACAAGACTCAAATGGATTTTTTGTTTCCAATCTTCCAAGAGCCGACTAGTCTGAGTCAATGAATTGAACCTTCTCCGCTTGAGTCAGTGATCTGTTAGCTGAGAAAGATTTCACGTATTTTTCACATTTCAAACAGCCACGCCCCAATGCACAATTGAAAAACGTGGATCGACTTGCAGTAGCGCACATTTTCCTTTGTGTAATTAGAATTAAATATACGCGGGGTTTTTCCAGTACAGAGAAGGAGAGAAGACTGAGAGAGTTAGAAATAGAGAGCAGAACAGAGAGAGAGGGAGAGAGATAGAGAGGGAGAGCTCGAAGAGCTAGATTTCGCTCAACAGGTTTCGTTTCTCTTACTCTTTCTGTTACTTTTTTTTTATATTTGCTCAGTGCTCGTCTTGAAGCACCCACTGTTCAGCGGGAAACGGTGTAGGGAGTGCCCAGTATTACGGACCGGTTATCAGCACGCTTCTAGGTGCTCGCATATTCTCGCTGCTCAAACTTTTTGCCAAGCTCAGTTTGTTTTTAAAGCTGCAGTCGAACTGAGCTGCCCAACAGACGATCGCAGTGCGTCGAGACGCAAAAAAAAACAAACAAAAACAAAGGAGAAGAATTATATTTAAAGGTATATATATATACATATATACATATATAGATATAAAGCAGCAGCTAAACGAGTTTCCCTCTCCGCAGTAATTGGTCGTCATGTCGTGCAAATACTGTAAGCTAAGAACAATTGTGGCAATATCCGATGTGCGGAGCTCTAACCAGTGCTCTCTGTCTCATCTCTTTACAGCATCAGCTGCGCTGCTTCTACTGGGCAGCTACCTTAGCCTTTGTCTGTTCCTCACACCCGCCACGGCGAGCGGACAGCGTATTATTGACTATGGCAACATCGTCTTTAGCAGGCGCTCTGGCTTCGATAACCAGATACAGAGCAGATCCCGTGTGGCGGCTCCAGTTCAGAATAGGATCGGCACAGTTCCGGCAGCTGCATCGCCACCAAATATCCAGCCGCAACAATATCCCGCCCAATCGTCAGCTCCAGTTGAAGCCCCGGACGCATCTCTAACTCCTGGCGTCACAGTTCTTGGCATCGATGGCTCGACCGACCGGTCAGCAGCTGGTCAATCGAGAGGTCCGTCGGGTCCAACACGTCCGCCGGCCCAGTTTAATTACCGTGAGCGCTTTAGCTCCACACTCTTTCAGCCCATCTCGCGCAACAATGTTAACCGTAATGTCGTATATTCGCCCTCCTCGGTCCACGCCATGCTGGCCATGCTCTTCGGCGTCTCAAGTGGAGAAACGGCCACCGAGCTTCGATCGGCTGGTCAATTCAACCAAAATCAGCTGACGACGGCCATGGACTTTCAGCGTGTAAACAAACTGGAGCGAGAGCTACAAAATGCTCAACTGATTGTGGCCAATAAGCTGTTCTATCATCACGAACTGGCTGTGGTCAATCCCGATTACGCGCGCTACGCCCATGAGTTCTTCAACTCGGAGATTGAGGGGGTCAACATGAAGCGATCGACCAATACGGCAGCCCGAATCAATGCCTGGGCAGCGGACGCCACACGCAATATTATACGCGACCTGGTCAGCCCCAACGATATTGACGATGAGACCCAAGCATTGCTGGTCAATGCCATTTACTTCAAGGCGCGCTGGGCAAACCAGTTTTCCGCCATGGATACAACGCCGGACAAGTTCCGTGTCAACAGCAATAAGGCCATCACAGTGGCCATGATGTACAACGACGATGTGTTCGCCTATGCCGATCTGCCAGAAATGGATGCCGTAGCTCTCGAGCTGCCCTATGCCGGCACTCAAGTGTCCATGCTGTTCGTATTGCCTAACCAGGTGAATGGCCTGCCACAGCTGGAACAGCAGCTGGAGCGTATGGATCTGAATCAGATCGCCGCACGTCTACGTCGAGAGATGGTCGCGGTGCGGCTACCCAAATTTCGCATTGAGTTCGAACAGGATATGACGCTGCCGCTGCAGGAGTTGGGCGTGCGTCGCATGTTCACCGCCAACTCGCAGGTGGATGCCATGCTGATGCGACCCGTGAAGGTGTCAAAAATACTGCAAAAGGCCTTCATTGATGTCAACGAGGCAGGCTCTGAGGCAGCAGCTTCCACATGTAAGTTGAGAGACCTTCCAACTGCTATTCATAATTCATAATTCACCTAATTATGCCACCTATTTGAATAGTTGCCAAATTTGTGCCCTTGCTGCTGCCAATGAAGTCACGTGAGTTTATTGCCGATCATCCATTCCTGTTCGCTATACGCACACCTGAGTCGGTGCTCTTCATTGGGCATGTGGTCCAGCCGCCGCAGATCAACGCTAGACAGTAGAGCCGTCCTTAGCCCCTAAGTTAACTGTACGCATTTGCTATTTGTAATACATATTCGAAATTTTTACATTTATTCTAATATACACACACACACACACACCCAACGTGCCTATATTCTGTGAGATAACCTTTGCGCTGCACCTCGCTCAGCATTTGTGCCTTTTCCAGCTGAATGCTTAGCCTTTGGTTTTTGCCCGCAAAAAGCTCGGCAAACCCGTTTCGCTCACCAGGGAGACCCCTCAGGCGAACTATTAATGGTAGCTGGTAGCTGGTATCTGGTAGCTGGTAGCTATAACAATCTTTTATGTTCGCCAATGCCAAGAGCTGACATATAAACAAATGCAAATTTCATCAATCGTAACTTCCTCAATTCAATGCGCCTATGGAAAGTCCAGCGACAGGTTTGCCTCCCGATGACTAAAGCGAAAAACCCCTTGACAAAAATAATACTGAGAGGGAGACAAATGAAGTGTCTATCATTGACATTGCATCATGTTGTTACGCGTAAATAAATTATAATAATAAATCAACGGACTGGCAAAGTTCTTGGATGGAATAAAAACATGGGGACTTACGAACTTGAACCATCAATTAATTCGATGTTTGTTTACGCAACTAAGTATATTGCTAATAAGAAAAAAAACGGGTTTTTTCTCATTGAGCGCTTAGGTATTGAAACCGAAGCTTAAATTCTCTGAAATACTTTAGCCCTAAATAATTTAAATTTTCTGATTTGAGATAGCAGATCATAGATTTTGTATTTCCAAGTATTATATCATTACGATATTCTTTACCGATACCCAAGAATATATTTGTGCAATATATATGATATGAGTTATATCTTCTTTACTTGCTATACATCCCATATGAAATATACCTATTTTCATAGTGTATTCCAGATCTTGCGCTCTCTTTAAGTTAATTGATTACAAATACATGTCTAATAGCTTTAATGGATCTGCGGAATCTACTCAAATCTTGACAGTGCTGGCAATTAGGTCACTTACTAGATAATCATTCTATTTCATTCAGCTGTCGTGCGGAGTCACCTCTCTCGCTCACTCTGTCTTATCAGAATTTCAATTAAAAGCAACTTTGAGTGTTTTTTGTAGATCTTAAAACCGGCTCTATGTCGCCGTCACATTCTGTTTTGATTTTCCGGCTCGCGTGTTTCTTTAATTGAGTGGGAGCTCTGGTGGCAACAGCAGCAACAGAAACAGCAACAGCATCAGCTTGAATTTAAATCTTAGCTCAATTTAAAGCTTGGAAATACCCCCGATGAGTTACGTTAACTGGAGACGACTTCTAGTCGTAACAGCCATCGTGCTTCAGCTTCTGCTGCGGTCCAGTAGCGGTGCGGACGGCAATCCGGCAGCTGCTTTAAGCGGATCTACCGAACGCTTTGGCCTGCGTCTGGCCACGAGTCTGGGCCTCGCACAGCCACACAGCAATGTCGCTGTCTCCCCGCTACTCCTGCAAACGGCTCTCACTTTGCTCTATGCTGGCGTCACGCCCAGCTCGGCGCCAACAGCTCAGCAGCTGCGCGTGGCTCTGGAGCTGCAATATTTGGGTACTCCGGAGCAGTCGGTGCAGCAATTCAAGCAGCTGCTGGCGGATCTGAAGCAGGAGGTAGCCATCGGCTGCCAGCTGCGACTGCTCAGCGAGCTCTACACTCAGCAGCGCTACACCTTCAGCTTTCGGGATGAGTTTGAGGCGCGTGCCGGTGCTTTGGGCATAGGCGTGCATCGACTGGACTTCGACAGCTGGGCAAGCACAGCGCAGCAGATTAACTATGACTTCCTGAGGCGCAGCAACTACAGCGTGGGTGAGCTGGTTAGCAGCCATATGCTGGAGTCCACCAGCGGCTCAGACACTCCCTTCTTGCACGTCTCGGCGCTCACATTTCGCGCACCCTGGGCCCAGGCCTTCGATGCGCGGGAGACGCAACGCATCAACTTCTTTACCGAGGGCAGCCGCAATTCCAAGCTGGTGGATGCCATGTTCATGCAGCAGCGCTTCCGATATGCGGAGTTGCCCTCGCTGGATGCCTGCGCCATTGAGCTGCCCTATGCCACGGCGGGCCTCAGTCTGCTCATAATTTATCCTCATCAGCCGCTGGGCTTGGCCCAACTGGAACGCCAGCTGCAACGCATCGATCTACAGCAGCTACGTCGAATGCTGAGCGAACGCAAAGTGGCTTTAACCCTGCCCAAGTTCAGTTTGTTGGCCCACACCGAGTTGCGCAGAGTTTTGGAGCAAGTAAGTCAAATTCTAAAATGATATAACTGTATATACTAGTACATAATACAATCAAATTTATCTCTGCCTGCAGCTAGGTCTGTCCAAGCTCTTTACACCAGAGGCTCAGCTCCACAATGTGTTCAGCTCGATTTTGTCCAGCTCGGCGCCACATTTGACCGCAGTGCCGCACACCGTGCTGCTCGAGCTGAATGAGGCGGGCGGCGAGGCGGGGCAAACTTTTGGTAAGCTCTCAAAGTTAGCTTAAGTGTTTGGAATTTCTGTTGACTACAGCTGCATTTTATTGTTCTCCCCTCCGTCCCCTGCCCGACCCTGCAGTGGCTGCCTTCACCGATCTATTTCGCAGCACATTATCCCTGGTGATCAATCATCCGTTCTTCTATGCCGTCGGCAATGAGAAGACCCTGCTACTGGCGGGCCATGTGGTCGACATCTAGAATCGAGGACCAGAGTCTAGCGCAAAGGTTATCTGCTTATCAGCGCACCGTCAAGGTGATAAACGATCTGTAAACAAAGCTACACACAAAAAAAAAAAACACCCAGCTGATCGACTAATTTCTGAGAATCTAAGACGTAATCGCAGCTCCAAAAGTCTCTCACAGCCAGCCACCAATTCAGTTCACATTCGGACGCTCAACGCGCGACGACGCAAATTATCAATCAAGCGAAAACAGTTTCTTTAAACGCACACACACACACATTCATAGAAAAATATATATACACACTCACACATGTGTATTTATTTCGTATATATATAAATTGAAACAATCATGACGCTCAGCTCAGTGCAGTGCCTATTACGTAAGCCTCAATTATTGCCTATAAGATCTTTATAAACTTGTACTCGAGCATACACAAGCAAAAACCAGTCTCAATGGTCTACGAAAAAGCAAAGTGACAATATTTATGGCTCGATTTATTGATAAAAATTACAATAAACCACAAAACGAAAACTCAACTAAAAATGAAGAACGTTTGAATACCCTAGACACTTAAATTTATATATTAAATATATATTTTTGTATAAGATGAACTTGGCTGGAAACGTAAAGCTTATCAGCTCTACTGAAGCGCTAACATGATTATATTCGATTTCATTAGTAGCTTTACTACCTTAAACTACGCGCAGCATCTGTACCAAATCATTGCAATATATTTAGGGTGAAATTTAAGTTAGATTAGATAAGAAAATATTTAGGTAAGATTAGGTTATTATTATAAATAATAATATGTGTATATTTCTACATGCATTTCTTCTCAGCAACGTTACTCACTTTATGCCACAGCTAGAATACCCCATCTCTGCCCAGTATAACTAGCCAAGAGAACTAATGGGTTGTTTATGGTCTGTCACAACAGAATCAAGGCTCTTCAGTGACAATCGAACAAGACAACGCGACACATAATTTAATTGGAATTTGATTCCAAAATATGGGTTTCGTATGCATACATATGTATATCTATGTGACAGATGTTGATGATGACAATAATTGTCCATGTATGTGGGTAAACAAGAACCGAAAGCTGAGATAAGATTCATAGCTATTAGAATTTCTAAATGGGATATTACCGGACTTTTGGAGAACTTGTCACATCGTTTTAGCTTCTGTTAATATTTTGTTTGGGACGAGCTTTCCAATTTTTATACCCTGAACCCATTGAAAATGGGAAATCAGGGTATAATGTTTTTGTTGAAATGTATGTAACAGGCAGAAGGAGGCGTGGCAGACCCCATAAAGTATATATATTCTTGATCAGGGCGACGAACTGAGTCGATTTAGCCCTGTCCGTCTGTCTGTCCGTCTGTCCGTCTGTCCGTATGTTTGAACGCGTCGATTTCCGAAGATATAGAAGCTAGAGACTTCAACTTTTTTTTTAAATGCTCGTATATAGCACGCGGATATCGAGTTTATCACTAAAAATCGATAACTCATCTCGTTATTTTTTTATCGATCAAAAACCTTATCGAAATGCAGTTATAAAATTATATCTCCTACATCTTTAGAGCTAGAGTATCCAAATTTTAAATGTAGATTGATATGTACGTTATAGAATTTCGATTTTTGTTCAATTTCACCCCCCACCCTTATATCCACCCCCTCACCCATAAGTTTGTAAAAGGCGTATTTCAAATACTAGAGACTTGAGCTTTGGCAATTATACGCATAGTAATGATAAAACCACAATCTGAAAGTTTCATGGAGAACGTACGTCCAGAAAAAAAGTTATTAAACAATTATTTTCCCATAGTAAGCCCACACTGCAGCCCATGCGTGTGCGCCTATGGGTGTCTATGTATGTGTGTTTGCGTGTGTATGTGTGTGTTTGTGTAAGCAGAGAGACGCTAAAAATGATTGAAATGGCTGTTGCTTGAAGGGTTCAGGGGATCTCGTAGTCGAGCACTCTCGACTAGAGTTTTCTTACTTGTTTTTTTTGGATTTACATATCAAGTATCAGATTTTATCGGAGCGCGCATTAACTGACCCTCTGATCATTGACATGAATAGATATTTGATAAGTCGCAGGAAGATTTAAATATGTTCAACTTTTTAGTATAAGTAGTAAATATTATCGAATAGAATTGCTCAATATATTTTTATATAATATTTAGACATATAAAATAGTATTTGGTTATACAAATACTTTAGAAAATTTTTTAAACTGTCAGATTTAATAGGAAATACCAAAATCCTGTATTTATTCATATTTTAAATATGACCTATTTTCTGAAGTATTTCTCTGGTATTTATTTATTTGTATCTGTATTTTGCATTATACTACAATAAACTACTTTTTACCAGTTTCCTTGGCAATTTTCGGCAGTTGCCAAGCGAGAACTTCGACCGGCTTAGATGCTGCGCGGGATCGCAATCTGCTCGCTGCCGATCTCTACAATGCAGTGGGTGCGGAACGACTCAATGAGAATGTTGTGATTGGCACCGCCGCCATACAGACATCGATGGCGCTGGCCTTTTTCGGGGCCAAGGGCCAGACAGCCATAGAGCTGAAGGAGGGCATGCGCTTGGGCATTGGCGATGCGGATCAGGTGTCGCAGCGTCATGGCAGCTTCCAGCAGGCGCTGACGCGCGACAACAATCTGCGGCTGGCCAACAACATCTACATCAACGAAAATCTGGAGTTCAAGAACTCTTTTCGTGATGTGGCTCAACGCCAATTCGACTCGAACATTGAGAAGCTCGACTTTCATCCGCCGTACAACAAGCGCACTGCGAACGGCATTAATCAGGCTGTGGCGACCAAGACAAATAATCAGATTAAGGACATACTCAGGGCAGAGCTGCTCAACGATCGCACCGAGGGAGTCATTGTAAATGGCGTCACGTTCTCCGCACCCTGGCAGAAGGCCTTCAAGCTGGAAAAGACAAAGAGTCGCAGCTTCCGCACGGGCGATGGCCAAAACGTCAATGTGGAGACCATGTGGACGTTGCAGAACTTTAATTATGCCGAGGTCAGCAGCCTGGATGCCAAGGTCCTGGAGTTGCCCTATCAAAATCAGGAGTTCTCCATGATCTTGCTGCTGCCCAATCGCAAGGATGGCCTCCGTTCCCTCCAACAGAGCCTGGTGGGCAAGAATCTGCTCACCGAACTGGGCTCGTTGAGCATGCAGAAAGTGGAGGTGGAGCTGCCCAAGTTCAGTGTCACTTTTGGCCTTAGCCTGGAGAAACCGTTCAAGCAGGTGCGATAAAAATGGGGAAATGGAGCGAGCAATTCTTAGTCTAACTCCATTGATCTATTCATCTGCTTTCCAGCTGGGCATTACGACCATGTTCTCCCGCGAGGGAGACTTTGGTAATATGTACCGCATGTTCGTGAGCCACTTCATCAACAGCGTCGAGCACAAGGCCCATGTGGAGGTCTCTGAGGCAGGCGTCGAGCAGCCTCTGGAAACGGGTGGTAAGCTATATCTCTATATATATTTCTATATTTCTCTTGAATTATTAATACCTTCTCTCTCTCTCTCTCTCTCTCTCTCTCTCTCTCACACACTTTTTCTTTTCACTCCTCCAGTTTTGAAGGGCTTGTTCTCGCGCTCGAAGAAATTTGAAGCGGATCATCCATTTGCCTTTGCCATCAAATACAAAGATTCGATTGTCTTTATGGGACACATTGCTAATTATGCTTATGTCTGAGTGCAAAAATTTCACCCTCCAGCGAAGTTGAGGTGCAAATTAACTATCAAATTTATTTGTTTTGTTTTCTTGTTTTTTGTTTTTAATTAATGAACGCAAATTTGATTAGCAATCAAATTAAAACAAATAAATTTTGAATGTCGCAAGCATAAACAAATCGTAAATTTATTATTTATAGAGCTATAGAGTAGCTAAGAACAGTTAGGCGAATGCCATAAATTTGGTATTTTATAGTTTTTTAATACACTGGAATTGACAGGAATGTGATATAAAAGAGAGCAAGCTGTTTATAACCCTCTCTCTGCCTAATTCAATCTTGTATGCTAAGCGCTGATAAACTAACTTAAAAGAGTTCTGACTAAAGGGTAAAGACTTTCTGCATATTACATTTAAACGTATTTAAATTTTGTATAGCAAACACTCATGGATTACACAAAACGCCCGACTGAATGAATATGTGCTAGTCAACCGCTTTCTGTATAAAAGATCTACCGTGCGTATTAATATTACAAATTCAAAATTTAGCCTTGAAAATTGATTCTAATCAGTTCATTTTAAGAGTCTTAAAAACAATAGAGCAGAATGATCAAATATTGAGATAACATCAAAAATATTAAATAACCTTAGCAGCTATTCGAAATTGGCAACAAAATATATATCGAAAAACAAAATGCAGGTAAATAAAATCATGTTTTCATTATCAGCATTCGAGATCTTTTTTTTTTCTGGACTCACCTTTCGAGCTCCAAATGCATTTGATTTGTGGTATCCATAATAAAATCCTTGCTGAGACGCTTATCGGCTTTGTTGGTTCGCTTGATTTGCATTCACAAATATATTTAACACACACGCACACACTGATGTATATCAACATACATATGTATGTAGGTATTTGTGCACACACATAAATTAGGATTTCAACATATTTCTCATTAATTTGCCAACAAAAAAAGGCGCTGAAGGTGACTTGAGGTGTAGCCAAGCGCAGGCGCAGCCTTTTATTTATTTTTATCTTTACTCTTTACTCTTTACTTTTTACTCTTTATTATTACTGTTGCTATAATTTATTGGATTTTATGTCGCGTTTTCCTAATCACACATAAATCAAGCAAATTCTTGTTTATTTCTTTCTCTTGGACTTCTTTATCGTTGCTGTTGTTGTTGTTGTTGTGACAGCATCAAGTACAAATCTTTATGTGCAGTTAATTTGGTTCAATGGCTGCCTGGCAACTGGAAACTGGTTGGCATTACACTCGATATTTGGTATTTGGAAAAGCTCGATGAGAGTTGGCCAAGTGGGAAATTTAACGCGTCACATTAATTGCTGCATTTCTAGTTGCCACTGCGCTTCATTTGATGCGAAATTGTCGCACTGTGGGGCGAATCGTGCAGATATTTTGAGAGCATTTAAAATAATTGATGCGCGTTTTCCACTTTTACTTCTGCTGCACACACTTGCACGCATACACACACTCAAGCCGAAGGAGACAGAAAACTGGTCAACTATTTCTTCTTATTTATTTTGCGCATGCAGCGCTTAATGCCTGACAGCCTGGACGGCTGGAAGGCTGCCGTTTTTTCCCCTTTTTAGCCTGAGCCAACAAAAACAAACAAGCTACCGATTCTGACGGCCAGATAAGCCCAGCGCACACACGCGTGGGCGGCAAAGGTGGGTGAAGGAGACGGGGGTGGGGAACGCGGCGCTGGCAGCTGCACGCTGCAGTTTCTTATTCGCGCAAACTAAACACGCACTACAACAAAAGACGTGAACTTGAGCAAGACGCGTTCAGAGCAGCGCATGCCGAAATACGTCTGTCTCGCTTGACACCAATACACAGACTGCGCGATCCTCGAGCGCGCACAATTGTGCACCTAACGAGCACACAAAGCCCGAGCGCGCTCTCCCTCTCTCATGCTCATACTCATACGTATACACTCATACTCTCTTCTGGCTCCAACTTCAAATGCAACTTCAACTGTTGCGTCGGCTGGCGCTCTCGCACACGAGCTCTTTTCACATGCCGACTCTCTCTCTCTTTCTCGTATTGGCGATCGCTCGCTTGAGTAAGAATACTGGTTACTAAAATACTGGGCACGCTTGCGCTGCCGCTATTGTTGGCGCTGCGTCTGCTCCATGTAATTGTTGTTGTAATTGTAATTCTTGTAGCGCGCCCTCACTTCATCGCTTCAACGCTTGTGGCCAGCAGCTGCCGCTGCAGCAACGCGAGCAGCGGCGTCTGTCTTCCCTGCCTTCTTCCTTGTCTCTCGGCTCTCTTCCTGCTGACCCTTTGTTAGATTTGTTTGTACTGCTGGACAAGTTTTTCTTTGTTTCATGTTGGCTTTGCGACTGGAATTTCAAGTGGGCACAGTCCAGCACCCTATTCCTATATCTATACCTATCCCCCTCCCCGCCGCCCTCGTGTCCCTACAACCAGCGCAGCAGGTGCAGCTGCAGGCGCAGGCTAAGGCGCTTTTAAAACAAATGCCTCAAATGTCTGAAGAGCTCCCTCTCCACATTATCTGATCGATCTGATCTTGCAGGGGCAACCCGGCCTATGCCAACTGACTGCTAAGCTTAGCGCATTTCAATACCCTTTAACCATTTGACTTGAACTTTGCAACACTGAAAATGATAAGAAAATATATATTGCATATTATCAAATATTCCAATGCAAAGATTTTACACTATGAAATAAAGAATATATGAAATTTAGTGTAGAAAAAAATAATATTTTTATATCAAATAACACCAAGAGTTGGTGTAGTGTTAATAAAAATACTTTTCTGTTTCTCTAGACTTATATTTACATATTTAAGATTTTATATAAACAATTATATATTGTGTGGTTGATGAAAATAATATTTATAAACACTATATAGTTTTTAAAATTGGAATACAAAAATGTCTAGAGATATATCTTCTAACCTTTTGGACTCTACATCCCGTTTTTTTCTGAGTGTCTGAATTCACAATGAGTTCTTAATTCCCGAACATATTTCGGAATAAATTGAATGTTTTAAATGTGTTGTATGCATAATATAAAAGAGAGCACATAATTCTTATGGCTTTCCTTAATTTCTTCTTATCTTTTCATTTATTTCTTTCGTTTATTTATTTTTACCTTTTTGTTATGCCTTGTTTTTTGGGTCACACGTAAAGTGGACGAGGCATATTTAAAAACCCAAAATTATGGCTGTTTGTATTTATTATTAGCATGTCGAAACGTGTGTAAAAAGCCCAATAACTATCCGAGGCCTTTTCAATATGGCCTAACCAAGCGGCCCTAATCAATTCTATTAAGCAATTAGGCACGGTTTAGCTAAGTGGAATGGATTTCTAATGGAAGTTTCTATAGATCAAGAACATTTCAGAGATGAAGATCATTTTGTTGCTACTCTCGACATTAGCTCCCCTCAGTCTAGGTTGGTATGACTTAGATATCACATATTACATATTACATTGTATGCATTGATTCTCTTTTTGTAGCTCGAAATTTGTATATACCCAGCAAATGTCGTCCCACCCTGCCCTGTCTAGAAGTTTGCGCATATGCGGGCTGTTTTATAAATATTGATCAAAGGGATCTCGAATTCATTAACTGTGAACGCAATCTAAGAGGAAGGCCACGTAGGTTATCAATTGAAATGACCCGATCGATTTCATTGAAGTCCATTTTCCCAATTCTATTTTAGCCCTGGACTTTTACTCGGAGGGCAAGTGCGGCCCATTGTTGGTGCCCAAATGCGAAACTTTTGATTTCTAAATAAAAGGTTTGAGCTGAAATTGACTCTGAAATTTATTCAAGTTGATGATTGCTTAAATAATTAAATGACATAAAATAATATTGCTTGAAAAATGTCTTAAGAAACGACTTCAGAACTTGACAATGTGTCCGGTGAAGTAAACCGCGTGCTGATCGCGAATGAGGAATACAAATGGATGATCGGCCACAAAGGTCTTGGGATCCAGAGGCAGAGACATGGGCACACCAGCAGCATCTACATGGGAGAGAGATTGTTAAGATCAGCTTAAGAGATATAAGGGCAGTTGGGAAGGTCGCACGTACAGCTAACTCCTGCAGCCTCGCAGCCGATCTCATTGACATCGATGAAAGTCTTGTGCTGCACCTGGGTGATGCGGGTGCCAATCGGCGACTCGTCGAAAATGTTGCTAAAGTCGGCCGCATCCGAGAACATGGCTTTGATGCCCATCTATGAACGGCATTTAATATGTATATATCTATACCGCCACGAGGCACTATTTAATAATAACAAACCTTGAACAAAGTGGGCTTCAGATCGGTGTCGAACTCAAACTTGAACTTGGGCAAGTAGACAGAGACACTTTGCCATTGCCAGCGATCCTCGAGCAGCTTAAAGTCGACGCCCTTCAACTGCTGCTCCAGCTGCTGCAGACCCGTTCGCTTGTTGGGCAATATGAACCACATGGTCATATTGATGTTCTCGAAGAACAGCTCAATCGCCTTGGCGTCCAGCTCGGGATAGTCGGCATAGTAATACCAGTTGTCGGCAAACATGGTGGGCACCTGAATGGAGCGCTCCTCGCCCAGCCAGAAGGCGCGATCCTTGGTGTCCTCGTCATTGAAAGGACGCGCCCAGCGTGCCTTGAAGTAAATGGCATTGATCAGTGCCACATTGGTGTCCGGCTCCAGTGCCTCCACCACATGCTCAATCTTGCCTTGAGTCTTCTCCTTGACCCAATCGTTGATGCGCTTGAGAGCCTCGTCTTCATTGTCGAAATTCAGACCCTCGACACCAGAGTCGAAATACTTCTCGGCTACCTCGCGGAAATGTGGAGTCACCTTCAGCTTCTCGCGTGTGTAAACCTTGTTGGCGATCTCCAGCACCGTCTTGGACTTGATGTACGAGTGCAGCAGGCGATGGTAGCTTTCGGCGAGGCCATCTTTGCTCTCCTTGGCGGAGACATGCAGCGTGCGCTGCAGCTCAGTTGCAGTGCGGCCCTCGGCGCCGTAGTAGGCCAGGCCCAAAGCCAGCTGGACGGACACGGGCGAGATTACGACATTCTCGTCCTGGCGATCGGTGGCCAAGGTCTGGAAGAGTTCGGTGGCAAACAAGTTGCGTTCTTTGATGGTATTCGCTGCAGCCAGCAGCGGCAGCAGCAGCAGCACTACTGCAAGACAACAACAAACAACAACAATTCGATTCGATTCAATCAATGCCTGCCCGAATGCTGGACAACAACAACTTACAGTGGTTCATTGCGCTTGCGTGGACAACTCAAGACTAAAAGTGAAATGGCCATAGAAGCTGTCATTTATACCTGCGCCAGGAATCAGAATCACCCAGAATAACCAAAGCAGCGCTGCTGGCTACGACAGCGACAGCGACGTATGTGCTGCGCATGCCAAGCAGCCAAGCAAACAAAAGATAAAGCATGAGACAACAAGAACAAAAAGAAAGGTAGGTGGCGCAGGAATAACTGCTGTTTCTGGTGGCTTCTGGACGCTCAGAAATACTGGGAACAGATCGCACGCTCTTTCACACACACACTTTCGCACAGAGGGCTCGCACACTCTCTCTCTCTCTTTCAGTCTTTCTGCCTAGTTGAGAGTGCGCGCCCACTTTACACTTGTTGCCCTTTTCTTTTGTTTGCTTTGGGCTATTTTTTTTTTTTTTTTTTTTTTTTTTTTGCGAGCGGATAAACGCGCTTACCGCTTCAACTCGACTGTCAAATTAAAGCGCGCGCGTTCACAGTGCCTGCTAAAGGTGCATTAACTTGAGAATGCATGTTTTATGCGTTGCATTCAAATTATTTATTTTCGTATTTGTTTAGATAATGCGAACATAAACAAAACGCAGCTAAACCAAACAGTGCATTGCGTAAATTGTTTATCGACTAATGTACGAACACACACACACACACGTACACACGTACACATGCACATGTGAAGGCATGCTTAACAGCGTTCCAATTAAACGCAACACGCACACATAAAATTTATGCGTGCAAGTGGAGAAGGCGACTGACTCGGCGCTCTTGGCCTGGCCTTATCCAATTTTTTATCATTAAAAGGGGAGCCACTGCTGCTGTTGTTCTTGCATTTCGTTTTTCTCTTCTTCTTCTTCTTTTTTTTTTTTTTTTGGGCAGGTATCAAAGTACCGAAATTTGTTATTTATGCACAGTTTGTGTGAAATGCTAATAAATTTTAATGGAATTTTAAAAACATGCTTTATGGCCGGACTGAAGGAGGTGCATAAATACACACATGAAGGCAAAAAGGCGAACAATTTATGAGAGTTTAACTCATATATAAGCAAAAGGCTGTTCGGCTTTGTATTTATGATTAAGTATCGTAAAATTTGATTTCTTTTCGACTACTGTTTGCGATAGTTTATTAATTGTGGCTGAGAGTTAAAAAGCAAAGATAAAACACTTTCAGCTAAAGAGTTGCTTAAGCAGCTTTTGACTTAGGCTTATATAATGGCAGATGAGTGTGCGTGTGTGCGTCTGTGTGTGTGTATCCTGGCAACGACCGAAGCTGCCAAAGCTGACCGTTCTGATTGAATGATTTCACTGATCGAGACAAAACATGTTAAAGATCGTGATGTTGTTGTTGGTGTTGTTGGTCCAGCTAAGGAGTCTGTTGTTGTCTTTATAGATACACAGCACGGCAGCCAAGCAAAAAAAAAAAAAAAAGAAGGAATGCCGATAAAAAAGCGTCTTGGGGCTTGGACAGCAAAGTCTGATGCGCGGCAGGTCGACAGGCGACAGGCGTCAGGCAACGAACAAGAGGGCGGTGCATTGGCTGCATGCAACGGCAGCAAAATGCTGCTGATAAAAATAACTTGCCACAAACAAAAAACAAAAATGTAGAAGAAGCAGAAGAAACAACGCTCTTTTGAGCCGTGCGGAAAAGCACAAGAATGATGAGCCAGCAATAACAACAACAACAACAACAGCAATAAGTAGAAGAAGAAACAGCCGCAGCAGAAGAGCAACACGAATTATGTGATCGGTGCAGCATCTCTCTCGCTGTGTGGGTTTCGTATCTCCAGCTCTGCGTGCACGTAACCCAAAACCAGTTGATGATAGAGCAAAAAACTAAGAAGGCAAGCAGCCAGAAAGAGAAAGAATAAGCAACGAGCAGCCAAAGTGAAAGAGTTGGAGACAGTAAAAGAAAAACAATGATTACTCGCAAAAACAAAAAACAAAAAACCGAGAAGAAGAAAACCCTTTTTTGTTCTAAGCATAAACAATAAAAATGTTCACATAACTTTGTACAAAATAATTGCAATTTGCATAGCAACAAGTACAAACAGAGAGCAGTAAAGTGGTACCATGATCATCTCTTGAAGATCATCTATTGCGTGCGCACTCAGTGGGAACTGCTTTCAGCGGGGTACTTAGAAAGGTGAATTGTCCTACTTAAGCAGCGGGTCAGCTTTCCAGAGTACGAACTATTGCAGATCGCACACAGATAGCCTTGAGAAAGTATGAAGAAGACCCACATTATTATGTGAATGTCAACTGGGATTGTAAAATATGAGAAAATCGGCATGACGCCAAATTGAACTTGATAACAAAGAGTTGAGGAACTATTAGAAATATAGCAATTGACTGAAGCTGATCTCACTTATCTCTTGCCTTTTTTACAGGGTGGGGCAAAATTGGTGAGCGAAAAACTTATTTGAGCTATATTTTATGCTTTCGCTAATTACAGTTTTCACTGCACTCCACACACACACACACAAGAAAATCAAAATAATATATATAGTAATGATTGTATTTTATTACACAAACTGTTCCACAAGTCTTACTGATTGTCGATAATTGGCTTAGCTGGCCTTATCATACTATTATGCCAATTAGAGACTTGGCTATAGCTAAGAAATTTATATGCATATTGCTGCAATTTATTTAAAGACAACTTTCTTAGAGCTTGTTATACGAGCTCTCAATAATTAGCCAATTGCCAATGGATGTGCGGCAATCTAATCGACAGTTCGGCCAGGCAGTTGGGCAGTGAAAACGAGCCGAACTTTCATTCAGTTTCAACAGCATTATTGACAGCAGCTACAACAACAACAACAACAGCAACTAGCTGAAGTAAATGTAGTTTATGCAAAACTCTAAAAAACAACAAACAAAAACTTGCCACGCTTCACGTCTGGGCGACAAACACGAAAACCGAGACAAACACTCAGACACTTGACCAGAGCTAGAGTGGATGCTGACAAGCGCAAACAGCCAACAGCCAACAGCCAACAACCAACAACCAATAACAACAACAACTACTACTACACGACAACGCGGATGACACAAACGACACGTCAATCTAGCCGCTGCCCACATGTGGCATGCAACATTGAAACAGGATTTTCCAATTCGAGATGTTGCTGCGACAAATTAAGCTGGAAAAATGCAAGTACAACTGCAACAACAACAACCACTGCCTTTATGCGTCTCTAAAACTTGTCGCAGTTCTCATTAATTAGCACTAAAATGAGTGAGATCGAGAAACCCTTAAACAGGATCTCTTTGCTGAGCCTTTCAGTTTCTACGAAATCGCCAACATCTACGCTTCTGCTTCTTCTTCGCTTTTGGCATCAAATAAGGCGCAGCAACATGTTGTTTATGTCCGCTGGGACAGACATGACAGACAGACGCCCAGACGCTTGTCAATCGATACAGCTGCTGCGATCTACATGCCAAGTGGGCGCAACTATCGATCGACGCATCGAACTAGACACGCTTCCCAATTCAACTCAAGCGTGTCTACTGCCTAAAGCGAATCAATTTGATTGGCTTTTTGGCAAAGAACCCGAAGAGCAAAGCATTTCGATTTGTCTTTGAGCTGATTGCACTGAGAGTCGTCAGAGAGTCGTTGATCTACTTAAGTAACTATAATTTCTGATCATTAAAATTGATCGTTTATCATAGGAAAAATTTGAAAAGCTCACTCCATTATTGCTTAATATATACATCTGCAAAAAAAAAATGCATACGATTTCTAGGGGCTTAAGTTTAATTATCAAAATTAATCGGCAATCTTTACTTAACTTCAATTTCAGGCAACCAATAATTTGGGATCTATAACTTATTCCATGACTATTTTGGAATTTAATTATTTTTATTTATTGTTTGACATTGATATATTATAACCTATCATTTCTCTAAGTGTAACATCGTTTGATTGATGTCACAATACGCACACGCAAGCGCACACAGACACACCACTAAACTGTCCATCATAAAATGTCAATTAGCTGATTGAAATCAGCGTCAAGCGCTATTATTTCAATTTATGGCCAATGGAAAAATTTCGCAGCCAGAACCGTGAGCTGTGGTAGCAGCAAAAATAAAATATATATATAAAGGAAAAGCAAGAGCCATGAGAAGATCAAGATGCTGTTGCTCCTGCTGCTGCTGCTGCGCCTACTTTCTGCCGTGGTTTATGTAACGATCAGCCTTTCTTAAAACGTCTCCCGCTTTGCATTGCAAATGGAATCGTTTGCCCGGCCGCAGCAACAATGGCACACGCGATCAGCTGAACTGCGGGCTGCCTGGCCTGAGCCAATGATGCTGTTTGCTGCAGTGAAGCCACCCGCTCTCTCCCTCTCCCTCTCTCTTTCTCCCTCTTGCTGCATCTGCCTAGAATTGCCTTGCTGCGTATGCTAATTTTTATGTCAAAACATTGATCAGCAAGAGAAAGAGCGAAAGAGAGAGGCACATAGAGAAGGCAGTAGGATTACCATTTGATTTTTTAAATGCTCTTAAAAGTAGGCAACACATTTCATGCTAGCATTAATTGATCTTTAATACGAAGCGCGCAAAAGTATGCAATTCTTTCGAAAACAACGCTTTTTTTTTAAATGCGCTCAAAAGTATGCACTAGATTTTTTCGATTAACGATCGGTTGATTCGGTTGGCCGTATACATTTTGTATATATAAAAAGAAACCTTTCTTTTGTCTATTATAAAATATTTAAGTAATCAATATGCCATCATTTTCAAGTCTAAATCATCTACTCTTATATCTCTGGCTGCTCTTGATTAGTTTGTCAGCGTATGGAAAGTGCTATCAAAACGAATTTCATATCATAAGCTAGCCGACAACGAATGCACAATTTTGCACAATTTTGGTACGAGCCCAGCATTAAAGCAACAATTGCAGCTGGTTCCGCCTTTATCCTGTCGCATGTCCTGCAGCAGCGAGACAGGCAATTTGTCAAGCGCTCAACCTACGCCTAAAATTGAACTGTCAATTCCAATTTTTTTCAACACTCGCCGATAAATTTATTGATGTATGCCAATAGGCAGAGCTTTGGACGCGAATTTAGAAGGATTTTTTTTGGGCGTGTGAACGTCAGCAGCAGGCAAGCTGAGGCCAACCGCCCACTGGAGATATATATGCAAATGGAATGAAACAAAAGCCGAGCTGCGACGCGCATATGTGTGCGTTTTAAAAGCGGATTTCCAAAAGTTGTTTTTTACGAGCTTAGTTTACGAAAGCGTAGGGCGCGCGGGAAATTTATTGTGCGACACGCC
Organism: Drosophila mulleri; assembly: GCA_035047565.1. Classification (NCBI taxonomy): domain Eukaryota; kingdom Metazoa; phylum Arthropoda; class Insecta; order Diptera; family Drosophilidae; genus Drosophila; species Drosophila mulleri. The sequence continues at coordinate 4,598,951 of JAWNPK010000060.1, forward strand.
CGCGAAAATAGTTTTAGAGAGTGCGTTTTATGGCCTCGCTGTTGCCGTTGTTGCTGTTGTTGTTGTCGGCCCGCGAAAATGTGTTAATGTGTGAGATTCGCTTGGCGACTTTTTGTGCCTGACGTCACACGCAGCCAGCTGCCGCCTGTAAGTATGCGGCGCAAAATGTGTTGCCTCGCTTTGTTAGCAGCTGCCTCGACCACTCACACACACGCGCAAGCACACACACACACGCTGGGCCAACAATTGCAAAGTGTAAAATGTGTTAAGCCAACTGAAATGGGATAAAAAACAAGAAGTTGAGCGCCTCTGTTACTCTCCTTCTCTCTCCCTCTCTCTCTCTCTCTCTCTCTCTCTCTCTATCTATCTTTCTCTCTTGCGCTCTCTCAGCTGCCTCCACTTGAAGCTTAGCAACTTTTGTTGCTGCCCTGCGACTTAGTTTTGCTTTGATGGATGTAAAGCCCCATTGTGTATGTGTGTGTGTGCGAGTGTGTGTGTGTGTGTGTGACTGTGTTTTCTTGTTGGATTTATTTGTGGCAACACAAAGATTTTTTAATGGCATCTTTTGTAGCTATTTTTTATGCCACAGCCAAAGCCCCAAACCCATTTCATAAGTGCACACACGCACTCACTCACTCACTCACTCACATGTGTGTGCGTGTGTGTGTATTGATATGGGTGCAGGCGAGGGTGGCCTGAAAACTCTTTTAAGCACAAATAAACTTGGCACATTGTTGCCCTTTCATACGTTGGCCACCCCGCTGGCTTTTTGATGCGTCGGCTGTGAAGGGGGAGGAGGGCTTGAGGAGATGTCGGGGCTCGGGGTTTGCGCACTCAAGCAAGGTGTTTGCCTGTTAAATTATATAACAATGCAATGAACTGTAAAATACGCAGCTAAGTGCTGCTGCTTAGTGCGCAGCTCTTCAAAATGGAGTCGCTGACAGAGCTGCCAATGGAAAATGCCATAAATGGACAGAGGTTCGCACCCGGAGCTCTACTCCCAACTCCACTCGCCCAAACGCATGAGTGTGTATTAGAGTGGGCCAAGTGGGTGGCTGTCACAAAGGCATTTTATAGCTTAATCATGGCACAGGTGAAAGGTGCTGGCTACTTGTAAGAAACTACGTATAAGAGGAAGACCACAACAGCTGTACAGATGTACAGTCGTGTCACGCTAAAAGGGAATTATACAGAACTTCAACTATGAATTAAATAAGGATTTAATAATTATATAAAAATATCAAGTATACTCAAGAAAACGCAGAAGAAAATTCAATTTAATATAAAAAAGGATATCAATTGCGTTGGCTCATTTCACCTGGCAAGTTGGTTAGGTTTTCCCTCAAATTAGTCAGTCTGGCTAACTATCTCCCTAATTTCAAGGTCGGCCACACCCAATACGAATTAAGAAAAATTTCCAAAAAACACGCCACAAAATTGTGTTAAATAATGAAAAAGTAAATTTCGCATTTAGATAAAAGAAAATGTGAAAATTATGCACGACCTGCGTCTAATTTATAAAACAAACAGCGAAGCACAAACCAACACACACACACACACACACAAATACTAGCACACATACACACACGCAAGTGGCGTAAATGTGGGCTAAATATGAATTACCGAGAAAATAGTGCGCAGTTAATTAAAACATAATGAGCATTAAGCATGGCAGCCTAAAAATCAATTAAAGCACAGCTAGGAGAGTGTGAGTGTAGGAGTGTGTGCACAAGTGTGTGTGTGTGTGTGTATGTCGCTCTCTGTGTGCGTGCTGTCATAAAAAGTAGCTCACACTCTATACGAGTCTTAGCAGCAAATGCTTTAATGTGTGTAGTCAAAAAAAAAAAAAAAAAAAAAAAAAACAAAAAAACTGCAAACAGCCGAAAATTTAATGCTCTTTTTATGGTCAAACTTGTCAAACAAACATCGTCAACAAAGCAGCTATATATATATATATATATATATATATATATATATATATATAACTATACCATAAAACTTAGTTTTCTAACTTATCTGTGAGCCCAGCTCTGCTAGGCTTCTTGAAAACTTCATGATAACATATATTTTCCAATAAAAGAAGCTAGTGCTTGTTTTGTTTCAGATATCTTTGAGCGTGTTTAGAAGAAAACTCTACGTACATATAATACTCATATCAAATTTTACAGATTTTCTATAAATATACCTAATGTCTTTTGCATAGTTTCAATTCTGCATCTCACCAAAGTGACCAGTGCAAATAGATTTTCCATAATCTCTAAAACACATTCGTAATATCCTTCTGTAACATCTTCTTTAAAAAAATGAAGCTACCCGCTGCTATTATAAACAAAAACCTAAGAGCCGCAATTTGAATTCAAATCGAAATGAAATGACTTTACTTAGATCTGCTTATGTGACCCTCATACGAGGGTAGCGAGCGAGCCCAGCCGGCTCTTGGCTGCAGGCCCACCCACTTTCTGTTGCTCCACCATCCTCCCTTTAATTTAAAGATTACTTTTCTGCTGCTGCTGCTGCTGCTGCTGCTGGGCGAAGAGCTTTGCGCTCCCTCCGTGCTTTACTGTTTGCGTTCAATTGTTTTTATCAGTTTACATTTAAAAACAAAGTAAAAAAAAAAAAAACCAACAACAACAAAATACGACAAACAAATAAAAGTCTTGATGGAGGTTTTTTTTTTGCGAAATGCTCGCAGAGATTTAGCTGTGATTTAGCCAGCAATCGTTGGAAAACACATAAACTTTTTGCCTCCTTGCTTTCAGTTTTATTGGCATTCCATGGGGGAGCTAAAAGGGTGGAAAGGGGAGCAAACTGGAGCTTTGTTTGTATTTGTATTGCTTCGATTTGTTTCGGCAGCGGCTTAGACTAAGGCAAGTGCAAAGCTTCGATATAATTGAAACTTTACTCATTAAATCTCTGCTGAAAATTGAAATTGTAAAATGAGCGAAAAAAGGCTAGATGACGTTGGAAGTGGAATTGTATATGTACATCTCTATATTTATAAATATATATTTATATATATAAATTTATGTATGTAAATAGGAATTGAAAGCTTGAAAGTAGATATAAACTGTAATTGAATTCAAACTGATTCAGACTATGTAGAAAAATTACAAAATATAAATATATTTATATGTATTTCTATATTTGATTATTTCAACGATTTTCGATCCCATCTGCTTGCATAAAAAATACATCTTCAAACCAGGCTCTTAGCTACAGATGATAAATATAATAAACAACTTGAATATTAAATAGATATGAGATATGCACTTTCAATGGAGCAACTATCATTATAAATATGTAAACATATTGATTTCCTCTATTTCCAGCTACTTTGCATATTTCGCAGTCACTTAAGCCGACTGCACATACATACGTCTGGGCACATCATATTTATTACTTTTGACAGCCGACAGCCGACAGCAGACAGAAGCTGTGGCTCCATTACTCATCCGGCGCTGCCAGCTCCTTAGAGCTGCCAAGTGCGTTGATGTTTGCATTTGCCAAGTGAGGTGCGTGTGTGTGTGTGTGTGTGTGCGTCTGCAGCAATGAAATATAACGAATGATGTCACAGGACGAGACGAGGTAAAACATGCGGATGCCTGTCAAAAACATCTGAGGTGCACACAGCTCTCGCTTTCAATGGTTATGGGACGAAATCCCTCTTCAAAGTAGACAATGATAATGATTGTTCAGAGATAGAGAGTGTGTGTGAAAGAGACAGAGAGACACAGAGAGAGGGGAAAAAACAGCGCTCGTCTAACTGTTAGACTAACATTTGGCCGTGCGCATTCTGACAAATAAGACAATTTGTCATTTGATGCAGACGCTACACGAGCTGCGTGGCAAGAAAACGCTGAGCAACGGGGGCTGTGGCAGTTGCTGACAATGGCAAACAACTAGTCTGGGACACATGTGTTGATTGGCAAAGCTGGGCGCAGCTGTTGCAAAAAAAAGTAATAATAGCGCCACAACAGCAACAGCAACAACAACAACAATAAAGCTCATGCAAATAGCTGTGGGGGCTCTTTAAAGCGGCTTTAATAGCTGCCCAAATAGCTGCAGGCTGACTGCACAATGGCCACAAAAGGCGATTATGCATAACGCACAAGGACCGCTGCATAATTATAAAATTTCACTCACACACTTACGCACACACTCGCACACACTGGCAACATATAAAAATGTAATGGCATTTAAGTGGCCGTCGGCGTCGCCTTTTTATTTGGCCCGCCTCACAGCAAGCAGCACGACGCAATTAATATTATGGCGTGGCAGCAAAAGTTGATGTGCCACAAACTCCACCTGCCCGACAGAAGCCCAAGTTGAGATTTGCTCGATGAGCGGAGCGGCGCAGGGGGCTGGGGGCAGGAAGCACTTAGCGTCGCAACATGCGAAATGAAAAATTGTGCTGCCTGCTTTTTGGGGGCAGCGCAGCCATTGAACTTGGGGCAAGCAGCAACAAACAAGAAGCAAACATAAAATAAAATAAAAAAATGAAATGAAATGTCGCATAAATAATGAAAAAATGCTTAAAATTCATAAGTGCTGGCCATAATTCACAACCTGCCGGCAACCCTCCCCTCTCCCGACACGACCAATTTACCGTGTCCAACCAAATTGCCTTTGTTCGACTCGAAACTGTTATCAGAGCGAGCATTTATCAAGGCTGCATATAAATTATAGAGTAAATCTAATATATGTATATGTTTAAGTATGTGTATATGTATCTATATGTACATATATTGCCTGCATATGGTAGACAGCGACATTCTAATTGGGCTAATTCGCTTGCCAAACTTTAGGTTCAGCTTTAGCGCAAAGCTGCGAATTTTCCAAGCTTATGCAAATAAATATGCGAAATGTACGTGACCAAGTGCGTAATATGCAAAAAGTTGAGCAGCCACAAAGCAGCAGCAGCAGCAGCAGCTTCAGTTTCAAAACAGCGTCAGCAGCAGCAGCAGCAGCGGCGGCATCAGCAGCTTCAAGTCGTCATTACGCTCAGCGAATTTCAAATGAATGTCAGGCAAAGGACATCCACACACATACACACACAGTCAACTTTCGCACGACATGCTCAACGCTTGTGAGACAAGGCAAATAGCGTGCAGTATGACTGTCATGTAGGCGACAGCATTTGAATTCCTAAACAGGCTAGAGATGAGCGCGTGATGCGATATTTATGTTAGCGTCTGTACAGTTTGAGATAATTATGATTGACTAATTAACTACAGCTAGTATAAACGGAGGCTCAAATTGAAATATTAACTAGGAAAATAAACTAATAATCTAGGTTTTGGTGCTGTAAATGAATAAAATTGTAAAAATCTGAGCTCGAATTTGGGAGAAAAACTCGTACTTACTTTGAATACTGTCAATCAGGTCGTGCCTAAACGAAATAGCTCTGCTGAGTCCTTGCGTAATTACGTTAGCTTTATTCAAGTTGAATCCCCTTTTGCACATGTTCACTATAGTTTAAAGAGCGTCACTTGTCACTTGGCTTCTCTTCAAATCATTTTGTATCACTCTTTCACACTATCACTCTTCTATTTAATGGTTTTTTCTAGGAATCTACTGCAGAATCACGAGCACGAGCACTGCTGCCAGCTCCACTCAGAATGCGAGACAAACAAGCTAGGAAGACAGCCACGCCCACACGAACAATGCCAAGTACATGTCGGGCCTGGCGCCTCGTAGCGTCCCCTCACAGCAGCCGTTCGCTCTGTTTGTCTGGCAAAAGTAAAAGTTTTGGCATTTAATTTCACAATTTATTTTAATTTGCAGCAAGTGAGTGACTGCCTTATGCCACATGCCAAACGGTTCGTGGCTCGTGCCACGCTGCCGCCGTCCTTCAATTAGCGAGAGGCGTGAAGACTGCTGCAAAATAATGTAGCATGCAATTAGGCGACGCATTCAGCAAAATGGCAAAATGAAAACGGAAGCTGGATGCGAGGAAGTGGCCAGCGCTTGAGGACAATTCCCTAGCGATGCATGCATCATGGTGGCAAATGCAAAAGTCGCGTCCCAGGCGCAACACGGTGCGTATGATTGATGCTTGGTAAGTGTGTGCCTCAGTGTGTGTGTATGTGTGAGAGTGCCTCTTGTGCTGCAGACGCCGCAAATGTAATTTGTGCGACTCTTTGGGGAGCTGTCGCCGACTTTGACTGATGACAAACTTTGCATAGTTCGAGATTAAAGCAGAAAGTTAAAGGCAATCGTCGGCATCAACGGCCAGCCAGCATCGATCTTCATTTTCATGGAATTCAATCAAGGTTTTCCATTTGGCTGGCAAATTGAAAACATATGTTTCCACACATCCGCATATAAAGAAAGCATTTTCCTCGTACAAAGTTAAAACAAACGCTGCCATAAAACAAACAGACTTGAGGCAGAGCAGCTGGCAAACACGGAAAGAAAAGCTACTTAAAAATGTTGCACACGTACAGCCAATTGTGAGCTGGCCAAGACAGCGTACACACCCGCACACACACATACACAAGCTGAGAGTCAACAACTTTGCCGACAACGTCGCCAAATTCCCCAGAGCCGAACTGAAGGCAACTTTATCAGGCGCCGAGCTCGAGCTTCCTCCTTGTCATCATCAGCCTCATCATTATCATCATCATCATTGCGGATGATGATAATGATGAGTTTCATCAGGAGCTACATGTCTGAGGGTTTGCTATGCCTCCCTACATACACATACACACACTCGCACATGGCGCCAAGCTCTACTAAATTTCACGCAATCACGACTCCACACACACACACACTCACATACTGAATGTTGTATGGTCTGTGTGTTTGCTGACAGCCTAATAAAATATTTAGTTGGTGCTCATTGACAAGTTTGCAGACACTGACAAGGTCCTGCGTCGTCGTCGTCTTCCTCTTTAAGTTGGCAGTGGCTTTGTGGTCTCTTTATGCCCGTGTCTGACATTTGTGGCAGGTGTCATTCACTCGCTTAGCTAATCATTTACATGCAGCCAGAATAACAGAATATAAGCTGTTATGCCTGCTCCTGTTGTTGTTTGTTTTTATGTCTCCCACATCAATTCTATTAAACGCTCATAAAAAAGCCGCTTTTTTGCGCCAATCATGAAAAATGCAAAACCAATATTTAAAAGGCCATCAAATCAAACAAAATGAAACAATGTGTGTTCGTATATATGTATATATGTGTGTGTGTGTGTGTGTGTGTGTGTGTGTGTGTGTGGGTCAAATAAATAAACCGAAGCTCACGCTTAGCATCCCTTTTGTTATATATGTGTTAGTATAAACAACGTTTAATATCTCATCAAGTGTTACGCTTTACGACTACTTAAAAACACATAAAAAATGCCAAACAAAATCAACGCTGAAAGCCATAAATTCTTGTGCATAGAAATGAAAAACCAGTGAAGCGAAGTTTGGGCCACGACCAGCAGCAGAAGCTGAACGAGGGCCAGAAAAACCGAAAGCAAATCGTAAAAGCGAAACGGAAAAAGCAGCAGCAACAGCAACAACAACAGCAACCGCATCCCTCAGACAGCGAACAGATTTAATGATGCAGCATGATTTGCGCATAAAAAAAGAAAGATATATATGTATATGTATATAGTATGTGTATACAGAAGACAGAGAGAGAGAGAGAGAAAGCAGCCAGAACGCAGGACTCCGAGATGGAAACTGACAGCCATTGGCAACTGGTCGCTGCCCTGCTTTGATAAACTGCACTCGCATACACATACGCTTACACACTCGCTCCTCACCACTTCCGCGAGGAAGGCTCTGGCAACAGCAACTGCGTGTCAAAATGAAAGTTAAGCGAGAAAGGGTGAATAACCTGAAGTTCATATAGATACAAATACACTCAGAAAAATCAAGCGACGCCATAATTTCCTTGTTTTTATTGCCATAGTCGAGAGTTGCAGAACTGTGCTCATATAAAAATGTTAATTTATGCTTAATTATGTGAATTTACAGCGCTGACAACTAACAGAATATGTAAGCGTGCATTCAAATTGCTACTTAACATAACAGAGAATGTGTGGAGCAGCATTGCATACAAAGAGTGAGAGCTTGTGAGCGTACATAACATTTTCTGAATTGAGAGCGTGTAGCGCAAAAGCGCAAAAAAAAGTGAAGAAAATCAAAAACAATTATGCTTTTTTTTCTGCAAACACAAAGCCAACTCTTTTATGCGCTTCTTCTAATACCTAACTCCAAGCTGCAAGAGCTCGAATACAAAACGAACAGCAGACGAAAGCAAATGCAATTTTCGCTATCTCCTTCTGGCTCTCTTTTTTTTTTTTTTTTGCAGCGTCTACAAGCCACAGCTATGGCTCTCTTCATTCTGTAAAAAATAACGCAATTACTCTTTTGCTCCTATGTACATACATACATATGTATATGCAATCATGTTATGCCTTTTGACTTCGCAATCATATGCTGATAAATTCTCGTATTTTATTTGTTTTTGTTTTATGTTTTACTTAGCTAGAACCCGCGATTTACACATTTTGCCGAAATATTTAAAGATAATTTAATAATTTTAAATTGTCTAATCAT